>OZ018335.1:76520287-77120287 GCA_963969495.1 Ceratothoa steindachneri
TTGGTTGAACTGTCTGGTTCCTGGTGGCAGAGCGAGCCGATGTTTGTGTCGGTTAGGGCAGGGCCGTATTTGTGTGTTTAGTTTTGAGTGGTGACTTCACCGTAACTTTTCGAGGGTGACCATTTTGTGGTGTGCGAGGGATCGTTCCTCTGGGTTGATGTCTGGTAGAATGGCATTGGGAGAGGTGGTTTGCCTCAACGATTATCCCTTGCCCTATTCTGTGTTGATAGCGTTGTGGGTGATGGAAGTGTCTCGTTTAATGGCGGAGGGATTTCCGGGGGTGTCTGTGTACATGTGTAATATGTCCTTGGAGTTTTGCGTATGTCAAGTGGATGGGTGGTTTCGGTTTCTTCTACAATGGAGAAACTCTTCTCCAGAGATCGAGATGGTGTTTAGGTGGTTAATCTGGGTGCTGCAGCTGCAACCTGTTGCTTATGCGGAGTTATTTATTTTGTTTTCTGTACTGTGCTGAGCAGCTTATTAGGTGTGGGGTGTGGGGGGCATAGGCAAGTGAGGGCAATATATATTGCATGTATGTCCGGGTGGTGGATTCCTTGGATTTCCATGCGTTTTTCAGTGAGTGTTCGTCCGAGTCTGTTCATTTTTTGTGTTCTTGCAAATTTAGTCCTGTATTTAGTGCACCTAGCACTGTACGCGTTTTGAGTGAGGTGGCATGTTTGATGAATTAATGCTTTGTATACTTTAGTTTGTAGATTTTGAAGGTGAGACAGTGATTGGGTTCTGTTATAGCCAGTGTTAGTCTTGTGATGTAGCGTTGTATATCGCGAGTTGCTTGGGTGTTGTGCGAGAATGAAGGCTTGTGTGTAGTTGTGAGGGGAAAAGATGGTGAGTGAGAGTATGGATCCCTGCGGGACTCTTTTGTGTATGTCGTGTGTTCGTAATAGTTTGCCGCGGTGTATTACTTGTGCTTGTCTGCCTGAGAAAATTGTCATTTTTTAGGTGGAGCTGAATTAATGCTTATGTCAAGTTTTGTCATTACTGTCCTGAGTGTGAGTTGGTTAAAGCTTTCTTATATTAGTTGGTGATATTGGTAACTGCAGTGGTATTTGAGTGGAATGAACGTAAACTGTGTTGGGAGGCGTCTAGTAGTATACACGCGTTTATTTTGTTTACTACTAGATGCCCCAACTCGATTGAATTGAACTCTTTGATGGGGCCTGGGGAAGTTGTTGGTGCGCTTCCTCCTCGCTCCTTCTCAATGACTATAGCCTCAGCATGGGAAGGTGTGAGGTCCGTCAAGTGGTAGTGTATACCTGCTGCGAGGGCGGAAAGCCCGCTGGCTGAGGGAAGTATTTGGCACGGGGTGTGCTGGACCGTTGACTCTGACCTCCTTCCAGTACACATAGAAGGTGGCTACGTTACAGCGCAATCGTTTATGGTCAAAGCTACAGGGCAAATTCGCCTCAATGGGAGGCCGGGTTGACAAAGCTCATTTTAGCTCGAGCCCGCGGTCCCCCCTTTCCTTTTACAGGGGACTGCCAAGAAAGCAAGGAGGTGGGCCAGAATCGACCACTCTCTGTGGGAGCGGCGCGATTGGGCCAACTCACTTAGAGGGACAAGGGTTAGTGAGGCCCGTGGGCCCTGCCCCTACTCTCCTACAAGTATGTATTTTAAGCTTCAGTGGGCAAGCATACCTCCCCCCCGGCCCAGGCACATAGAACTAAAGGGTCCTCGATTAGGAACAGTGACACCTTATGGGGCTGGGGTGGCCACATTGAAGTCACCCCCGGAGCGAGATATGGTCTCGGATGTGACCCAGCCCCAGATGGCAGGATTTTCGATTGGGTGAACCTGGGCTCGGTGCCAAACAACGAACCGGAGTCCGACCCTGTGCAAGCTTCTCAGGCAGCTTAGGGCCCCAGAGGACTCACAAGGAGAGGACGGACCTCCTCAGCCACTGGTGCCCCTCTGACAGCCAAGCCCTTCTCCATTTAGGAGAAGGATCTTGCGGAGGCTGGTCCAACCGGCCTTGGGGGCCCTTTCGAGGGTGGAGAGAAGTTGGTTCACTTTTCGCCCTCTGAAAAGAAGAGGAAGTCAAAGAAGACAAAGGATTACTTTTTCTCTGCGGGAGCTCCTGGGACGGACTGGTTTGCGGCCGCTTCGGCAATCGAAAAAAGTGAAAGTTGGCACGTCCGGCCCCAAGGTGCCTTTGGGCGGGGAGGCCCAGGCAAAGACGAAACTCGCAAGTGTGCTGAGCAGACCCTCGATTATGTCGGGCCCCCTCATTCAGACTACCATGCGTTTTTTAGCCAGCTGGCTTCAAACGCTTTTTGGTTATTCGCTCCTCAGATCGCAGCATGTTGGCTAAAGGAAACATGATCTATCTTAGTAGAGCTAGAGCATGAGCTAGTTTGATTAGTAGAGAGCCTAAGGTGACTCTTTACTCGTACTGGAGCCTTCTGGCGAATGCCTCGGACCTTCGCGAGGCGGCTCTGATTAGTACCCTTTATGACACCAAATGGCTAGCTGGTGAGTGTGATGCCACACTCTACCAAGATCTTCGTGAAAGGAGTGGTTTATGCCAAGGAACTCGTGGACTACTCCTTAGAAGATATCACTAAAGAGTTGGCTGACCAGGGAGCGATCAATGTTGAGAGTGTTATTAGAAAATATGGAGGGGCCCTCGAGACCCAACCCAGCACTTTTTGTCACGTTCGACCGTGACAGCTTCCCTGATTCGGTACGTCCCGGTTGGTGTCGCTACCGCGCGAAGTCATTCATGTCACTACCACGGAGATGCTACTACTGCCCCCGTTGCGGCCATACAAATCATTCGTTGATACCATTGAGCCCTCTCCTGCTCAATGGAGCAGTAAGTCTGCATCCCTCAGAGAAGTGTCCTCAGTGTTACACTTTTTGCCCTGAGCATCAAAGGTATCACCTCTTTGCTGCCAGAAGATATTCTCGCTAGGTTCGACGTGGATGACCTTTCTATCTCTTGCGGCCCAGACGCCAACTCTACACAGCGTCGACTCCAACAGGCATTGAACCGCATCTCTCGCTATGCCGAAACGCACAGGTTTCAGTTTTCCTTGAGCACGACTAAGGTCTTTGCATTTCTACCACCATCCACGACTCCACCCAGACCCGGAGTTGTTCCTAAACGGGGTTCGCCTTGAAATGGTGGATTCGCACAGTTTCCTAGTTCTTGTTTTCGACCGACGCCTCACCTGGGCGGCTCTTGTACCCGCGCCATTGAAATTCTTAGTTCAGTGACGTTCAGCACCTAGAGTACTGCTAGTGCTACTGCCTTAGTTTTTTACTGATCCTTTGTTCCTTCAAGTTTGACTACTATTTCGAGTTTTACACGCCCGTACACAAGCCTGTATTACGGAAGGTAACCGGTTTCTATTCACAACACCAAGCTATGCTTAGCGACCTGTTCCTTCTGCACTTGCCCCATTGAGACCCTCCCTTTCTGATGCCGGGGACATATCACTCGCTATGCGCCGTAAACAGTGCATTATGCACTTGTCCACGCGGGCCGGGTGGCTCCCTCTGGTTCTCCCCAGGATACCACCCGAGAGGTGGCATTTGTCGCCACGCCTCTGCTCCCAAAGCTTCTACAGTGCCGGAGAATTGCGTTCGGCCTTTTTGGAGTACACTTCACATCACGCTGTATCATTCCAGTGTACACGGATGGCTCCAATTCCCAGGAAGGGGTCGGCTTCCACGCATTACGCCCTCTGTTTGATTATTTTTTTTAATTTTACGAGCCCATCTGGCTCCCTCTGTTCGAAGTCAGCAGAATTTTACCTAGCGCTGCTGTCTCACGGCCGAGCAGGTTGCATTACACCACTTATACGGGAGATTATGCGTCGTGCCCGGTTCAGAGACCAAATTGTTTGTTTAGCGCGGAAGAAGCGCCCTGACTGCTCTAGAGAAGTGGAATCTCCACACCACCTTTTTCGCGGTATCTGTGCTGCCATGGTTGCCGCGAGCCGAGCAGATGTCAAGATTATCTTCTGGTAGGTTCCTGGACATGTGTGAATTGCGTGGAATGAGGAAGCTAAAGAGGTCGTGAGGACTGGGCGACTGATCCCCTGGCCATACCCCCCTAATACCAGGTTGCTCTCTGTCGTCTTCAAATTGGGCACAGTCGCGAGACTCGCCTCCCTTCACTTTATTGCGACGAGTGCGTTGCCCCCCAGACTGTTAGGAGGAGATTTTCAGACATTTGGTATTGTTTGTAGATAGGATGCCTGAAGATTCGTCAATGCCTCTCTGACCAAGGTGTGTTTATGTGAAAGTTTGATATATTCTCAGGACCAGATGCGAGAGAAGATTTTGCCTACTGTATATATAGCCTGTGATATTATTTATGTGGCGAAGTCTCTTGGCATTTCACTGCCATGTTCCAATGTTTACCCTATCTTCGTTGGAGTAGATGGCTTCATGTGTATCTTGTTCTCCGCTGTTTAAGTTGGCATGTGCCTTAATAGTTATCCAGGCTTTTTTGTCCGTTTTTTTGTTTTAAATTGTTGAGGGATGCTTGCCCAGTCTTGCTTTTGTTGTTGTTGGATCAGGGCTTAGATGTTTCGTGGTTTTAATGTTGTTTTTGATTTGTGGTTCTTTTCGTAGCCTTTCCCAGGTTTTTGTGAGCTATCTCTTAGAGCATCTGATGTTTTCCCTTGCCGATGTTTGTTTGGTACTGTTGAGAAAATGTTGGACTGAGAATCATTGTAGTAGGGTTATTTGTATGATGATTGGAAGGTGGCCAAATAATAATGTAGTATGGGGGTTGACAGGTTGTTTTTGGTGGCTAGGTTGGGTGAGTAGAGGATGATGTCTGGGGAGTGGGTGTTGAAGGGTTTGTATATGCAGTTAAAAAGAGTTGTTCACAATGAATTGGTGGTTTAAGTGTTCTGTGATGCTGCAAAGTCTTGTGACTAGCCAGGCAGGGTCGTGAGCATTGAAATGCCCCACAATGATGGTATTATTTTGTTGTGTTGGAGGTGGTCAATGCAGACTCATAGTTTGTTTGCTCATATTTGGGGGGCTTTCCATGGGCCAATGATGAATTAAAAATATATACTCCTTTACCGTTCCCTCGACCATCGTCCGAGTCACCTTCGTGCAGCTTCCCTTAAAAAATGGAGGTCCCGCCCCCCACCACCACCTTGTGCTTTCTCAGGAGACCCTACAAATCTCTTCTACCGGAGAGGAAGCCTACTCCTCTCTTTTGCCTACGGGTGTAGGGAACTCCACCTCACCCCCTTCTCTGGAAGCACCCTTGGGTGCCATCTTCTTTACAGTGGCATTCCCTTCTTTTCTTTCACAAGAGACTGCCAAGAAAGTACACAGGCGACTGAACAATGACGGCTCCAGGTTGGAGTGCATTGATAGGGCCAACCCTCAGGCGGTCAAGGAATGGCAGGGCCCGTCGGTCCTTGCCCTCTAGCATCCTACACTTGTGCACTAAAAGCCTAGAGGGGGTCACTGTACGTACCCCCCTCTCTTCCTCGACAGATACTAGTTCGCTGGCATCAGGTAAAAAAGGTACCTCGAATGTGATCTGTGATGTCTCGGGGGGGGGGCACCTGGAGGCCCACCCCCCCTGAGTTGATCCCGCCTCAGCCTCAGAGGGTAGGATCTTCCAAGGGGTCGAACCCGAGCTCTGTGCCAAGCACAGAAACCGTGTCCACCCCTATGCAAGCTCCTCACAAGGAGGAGAGGAGTGATCTCTTTCCCTGTCTGTTGCTCATATGATAGGGAAGACATTCTTTATTTCAGAGAAGGATCTTGCTGAGGCCGGCCCATCTGGCCTAGGGGCTCCTGCTGGCTGGGGAGTAGGGGTGAGGAAGCGGGTTCATTCCCCACCTCCTCTCTTAAAACGAAAAAAAAACAACTTGTAGCCCCTCTCCTACCGCGGGGAAGGACGGGGCCGCTGCCGTTTAGATAAGCAACTAAGCCAAGATCGTCACGTCCGGCCCCCTTGTTACCCCGGGTGGGGAGTCTCAGACGAAGACCAGAACTGTGCAGATCGAGCCTCGATTACGTCGGGCCCCCTCATTCAGAGGCTACCTGGCGTTTTCGAGCTCGCTGG
Organism: Ceratothoa steindachneri; assembly: GCA_963969495.1. NCBI lineage: Eukaryota > Metazoa > Arthropoda > Malacostraca > Isopoda > Cymothoidae > Ceratothoa > Ceratothoa steindachneri. Next base: position 76,526,355 of record OZ018335.1, read on the forward strand.
CTTCAAACGTTTCCTTGTTATTCGCTCCACTGATGGCAACATGTTGGCTAAGGGCAACATGATCCATTAAAGGAGAGCTCTAGCTAGTGTGATTAGTAGAGAGCCGAAGGTGACCCGTTTCTCGAACGGGAGCCTTTTGGCGAATGTGTCGAATCCCTCCAAGGCAGCTATGATTAGTGCCCTTCGGACACTTGATGGCACGCCTGTGAGTGTGGTGTGACGCCGCACTCTACCATGAACTTCGTGAAAGGAGTAGTTTATGCCAGGGAACTCGTGGACTACTCCATAGAGGACATCACCTTAGAGCTGGCCGACTATTGGGCTGTCAAGGTCGAGCGTGTGATGAGAGAACAGGGAGGGGCTTCGAGACCCACTCCTACACTCTTCGTCACGTTCGACTGTGACAAGCTTCCTGAGTCAGTGCATGCCGGTTGGTATTGCTACCGCGTGAAGGCATTTATGCCATTGCCGCGGAGGTGCTACTACTATCACCGCTTCGGCAATACTAATCGCTCCTGTCGATGTACAAAGTAGTGATTACCCGAAGTCTGTGTAAGTTGCTTAAAGGCCGCACATGATAAATCCAAATCATGTATGGCCAAGTGTGTCAATTGCGGAGAGCCGCACCCCGCTTCTTCGAAGCAATGTGGTGCGTATCTCCTTGAGAAGGAAATCCTGGCCGTTCAGGCTCAGGATTGTCTCTCATTTCGCGAGGCTAAGGACTTAGTCCTGGCGCGCTCGCCGCTGCCTGGGACCTCTTATGCCTCAATGTTAGGAAAGACACCCTCTGCTACAGGCCTACGAGCACGGTCGTTTCCTCGCCCATTTGGAACCCTTCTGCGGGTTCTACCCACCCCAGGCGCTCCCCTGGTAGAGCTGGTGGCACAAAGGGTTCACACCCAACTCCGGCTAAAACCAAGGTTCCCATCCTTTCCCCCGGCGTGACCGTTTCGCGTAAGGCGAAACGGCCGCGCTCCTCCACCCACTCGTTAGACTCACATTAGACACCCAGGAAGTGGGTCGTGATGCCATCTTCCTGGGTTATTGAAGCTTCCCCCCCGAAAGGAGGATACCACTAAAGGAGCTTCGGCTCTTTCGCCCACACCCAGTGGTAGGCTGGATGGCTCGGAGATGGTAGAACCTCCAAAATATGGACCTCCGCTGCCTAAGGTTTTGAGGTGGATGGAAGAAATGGCGAGCCCAACCTTCCCCGATAAGTCCTCGAAGGCGACAGCGCCTTCATCGCATTGTCCGGCCAACAGCGCCCGGAGTTCTGCCTCCGGGAAGCCTACGGCCATTCCCGTGAGGGTCTTCTCTTCGAAGAGGGCCCCCGCATCTCCTCCGAGCTAGGCCTGGAGGTCATATTCCTTCAAAGGAATTGCCGCAGACTCCTGACCAACTTGGAGAATGCGCGATTTACACCCGGCATGATGTCTCCGTTCTTCTCTTCGCTTTAGATACCTCCTTTCAGGGAGTAGCTGTGCAGCTGCACCTGGAGAGGAGGTATACTGTTATTTACGTGTACATTTCACCGTCAGCCGACTTCGACGCTGGGTACTTCCGCCGCGTCGTGACACGGTTGCAGAAGCCCTTTTTCTTGCTCGGAAATCTGAACGGTAGACACCCCCTCTACGGAGACTACTCCATTAATCCCAGCGGCAATCCTTGACGAGCTGGAGATAGGTATCCTAAATGTGGATGACTTTACGTATCTGCCCGAGAACCGCTTCATTTTTCTGCCCCGATCTATCTGTGTGCTCTCCAGATGCACATCCTGATTTTGGTGTGGGTGATGGTCAATGACCTCCATGGTAGTGATCACTTTCAAATAGCATTTTCTGGGCCGCTACAGCCCGAGAGCCCCCCCCGCCCTCAGTGGTGCTTGGTGCGGGTGTGGTGGTCCGCATTTTAGGAAATGACTGATTTTTGTGCCTCAGTCGAGGACTTTAGGTCGGTATATGAGGCCGTTGAGTTATCCGGTAACCTCATCGCCGTGGGCCTAACTACTATTCCTAGAACGTCACCGTTTTGCACGCCCTCCACTCCCGTGGTGGTCAGCCTAGTGTGAGACGGCCCTCAAACAGAAGCGTTATGCCTACATGTCCTATAAGCACCGCCCGAACGATTTCACTGTCGCTGAATTTCGTCGAGATAGTGCTAGGTTCCGGTGTATTTCTAAGCACGCCCGCAGCTCTTCTTGGCGGGCATACATGACTTCACTTAACGGGAAGACCCCTCTAGCAGAGGTGTGGAAGCGAGTCAAAATTATTCGGGGCAAGTTCACACAGGACCCCTCTCCCGTTTTCCAGGAGAATAGTGGTTGAATCCTTCGCGACCGCTTTCTCCGCTTTCTCTAGCCTAAATGCTCTCCGCCACCATTCACTGCGCGTCGTGCTTCGACACCTGGGTGAGCGAGGCATGGCCCGAACGATTTTACTGTCGGTGAATTTCGTCGAGATAGGTCTAGGTTCGAATGTATTTCTAAGCACCCCCGCCGATCTTCTTTGCGGGCAGAGGTGTGGAAGCGAGTCAAAAGGATTCGGGGCAAGTTCTCGAAGGACCCCCCTTCCCCTCCCTTTTTCTAGGAAAATAGTGGTTCAATCCTTCGCGACCGCTTTCTCTAGCCTGAATGCTGCTCCGCCACCATTCACTGCGTGTCGTGATATCGCGGAAGGCCGCCGACTGGACTTTACCTCCAGAGGCGGAGAACCCTTCAATGACAGGTTTACTCAGCGAGTTGCGTTCCCCTCTTGCTTCGTACGCGGACACCGCCCCTGGTCCGGACGATGTCCCGTACGCCATGCTTCGACAGCTGAGTGAGCGAGGCATGACTTTTATGTTAGATTTGTTCAACAGGATATGGGTAGAGCGTATCCTCCCAGATTCCTGGCGAATCGCTTTTCGCAAACCGGGCAGAGATCACTCTACCCCGGCCGGTTTCCGCCCTATCTCTTAATTTCCTGCGTGTGCAAGTTGATGGAGAAATTGGTAAATGTTATATTAGCCTTTTTTTCTGGACAGCGGAGGCCATCTGTCTTCTGCACAGTGCGACTTCTGCTTTTCCACTCCACGTCTTTTCGATCTGGAAAAGGGCTATGATACCGCATGGCGATACGGTATCATAGAGACTCTGCACCTTATGGGGGCGAGGGGACGCTTTCCAATCTTTATATCTGAATTTTTTTGCGAGATCGCCGATTCCGTGTATGGGTTGGGGAAGCGCCCTCCGGCCCAACGGAGCAGGAAGAGGGTGTCCCGCAGGGAAACGTCCTCAATGTCGCACTCTTTGCCCTGAACATCAACGGCATCACTTCGGTACTGCTGGAAGATGTTCTCGCTATGCTCTACGTAGAAGACCTTTCGATCTCTTTTGACGCGGCCCAGATGCCAACTCTGCAGCATCGACTCTAATAAGCATTGAACCGCGTCTCTCGCTACCGAATAGCACAGGCTTCGCCTTTACGTGCCTCTCTCAGTCGCCAACAACTCTCACTGCATCCGTAGCTGATCTCGATGGTGCTTATGCCGCCGAGCGACGCTAGTCATTCCTAAGCCCTTTGGGTTTAGGGCTAGTAAACTTTCGAAATCTAGGTATTGTTCTCGGGCTGGTGGCGTCCCTGGTTCTGCCCAGGACGCCACCATCCTGGAGGGTACCACCTTTGACTATTTGTCGCCACGCCTCTGCTCCCAAAGCTTCTACAGCGCAGGGAGTAAATTGCGTTCGGCCTTTTTGGAGCACACTTCGTTTCACGCTGGAACTGTGCCAGTGTATAGAGATGGTTCCAAGTCTCAAGAGTGGGTCGGTTTCCACGCCATATCCCCTCTGTTTGAAGTCAACGAGGCTCTGCCAGGCGTTGCGTCCGCCTGTCTTCACGGCCGAGTTGGTGTAATATCACCCTTGTTCGCGATATATATGACGCCACGGTTTTGGCGACCCAAGCTGATGTCGAGTTATCTTCTGCTGGGTTCCTGGACATGTAGGACCTGTGAGAAATGAGCGCGCGAAAGAGTCCGCGCGGACTGGGCTACCAGACCAGCGTTTCGCTCTTCTTCACACCGATTACATGGCACGAATACGGGTTGGCGAACAAAATGAGAGACAGTCTAGGGCAACTTAATGTTGCGTGCCATTGCGCCGCAACTGTTGCCATGGACCTACCCCCCAATGCCGCGACGGCTTCAGGTTGCTTTATGTCGTCTCCGAATTGGCCACACATGGCGGGACGCACCGCCATTTGATGGAGCGCTCACCCCTCGCCCTACTGTGAATACTGCGTTGTCCCCCAGTCTATTCGGCACATTCTTGTTGAATGTCCCAGTCTGGGCGATCTTCTCGCACATTACTCGGGGTCGTTACACCGCTTGACCCGGGACGAGTTCGTGCACACTGACTTGTGGACTTTACGACTTTTTGGAAGCGGCTGGCCTCCTCCCCTTTATTTTACTGTTGTTGTTTTGTATGTTCCTGCGCCGGAGTGTGGCGGGCCTACCCCCGACGCCGGAGCGCGCCTCCTTCTTGCTTTTTTGCTTTGTTTTCTTGTTATTTTTGAGCTCTTGTCCTTTTCAGCGTTTTTATTTGTTATTTACATATTGTACGGCGACTTATGCCCAAGCTGGCAGTCGCCAGATGGGCTCACCCCCCCAAATAGGTAAATAAATAAATACTTAAAATTACATGAAAAGCACTTGAAAATTAACCACAATTGAAATTTATGCTAATTTAAATGAAATAGGACAATAAAATTAGAAAATCTATTCTTACCTTTAAAATTTTAATGGGAGATTTGAGCTTGATGAGTATCACATAATTCTTTCAAAATACTTTCAAGTGTCAGATTTTTTTATTAATGTTTGAAATACTTTTTTTTGGCAATTTAGGCATTTTTATAATGATTTCTTGGTCCCTCCCGCGGCACCCCGGTTGAAAACCACTGCTCTAGAGGTATTGTTCAAGGGGATGGTGTCTAATTTATGTGATTTGGCCTCCATCTCTATCTTTTCATTATCTGTCTTGCCAGATGTGCAGGATTGTAGCGTGGTACTATTGTGGTGCGAGCATAATTTGTGAGTTTTTATTCCTGGATGGAGGCTAGATGTATGTTGTGGTTGATGAGAAGTTCCTTGTCCCATTTTTTTGTTGCGTATAGCGGTTAATATTTAGTTGTATACTCTTGAGTGTGTCTTGGTGGGGGTGTTAGCGGTAGAGGTTTGGGGGAAGTTGTGTGATTGGCCCGAAGGGTAATGCTTTGGGGGGATGTAGATGATGCGGTTTGTATCAGTGATAGTGGATTGTGCAGGTGAATTGGGTTTTATGTGTAGGGTGCTTGAACCTGAAAACAGCATCGCGCTTGTTGTGGTGGGGCCAACTTCCGCAAACTGTACATTGGATTGCGGCTTGGCTGCATTTACAGGACAGTGTGGAGAAGGGGATGTGTAGCGTGTGCCCGGGTTTGGTTCTATGTTCCCCGGATTTTAGTGTGTGTTGGACTATGAGGCAAAATCTAGCCCCTGCACTTGAGATGTGGCAAGACCCATCCGCACTGGCTGCTCTCTGGCCACGCGTCTGAGCTGCACCTCAGAGGCAGGGGTCTTTATTTCACCCTAAGCTGGCAAATACTTTGTATTTTCCTCGTAGTTCCCCCCACCCTCTTTATGAACCTCGTTGAAAACTACCGAAATGGTACCCGTTAGTTTTCCCCCTTTTTTACTCGTCTTTAACCATTTTCCTACAATGGGGTCGGTGCGCATCAACATTACCACCCTCTCTCACCCCTTTATGAAATGTTTAATTAGGCGTTCTTTACAAGTGAGTTCTTAATTAAGACATTATGGGAAAACGATGCATGTAAGTTACTCGGATGCTTAAATGTAATCCTCCTTTACAGTCCTCTTTTGATGCGGATCCCATCACGTTGTGCAATTTGGCTCTTCTCCAAGAAGGATCGAATCTCATGGCCAAGTCGATCGAGCTTATCATCCGCCCCACGACCGGTGCCCTTCCGCAGTTTTCGGCCTCCGATCTCAGCATCGTTCAGAATAAACTCGGCGGTAAAAACGTCATCGAGATACAGTCGTTAGTGAAGACGATCGTGGAAGGATCTGCCCTCGCCCATAGACTGGTCCAAGTTCGTTACTAATTTGTCTTGTTTTTATTTCCTGGGGTGTCGAATTGAGTCTCTCTCCATAGTACTCCAAGTAATCTTGGGCTTGGTACCTACCACGTATTTTCATTTCCATTAACTTCATCACTTTTTTAAGATCCTGTTTTCAAAGCTTTTTGGCACAAAACCTCGTTGGCTTTCACGTTCTTACCACGAAATTCACTTTTTTAAGAATCTCCTGGAATTTACGGAAGTGACCTCTTAAGTAATCCTTTTTCTTTAATGAAAAAAAAACAACTATAAATGCTACCGCCATGATATCAGCCGCTTGTCGTGTACATCAATATTTACCATTTTAGGTTTTGATAATTATGCTCTTCATCATTAGTGTTCCCTTGGTCGGGCCGTTTACGCTGGATTGTATACGCGATCAGGCTCCAGTACCATACATTGAGTGCTTCTGTAACACCATAACACTTATTGAGCGCTCCCCTAATACCGTGACAGCCATTTAGCGGGCCTATAATATCCGATTTCCTTTGGCACCAGTATATTCTCATGCAGCTTCCCAGCGCATTCTTAATTCACTCTTAGCATTCACTAACGTTTAAAGGCGCAAGACTTTCCTAGCATTTGAAACCTTGTGGTTGTAGCCTGCTTCATCTCTACCACTATCATTTACGATACGTCTTAGATACTTAAACCAAGATAGCAGCATCTCTAGGAACCACCACCCCTGCCCCTCTTCCTTTCTGAGATACTGTGCCATATATCCACGAATATGTGCTCAACCAGTGGCAGAGGACATGAGATAAACTCTCCCCAACCAAACTGCATACCATCAAACAGTCAGTTCGCCCTTGGCCACCTACTACTAGAACTCGTACTCAGGATGTTATCTATGTCGCCTAACACATGGCTTTCTAATGGAAAGCCATCAACAGCCTCCAATGTGCACTCACTGTGAAGTACCAATGTCCGTACTACACCTATTCACCGAACGCACACACTTCCACACCCTAAGGCAAAGACTTTTTCCTTTTATTTGCCTAGGGATGCGTTCTCAGAGGCTCTGAGAAGTATCCTTTCTGAGCACGAGAACACCTTTAATATGAAAAAAGTGCTGAAATTTTTATCAGAAGTGAATCTACTAAAGGAAATTTAGTATTTTATAATTTTTAGAATGAGATAGACGTCTTATTACTTTATTTTCATTTTACTATATTTTAGAGACATTTATTTTCCTATGATTTTACTCCCTTTTATTTTCTACGATTTTATTCGCTTTTATTCTAGATTTGTAACCATAGTCTATGTTTTTTAATCAATATTTGAAATTTTAACGAACCCTTTTTGAAAATGGCTGCGAGTTTGTCCACTTGGACCTAGGCAGCATTCGCCTTTTATGTACCATTCATTCATTAGATACTTAAAACTGTGCACTTGTTCAAAGTTGACACCACATACTATGATATCGCACCCCACCATCCCATTCCCACCCCTAAATGCTGGGGAATGCCCCTCGCTTTACCCTGTGCACAGGGCATTATGCTTTTGTACTCGCCAGTCCAGCGATTCCCTTGCTGCCCGTCAACAGTTATCTTTTCATCCGCGGCCGATCTCGACGGTGCATATACCAGTGTGAGGCGCTTGATTTAACTATCGGGCTGGTGGCGCTTTTCGTTCTGCCCAAGACTCCAAGTGACCACTCCTCTGCTCCCAAAGCTTCTGCAGCCCTGAAAGTACTGCGCTCGTACTTCGCACATTTCCTGTCACGTTGGAGCCGTGCTAGTATAGACGGGTGATCAAAATCAGGAGAGGTGTTCTGCTTCCATGCCATCGCTTCCCTTTTTGAAGCCTGCGGGGCACTTCTAGGGATTGCGACTGTCTTCACGGCCGAGCTGGTTGCAATACACCGATCGGTACGAGAGATAACACCTCGTGCCAGAATCGGAGAACTGGTTATGCTTTATAGCGACTCGCAGAGTCAACTGAGTGCTTTAGAGGTGGTATAATATCTGCACCCGTGGTTCGCAGTATTCGTGAGACCACGGCTGCCTCAACCCTGAAGGACGTCGTCGAGTCTTCTGGGTTTTGGACATGTAGCGTTGATGAGGTTGCCACATAATCTGCGAGGACTGGTCGACCACAGCGTTTCGCTCTTCCCAACTCTGACTACATAGCAGGAAACTCAACTTTTCACGTGGAAATAAATACCTTTACCCACATCCCTCGACGGCTTCAGGTTGTTTACTCTTCCCTCCAAATGGGGCACACTCGTAGGACAACGCCATTCGATTGAGCGCTCACCTGAACTTTACTGTGAGAACTGCTTGTTAACCCAAACTGTTTGCCACATTCTCCCCTCAGGGAGAATGTGTATGCTGTTACACTTGGTACCTAGCTAGAGCACTGCACACGTAGGGTGGATCGGAAAAAGGTTGGTTTTATTTGAAATTCATTTTCGCACCCTATTTTTATGGACCAAACATCAAAAACTATTGTGTTGAAATTTCAGACTTCTAAATTAATATTTTCAGGTTCCTCAACGCAATTGAAATTTTGAAAAAAAAGCAAAAATGTCGGAAGATTCTATTGAATAAAAATAATCTATTAACTACTCGATAAGTTTTCCTTCCTTTTCTTCCATTTGTTTCTTCCATTTTTTACCATCATCAATCTGAAATAGAAGAAATTGAACAATTAACAGTCGGATATTTAAATTTTTACTATTATTCAATATCCATTTATTCAATGCAGTTAGATTTTTGTAGTGTTATTACCTTTCATTACGAAGTCCTTCTTGGTATGAAATGAGGGTATTTTTCTCCTGGACTCAATTCTACTCCTTATATACCCGTCCCATTTTTCTTCTCCACAAACTGGTAGTGACGCTTCTGTGACTAGTTTGATGCATCGTTCAACCGCTTGTGTGTGACAAGGAAACTTTGGAATATCCAATTTAGGTTGTTGACGGATAAATTCTCTAAGTTGATCATCAGAGAGCGTCCTCGTCGAAGGAGGTTCGGTCACAACGGTCTGCTGCCAATTAATTAGGTGGATGTAGTCGTCAGCTTCAAAGTTTATGGCTGGGATCTTGAAAGTGCGTATTGATTTCCTTTTATAATCTTTTCGTGCTTTCATAATTCTTCTCTATGCGAGTTCCTGGATATGATTTCTTTCATCTTGCAGCAAACAGAGAAGAATGTTTTCCGCATGTGCAAAATAAGCATTCCTTTGAATCACTGGGGCAACTATATCTTTAATCTGTTTGTTTATCCTTTGCAGTGATGGCACTGTTTTGAAGAGGTTGAGTGCTCCATCTTGCGAAGGAGTGATAGCTTTTATTTCAAACAGCATGGTGCATACACCGTCGAAATATAAATCGAAGTATCCGATTTGCCGTTGTAAGACACCGTGCATGCGACATTTTTCCAGGACTCTTACGAGCTATTTCAACAGAACATTTACCTTGTGAGATAGATAGAAGGATATCAAACAGATACTTTTGATCGGTGCTCCTATTTCCTCTGTCAGCAAACGGCAAGTTAGTCGGAGTTGGCTCTAATTCAACAATACTTAAGAGTCGCATTTGTCCAGTTGTTTCCCATCCAAATTGTTGATGAAATGGTGCAATGGGAGCTCATTTGCATGGAGCTGGCAAATGAGCCAATGCAGTGGTCTATTAAGTATTTCTTCTAGCATTCTGATCACACCTACTTTTGTTCCTGTATTCACTGCCGTTCCATCGCATCCCACAGCAACGAGTTCATCTGTTATTTGCTTCTAGATACGAGAATATTGTGTCGCATATAGCTTTTGCAGAACCTGTCTTCATTGTCAAGTGCCCAAGGTATTCTGAACCAGGTTCTTCTATCATAGAGATGTGCTCTTCCATTATCTTCTTGTGATAAGTTCCCTCCGTCGTCTCAACAACAAATCTGCTATCTTTTCTACCATCAAAATAAATAGAATATAATGACTTATCCGATCTAATTTCTTGCTGTAGTGTAGTACGTTTTTTGACACGCTCTCTTCTAACTTTTGACCTGTCAACTAATACAGAAGTTTCTTTGCCTTCAATTGACAAGTCCTTAAGGATTGAACTTTGTTATTAAAGCTGCAGCTTGATCAGACACACCAGTGCGGTCACATGCCAATGCAAATTCATACAATTTTATTTGTTTAGATGAAGTCTTGTATGCAATTTTTTTGTTTACTTCTTTGCGTTTCACGGATGAAGGAAGCTCATTGTCACTAACTTCGTCACCAGATTCTGTTTCTGTGACGGTTGAAGGCAGAATCACTTCGATATTATCTGTCGAAGCAGATGGGTGATTTAAGAGACAATGCTCACGATTCTTCCTAACTGCACTGAATATTCTTCTTTGATTGAATTTGATCGATATTTCCTATTGCCATTTTCCTAGTTGTTCGTTGGTCTTCCAGAAACGTTTGCTCCAATGGCGGCACCTTCTTTTCTTTCCTACAAGAATAGTTTTCAAAGCAGTCGCATTTACAACACGAAATATCAAACAATTGTTCTGCATTCTTTGTAAAATCGTCACATTTCTGTTTGAATGATGTCACATTTTTCCTGCTAATATTTCTCATTAAACCCTGATATTTTTAATAAGAATTTAAAATTCTTTTTCCAACTGCCTCTATTGAAACACAAGGGATTGAGGCCGTTTTCCAAATAGAAATTAACTTCTCCGCTACTAATGTGATAATTAGTTTAATTGGCGGGTCTTTTCTATTGCAGTTCTTTTCCTTTTCTCGCTCAAACAAAACATATTTTATAACATTTTTATGCATAAGTTGGTAACACTCGTTCACTAATGGCACAGGGTGCGCCAAACAAAGTCCTTCAATTTCATGACGCATTCTCAGTTTAAATCAGTGGTTCTCAACCTTTTTTTACCCATGGACCCTTTTCCTTTAAAAAAAATTTGGTGGCCCCAAAGCCCCCAAATTTTTCACTAATAAAAAAGCAAAGGAATTGTATCAATAAGTAAAAGAATAGTAAATAATTATGCTTATTTTGAAGGAAGACTTTAAGTTTAAACTAATACAAATAAATTATTTAATAGTTAAGTTTTATAGAGCATTTATGTACATTAGTAAATAATTCATAATATACCTTTAAAAAGATAAGTGAGTAATTAAATAAAAAATGTAGATTTATTCAATGAGGTCCCTGTGACTGATGTTGCTCAGCGAGTTTTTTTATATTTGGCTCCACCGATGTCAATGATAGTTGAAGATCACCCATTTGCATAATGTCGAGTCTATTTCGAGCTTTTGACAATAAGTGAGAAACACGACTAAATCCTGATTCAACAAGGTAAGATGATGGAAAAGCAATGACGTAGAGTTGTGCTTTATCCCAGAGTAGTGGATACTTTTTAGCAGCTTTATTTGTTTTCCATATATCATGCTTCCCATCTTTAAATTTTGCCTGCAATATTTCATCACTTTGTAATTCAATGAGGGTTTCCTGTAAAGAAATGTCTACATCGGCAACATTAACTTCAAAAGGAATTGTCACCCAAGATGGTATATCCATCATGAGTAAGTCACTAAACCGAGCTTGCATATCTTTGTAGAAATTTTCCAAATATTCACCATACAATGCAAGATCATCATCATGCAGATCGCTGCTAATTGAGGCCAAACAAGGAAACTGTTCAAATGCACGACGTCTGATATTAATCTTGTACAACTGTAGCTTTTTCAGGAAAACAGTAATTGCCCCTTTACTGGATATGAGATCAGAATTTTTTCCTTGGAGCTGTTTATTAAGTAAATTGACTTTTTCAAATATATCTGATAAGTAAAATACATCACATTTAGTTGCAAACAGTGGAATATTGATTTCCTTGAAATATGTAACAACTTCATTAAAAATTGTTTCACCTCTTGTGTCTGTCTTAAGACTTCTGGCGAAAGCATTTCCTCTCTGGGTCCTTGATCATCCATAAATCTAACATATGTTAGTAGAATTACTTCATTATCTCTTAATGTTGATTCATCAAGCTGAAGAGCAAACTGTTTTACTTGCGAATTAGCTATTAATTGTTTTTCAACATCCTCTGCCATTTCATCAATGCGTCGTGACACAGATGAGTTGCTTAACGGGATGGAAATAGTGATTACACTTGCACTTTGTTTCAGAACTGATGAAATTATAACAGACACTGCTGGCAAAATTACTGTTTCACCAATATTATGAGGTTTTCCAGCCTTTGCTATTATCTTGCTAATTTCATAAGATGCCAATAAACCATCATTTAGTTTGCTTACTTGGCTATTAAATACTTGAACCACTGTTTTTCTTGCTTGAAAATCATCACAGAGTTTTCTAAAGTATTCTACTGGTTCGACTTTCTTTTCATTGTGCTTGGTTTCCAGATGTATTTTAAGTTTACAAGGACTCATGCTTGCATTTGAAAGTACATCCATGCATATAAGGCACATTGGTTTCGTTGCATTCTGTAGTGATAGAATAAATCTGTAAGACAAATATTCAACAGAATACTGTCGGCATTTCTTCTTTGTTAGCGCCGCCATGGGTTATCTGTAAAAAAATATCAGAAGCTGTTATAGCATATATTACAGTTTATATTTAAGAATTATATGTAATTTGTTAACAAAACTAAAAGATAAATTTGCAACAAATACAGAGAGAAGTAAGTGACCTTGATATTTTAAGGTGAAATAGGTATGATAATTTGGTCACTTTTTGCTTAAAGTTCAGTGTATATATATATATATATATATATATATATATATATATATATATATATATATATATATATATATATATATATATATATATATATACAAGAAAGAGAGGGAGATGGAGAGAGAAGACATTTTAAGATAAACCATTGCAATTATATGGCATGAAGAGGCCAATAATCGTGAGTAATTTAACTGAACATCCAAGTTAACATATTTAACTTTGCGGTACTTCAAGTACAATATATTGGGCACTATTACCATTTCTCTGGATCAGAATGTACGTCACGAATTATGTTTCAGTGTGTGTGTGTGTGTGAGGGAGTGTATTGAAGATTAATTTCACATACATGTGTTGATATTTGTGACATAACATGACACAACGTAAAGTAACATAATATGATATGACATAGCTCAACATCATTATGATATAGGATATAATATTTGATACAATAGGATGCGATACAGGATGATACAATAATTATGATACGCTATATTATACCATAATACACTATAATATAATACAAAATAACATATAATAATATAAAATGGTATAATATAATCATTTAGTAAATCCAGGAGTCAATAATTACTCCTCGCTTTGATTCAAATCTAATCTGATGGAGTTCATTATTGTAATCAATTGGAATGAAGGGTTCCAAGCTTATTAAGTTCGTGAAGAACTTCCTAGGGATGCTATTATTTTGATACATTTAATCCCATCTCTAAGAATTAAAGTACATAGTAATGATATTATAATAACTTACTCATTAAATACCAAAACACATTTTACAAACAATTTATACTGAAATAAATTCACATGAATTCTCCATGAGTTCACACTGTGTAAGTGTATGAGTTGGACCCCGGAGGCGAGAGCTTGCCAAATAATGTTTTCGATGAAAAGCATTAATAGAAATTAAAAATTGATACTAATAAATAATTTGAACGATAATAATATATATAAAATATATGGAAAAAATGGTGTTATAAAATTTCATTGTTTTTTTTTACTGCTCATAAATTATCAATGTCAAAAGTTAATATTTGAAAACACAAATTAGCATCTAACAATACTTCATAAACACGCGTTACCATCCTCCCTCCTCCACCTCCCCCCTCTCTCTCTCTTTTTCTCTTTCTCTCTCTCGCTTCCTCTCTTTCTCTCTTTCTCGCTTCCTCTCTTTCTCTCTTCCTCTCTTTCTCTCTCTTCCTCTCTCTTTCTCTCTCTCTCCATTCTCAGTAATAATAACAGTTCTGAAGTAGAATTGCTCTATGGCCAACCAAAATATCCCGTGGACCCCAATTCTGTATTTCATGTGTGTGGACCCCTAGTAATGTTACATGGTCCCCTAGGGGTCATGTGGCGCACGGTTGAGAACCACTGGTTTAAATGACATAATTAAATATAGTTTTAATTTTTTTCTTACATATTATTTAGCTCTGAAATATAATAAAATGTATAAATAATTATTGTACACTATAAATAACTGTTCTTAAATATAAATAGAAGAATGTGATCAAAACAATAGACACTAGACAGAGAGAGAGACACATACATCCGCTCTCAACGAGATCCTCCTCCCTACTGAAACAATTGTTTTGTAAACCACTATCATATGTCATTGAGGAACCTCTAAATATCAATCGATTACTTTTAAATTTCTTTTGCTTCTTTAAAATACAATAATTATTTGGTTTTGGTATCAATTCAAAATTTGAATTTAGTTTTCAGATATAATCCACCAAATTCAAAATTTAGTTGAAAATCGCATTATTTTCAATTTACAATGGCGTTTAGGAACCTTTAAAAATTATTATAGTAAAAAATCCTTTTAAGGGGTTTAATTTGACAGCTAGCCCATAAAAAGATCATGGTGGGAAAATAAATTTCAGAAAAAAACATTTTCCACTCCACCCTACACGGCCTGAGTGCAAATTAGGAAAGCCCTTTCACTGGGTTGACTTGGGCTCTGATGGGGCCCGGGAAAGTTGTTGGTGGGCTTTCTCCTCGCCCCCCTCTCATCACTACTTTACATTTTTCTTATTAGTATTATTAGCATTATTATTGTTATCATTCTTATTATTATTTAGTGTTATTTTTGTTATTTATTAGTAGTATTAATTTTGATTATTATCATTATTTATTATGTATTATTACAGATATCCCCTCAAATTTTTATGACTGCACTTTGTACCATGAGGAATATTCCCACCTGGACAGAGTTTGGTCTGGTAGCCATGGGCCCTTGATGGACTGCATGCCATCCTGCAATCACCTAGCGCCAAGGTACGGTAATAATAGGTGATCCATCCGCCCTACTCGTTAGGAGACCTACCTATCTCTACTTCTCTTTATTACATACCCTCCTACCCCTTTCCACACTTACTCTTCTATCCACAGAGGTTCTGGTTACCCTGCGAACTTTCGTCCTCTTATGGACCTTAGTCGGATGGCAGTGTATACCATGAGGCCCCTACCTGCTGCGAGGGCCAAAAGCCCACTAGCTAGGGCAAGTATTAGTTACGGGGTGGTCTGGACCGTTGACTCTGCTCACATTCCTCCAGTACACATATAAGGTTTCGCCTGAATGGCGGGCCGGGTTGGCAAAGCCCTTCAACGCTGGACCGAGACCGATTATGTGTAAATGATCACATTCTGGAATTTATGATCCTATGGAAACTTCTCTTAATTTCCCAAGTCATTGAGAGGTCATAGTATCTACTCTCCATCAGTTTCTTTTTATATTCTGATATTATAGCCACAAGTGAAACTAATAGTGGGACTGCTCATTGGGATCCACCTCCAAGCACGGCCCCACCATCCACATGCGGCATAGGGGCTTCCCATTTTCCATCTTTGGACCTACTCTCGGGCAGATTCCACTTTCGAAAAGGAGTTGCCTTCCACCCCTCTGCTATCAGGAGCCCCTCCAACCCTCTTCTACAAGATAAGAGGCTTATTCCTCTCCTAGGCCTACAGGTCTGAGGGATTTCCCTTCACCCGTTCTGTGGAGCCGCCCATGGACGAATCTAGCTTTCGACCACTGGCAGTCCACACCCCCTTTTTTTATGACCAGGTACTGCCAAGAGAGTAGGCAGGCGGCACAAAATCGACTCGATAGAGACAACCACCTGAGGAGAGTCAAGGGAAAGCGAGGCCCTGCAGTCATGTATTTTGACATTGCGGGGGGTCGGCGTGCCTGCCCCCCTCTCTTCCCCGATGAAGGTCGGTTCGCTGGCTAGAGACTTGAGTACGACTGAAGGTACTTCGATTGTGATCCGTAATGCCTTGTGGGAAGGGGGGGATGACAACATGTAGGGCTGGTACCCCTTTGACAGCTATTTAAGTCATTTCCATTTCGGGGAACGATCTTGCTGAAGCCGGTCCGTCTGGCTTAGGGTCTCCTTCTGACGGTGGACAGAAACGGGGTTCATTCCCTACCCTCCTCTTCGAAAAAAAATGACTTAAGGGTTGCTCTTTCTCCCCGAAGCCACAGGGACGGACCACTCCGCTCACGTCTCAGCTAGCGACCAGACCATAATCGGCACGTCCGGCCCTGAACCGCTGTTTGGCTGGGTCGAGGCCCAGATCAATACCAAAGTCGCAAGTGCACTGAATGGAGCTTCGATTACGTCGGGGCCCCTCATTGAGAGACTACCTGGCGTTTTCGAGCCCGCTGGCTTCAAAAGCTTGCTGGTTATTCGCTCCATCGATGGCAGCATGTTGGCCAAATGCAACATAATCCATCAGATGTTAGCATTAGCTAGCTTGATTGGTAGAGAGCATAGCTGACCGTTTCTCGTATGGGAGCCTATTAACGAATATATCAGATCCCTCCGAGGCAACCATGATTAGTGCACTTCAGACACTTAATGGCTCGTCGGTGAGTAGTTTAAAGAGGAAACAGTGGACTACTCCTTAGAAGAAATCATCTTAGAGCTTGCAGACTAGTGAGTGGTTTAAGTCAAATGTGTGATGAGAAAACAGGGAGGGGCCTCGAAGCCACCCTACACTCTTCGTCACGTTCGGCCGTATCAGGCTCCCTGAGTCTGCGTGCAGGTTGGTATCGCTACCGCGTGAAGTCTTTCGTGACACTGCCGCTACACTCTTCGTCATGTTCGACCGTGAATGGCTTCCTGTGACGGTGCTTGCCTGTTAGTATCGCTATCGCGTAAGTAATTCGTGCCACTGACGCGGAGGTGCTACTACTGCCACTGCTTCGGTCATACGAATCGCTCCTGTAGACGTGCAAAGTCGTGTTTACCCGAAGTTTGTGTAAGTTGCTCTAAAACCGTACCCGATAAGTCCTTATTGTTTTTGGCCAAGTGTATCAATTGCGGAGAGCCGTAGTCCGATTCTTCGAAGCATTGTGATGCTCTCCTGGAGAAGGAAATCCTGGACGTTCACGCTATGGAGCGTCTCATTTTGCGAAGCAAAGGACTTGGTCCTGGCGTGCCCGGCGCTACCTGGTACGTCTTATGCCTCATTTTTAAACAATCCACTCTGTAGGCAGTCGCCAAATGGGGTCCTCCAAAAAGATATAAAAAATCGGCAAGTCGGGCGGATGTCTAGATTATCTTCTGCTGGGTTCCTGGACATGTGAGAATTTGCGGAGAATTAAGTCGCCAAAGACCCCACGAGGACTGTGCGACCAGACCAGCGTTTCGCTCTTCCTCACACTGATTACATGGTAGGAATACGGGCTGCTTGGCAAAGAAAATGGGAAACGACCAAGGGGAACTTAAAGTTGCGTGCCATTGCGCCGCGACTGTTTCCATGAACCTATCCCACAATGCCGCGAGGGCTTCAGGCTGCTTTCTGTCATCTCCGAATTGGACTCACTCGCGGGATGAAGCGCTTTCCAGTGCCTTATTGCGACGACTGCGTTGTCCCCCAGACTGTTCGGCACATTCTTTTTGAATGTCCATTCTGGGTGATCTTCGCGCGGTGCAACGATAATTGAGCGCAGATTTGAGCTCTTATTGCTGATTCCGTCTCAACTACCAGTTAGTTGGTGGGTACTTTTAAGCCCCGCCCAAATCAGACGTAGTAGAGCGAGCTTGCCTCTGATCTGGAGCACAAGCTCTTCAGAGGTTGTAAAGGTAAGCTGACTTTAAATTTGTATATACTCGTACTGTTATTTCCATGTTGTGTTTTTTGACCATTGAGTATTTTTTCTAAGTGATCTTTTTAAATTACAAATTTTTGGTGAACTTATATTCAGATTGGGTTGATTGTTACTTTTAAGCTCTGGCTATTTGTGCAATTGCGGTAGATTTTCCGAAAGTAACCTGTAGTTTGGGTTTTTACCAGGGAAAGAAATATACGCTTGAAAAAAATATAACCCTATATATAGTTTTTTTATATCGAATTATTTGGCTATATGACCTGCATATTTTTACATTAATACTTTATTCCTCTCTAGTTAAACGCAATAAATAAAGAAAGAAATTATTTACTTAAAAAAATTATATATATACTTATATATATATATATATATATATATATATATATATATATATATATATATATATATTTAAACAAACAAATGAAATCATTTTTTTACAAATTTCATCACTTCTACAAATTATTTTCTTTTGCTCCTCAGCATGGAGAAGATAATATCGGAGAAAGGAAAAGAAAACATCTTATATCAAGGATATTCGTACCGACTTGACACAGTATTAATTTCCGGTAAAGAATCATGGCGCTGCGTCAATGCGAATTGCAAAGGAAGAATTTATGTTTTCGACGATAACTGTACAAATGCAAAGGAACATGATCATCTTCCTGATCCAGCAAAGTCATCGGCAACTGCATCAGTGTCAGAACTTCGTCAAAGGGCTGCGACATCGAATCATTCAAGAGGCTCAAATTAATTTGCTTGGTGAAGCAATCGCTATCCTTCCAAATTATTGTTCCCTTCAGCGCACTACTATAGAGCGTCAACGGAAATGTAAAGGAATCCCAGTTTTAGTACCAAGCGACGTTGCAGACATTACTATCCCTCAACAACTTTCTTGCACATATGCTCTGGAGAACTTTCCGGTCCTGATGACCTTGATAGATATTTTTTATATTTGTTACTGCAAAGAATTTTTCATTGATGAAGGAAAATAAACGTTGGTTGGAACGTTTAAAATAGCCCCACAGCTATTTTATCAATTATTTGTAATTCATATAATTTATAAAGGAAGCGTTTATGTACATTCTGCTGCAGAAAAAGTCTGAGGAAGCGTATTGCCGTGCTCTGACTCAACTACGTCTAATGGATGGAACAATTTCGCCCAATTCAATTTTGTGTGACTACGAAAGGGCATTTCATAACTCTTTTTGTTCTGTGTTTAGTAATGCGGAGGTGTTCGGGTGTTTTGTCATCATGTCCAAGCTGTATGGCGATGGATTTTTAGAGCTGTCATTTGTAGCGGTCTATACCCCTACAGGTGTAAATATTTCTATCTGTATTTATATATATATGGTAAAGCTGGTGGCAAAAAGGGTTCATACCCAGCCCCGGGTAAAACCAAGGCTCCCCCCTCTTTCCCCAGCGTGACCGTTTACCGTAAGGCGAAACGGCCACGCGCCTCCACCGAGTCGTTAGACTCACAGGAAGCAACACCCCTGAAGTTGGTCGCCAGGCCATCTTCCGGGGTTTCTAAAGCTGTTTCCCGAAAGGAGGAGAGCAACAAAGGAGCTTCGGCTCTTTCGCACACGCCTAGTGGTGGGTTGAGTGGCTCATAGACGGTGGTTCTTCGAAAAGAGGGCCGCCCGCCTTAGGTTTCGAGGCGGAGGGAGGAAAAGACTCGCATGGCGAGCCCAACCTCCCCCAATAAGTCATCGAAGGCGACAGCGCCTTCAGCGCTTTCTCCGGCCAACAGCGCTCGGGGTTCTGCCTCCGGGAAGCGTACGGCCATTCCCGTGAGGGTCTTCTTTTCGAGGAGGGCCCCCGCGTCTCCTCCAAGCTAGGCCTGGAGGGCATATTCCTTCAATGGAATTGCCGTGGACTCCGGGCCAACTGGGAGGAGCTGCGGAGGCTCGTCTCGTCCCGTTTCCCGTTAGCTATTTTTCTGCAGGAGACCATGCTAGGCGCGTGCCCCCTGCCCGTCCTCCCGTGGTATAAGGGTCTTGCGACCCCACCACCACGGGATGGCTGGGCTGGGGGATGCGCCGTTTACACCCGGCATGATGTCTCCGTTCTTCCTTTCTCTTTAGATAATTCCTTTCAGGCAGTGGCTGTGCAGCTGCACCTGGATAGGAGGTATACTATCATTTCTGCGTACATTCCACCGTCAGCTGACTTCGACGCGGGGGACTTCCGCCGCGTCGTGGTATGGTTGCCGAGGCCCTTTCTCTTGCTTGGAGATCTGAACGGCAGGCATCCTCTCTGGGGAGATCGCTCAATAAATCCCAGGGGACGTCATTGCCGATCTGATAAAAGAGCTTGAGATGGGTGTCCTAAACGTGGATGAGTTTACGCATCACTGTCCGAGAACCGCTTCATTTTCTTGCCTTGACCTATCTTTGTGCTCTTCGGATGTACAGCCTGATTTTGATTATGGGGGGGGTCGATGAGCTCCATGGTAGTGATCACTTTCCCATTCAAATATCATTTTCAGGGCAACTGCCGCCTGAGAGCCCACCTCGGTGGTGCTTGGTGCGGGCGCGGTGGCCTGCATTTCAGGAAATGACTGAATTCTTTATCTCAGTCGAGGAGTTTAGGTCGGTAGATGAGGCCGTTGAGTTCTTCTCCGGTAACATCATCGCTGCGGGCCTGACTACTATTCCTAGAACGTGTGCCCGTCTTGCACAACGACCATTCCCATGGTGGTCGGCCGAGTGTGAGACGGCCCTCAAACAGAAGCGTTATGCCTACATACACTATAAGCGCCGCCCGAACGATTTCACTGTCGCTGAATTTCGTCGGGCTAGGGCTAGGTTCCGGTATATTTCGAAGCACGCCCGCCGCTATTCTTTGCGGGCATACGTGTCTTCACTTAACGGGAAGACCCCTTTAGCAGAGGCGTGGAAGCGAGTCAAAAGGATTCGGGGCAAGTTCTCGCAAGACCCCCCTCCCGTTCTCCAGCGGAATGGGACCGCAATCTCGGACCCCGCGTCCGTGGCGGAATCCTTAGCGACCGCTTTTTCCGCATTCTCTAGCCGGGATGCTGCTCCGCCAGCAATCAATGCACCTCGTGATTTCGCGGAAGGCCGCCGGCTGGACTTTGCCTCCAGAGGCGGAGAACCCTTCAACGACAGGTTTACTGTGAGTGAGTTGCACTCCGCTCTTGCTTCGTGCGCGGACACCCCCCATGGTCCGGACGATGTCCCGTACGTCATGCTTCGACACCTGGGTGAGCGAGGCATGGCCTTTCTGTTAGATTTGTTCAACAGGATCTGGGTGGAGGTTCTTCTCCCAGGTTCCTGGCGAATCGCTACTGTGCTCGCCTTTCGCAAACCGGGGAGAGATCACTCTACTCCGGCCGATTTCCGCCCAATCTCTCTAACCTCTTGCGTGTGCTAATTGATGGAGAAATTGGTAAATGTTAGATTAGCCTTTTTCCTGGACTGCGGAGGCCATCTATCTTCAGCACAGTGCGGGCTCCGCAAGTTCCACTCCACGTCGGATCCTCTGCTCCCACTGGAAAGTGCCGTCTGTGAGGCCTTCCTTCGTAGACAGCACTACGCCACGGTGTTTTTCGATCTGGAGAAGGCCTATGATACCGCATGGCGATACGGTATCATGGAGACTCTCCACACGATGGGGGCGAGGGGACGCCTCCCAATGTTTATATCTGAATTTTTGCGAGATCGTCGATTCCGCGTACGGGTGGGGGGAGCCCTCTCCGGCCCAAAGGAGCAGGAAGAGGGTGTCTAGCAGGGAAGTGTCCTCAGTGTCACACTCTTTGCACTGAGCATCAACGGCATCACCTTGCACTGAGCATCAACGGCATCACCTCAGTGCTGCCGGAAGATGTTCTTGCTACGCTCTACGTGGACGACCTTTCGATCTCTTTTGGCGCGGCCCAGATGCCAACTCTGGAGCGTCGACTCCAACAGGCATTGAACCGCGTCTCTCGCTATGCCGAAGCGCACAGGTTTCGGTTTTCTTTGGCCAAGACTAAGGTAGTGCACTTCTGCCGCCATCCACAGCTCCACCTCGACCCAGATTTTTTTTCTTAATGGGGTGCGCCTGGATGTGGTTGAATTGCACCGTTTCCTCGGTCTTGTATTCGACTGATGCCTCACCTGGGAGGCTCATATCGATCCGTTGTTCGTTCGAAGCTCGACTACGGATGCGAGTTTTATGCATCTGCACCGAAGCATTTATTACGGAAGGTCGACTCGATCCATCACACCGGCCTTCGCCTTGCGACCGGTGCCTTCTGCACTTCCCCCAATGAGAGCCTGTTGGTCGATGGTGGGGAGATGCCACTCGCTCTGCACGGCGTGCAGTGCATCACTCGCCTGTACGCGCGAGCCCGACGTCTCGTTCAGTCGCCAACAGCTCTCACTGCATCCGCAACTGATCTCAACGGTGCCTATGCCCCCGAGAAACGCCAGTCATACCCTAAGCCCTTTGGGTTTAGGGCCAGGAAACTCCTTCGAGAGGTAGATATAGCTCTCGGGCCGGTGGCGCCCCTGGTTCTGCCCAGGACGCCACCCTGGAGGGTACCACATTTGGCTATTTGTCGCCACGCCTCTGCTCCCAAAGCTTGTACAGCGCCGGGAGTATTGCGTTCGACCTTTTTGGAGCACAACTCATGTCACGCTGGAACCGTGCCAGTGTATACGGATGGCTCCAAGTCCCAAGAGGGGGTCGGCTTCCACGCTGTATCCCCTCTGTTTGAAGTCAGCGGGGCTCTGCCAGGCGCTGCGTCTGTCTTCATTGCCGAGCTGGTGGCAATACACCACTCGGTACGGGAGATTACGCGACGTGCCCGGTTCGGAGACCGGATTCTTATCTATAGCGACTCACAAAGCGCCCAGAGTTCTCTCGGGGCATTGGAATCTCCGCATCCCCTGGTTCGCGATATCCGTGACGCCACGGTTGTCGAGATTATCTTCTGCTGGGTTCCTGGACATGTAAGAATTGCGGGGAATGAGGGCGCCAATAAGTCTGCGAGGACTCTGCGACCGGACCAGCTTTTTGCTCTTCCTCACACAGACTACATGGCAGGAATACGGGCAGCTCTTCTGCACTGCTTGGCAAATAAGATGGGAGACGGTCGAAGGGAACTTAAAGTTGCGTGCTATTGCCTCGCGACTGTTCCCATTGACCTATCCCCCAATGCCGCGACGGCTTCAGGTCGCCTTCTGTCGTCTCCAAATCGGACACACTCGTGTGACGCATCGCTATTTGATGGAGCGCTTCCCTGTGCCCTATTGTGACGACTGCGTCGTCCCCCAGACTGTTCGGCACATTCTTGTCGAATGTTCCAGTCTGGGTGATCTTCGCGTACGTTACCTTTCCCGGTACCGTGATGGGCGGGGTCGCTACCGCCTGTCCTTTGTAATCGGGACGAGTGCGTGCACATTGACTGGTGGACTTTTGGGGGGAGGCCGGCCTTCCCCCTTTTATTTAATTAGGTTTTGTTTTGTTTTTTTGTTATGGTTTTCTTTGTAGGTCGCAAGCTCCTGCGACGGGGGGAGGGGGACCTCCCCCCGACGCCGGAGCTTGCTTCCCGATTGTTGTCAACTTTCTATTTTATCATTGTTTTGTTTTCAAATTTTATTTTAAAGTAGCCTAGAGCTAGGCTGTTTGATTGCGGCGACTTATGCCCAAGTGGGCAGTCGCTAGATAGCCCCTTAAAAAAAAAATTCAAAAAAATCTCTTTGCTTCTCTTTCATTCCTTTGTTCATTGTGGACGTACTCAATGAGTTCCTTACCTTCCAGTCCGAATGCTTGTCCTTGCTTTTTGGAATGTTTCGAACGATGTGGACGTCATCTTATCGATTCAAAGATAAGAATATGCTCTGGGCTAGTTGTCTTTGGCGTAACGTGTTTAAGGAAAAAGGGGTTATTATAGTTCCCTACCAAAACGTGATAAACAAGAGAAAAAAATTAAAAAAACAAAACCAGATTAGATAATCACCATAACCTAACTAACCTTTGGAGCCCAAAACAAGAATTGCTTTTAATGTTTGACGTTTGCAATGTTTGTTTAAAGTTTTGAGATGTTGCTTTTAGTGATAACCTCACACACCTGATATCACTTATATAGGTCGAGAGGTTTTATGTTAACCCCACACACCTGATATGACTTATATAGATTGAGAGGTTTTATGATAACCCCACACCTGACACCACTTATATATGTCGAGGGTTTAGTGAGTGGGTAATTCCAATCCCACTTCCTGGACATATATTTTATTACCGCACCGAGGTGAAGCGGAGGTGAAGTGTATCCAGTACACCTACCTTAGCCACTTCCAGTGAATAAGAATAACCCCGGTGCGTCCCTTTTTGATCAAAACTAAGATGATGATACCCTGAGTGTGTCCCCACTCAGTAAAAGCCAATCATGGATGAATCGGTGTAATATTGAGATTTAAGCCGAGTGGATTGCTTAATAATTTCCAAAGGATCGTCCAAAATAGTTAAACACACAGATAAAAAAATAATCTTTAATGTACAGGAATTTGAAATAAGCAACAGCGTATATAAATATAAAAGGAATTAATCTTGCACTGAATATATAAGTCTACAAAAATGTTGTGATTACTTGAAAATTACTCACTAGGATGCTTGCGTCTTAATGGCACCCGACAGAACGAATGGAATGATATTATTGAGTTAAACACTGAATTAAGCACTTCTAATACTCGAGGTTATGGGCTCGGGATGGGAAGTCTAGTTTACAAACAAACTGGTGAAGTTAAGGGAGGGGATAGTTCAATTAACGATACCTTTGAGTTCGTAAGTATTTTTGAAAGTGACGGTGAAGTTCTTCTTCTGGTGACGATTATAACACCTAGTCCGACCGTCCGAGGTTACCGAATGAGAAGGTAATTCTTGACCTGTGATATGCTGATCCTATGCCGGATCACGAAGGTGAGCCAAACGGTGGCTCAAATCGGACTTCTTCCTCGAAGTGCCTGTCCGATTATTTGGCTCCTGGAGTGGGTAGCCAAAACCGATTACCTAGCTACGTCTAGGGTAATCCGCAAAGGGAGGTCCTGTGTAACCTCTGACTCTGAAGGAGTGGGGTCTGCGAGAAGTTTGGCACCTACAAGTACCGTGACGGCTACAACCAATTCCCCGAGAAGTTCCTTTCTTGCAACGGGCGAACTGTTTCTTCTGTGGATCGAGCTCCACCTCACAACGTAGGTCCAAGGTCTTCTGCCTGAATCCAGGGAGAAGTTTTCCTTTTATTTCCCTCGCGAGCAGAAATCGAGAGAGTGCACCGAATTCTCTTAAAATCCGTATCGCCGCGCGAAAGATCTTTTTTCATCTGTGGGCAGACAGTATGTCTTTCACACCTTCGAGCCACCTCGGAGTTTACTATGGCGCGAAAAAGGGGCGATAGAGAATTCGAGGCTGGTGCATTTGGGAATATGGGAGGGACACGGAGCTTGTATCGGAGTATTTCTGCGTACACTTATGTACGCGGTATTTAGACTTCTACAGGTTGTCTCGCAGGGAAGTGTCATCAGTGTCACATCTTTGCCTTGAGCATCAAAGGTATCACCTCAGTGCTGCCGTAAAATGTTCTTGCTAGGCTCTACGTGGACGAACTTTTGGTGCGGCCCAGATGACAACTCTGCAGTGTCGACTCCAACAGACAATGAGCCACGTCTCTCGCTATGCCGAAGCGCACAAGTTTTGGTTTTTCTTGGCCAAGACGTAGGTGGTGCACTTCTCCCGTCTTCCATGGCTCCACCCCGAACCCGGCTTATTTCTAAATGGGGTTCGCCTGGAAATGGTGGATTCGCGCCGATTCCTTGGTCATGTATTTGACCGACGCCTCATTCTGGAGGCTCATATTCTCAGCCTTAAGGACTTTTTTACCCGCGCTATGAACATTCTTCGTTCCGTGACTTTCAGCACCTGGGGTGCTGATAGGGCTACTACCTTACTTTCCATCGATCCTTTGTTCGTTCCAAGCTTGACTATCGATGCGAATTTCCTGCATCCGAAGCCGAGTGTGTATTGTGGAAGGTGGACACACCGGCCTCCGTCTGGCGACCAATGCCTCCCGAACGTCCGTCATTTATGGCCTACCTGTCGATGCTGGGGAGATGCAACTCGCTCGGCTCCGTGCGCAGTGTACTCTTCGCATATACGCGCAAGCCCAGCGCCTCTCTTAGTCGCCAACAGCTCTCACTTCATCCTCAGCCGATCTCGACGGTGCCTATACCGTCCAGAGGCGCAAGTTATACCCTAATCATTTTGTGTTTAGGGCTAGGAAATTCCTTCGAGAGCTCGGTGTAGTTCTCTGGCCAGTGGTACCCCTGGTTCTACCCAGGATGCCACTCTGGAGGGTACCACCTTTGACTATTTGTCGCCACTTCTCTGCTCTCAAAGCTTCTACAGCCCCATGAGTATTGCTTTTGGCATTTTTGGAGCACACTTCTTGTCACGCTGGAACCATGCCAGTGTATACAGATGCCTCGAAGTCACAAAAGAGGGTCGTTTCCACTTCGTATCACCTCT
Source organism: Ceratothoa steindachneri (assembly GCA_963969495.1). Lineage (NCBI taxonomy): Eukaryota > Metazoa > Arthropoda > Malacostraca > Isopoda > Cymothoidae > Ceratothoa > Ceratothoa steindachneri. The sequence continues at coordinate 76,552,858 of OZ018335.1, forward strand.
GTTTGAAGTCACCGAGGCTCTACCAGGTGCTGCGTCTGTGTTCACTAGCGAGCTGGTTGCATTGCAAAGCTCTGTACGGGAGATGAGGCTTCGTGCCTGATTCCAAGACGATTGTTATTTCTATCGACTCACTATGCGCCCTGAGTCCACTCTTGGCATTGGAATCTTCGCAACTCCTGGTTCTCGGTACCTGAGACGCCATGGTTGCCGCGAGTCGTGTGGATATTGGAGATTATCTTGTGCTAGGTTCCTGGACATGTGGGAATTGCGGGGAATGAGTACGCCGATGAGCGCTACAAATAGTTCGCAACGACTGGGCGACCAGACCAGCATTTCGCTCTTCCTCACAGCACTACATGGCAAGAATCAAGGCAGCCCTGGCAAAGAAGAATGGAGACGGCCGAGGGGAACTTAAAGTTGCATGCCATTGCGCCGCGATTGTTCCCATAGACCTACCCCCCAATGCCACGACGGCTTCAGGTCGCTTTCTGTCGTCTTCGAATTGGTTACACTTGCAGGACTCACCGTCATTCGATAGATCGCTCGCCTTCACCGTATTGCAACGACTGCATTGTTCCCCAAACTGTTCGGCACATTCTTTTTGAATGTGACATTGTGGATGATCTTTGCGCACGTTATCTGACTCTGTAAGCGTAGGTCGCCGCCAAAAGGGATTGCTAAAATTACAAAAAAAATAAATGCTGCACCATCCATTGATCACTCGCGTAATCTCCTAACACATATTGAGCTCTCCTTAGACCAGATGTAGATAAATGTGGCTCCAAAGGCAGCCCTCGTGCCCACCCTACGTATTACCAAATTGTATGTTACCCTTCAGCCTATCTATATGAAATACATTTAAAGGTCAAAGCATTTATGAACAAATTAATGTTGTTTTCACTGCAGCCACAAACAAACAACCACTCTGAAACAAGTAAATTTGGTTGATGAAAATGAAGAATTTGAATGCAGAGTTTTCACGCGGGTTCTCTGATTTCAGACTTTTTAAAATGAATTCAAAGTAGTTTCTGCGCCATTTTATATCTGCTAATAACGCCTCAAATGGAGTTCAACTTGAAGTTATAGACCTGCAGGCAGACCCAAGATTTACATATGACTTCAAAACAGAAACTATTAGTCATTTTTATTCATCCCTTGACGAACGCAATTTAAAATTATTAGCAAAGAAGATGCTTGTGTTTTGGGGGGGGTCAACATACATTTGTGAACAATCTTTTTTTCAATCATGAAGTACAAGTCAAAATATCACAACTACGGATAAAATACCTAATTATTCTTCCATATGGAAAATTCATAAAGAAACATCACCTCATTGAATCTGAAGTGATTTACTGATTATACAATATCTTATACATAATTACTTTCGTTTAAATTAAATTTTTTCAAGTTACTATTAGTTCTGATTTAGTGTCAATTTATGTAAAAACATCAATTATTTTTAAAGCTAATTCAGTTTATTGAAGTTATTTGTTGTTCATTTTACTTTCCGTTTTTCCTTATAATATCTAAGTTTATATTGGCAATAAAATGATGTACAGAAAGAAATTAGTATCCCCTTTAAATTATACTTTCATAGAAAACGAAGAAAATATTTTGCAGCTCCCCAAAAATATTCCTGTTGTTCCCCCAAAAAAATATTTCTGCCCATCCCTGCCATAGACCAAGTCACTGTTTTGGCAGGCAACGATGTCAAGACTACTCGATATCGCCCTTTACCTCCTCCGCCCCTCTTTCATCCTCCTATCCCTTCACACCCAAAACGGGTTAAGTGGGATGTACTAACTAGCGTCCATCAGCCGTCCTAATCCTCTACCCCCATCCCCTAAAAAACACCAACTCTGCCAATGCGTACTGTGACAGATAATAGTTCACGTACCACAACCGGTTATGTCGGAGAGGTGATGAGAGGAAGAGCTTGCGAAAACGTGTGAAAAATTTAGCTACTGTAATGGATCGGCGAAACCATCCTGACTGAAAATGTATATTGGAATATTGTAGCAAGCAAAGTGCCTGTTTGGCCCAAAGAATATCCTAATCGAGAAATGTTTAGATATCTTAACCGGTCAAAGAACTTAATTCTAACTAAAATCTTCTGTGCCCAACCACAAGGGTACTAATGAAGACGAGATTAGATAGTATGCGAATCCTTCTGGATATCTCCTTGATTTGGGAGTCAGGACCATTTGACAAATGGATTTTTTATCCTACCTTTTAGGAATGATAATTTCGAGTTCATTATAAAATAATTTGAATCCCAACACCATTAAGACTCATTTTGATGGTTGTGTTTTGGTTTCAGGTGTGCACTGAAGTAAAACCTGTGAGGGAGCAGCACCTACACCTGCTTCAAGACATCTCCCAAACCCTGACATGTATTCCTCACCCATATCCGAGGTTCTTCTTCCAGAGGCTTCAGCAAACAACTATAACCCTCAATTTGTCTCCTCAGCCCAGAAACCCCTCCGACCCCATATGCGTCACAGTAATAACATTATGGGGGCTTAATCCCCAAATCTTCTTTTATCTTGTTAGATAACTAAGAATACCACCACTACGGTGTTAGTTGCATATCGTAGAAGCTACTTAATGTAACCACTTTCATGCCCTAAGTTAGGCTGAGAACGTGCTCTTTATATTTGTAATAATCCTATGAATGCATTTAATGATTTTGGATCGGGGCGAGGAATCCCCTTCCTTGACCTCATTTTGGGTAGTCGATTCTATCTATACTTTTCTAGTTTTGTCCACTTTTTTGTTAAGTTGTCTCTATCTCCTTTCACCTTATGGCATTGATGCCATGCACCGAGATTATTACAATCTGAAGGGGAATAATAATTTCGGGTGTTTCTTAGTAATTTTGTTACAATAGTAGTTAAAAGATTTGAATCTTTTGTAATCATCAAATTTGAGTGTGTAGTACCAAACTCATAGAACAATATTTCAAAGGTGCATGTTAAGAAGAGACGGGTATCAACGTAATATGATGAGACAGTGTGTGAGGACGAACTATTCGTCCCTGATGTAATCGATCGAAGAGAATTAAATGCCCTTAGTTGATATTTCTTTCTAGGCATACTGAAAGGTCCATTTTTGTTATCTCCATATCTTTTATATCATCGTACATCGCTTCCTATATGCACACACTGTGTGTACATGGAGTCAAAACCGACTTTCACTCAACCGCAGTGTAAATAATTATATGTTCTGACCTTGAAATGTAATAATGTAGTGTAGTGCATTGGATGACAAAATTGGCCACATAGACTGAGATGTTCGCAGATGTTTTTGCCATGCTTGACTATTTGTTCGCAGACCTCCGGACACGTGGCTGTTAAGATAGAGGGAGTTATCGTCCATGGACGCTTCTGTGGTTTATACAGAAATGTTCGGACTGTAAGTCTAGCAGTCACTTCTACTATACAAAACCGTCCTGCGCATACCATCGATATGAAGGTGATGTAATATTTTCGGGCTTTGTTTTTCAAATAGTGTAAATGAAGCTGAATGGGAATATATGTATACAGTTTGGAGCATGTCTAAATACACTTTCAGGTGGTCCGGTGGAATCTCCGGATCACCTGGTTCGCGGTATCCATCGATGTCGCGATTGTCTTCTGCTGGGTTCCTGGACATAAGGGGTCTGCGGGAACTGAGAGTTCGAAGAGTCTGCAAGGACTGGGCGCCCACGACCAGCGTTTCGCTCTTACCCATGCTGCCTACATGGCATGAATCATGTCTGCATGGCACTGAAGATGGGAGACGTCCGACGAGAACCTAAAGTTGCGTGCCATTGCGCCCTGAGTCTTTCCGTGGACCTACCTACTAATGCTTCGACGGATCAGTTCGTTTTATGTCACCTCTGAATCGGACACACTTCTTGCTTTCCCTCCCGACTGTACGCCACATTTTGGTTGAATGTCATTCTCTGGGAGAACTTCATGCGGTCTTATCTACACCGATACCGTTACGAGTGGGGGTGGCTACCACTTGTCCCTGTGGCTAGGAGTTGACTCATGTACACCAGATTGTGGACTGTTTGTTTTTTTTAGGAGTGAAGCCTCCAATTTGAATGAAACTGTTGCCAATTGCTTGGGTCCTTGAAGGATCAGTCATCCACAGGAGCACCTGAGCTGGTCTCATATTTATTTTTTTTTAGCTTTGTTTTTGTTTCTATTTTACTTTATTTTCAAATAGCCTCAAGATAAGATTGTTTTGCACTTTCGATGACTCTGGCCTCGTTGGTGGCCGCCAGAATAGACCAGTAACGCCACACCCCCAGCCTTCCTCCATCACGCCTTCTTATCAACACCTCAACCAATTTAAATTTACACCACCATTTAATCACTTACTACCACAGCTTTTATAATGTATAAACTATTTTGCAAGCAATTCCAGATGAGAAATGCATGCAAATGGCTAAATTGAACTTCTGATCCAAACTGTATGTATGCTAGATAGATATTTGTATTAGGAAGTGGGTTGCTTGATTTCTATGGAAGAAGTCCCTATTCTCGTCAAATGTTATCGGATTGATATGGAGTCCCTTGGTATTTTTGCAGGTGGAACCAAACGAGTCTTTATCCCAAACAGTGAAACCACACAATGATTTCTTCACGACTCATTTTCTTCTCGGTTTTCCCATTCCTGGTATTTATCAAGTGAGTGTGTCTTTTTTTTCAGTATTGAGCCCCCACAAGGGGACTTCCTTGCCTTCTTTGTAGCCAGGTGCGGGAGAGTTACGTGCATTCATAGTCACTCTCCATAAAACATTAGAATAACATACTTCAACCTTTTACCACTTTCCCACACATTCAAACGGTATCAAGCACAAAATTCTCCTTAATTTTGTCCACGCCGGTAAGCCCCTTCCCATCGATAGGGTGCCATTTGCTGTAACATCTCCTTTACCCAGGTTTAATCATGGAGCAGAATGCCTCAAGGACGGCCCCTTATAAAAACCATTCCCTTCTATCATATTCTAGCATCATTTTGCTCCTCACCCCTCTATTATCACAAGAGCTGTGTATACTGATGCATGTGGCCCCCGCAGGGGCCACATGCATCAGTAGCCTGTTACTCTTGGTATCCTCTCGGCCTGACTGAGTTTATTCAAACTCTGATGGGGCCTGGAAAAGTTGTTGGTACGCTTCCCATTGCTCCCCTCCCGCCTTCGGGCAGCTCCACTGCAAAAAATGGAGGTCTCCCCCACCATGTGCTCTCTCAGGGACCCTCCAAATTTCTTCTATCGGAGAGAAGGCTTACTCCTCTCCTTTGACTACAGGTGTATGAGACTCCCTCACCCCATTATCTGGAGTCGCCCTCTTTCCAGTGGTAGTCCCTCCTTTTCTTTCGCAAGGGACTGCCAAGAAAGCAGGCAGGCGGCCCATAATTGACCGCTCCCGGTAGGGGCGGCTCGATAGAGCCAACGCCATTAGGGGAGCAAAGGAGGTAACACTCCTGAGGGTGGTCGTGAGGCCTTCCAGGTTTCTTGAAGCTGCTTCCCGGAAGGTGGACAGCGCTAAAGGAGCTTCGGCTCCTTCGCCCACACACAGTGGTAGGCTGGATAGCTCGGAGACTGTGGATCCTCCAAAAGAGGGACCCCTGCCTCCGAAGCCGCCCTGCTCGCATAAGGTTTCGAGGGGAGGGAGGAAAAGACCTTCATAGCGAGCCCAATCTTTCCCAATATGTCATCGAAGGCGACAGCGCCCGGAATTTTTCCTCCGGGAAGCGTACGGCCATTCCCGTGATTGTCTTCTCTTCGAAGAGGCCCCCCGCATCTCCACCGAACTAGGCCTGGAGGGCATATTCTTTCAATGGAATTGCCGCGAACTCTGGGCCAACTGAGAGGAGCTGCGGAGGCTCGTCTCAGGATCCCCGTTAGCTATCTTTTTGCAGGAGACTATGCTGGGCGCGTGCCCCCTGCCCACCCTCCCGGGGTATAAGGTTTTTGCGACCTCACCACCACGGGATGGGGGCCGGGTGGGAGAATGCACGATTTACCTCGTTTTAGGCAGAAGCTGTGCAGCTGCACCGTCAGTCGACTTCGACGCGGGGGATTTCCGTGGCGGTACGGTTGCCGAGGCCCTTAGGCCCTTTCTCTTGCTCGGAGATCTGAACGGTAGACACCCTTTCTGGGGAGGCTTCTAGATTAATCCTAGGGATCAAATCCTTGCCGACCTGATCGACGAGCTGGAGATAGGTGTCCTAAATGTGGATGAGTTTACGCATCACTGCCTGAGAACCTCTCATTTTCCTGACTCGTTCGATCTTTGTGCTCTCCGGATGCACAACCAGAGAGCTCGGCGCGGTGCTCCGCATTCCAGGAAATGACTGATTTCTGTCTCTCAGTCCCTCGTAAGGGGCGCAGTGATTTGCCATCCTGGCCGCCGTGCTGACGGGATCCAGCGCTCCGTCCGGCCCTATCTTAGCCACTCTTCCTTCCTTCAGATAGCCTGTATTTCTTCCCTACTTCGTCGCTTTTCAAACAACCTCTCCCACAGCTTTCTCTGGTCAGCCTCTAATTCCGACAGGGTCCCCTTCGACTACCAGGACCTGGCTGAGGCTGGTCCATCTGGCCTGGGGACTTCTGCCGGCGTAGGTGAGAAGCGGGTTCATTCCCCGCCCTCGTCTCCAAAAATGAAAAAGAAAAAGACTAAAAAGACAAAGCAGACTTGGGGCTCCTCTCCATCCGCGGGGGCTGCGGGGACGGATGGGTCTGCTGCCACTCTGGCAAGCGACCAAGCCAAGATTGGCACATCCGGCCCCTCTACCCCCCCGTGTGCTGAGCCCCTGACTAAGACTAAGACCAAGAGTGCACAGGGCAGAGCCTCGATGACATCGGGGCCCCTGATTCAGAGGTTACCTGGCGTTTTCGAGCCCGCTGGCTTCAAGCGCTTCCCCGTTATTCGCTCCACTGATGGCACCATGTTTTCCAAGGGCAACATGATCCATCAGAGGAGAGGATTAGCTAGTGCAATTGGTAGAGAGCCAAAGGTGACCCGTTTCTCGGACGGGAGCCTTCTGGCGAATCCCGCCGAGGCGGCCAAGATAAGTGCTCTTCGGACACTTCATGGCACCCCGGTGAGTGAGACGCCGCACTCTATCATGAACTTTGTGAAAGGAGTAGTTTATGTGAGGGAACTCGTTGACTACTCCATTGAGGACATCACCCTAGAGCTGGTCGAACGTGTGATGAGAAAACAGGGAGGGGCCTTGAAAACCACCCCTACACTCTTCGTCACGTTCGACTGTGACAAGCTCCCTGAGTCGGTGCGTGCCGGTTGGTACCGCTACCGCGTGAAGGCATTCGTGCCACTGCCGCGGCAGTGCTATTACTGTCACCGCTTCGGCCATACGAATCGCTCATGTAGACGTGCAAAGTCGGGGTCACCCGAACTCTGTAAATTTCTCCAAGGTCGCACACGATAAGTCCAAATCGTGTGTGGCTAAGTGTGTCAATTGCGGAGAGCCGCACCCTGCTTCTTCGAAGCAATGTGGGTCATATCTCCTTGAGAAAGAAATCCTGGCCGTTCACGCCCAGGATCGACTCTCATTCCGCGAGGCTAAGGACTTGGTCCTGGCGCGCCCGGCTCTACCTGGGACGTCATATGCCTCAATAGTTAGAAAGGCACCCTCTGCTCCTGGCCCATCCAGGCCAACGAGCACGGTTGTTTCCGCGCCCATTCGGAGCCCTTCTGCGGGCTCTACCCAACCCGGGCGCTTCCCTGGTAAAGCTGGTGGCAAAAAGGGTTCATACCCAGCCCCGGCTAAAACCAGGGCTCCCCCCTCTTTCCCCAGCGTGACCGTTTCCCGTAAGGCGAAACGGCCACGCGCCTCCACAGAGTCGTTAGACTCACAGGAGGCAACACCCCTGAAGATGGTCGCTAGGCCATCTTCGGGGGGTCCTAAAGCTGTCCCCCTAAGTTTTCGAGGCGGAGGGAGGAAAAGACTCGCATGGCGAGCCCAACCTCCCCCAATAAGTCCTCGAAGGCGACAGCGCCTTCAGTGCTTTGTCCGGCCAACAGCGCCCGGGGTTCTGCCCCCGGGAAGCCTACGCATATTCCCGTGAGGGTCTTGTGTTCGAGGAGGGCCCCCGCGTCTCCTCCGAGCTAGGCCTGGAGGGCATATTCCTTCAATGGAATTGCCGTGGACTCCGGGCCAACTGGGAGGAGCTGTGAAGGCTCGTCTCTTCCCGTTCCCTGTTAGCTATCTTTTTGCAGGAGACCCTGATAGGCGCGTGCTCCCTGCCCGCCCTCCCAGGGTATAAGGGTCTCGCGACCCCACCACCGTGGGATGGCCGAGCTGAGGGATGCGCGGTTTACACCTGGCATGATGTCTCCGTTCTTCCTTTCTCTTTAGATAATTCCTTTCAGGCAGTGGCTGTGCAGCTGCACCTGGATAGGAGGTATACTATCATTTCTGCGTACATTCCACCGTCAGCTGACTTCGACGCGGGGGACTTCCGCCGCGTCGTGGCACGGTTGCCGAGGCCCTTTCTCTTGCTTGGAGATCTGAACGGCAGGCATCCTCTCTGAGGAGATTACTCCATAAATCCCAGGGGACAAGTCCTTGCCGATCTGATCGAAGAGCTTGAGATGGGTGTCCTAAACTTCGATGAGTTTACGCATCACTGTCCGAGAACCGCTATATTTTCTTGACACGACCTATCTTTGTGCTCTTCGGATGCACAACCTGATTTTCATTGTGGGGTGGTCGATGACCTCCATGGTAGGGATCACTTTCTCATTCAAATATCATTTTCAGGGCAACTGCCGCTTGAGAGCCCACCTCGGTGGTGCTTGGTGCGGGCGCGGTGGCCTGCATTTCAGTCGAGGAGTTTAGTTCGGTAGATGAGGCCGTTGAGTTGTTCTCCGGCAACCTCATCGCATTGGGCCTGACTACTATTCCTAGGACGTCAGGCCGTTTTGCACGCCGACCACTCCCATGGTAGTCGGCCGAGTGTGAGACGTCCCTGAAACAGAAGCGTTATGCCTACATGTGCTATAAGCGCCGCCCGAACGATTTCACTGTCGCTGAATTTCGTCGGGCTAGGGCTAGGTTCCGGTATATTTCGAAGCACGCCCGCCGCTCTTCTTCGCGGGCATACGTGTCTTCACTTAACGGGAAAGACCCCTTTTTCAGAGGTGTGGAAGCGAGTCAAAAGGATTCGGGGCAAGTTCTCGCAGGACCTCCCTCCCGTTCTCCAGGAGAATGGGACCGCAATCTCGGACCCCGCGTCCGTGGTGGAATCCTTCGCGACCGCTTTTTCCGCATTCTCTAGCCGGGATGCTGCTCCGCCAGCATTCAATGCACGTCTTGATGTCGTGGACGGCCGCCGGCTGGACTTTACCTCCAGAGGCGGAGAACCCTTCAACGACAGGTTTACTGGGAGCGAGTTCGCTCCGTTCTCGCTTCGTGCGCGGACACCGCCCATGCTCCGGACGATGTCCCGTACGCCATGCTTCGACACCTGGGTGAGCGAGGCATGGCCTTTCTGTTAGATTTGTTCAACAGGATCTGGGTGGAGGGTCTTCTCCCAGATTCCTGGCGAATCGCTATTGTGCTTGCCTTTCGCAAGCCGGGGAGAGATCACTCTACTCCGACCGGTTTCCGCCCAATCTCTCTAACCTCTTGCGTGTGCAAGTTGATGGAGAAATTGGTAAATGTTAGATTAGCCTTTTTCCTGTACAGCGGAGGCCATCTATCTTCTGCACAGTGCGGCTTCCGCAAGTTCCACTCCACGTCGGATCCTCTGCTCCGACTGGAAAGTGCCGTCTGCGAGGCTTTCCTTCGTAGACAGCACTACGCCACGGTGTTTTTCGATCTGGAGAAGGCCTATGATACCTCGTGGCGATACGGTATCATGGGGGCGAGGGGACGCCTCCCAATGTTTATATCTGAATTTTTGCGAGATCGTCGATTCCATGTACGGCTGGGGGAGCCCCCTCCGTCCCAAAGGAGCAGGAAGAGGGTGTCCCGTAGGGAAGTGTCCTCAGTGTCACACTCTTTGCCCTGACCATCAACGGCATCACCTCGGTGCTACCGAAAGATGTTCTCACTACGCTCTACGTGGATGACCTTTCGATCTCTTTTGGCGAGGCCAGATTCCAACTCTGGAGCGTCGACTCCAACAGGCATTGAACCGCGTCTCTCGCTATGCCGAAGCGCACAGGTCTCGGTTTTCTTTGGCCAAGACTAAGGTGGTGCACTTCTGCCGCCATCCACGGCTTCACCCCGACCCAGATTTGTTTCTGGATGTGGTGGAATCGCACCGTTTCCTTGGTCTTGTATTCGACCGACGCCTCACCTGGGACGCTCATATTCGCAGCCTTAGGGGCTCTTGTACCCGCGCTATGGACATTCTCCGTTCCGTGACGTTCAGCGCTTGGGGCGCTGATAGGGCTACTGCCCTACTTTTTTATCGATCCTTTGTTCGTTCGAAGCTCGACTACGGATGCGAGTTTTATGCATCCGCAGCCGAGCGTTTATTGCAGAATTAGGATTCGATCCATCACACCGGCCTTCGCCTTGCGACCGGTGCCTTCCGCACTTCCCCTATTGAGAGCCTGTTGGTCGATGCTGGGGAGATGCCACTCGCTCTGCGCCGCGTGCACTGCATCACTCGCCTGTACGCGCGAGCCCGGCGCCTCCCTCAGTCGCCAACAGCTCTCACTGCATCCGCAGCTGATCTCGATGGTGCCTATGACGCCGAGAGAAGCCAGTCTTACTCTAAACCCAAAGGGCCAGGAAACTCTTTCGAGAGGTAGATATAGCTCTCGGGCCGGTGGCGCCCCTGGTTCTGCCCAGGACGCCACCCTGGAGGGTACCACATTTGGCTATTTGTCGCCACGCCTCTGCTCCCAAAGCTTGTACGGCGCCGGGAGTATTGCGTTCGACCTTTTTGGAGCACACCTCGTGTCACGCTGGAACCGTGCCAGTGTATACGGATGGCTCCGAAGAGGGGGTCGGCTTCCACGCTGTATCCCCTCTGTTTGAAGTCAGCGGGGCTCTGCCAAGCGCTGCGTCTGTCTTCACGGCCGAGCTGGTGGCAATACACCACTCGGTACGGGAGATTACGCGACGTGCCCGGTTCGGAGACCGCATTGTGATCTATAGCGACTTACAATGCGCTTTGAGTGCTCTCGTGGCATTGGAATCTCCGCATCCCCTGATTCGCGATATCCGTGACGCCACGGTTATGGCGAGCCGGGCAGATGTCGAGATTATCCTCTGCTGGGTTCCTGGACATGTAGGAATTGCGGGAAATGAGGGCGCCAAAGAATCCGCGAGGACTCTGCGACCGGACCAGCGTTTCGCTCTTCCTCACACCGATTACATGGCAGGAATACGGGCAGCTCTTCGGACTGCTTGGCAAAGAAGATGGGAGACGGTCGAAGGGACCTTAAAGTTTCGTGCCATTGCGCCGCGACTGTTCCCATGGACCTGTCCCCCAATGCCGCGACGGCTTCAGGTCGCTTTCTGTCGTCTCCGAATCGGACACACTCGTGTGACGCATCGCTATTTGATGGAGCGCTCGCCTGCGCCCCATTGCGATGACTGCGTCGTCCCCCAGGCTGTTCGGCACATTCTTTTGGAATGTCCCAGTCTGGGTGATCTTCGCGCACGTTACCTGTCCCGGTACCGGGATGGGCGGGGTCGCTACCGCCTGTTCTTTGTACTCTGGACGATTGCGTGCGCATTGACTGGTGGACTTGTTGACTATTTGGGGGAGGCCGGCCTTCTCCCTTTCATTTAACTAGGTTTAGTTGTTTTTGTTATTGTTTTGTTATTGTTATTGTTACTTCTTTTTATTGTTGTTTCCTGTTCAAATTTTTTAAAGTAGCCTAGAACTAGGCTGTTTGTTTACGGCGACTTATGCCTAAGTGGGCAGTCGCCAGATAGCCCCTTAAAAAAAAAAAAAATGTCTCTCATTCGGGGAGTTTAGGTCGGCAAACTCATTGCCGTGGGCCTAACTATTACTCCTACAACGTCTGTCCGTTTTGCACCACTCCGTGGTGGTCAGCGTAGTGTGAAACGGCCCTCAAACAGAAGCTTTGTTCCTATATGCGCTATAAGCTCCGCCTGAACGACTTTACTGGCTGTGAATTTTTCGAGCTAGGGCTAAGTTCCGGTGTATTTCCAAGCACGCTTCCCGCTCTTCTTGGCGGGTATACGTGTCTTCACTTAACAGGAAGACCTCTCTAGCAGAGGTGTGGAAGCGAGTCAAAAGGATTCGGGGCAAATTCTCGCAGGCCCTCCCACCCGTTCTCCACGAGAATGGGACCGCAATCTCTGACCCCGCGTCCGTGGCAGAGTCTTTTACAACAGCTTTCTCGGCATTCTCTAGCCGGTATACTGCTCCGCCAGCACTTAATTTAGGTCATGATATCGCTGAAGGCCGCCGACTGGACTTTACCTCCAGGGGCGGAGAGTCATTTAAAGACAGGTTTATATTGAGTGAGTTTCGTTCCGCTCTCGCTTTGTGCTCGGACACCGCCTCTGGTCGGACGATCTCCCGTACGCCATGCTTCGACACCTGGGTGAGCGAGGGATGGCCTTTCTGTTAGATTTGTTCAACAGGATTTGGGTAGAGGGTGTCCTCCCAGATTCCTGGCGAATCGCTATTATGCCCTATGTTCGCATACCGGGGAGAGATCACTCTACATAAACATAAACCCAACACCTACATGTATCAGATGCAACCAAGAACAAGAACGAAATGCACTCCATCACCGCACTTTGTGATGCCGCCCCCCTCACTCAAGAGAAATAGGGAGAGGTTTATTGCCTACTGTTTTGAGTTTTCTTTAAATGTTGCCCATACAACCAAACTTCCACCACGCAAGGCTCGAGCTCCCTAGAATCCCGCTTTCCCCAAACCAGCTCCACCCATACCATTTTCATCCACATAGTACTTGTTCAATCCCCTCCTAAACGCTGTTCCAAACAATATCAAACTATAGGTAACCTCCCTCCCCCGTACAATTACAGGTCACCCTAGAGATGCTTCCATGCTGGCTTCATCTTACTCAACACAGAAACAGCGCATCGTCTTGGCTTGCCCAGACCCCTACACCTACTGCCACCAAGAATCAAACAGTTCAACACATATTCGCAACTTGCTTGACACAAGTATAACCCAGATCAAACCTACAGATAGACGGAGCGCTGGCTGTATCTCAAGAAAGTCCCCGTCCGGTGGACGGAGTTCGTCAGGGTGGCCAGGGACAACATAAGCTCCCTAAGTAGTTTCGTACTGGACTCTGTACTTTCTAGACATTTTTGACTTCTTCCATTTTGATCACTTTCTTTACAAAACCTTTTGGCACTGATTCCCTCATTCGCTTACCCTTCTATTTTTTAAATTATATAATATCCTGTTTCTCCTCATTTCATTTACTATCTCTTCCACTCTTTTTCAAATTATGTCGATCTTTCCTATCATTTTCCTTTGTATGTCATCGATGAAGCCAACAACACCTAGTTATAGCGGGTTTTGTACAAAAAGTGTTACCTTACCAAACAATCAGGAAAGTGGGGTGATGAACTCCCTCATGCGACGAGATCTATAGGTCCCGTTTCCTATAACAAACGAAACCTTCGAACTGAAAATGTCATGAGAGATCAGTTTTCATTGAGCCCCTGACCCCATTTGTTATTGCAGGTGAGCGTCGAGGCTTCGGTGACTGACACAGAAGACGATGCGTGGCAGACCGGTCCGTGCCTTTCGCTGTCGGTGAAAGCTCAGGACGATTCGAACACTAAAGGCACCGCCGCTCAAGCCCGAGCCCAGCTTCCAGCCTCATTTACATCACTTCCAGGCACAGTTCGAACCCCAGCTTCCTCATCTGGCGTGAATGTCGAGTCATTCACCACCACCCCGCTCCAAATGATGCAACATCAGCCCAACTCGAGACCATCTCTTTGAGACCATTAAACCTTTCTTTTTTCGCAATCTTGTGTCTCCTTTTCAGCGGCTTCATTGCTAGCGGTGTTAAATGATTGTCAAAGCCCGAATGGGTACTGCCCCTTGCTATTGTTGAATGGGTTTGAAGAGGAGTTCAAATGAGTTCATTTAAAGTAAAATCGTACTAGTGATGGGGATATAATCGCTAATAGCTAAAAGAAAGAAAGGGTTATTGCAGGCGCATTAACGCCAATTTGCTCTTGTTTTTCATGCTTTTCTCAGTGGGGACCTACATTTTAACTGGAGCCAAGCCACGGATCGCTACAGCATGTGGCAGGCTGCGCAAATGTGACTAAATTAGACTCCATCCGGGAGCCATCCACTCCCGATGACTTAAATTCGCTCAGCGAGGCGTAGCTCAAAGAAAGGAAGTAAACTGGATATGAAAAGGGTTGATATTGTAATAGTAATTACAGCCGGGTACTTTTCCAAATGTCATTTTTGCCCCAGAGCTGCGTAATGTCAGAGGCACGTTGTTGAGGGTAACAATGTAGCCTTACCCATGAGCAAAGATGTTGGGTTGGAACCCGTATTGTGAATACGTAAATTAACGTTGGATTGGGGCGAAAGACTATCCAGCTCAGATTTGCCGTCAGGCGTCTATCTTCTATTTTTTCATCCATTTGTATAATCTACTCTTTTGCCAACCTCATTTATTACTCTTATAATAAAGATTTGTATAAGAAATTCAAAAACGGAATCATTGCAGGCTCATATGATCTGATGTACTCAATAGTGGAAGATTTGGATAGTAATAGAAAATAGCTAATAAAAGATGGGTAGGGAAATGTCAAACTGCACAAAGATTCCTGCATCACCCTAAGTGATGCAGAGTACAAAAAGATCAGAAACTGCAAAATCCACAACACTAAAGACTCACCAAAAGAACAAAAACACGCAGGAACAAGAAAACATAGAGAACATCAACAACACTTTAAAAATACTCACACGGAATGTGGATGGATGGAAGGGAAAGTCCATTCATCCTCATGTCAGAACATGGCGTCAGCATAAATACGGACACTATAAAAATACATAGTTAAACTGTAATACAAAAGAACCACACACAAGAAAGATATGATGGCGCAGCTATTGCGATCAGGAAAAACATAAAGTTCAAAACGCTACCGGACTTAGACGAATCATTCGTGTCTGTCGAGATTCCGACCCTGGTTGGAGGCATAACTGTGGTGGCAGCCTACCAGCTGCCCAGGCGACAATACCTACCGATCACAACATTTTCACCCTCTTCGGGCACAGAAGGCTACCGTCGCTAGGCGGAGACCTAAACGCCAGATGCTGTGTTTCTTGCTACGAGCGCGCCGACCAAAGGGGACGAAACCTGGAGCTACTATTTGAAAGAAATGGGATCCGGAGAGTTGGACCAGACTTCCCAACTTATCTAACACACTGTTCGGCGACAAAACCGGACATTGTATTAGTAAGTCCAGAATTCCCCTTCAACATAGTCAACGAAACTGGCCAAAAAGGTCTGGTCAACAATGACCAATGATATCATCCCAGAGTTAAGAAGAAGAACAAGTGGCAACATAAACATCACTGCCAGAATGATCCCTATGTCTGTCGCACATTAACTCAATCACAACCAGAGTTTGAATCACGAATAATAAAAAGAATTTCATCTTGAGATAAAAATGGAAGTTGGAAAGATGATGGCTGGCAACATCCTTTGTTCTGGGGCTCCTTGCGTACTAGCTTCTCACTTTCGTCGAAAAGGAGGATCAGTTCTTGCTCGTGTTGGCTGCCAACTGGACTTTTTTTAGTGGTGATATCGTAGTCGAGGTGTCATCTCACTTTCAACACAATCTTGTGGGAAATCTGTCTTCGATAGCCGAAGTTCCAGTAACCGTTTCACCCCATCCACGTCTGAATTTTGTCAAAGGTATCGTCTGTTCAACCGAATTGTGGGACTACGACCTCACCCGCCTTCAGAGCAAGCTTAGTACCCAACGTGTCACACATGTACACAAGGTGACTAAAACTAGGCTCTACTAGAGTCCCAACTGCCACACTGATTTTAACGTTCGAGAGTCAGGAACTGCCGCAGCTGGGTACCTTCGTGTCCCGATAAGTCCCTGCGTCGAATTACCCAGACGTTGCTTCAATTGTAATCAATTTGGTCATGCCTGTCGGCACTCCCGTTCCTGCGTGAATTTTAGTTCTGATTACCATGGACCAAAACACCGTGCTGTGCCAACTGCGATGGTGCCCACAGTGCTACGTCAAAAATCTGCCCAATATTCTTATATGAAAAGGAGGTTCTCGCTTTGCGCGACTCTGCACCTAGACGTGAGAGAGGCTCGCCAACGTGCTCGAGCACAAACCTCACCTCTTGCCGGTTTCTTCTCAGACGTTTTGCGTAACGCTGGACGAAACCGACCATCACTTTCGAGTTCCGACATGCCTGAAGCATCTCATCGTCCATTAACCGGTAGTGTCAGAAGCATTCACGATTTACAGTCAAACCATCGCTTTAATGCCTAGATACATAATGTTGCTTCCCTATCTCCGGCAGCTCTAGCTGGGACCGACGTTCATAACATAACATAACATAATTTCACGGATGACAAAAGCCACAAGGGCCTATCAAAGGTCATCCGCATCTGTCAAAACCCACCCACAAAACGCATCTATAGGATTGTGTCAGATCATGCATCTACAATATACAATTTAAACAATCCATAGGATTGTGTCAGAACATGCATCTACAATATACAATTCGAACCATGCAGAGGAATGTGTCAAAAACAAAAAGCCTCATCATCAAGACTCGTCAAAATCCAAATCAATCGTAATATACAATAAAAAAATACCCCCAAAAGTTAACTCCGCCTTCCCATAAAATCATCTAATCTGAGTTGGAATACGTTCAAGTTTGGACTGTCTACCGTCTCAGATGGCAAACTATTTCAGTAATCTACCACTCTATTGGCGAAAAAATATTTTCTAACATCCAACCTGCACCTCTGTTTTTTTTAATTTTTAAGTGGTGACCCATAGTCCTATTACTACCTTCTAACTCAAATAACTTGCTAAAATCCAACTTATCCATCCCAGAACAGATTTTAAAAAGCTCAATCATATCTCCCCTCACACATCTTCTCTCAAATGAGAACATATTTAGTACCCTCAGTCTATCTTCATATTCAATGTGCTTCAGGGAAGGTATTATTTTTGTTTCCCTCCTTTGTACCGACTCTAGCAGGTTGATGTCATGTCTAAAATGTGGTGACCATGCTTGTATACAGTACTCTAAATGTGGCCTAACATACTAGTTGTAGAGTTTAAGGATAACCTCTTTACTCTTGTAGCTAACATTCCTGTTAATGTATCCTAGCACCCTATTTGCTCTATTTTTTGCCTCAATACACTGCTTTGAAAAGTTCAGTAACCTATCTACTACTACGCCTAAGTCCTCCTCATCCTCAAATGAATTTAGCCAATGCCCATCCATTTCATAGCTAAATTCCCTATTATCCCTTCCCATGTTAAGAACTTTGCATTTTTTAAGGTTAAAAGTCATTTGCCACTTCTGAGACCAAGCTAATAACTTATTTAAGTCACTCTGCACTTTAAAGCTACCCTCAACTTTTTTGACTACAGCTGCAAATTTAAGTGCCATCAGCAAAAATTGACACTTTGCTATTTACAGCCTCCACAAGATCATTTATATAAACTATGAATAATAAAGGGTATAGAACGGATCCCTGAGGTACGTCACTAATAACGTCCCTCCACTGCGACCTCACCCCATTCAGCACAACTCTCTGTTTCCTGTCTTTCAGCCATTCAGTTATCCAATTCAAAACTTTTACCACATATCTCATGCATTTTTAATTTGTGAACTAGTCTCCTATGTGGAACCTTATCAAAAGCTTTGCTAAAACCTAAGTAAATTACATCAACATTCTCTCCCTTATCTAATTGTTTAGTAACATAATACATAAAATCCAGTAAATTTGTCAAACACGATCTACCTCTTCTAAACCCATGCTGAGCATCATTTATTTACTTATCACACTAGATGGTCAGAAATCCCCTTCTTAACTATCTTCTCAAGAATTTTACAAACGATAGAAGTTAAGCTTACCGGCCCAAAGTTATTCGGGTCCTCTTTACTTCCCTTTTTAAAAATGGCACTACATTCGCTAATTTCCAATCATTAGGTATTTCTCCAAACTCTAGTGATCTAATATATATCTTCTCAAGAGCTACTGCAATACTATCTACACCTTCTTTGAGTAACCTAGAATCAATGATGTCTGGCCCAGATGACTTACTAGTATTTACCTTCAATATAAGCCCTCTAATTATTTCCCTGTTCACATTAATGGTATTCAACACTACCTTCCTTGACCTGGAATTATCATCAATGAATCTATCTTGATTCTCATGTGTAAATACTGAAGAAAAATGATCATTAAGAACCTCTACTATTTCTTCATCAGATTATTTCAAAACTACTTCATATCTAATAGGCACTATTTTATCACTGTTAGATTTGTTATTAATTCAAAGACATCATACGTTATCTGAAAGAATCTTCTATATCGACCAGTGAAGGTTCATCCACCCGGCCCCGAGACCCAAAGCCCAGTGGTAAGAGGAAGGATTCCTCACCTGGGTCATCGACCAGTAATAAGCGGGCAGCTTTGGAGCTGACTCGGCTGAGCCTCGAGAATAATTAATGGACTCTTCTCCTGTTGCTGAATATCTTCTGCCCTCAAGGCCGTCCCGCCCTTCACAGGACTTAGACCTCCTCCTGGTCCAAATGCTAGCAGAAATACAACCAGTTCCTCGTACTTTGCCCAGATCGCCTGCTCCTTCTGCTCACCCTCCTACTCATGATCCGATGGAAGCAGATGATACTCCGATATCACCAGTCGTGGTTATTGGATCAACCCCTCAGACATTAAAAGTCCCCTCGGCCCATGAATCCGGATCTACCACCCCAAAATCTCGCCCTTCCGTTTCCGCCTGGATGTAAGCCCGAATTACAGGCAGGGGCCTTGGCCGATTCCTCGAAACCATCGGACATACACCTTGTCACTGCTCCTTCCAATATCTCTTCCTCTGTAATAGCAGGCTCTTCAAAATCTGTTCTTCATCCCCCAAGTTCTTTGGTGTCTCACTTCAAACTTAATCTCAGCCACAAAGGAGAAAAGGATATCGACTGTGGTATCTAACTGCTGCATATAATATCCTCCATTTTACAATGGAATTGTCAAGGCGTTCTTCCCAAGTGGGAAGAACTCAAAGTTCTTTTGACGACTCTCCACCCCGTTGTTGTTTGTCTTCAGAACAAACTGGGTACACGGCCCTTTCCGGCGGTACCCGGTTTCCGTATTTTCAATTCTATTGTTCCTGTCGGGGGCTCGTCTCATGGAGGGGGGTCAGTTATGGTATCCTCATCCCACTATGTATCTCCCACCCCCCTACACACTACCCTCGAAGCTGTTGCCCTGAGGGTTTTTCTTACAAGGCTTTTTATTGTTTTTTTCTATTTACCTCCCTCCTTTTTACCATTGTCAAGACCCGACCTTTTAGAACTTATAGATCAATTGCCCTCCCCATTTTTATTACTCGGAGATTTTAATGCTCGTCATCCATATTGGGGTGACATCACTCGGAATGCCAAAGGCAGTGTTTTAATCTTTTATTATCTGACTTTCTTTGCGTTTTAAACACCGGCGATTTTACCTATTATCATGTTCAGACGGATTCTTTAGTTGTATTGATCTGTATCTCTGTTCCCCGGATTGCCTCACCGATTTTCAATGTTCAGCTCTCGACGAACTCGATGGGAGTGATCACTTCCCTATTGTCTTGTCGGCCTTTCATCCTAGCTTTCATACAACCATGCCTCTCAAGTGGGACATAGGTGATTCCTATTGGGAAGGTTTCCGAGAGGCGTCTTTCACAAGTGCCTCCTTGGGGATTTTCAATGGTGTAGACGCGGCAGTGGCATACTTCATTCACATCGATTATCTACAACGCAGCCATACAGCCCACTCCATGGAGGCGACCCATAACTGGTGGCTCAGCCGTGCCCTGGTGGACCTCGGAATGTGCAACAGCAGTCAAAAACTACAAATTAGTTAATGCTCGATTCCAGCGCAACCCAACCTTGTTACACAAGGTTGACCGAAACCGAGCTCGGGCGGTTTGCCAAAGAACCCTTCGTCAGGTCGGCCGAACTTCATGGCGCTGCTACGTTTCATCAATGTCCTCTATGTCTCCTACCGCAAAGTTGCAGGAGAAGATGGTGTTGGGGCGCCTGAACTGGTTCCTAGAAAAAAATTACTTACAGTCTCCATTTTAATGCGGTTTTCGCAAGGGTCATAGTACCCTTGACCTCCTAGTACGATTTGAGGGATCGGTCCGGAAAGCTTTCTCGTTAAAGTCCGAGTCTTGGGCATATTTTTCGACATTGTGAAAGCCTACGATAAAACATGGAGATAGGGCGTCTTAAAGCAGCTATACTTTTGGGGTATGAGAAGTCCTTTTTTTCCGTCTTTTATTCAACCTTTTTAACATCTCGATCCTTTATTGTGCGTGTTGGAGACACTTACTCTGACCTGCAAGCCCAAGGGAAGGGAGTTCTTCAGGGCAATGTTTTATGTTTTGTAATTGCGATCAATGATATCATTTCCTCCTTCCCAGGGGTGTATCGGTGACCCTTTTTGTCGATGATTTGGCACTATACTGTTCCTTACCTCGCCTTCAATCAGCAGCGCGTCGGCTGCAACTGGCAGTCTCGAAAAGTGCTCAACTCAGGGGATTCCGCTTTTCCACGGGCAAAACTAAGGCAATGCATTTCCACCGGGCTAGAGGGGCTCTTGTTCCGCCACCTATCTCTCTCCAAGGTGTAGAGATAGAATTCGTATCTGAGTTTCGGTTTCTGGGCGTAACTCTTGATCTCAAGTTATCCTGGTTACCACACTTACGCCGTCTTCGAACGGCATGTCTGCGGGCTCTAGACATTTCGAAAGTCCTCTTCCACACTTCGTGGGGCAGTGATCATCAAACAATGCAATGTGGAGTTTATATACTGCCCTCGTCCAATCCAAATTTGAATATGGATGTCAAATTTACTCTTCGGCTTCCCACTCAGCCCTTAAAATGTTGAACCCGATCGCAACTTCGGAGTTCATCTTTCCAGTGGAGCCTTCCGCACTTCTCCCGTCAACAGCCTTTACTGTGAGAGTGGGGTGCTCCCTTTGCCCTATCATCGACTCCAGATCTGTATGCAATACCTCTTTCGTGTACAGCAGGCCCCTTTATCAGAGGTCTACAGATGCCTGTATTCTGCCGAGTCAACGGCGGCATTCGATAGGTTACTATCCTTACCCAGCCCATTGAACCTCCGGATAGGAGATCATCTCTCCAACTGGAGTGTTCTAAGGGTCCTTGCCCTTCCATCGTTACTGACCCCTAGTTGGCGTGCTCCACCTCCCACAGTTTGTACCAGCATGTTGAGCCTGGACAAGTCGTCCGTGGACCCTTGCATTCTTCAGAGCATGCAGCTTCACACATACAACACTGCCCGATATACACGGATGGTTCCAAGTCAGACAGTGATGTAGCTGCCGCCGCAGTTTTTAACTTTATCTTTACGGCTGGCAGCTTCTATTTTTACCGTTGAACTTTCAGCCATTCTTTTAGCTTTCTAGACTTGTCGAAATTTTATCTTTTAAAGATTTCGTTATTTTCTCTGACTGACGCGAAGAGTGCTTTACATGAAATTCGCTCAGGACATCGACACTTACATAAGTGCATGCCTGTACTAAAACTGGCTTATTTATGCCATTTTCTGCCATATAATACAATAATAATATCTAATACATTTATATACAATTTATCCATAATTTTATCCTATCCTTCTTTAGATTTCTACATAAATTATAATTACGACACTTAACAAACACATAATAAGGCATGTAATAAATCTATAGCGGCAGCGAGGCGTGTCTATATTTATGCCTCTTCCTCTTTCATCTGATGTGTCGCTACAATATTGCCTACACAAGGATTAGAAATACATGAACGACGAATTCCTGGCAAACGTGACTCCCCTCCCGGAGCGTGTGGAAACGTCCGTCTTGCCGTTCCCCTCTCCGGTTCCTGTAGAGGTGTCCGGTTGACTTTTTGTGGCGTCGTTCTCTTCCGTGCCACGCACTCTACTAGGCAAAGAGCACCTGGTCCTCTTCCTGTTTTCTGCCTGACTACATGGGCGTTGCTGATCACCCGGCACGTTACCATTATGTAAGGAAGGTAATCTCGCTGGTTTTAATCTGTCCCCTGAGACAGTGTCCCTTCTTCCGTCAGGGAATTCCAAAGTGCAAACTTTATTGCCGAGCTCGATTACCGGGAAAGGGCCAACATATGGCGCTTCTAGGGGTTTGCGCATGAGGTCTATTCTGACCCACACATTAGTTGCTTCGTGAAGATTTGGGGGCACGGAAGGATTGAGCACCGAAGGCAGGTACCCTATGGATGCCTACGCAAAGTCGACTTGTGCCATGGTTGATGCCAGTTCTTTAATAAATTTGGAGTCAGCATTCGATTACAATGATGAAACTAAAGGTTGGCGGCACAACGTAGTTCCCGTGACTGCCGTAAAAGGGTAAAATTCCGAGTCATTGGGCAAAGAGCTAATGCCTGAAAAGGCAATTGGGAGTGCCACCAGTCAGCCATGTCGATGGGCCATTATGGAGACCTTCAAGCTCCTGTGTGCCGTTTCCACCATCCCGTTCGTGGACGGGCGGTACGCCGTGGTGCAGATACGATGAAAATCAACGAGGGCAGACTGTTCCTTGAATAGTTCTGCTTCGAATTGGGCGCCTCTGTCGGTTACTACGTAAAGCGGGAGTCCAAATCTGGAGTCTAGGAAAGCTAATGCAACCGTTGCGGCATTTATCTCCGGGATCGGTAGCGCTTCGATCCATCTCGTCGCTCGGTTAATGCATGGTAGTAAATACCGATAGTGTGAGGGGTAGGATTGTCTAGGCAGTGTACACGGTGGTAGTGGTCCAACTATATCGATATGCACAGTTTCGAACCTTGAGGATGGAATATCAATGGGCAGGATCGGGGAATTCGAGTGGCGATTAATCTTGGAAGATTGACAAGGGAGGCACTTCCTCGTCCAGGAGCGAATATGCCTGTTCATATTGGGCCAGAAATATTTAGATTTGATATGACGAAGTGAAGTCTTGATTCTAGGGTGGGACAGCTTATTTAATTGATTGAAGATAGTTCTCCTGCATGTCAAAGGGACAAACTGTCGTGTGTATCCTGATGTTACTTCACACCAAACCTGAACTTCCTCGAGAAAAGGGTAAGATTTTAGTCGCGAGAGAAATTGCTTCGTTTCTTCCTCATTATCCTGCGCTGCGGCCAAAGCTCAGAGGTCAAAACAAGAGAGTCAGTTTGGACCGAATTGACGTTCCTTGAAAGTCAGTCAGCGACTACTTTGCCCTGACCATGCACGTAAGCGACATTACTGACGTACTATAGAATGGCTGTCCAATAGCGTGGTTGTTTGTCTGTTTTAACACTTAATGGCGATGCAAAATCTGAGACTAAAGGCTTGTAATCAGTGCACAAGGTAACGTAGCTACCTTCAATCAGGTGCCTGAAGTGCATGACAGCAAGATACGCTGCTATGAGATATCTGTCGTTGGTGGATTATGCTTGTTATGTCCGACTTAGCTTGCTCGAAAGAATGCCACCGGTTTTGCAGATCCGTCAACCATTTGGTGCAGGGCAGCACCTGCCGCTTATTGGGATCAGTCCATCACCAGTTGGTATGGCGAATCATTGGGCAGCGGGTGACAGAGTTTAACGGAGCCGATTAAGGTTGGTTTGGTATTTACAAATGCTCCTCGTCCCTCCCTATTTCACACGAGCTCCCGAGCTTTTGGTTGCAGGTGTACGAGCTCGGTCAACGTGGCTGCAATTGCGGGAAAGTTAGGAATCATTATACAGTAGTATCCTAACCTCCCCAAATATCTACGAAGCTCCTTGTAGTCCTTTGGTAACGGTATGTCTCTAATTTCCTCCATTTTCTTCGCTGGTAGGCAGATTCCTTCCACCGAAATGTGATACCCTAAAAAAATCTATTTCCTCTTTCGCCAGCTTGCACTTCTCCAGGGATATTCTCAGACCGTTTTTGACCAGGATTTTAAAGACTTGCTCCAAATGCTTAAGGTGGGCGTCCATATTGTCTGAATATACCAGGATGTCGTTTATATATACAAAAACGAATCCTAATCTTCGAAACAGGTTGTTCTGTGCCATTGGAAGGTGCAGCTTACATTTTGGGGACCTAATAGGAGCTTAACGTACTCCCACGAACCGAATGGGGTTGTTACCGCAGTTTTCTCTATGTCTGCCTGGTTCATAGGGATTTGACGATAGGCACGAACCAGCTCCAACCTTTAAAAGATCCCTTTGCCGTGGAGGTGGATACCTGTCGGGCTTTGTGATCGCATTGAGCGCTCGGAAATTGCCGACCACCATGTACTCACCGGGCGACTTCTTTGTCACCATGTGAATTGGCGAAGCCCATGGCGACTTTGATGGGCGCAGGACCCCTTCCTTCAATAGTGTTTCGAAAGTTTACTTTGGCAACCTATAGTTTCACTATTAAAAGAGGCCTCGGCCGTGCAAATGTCGGGGGAGCATTACCATTTTCGATCGTATGCTCAATGAGTTATGCGATGACGAGGAGGGCTGAGCGGGTGTGGGTCCGTACAGAGGCTCATATTTTTCCAATATGGCTCTGCAATGAGGCGGTAGGTACTGAAGGCCATTGATAATTAAGGCTACCGCAGATTCTCCCTTTTAATCTCACTTCCAATACAAGTTTAGTTTGTTTGTCTATTAGTATGCTGCGCGCACAATCTACTAAAAGATTATAATGCCTAAAAAAGTCAATACCTAATAACGGTGAAGTGGTATCCGTCACTGCAAATAATCACTTAAATGATTGGCGAAGATTGGGGATCATTATGTCCGTGTGAACCTCGCCGTGCACTTTTATTTTCCTGCCATTAGCCGTTGAAATATTTATACTAGATTCGCGCAATTCTAGATTTCACCAATTTGGCAGGAATTATCGATACACTCGGCCCCGTGTCGATTAAGAAATCACATTTATAATTACACACCTTAGCTACGACAATGAAAAGAGACGGCATACCAGTGGCCACGCTTGCAATGGCATGCCCACCTAGTTTTCCGCCGGGGCTGGCAAAGATGGCCTGGGAGGGGATATTTTTGTTTTTTAGGAAGGGTCGCAGTCCTCCTGGTATATTATGCGCACTGTAATCATTATTATATTGAATATAAATGGGACGATTCCCATTATGATACGCACCTTTGGTCACTGACCAAGGACTTCCCGCCGAATTATTTATATACTTATCACTCGTATCTTCATTTGTATACGGCATTAACGCGTTGTACACGGAAACGGCACTACGACCTATTGATTCACTACTAGTGTTTATATTAAGGCACTGCGCACTACCAAATGTCATCAGTTGATCAGCCAGTTTTCCTAATTGTGCCAGGGTGAGTTCTTTCTGAGTGCCAATTATGGGCGCGAGGTTAGCCGGTAGAGAGTGAATAAATTTGTGCCTCACAAGTTCTTCACCAACTACTACCTGCAAGGCAGTCCTTCGTAGTTCTTTCAAATTGGTCGAGGGTCGGCATGTGAGCGTGGAGGATACGATGAGCTTCTTCAAAAGCGTGGGTTTAGTCTTCTCGAAAAGCCAAATCATTGTGCCCTCAGAGGAGGATAATTTTGGTGCGATAAAATTACCGCCGGAAGACGATCGACGGTCTCAGGAGGAAGTGAGGGTAATACGTGGAAGAATTTAGTCTCCTCTTATTTAATCTCAGAGATGTGAAATTAGGTCTCCACATTTTTTAACCAACCTGAGACTGCTGTTTAATTAAAGATGTGCAGCTAAATGTTGACATCGTTCACGAAGTCCTTTTCACTTTGTCCTGTTTGACGATAGCTTATTGGGTCCATTTCTTCTATCCCTTTACTGTCCGGTCGAAATGAAGGGTCACCAGTTTATAGGGGTTACCAATTAAAGGAGATGAGAGTTGGTTACCAACTTATACCGGTAACCAGCTTATATGAAGGGGAATTAAGTATCTGACTCAAAAGAAGATTTATTCATTGTGCTCTTATTTTGGCTGGGCTTACCGAAGGTTTCAGGGTAAATCAAGGTAAAGAAGGACGTTGCAAAAATATACTATATTCTAATATAGACCTATTAACGGGGCAAGTGGCGCGTCACGAAGTTACTTTGTGGGTGACTAGCAGTCTATATGTATGCAATGCGAAGTATTAAATTCTGGAGCGGCAAGGCTTGGTGAATTTAAATGGGGAACGTGAACGAAATAATCTTAACGACAGTAATCTAACAATCTTAATAATGCAATAATCATTCTAACTGAGCTGCTCCGACTATATATATATATATATATATATATATATATATATATATATATATATATATATATATATATATATATATATATATATATATATATATATATCCTTATTTTCTAGCGGGCTGGTCTAGAATCGTAAGTGGGATGAGTTCATTTGTCGAGTTCATTGTTCACCACCCTTAAGGCAGAGACACTGAAAGCTGCGTATGTCGAATTACTTACATATCCCAAGTTTTATCAATATAAGAGGATACTCTTGTCGCAGCCTTATAATACAATTCCTTTTGGTCAACGGGTGTATTTACCCAGGTGCTTCGTAGACTTTCCTTTTTTGATAAATATATTCTGAAACGCGGCGAATTGTTCATTTATGCGTTCTCATTGACAGAGGTGACTCTGACCTTTCGTGTGTTACGCGTACACTTCCAACGGCCGATTGCCTTATATATATATATATATATATATATATATATATATATATATATATATATATATATATATATATATATATATATATATATATATATATATTATAAATAACACCCACAAGGAAAATAGAAAAACGATTCCCAGCGCCTTCGTCTTTATTCTAAAAGACCTCTTCATGGCATAACGTAGGTCAGGACAGACAATGTCATAAATAGTAAGGAGTGGAGGGATAATACGGCTACCTGCATCAAAACCCTAACTAGTGGGTACAAATTCTTTAAACACTTTAATTTGTGATTTAATATAATTAGATATGATGTATGTTAGTTTCGGTGTATGGTCCCTCTTTTCAAAAGTTCCTGTACCCGATCTCCTAAATTTGTTCTCCCTATTCCGGCTTCCACTATTATTAAACTTATTTCCCTTTGTATTAACAACTGTAAATTAACCTTTGCTGGGAAATATTACTGTCAAATCTTTGGATTGGTTATGGGCAATTGTTTGTCCCCAGTACTGGCCAATCTATATATGGAGTTTTTTAAATCCAAAATACTTTCCCAGACCAACATAACCCCTATTTTATGGATGCGTTATGTTGATGACATTCTTTGTTTGTGGCCTAATGATCTTAATATCAATACTTTTTTCAAAAAATCAACATGTTAGTCCCCTCAATTAAATTTACTTTAGAAAATGAAATAGATAACACCATCCCTCTCTTAGATATTTTGATCCACCGAACAGACCAACGTTTCAAATATGAAAATTATAGAAAACTACAGCCATTGACTCATACAGCCATTTCTATTCCGATCACCATATTAGTATTAAAAAAAGTGTTTTCTCTTCCATGTTTCTCCGTGCCCTGAGAATTGTTTCACCCGAATATTTGGAAAAAGACGTTGATAGGATATATAATATAGGTTTAAATTTGTGTTACCCTTTCTACGTACTCAAAAACTGTTATATTTCTGCTAAGCGTTCATTTTATCAGCCTAATCGTAACATCCCTAAATTTCATGCCAAAAATGTATTAGTTTTACCTTTTAACCAAAGTTTCATTAAAATACCTTGTTTACTAAAACCTTTGAACATAAATGTTATTTTTCTGTAGTAAAACACTATTCATCGCCTTCTCGTAAAAAAATCACCCCATAAACCAGGCATTGCATATTCTATTGGTTGCAATAATTGTGAAAATTGCTATTATGGACAGACATGTAAATAATTGCTTGTTAGAGTTAAACAATACCAAACTAATGTTCGTAATTTTTGTCAATAATCTGCATTATTTTTACATATCTATAGTCAGGATCATACTATTAATTGGAATAGTGCTAAACCTGTTATTAAATGTACAAACTACATTTCAAGAAATATTTTGGAATGTATCTCTATTAATACTTTCCCAAATTTTAATATTAGGCCTGGATTGTTTAGCCTAGATTATATTAAGTTGAGGAATAAGTTCTTGCGTTTTTTTAAATGTTGTGTTGATTTAAATTTTGTTGACGTGATTTGTGCACATATTAAGAAACGATAATAAATAATGAGAGCAAAATTTGCAAACGTTAGGCTACGTCTCTTAACAGCGTAGACTATTAGGCTTTTGCGTAGGCTACGTCTTGAAGTTGAGTAATAAGTCATTGCAGTTTATTTAAAAGTTGTGTTAATTTAATTTTTGTTCTGTACCCTCAAAATGGAATGTCAAGTTGAAAGAAAGGCGCATTTTTGACACTTGTTGTTATTCATTTTCAATCGAGACGGTAACAATGCAAACGCAGCCAAAAGTCGTCGCGATATTTGTGCTGTGTACGGAGAAAATGCTTTATCAGAAATGACAGCTAAATGGTGGGTTTCACGTTTCAAAAATGGTCATTTAAATCTTAATGACGAACAACGTTCTTGTCGCCCCATTAAGTTGGATGAAGATCGATTGAACGACCTTCTTCATGAAAATCCTCGTCAATCGACTAGAGAATTGGCTGTACAATTGGCGTGTGATCAGCAAACTGTAGTGAATCATCTTCACTCGCTGGGGAAAGTTCAAAAACTCGTGCATGGGTTCCGCACGCTTTGAGCGTAAGCAACAAACTTCAACGCTCTACGATTGCCGCAGGTTGGCTTGCTCGTCACAAGGCTACTCGTGGATATAAGGACAGATTTCTTCACCGCATCATCACTGGTGACGAAAAGTGGTGTGTTTATGTCAACATGAACCATCGAAAACAATGGCTTACCCCCAATAAAATAAAAACATTACCGTGATTAAAGCAAGGACTTCATCCACGAAAGACGATGCTGTGTGTGTGGTGGGATTGTGAAGGCATCATTTTTTATGAGCTCCTTGCGAACAACAAGATTGTCAATGCAGAACTCTACGTTCAACAAATGTATCGACTCGCCGAAGCTATGCGTGAAAAACGACCTCATCGACGTTATGGAGTCCTTCTGCAACACGACAATGCTCGTCCTCACATTGCCAATATGACAAAATACGCCATCCAAACGCTTAATTAGGAAATCCTGCTGAATCCTCCATATTCACCCGACGTGGCTCCATCAGATTTCCATCTGTTCCGATCACTCTCCAACAATTTGCGCGGCGTTTCGTTCAATACTGATGTGGAATTAAGAACCTGGTTAGACGAATTCTTTGAGTCAAAATCCAGAGATTTTTATTGCAGAGAGATCGAAAAGCTAGCTGAACGTTGGGAAGAAGTCGTAAATAACAACGGATAATACATTATTGATTATATTGCATATTGTTATCAATTAAAAATGAAGATTTTTACAATTGTTAAGGATAATGAATAAATTTGATAAAAGCGCAAGAACTTTATTCCTCAACCCAATATCATATCTAATTATATTAAATCACAAATTAAAGTGTTTAAAAAAATTGTACCATCTAGTTAGTGTTTTGATGCAGGCGGCCGTATTATTTCCCCCAGCCCCACTCCTTACTATTTAAGAAATTGTCTGTCCTGACCTACGTTATTGCATAAAGAGGTCTTTTAGAATAAAGACGAAAGCGCTAGGAATCGTTTTTCCATTTTCCTTGTGGGTGTTATTTATCATAATTTTGACTCACGTGCAAGTTGTGAGTTTCTTTTCATATATATATATATATATATATATATATATATATATATATATATATATATATATATATATATATATATATATATATATATATTCCTTATTTTTTGTATTCAAATTCATAGATGCAAATTAATCTAAACATTCTCATTTCCTTATTCCAATTTTAGACATATTATTTTATATGTGTGGAGTATGCTGGGATTTAATAAGACCACCGTGCGTCTATTTTGTGGAGGTTTTCGCTCGGCCTATTGAGTCCATCAACTTGGTGCCAGTAGCCTACCTATTAAATAATCCGATCATAACATGTTTACAACTGACCTTACACTTCGGTAAGTGACCGATCTTAATAGGCCCCTGAATATGTTCAGGTTTCTGTCTCTTAGAACGCTGACAACCACCGGCATAAATATACCCAACTTTGTCTTCCCTTTTACGTATTTAGATCCGCTGAGGTAGGTTTCTTCCTTCCCCGTTATATGCACAGCTCTGTGACCACAAGGGTGATTCCAAAAGATCTCGGAGTGAGAGCGGCAACCTGCCATCTCGTACTTTATTATTTCTGCCTTTCAACCGTTTTACAATTTTCAGTGATTCGATGAACGTCCTTCAATCCATTCGTTGTCTTATCTCAAGCTATCTCCTGTTTAAAGTTTTCAGTCTTGGGTTGCCCAAAACTACCATTTACCCGATAAATTTTTGTTGGGTGCCTAGCTAATGTGTTCCTGGATTTGAACAGGTAGACTGAGTTGCTCGAGATACCCTTGTGCTTTCCCTACCTTGTAGTGATTTCTACCAATATACTCGTATTAGGGAAGATTTGCTGGTAGAATATGCTTCGCGAGTATAAAACCAACTCTTCGACAGTGGGCTCGTTACCACTATTTTCCCCCTTAGGTTTTAGAAGGTGCTTTGCTGCCTATGGATTGGCCACACGCGCCATACTCAGGGGGATCTGGTGAGTGTCGAGAGCACTCAGAATGATCGCCTTTGCTGGGCTCTACCATGTTCTGCGTCTGCCTTCACGGCTGATTAGGTTGTAATACACCACCCGGTGCGTGGTATAACACGTGGGTCCCGGTTCAGAGACCGGATTGTGATCATTAGTGACTCACAAAGTGCTCTCGGGTCATTGGATTCCCCACACTCCCTGCTTCGCTGTATCCGTGATGCCACTGTTCCCGCTGGGCGGATGTCGAGATTAGCTTCTTCTAGGTTCCTAGACATGTGGGAACGAGGCTGCCAGAGTCCGTGAAGCCTGGGCAACCAGACCAGTGTTTCGTTCTTCCTCACACTGATTACATGGTTAGAATCAGGGCAGCCCTCCGGGATACTTGCCAAAAAAGATGGGAGACGGCCGAAGAGAACTTAAAGATGCGTTCCATTGCGCCGTGACTGTTCCCATAGACATAATCATCTCCGAATTGGACACACTCGTTGGACGCATCGCTATTTGATGGAGCGCTCGCCTGCGCCTTATTGTGACGGGTGGAAGGGTTATGTTCTGAAGGTCATTTATGATCATGGCTACCACAGGTTCCTCAGATAATTTGACAATAGATGCAAGGTTGGTTTGTTCGTCCACCAGTACGCCTCACGCGCAATCCACAAGCATGTTGAAATTACTGAAAAGATCAATCTTAAGAGCGGATAGGTGGTATCCGCGACTATAAACTACCACATAAAGGACTGATAAAGACTAGAGATCGTTATGCCCGTGTGAACCTCGCCGTGCACCTTGATAATTTTCAATTTGCTGTTGATATGTTCACGTTGGATCCACGCAATTCATTCGATCTTGCCAATTCCGTCGGGATTATCAAGACACTTGCCCCTGTGTCAATTAAAAATTTTCACTTGTTATCATATATTTTTGCGGCGACGGTAAAAACTAATGGCATACCAGCTCCCGCGCCTGCTAAGGCATGCTTGGCTAGTTTTCCTGTGGGATTGTCGAAGATGGCCTGGATGAAGGCTGCATTTACAAGCGTTTTCCTCTGTTTGGCTACCTGGAATGGGGTTTACAAAACTTGGTCTCCTCGCTAAAGTACAGGTGCGAGCGGCAAACAACAGGTTTCTGTTTTCTCCGCACTGTAGTTATCATTAGGCACCAATCATGCAAAACCCGCCGAATTATTTATGCACTTATCACTCGCTTCGTTAGAAAACGCACTGGACGCGGATACGGCACTGTATTCTTTTGGAATTCACACTACGGCACTGTTCTTTGTCGAACGCAGTAAGCTCATCCGCCAGTTTTTCCAATTGGGCCAGGGTTAGTTCTTTTTGTGTAGCAATTATAGGTGCAATGTTCGGCGCGAAGGATTTTATAAATTTATGAAGTACGAGCTCCTCACTTACTCCTATCTGAAGGGCAGTTTTTCGCAGTTCTTCTAGATTGATTGGGGGCCGGCCTGTGAGTGTAGAGGATGCTATTAGCTTTTCGAATAGCTCAGGCTTGGCCTTCTCGAAAAGGCTGATCACTTCCGTTTTTAAACTCTGGTAGTTTTGCTTAGCCAAAATGGCTACAGGAAGTGAGACTAATACGTGAAAGAATTTTGTCTACTACCAAATTTTACTGCTATCTGAATTCTTGCCTTTCTGCTTAATTCCTTGACCGGTATACAAATATATATATATATATATATATATATATATATATATATATATATATATATATATATATATATATATACGTAGGTGAGTCAAAAAGTTCTCAGACAAATGCCAGATTATTGAAATGTTCGATTTTGTACAAGTAAATACAGGGTCAAACACGACTTTCATGTTTTTTGAACAATTCCTACAAAATTCGTCATTCAATTTGTCGAGACTCTTTGTATTAGATGTGCTTCAAAAAGGTTACTTTTTTGAACCCATAAAATGGCAAATTTTGAGATAAGAGCGAACATTAAATTCCTGACTAAACTTGATTGGAAGCCTGTTAAGATTATTGACGCTCTACAACAGGTTTATGGTGACTCTTCGCCATGTAGAGCGGTAGTTTACGACTGGATTAAGCGCTTCAAGGGGGGCAGAGAAGAAGTTGAAGATGATCCACGTGAAGGGAGACCCTCCACCTCCATTAACCCAGAAAATGTCGAGCTTGTGAGGAATCTAGTGGATAAAGATCGCCGTATTACTATTGATGAAGTTGCCAATGCATGTGAAATCTCTCATGGCTCAGCATTTGGAATTCTAACTGAAAATCTTGGCCTGAGCAAGCTTTCAGCACGTTGGGTCCCAAAAGCGTTGCGAGAAGACCAGCTGAATCATAGGGCCAACCTTTCTTTGGCTATTTTGACCAAGATTGAAGCAAACGAGGATAGTTTTTTTGAGCGCCTCGTAACGGGAGATGAAACTTGGGTGTATCAGTTTGATCCTGAAAGTAAAAATCAATCAAAAGAGTGGCACCCAAGGGGGGCAGCAGGGCCTATCAAGTTCAAGACAGAGAGGTCCGTTAAGAAGATAATGGCTACAGTTTTGGGGGATTCGGAGGGAATTATTTTAATAGACTTCTTAGAAGGACAAAAAACTGTTACATCCAGCTATTACGAAGGAGTTTTAAGGAAGCTGAAAACTTCAATAGCCAAAAAACGACGAGGAAAGCTCCACAAGCAAATCTTGTTCCACCATGACAATGCCCCTGCACATTCGTCCAAAGCTGTGAGATCTCAGCTACGGGAATTTCGATGGGAAACTCTTGCTCATCCCCCTTATAGCCCTGATTTAGCACCCTCTGACTTTTTTCTGTTTCCAAATTTAAAGGGACACCTAAAAGGAACCCGGTTTCAATCATTAGATGAAGCAAAAAAGCAGGTCATTACTTGGTGCCAGAGACAACCCCGTGAATTCTACAAAGATGGTCTTTACCGTTGGATTCATAGATTAAGAAAGTGTATAGATGTTAATGGAGCTTATGTAGAAAAATGATTACAGTATTATTACAAATAAAAATTTTATGCCATTTATCTGAGAACTTTTTGACTCCCCCTCGTATATATATATAAGATTTTTGCGTTGCGCCGCTAATAAAGTTCGTTTGGAGCTTTGCGGCGGTTTCGGCTGGTCCGTCATAAATAATAATCCTTAATGTTCCCGTTGGTAACCACTCCCTCATTGAAGAACAAAAGCAACTCCCAAGCACAGTGGATCCGATCTAGCCTCTTTCCAAAATGGAAGTCTTTGAAGCAGGCTAGCATTCTCCTATCAGAGTTCATTAGGCATGCGTCCACCCACTTTCAATAAACGGTCTTCTCCACTGATATCTCTCGTTCCATCCACAGCTTATGGTGGCGACGGTGCCTCGATGATCCTCTTCCTTCCGCCTCTCTCTGGTGTTCATCGGGCAGAGCATGTTCTACTTTACCCGGGAAGCCATCCGTATTGTATGCCAACACCCTTTCACCGAATTCGGTTTGCTTGTGGGGGTCGAACCAAGTAAAACATTTGAATGAAAAATCTAAAAGGTTCACACATTGAACCTTATAAATGGGAAGACAAACTTCCCGGTATGTATTATTCTCATTCGTAAATAGGAAGATATACTTCCGGGTTTGTAGTATTCTCTCTTTCGTAAATGGAAAGTTAAGCTCCACAGTACGCAGCATTTTTCTCTTGTAAATAAAGTAACGAAAGTCCCAGTGTACTCGGTCGGTGAAGGAGCTTTCCGAAACCGTCGCCGCCTGAGCCGGGTAGTGAGGTAAAGGGCCAATGTGATGGACCTTTTTGGAGCACAAATCGTACGAGTCACAGAAAGCGGCATTGTTGAGTCGATGCAACTTAGACCTTCTGTTATTCTCCTTGTAAGACATCGTAGAGAAGAGTTCATGTTGTCGAGTTCGCTTTTCCAAACCTTTACCTCCTTTACCGAGAATACACATTCAGGAGCGTAACTGGATCCGAGCTCTGATTTAGCGCTTAAAAATAAAACGAAATGAAAAGAGAAGTGGGAGACAAAGAACAGCTCTTTCCAACCACCCCTTGGCCCTTATGGAGCGGCCAAGGAGGGATGGGGGAGGCCCAGTACTCCTTTGTAGACCTCCATAATCACTCAGGAGACAAAAGTGGACTTAGTTAGTCATGGAACCTACAGCTTAACGTGGAATCAGAACCACGAAGTGTCGCTTGTCTCTAACTATAACTTTGCAGTTTGTAGTGACCCTTGTTGAAGGAAGTAAGAGGTTTGCAAAGAGATGCTAGTTGCCTCGAGGTCAGGCTTATCTCTGTCCATTATAGGGAGTTATAGATAGCGTGATAAAGTCAGAAAATTTGTATATGCGTGACTGTCCCGCATTGCTGTGTTATATTTTTTATCTATTTATTTAATTTTAATTGTGTTTTTTTTTGTATATGTAGCTATTTTTGATATATATAAGTAGTGTTAGTATTTATGAGGCTAGGGCGGGTCATACTTTGGGGCAACCATATATTTTTATTAAATCCCTTAATGAAGGGTGCTTAAATGGTAGATTTTCCAGTGTAGATTTTGAAAAAGAACTTTATTTTGTTATACAATTGCTCCTACCTATATCGATTTCCATTTAAATAAAAGTAAATTTTTCCTTTCTTCACGAGCTTATGTAACCTATTTTTATTTAAGCCAAGTACATACAAACACAAAGTAACCTCAAATTTACATGTTTATTGAGTGAGAAAAGTGTATGCAAAACTCCAAATATTACTGCACGGGTCACTTCGGGTCATATTCAAAAGTTAAACTTCACCAGAGCACACAAATCTTGCTTTGACTCATTCCTGGTTCCTGGACATAAGACGACTACTTGTCTCTTGTGCCCTGATTCCTCCATCCCTCTTTTCATGTGAGAAACACTAGGAAGACGACCCACTCGCCATTCTTACAGCTCTCTCAATGCTCTGTGTTTGACAAGGCTCATTAAGGTACTTTTATAGGAGAGTCAATGAAGTTTTTCAATTCAGAAGTACTTAAAGAGCAAGTGAAAGGTGGCTCAGAGACATCATCTGACCAATTGATCAGATCTCCAATCCTGGTAGCATCACAATTGATGTCTGGTATCCTTCTAAGCCTTACAAGGGAGTTTCCCAGTTGAGTATCTGGGCCCCCTTCTCCCCTGATGGTCTGGATTCTTTTCACCCCTTCAGTTCTCTCCGCCTGATATTCAGAGCATAGGAGGGTTTGAAGGATGGCTTCACTGTATGCATACCAAGCTGATCTCTTAACAGTTGGCAAAACAATATTCAACACCTCCTTCCTCTGAGACTTAAGGCAGTTAAGTTGATAAAGAATGTGCCTAGGTCTCTCGGTTCAAGAGTGCTTAATCTTAATGTTAAACCAGCATGGGTAATATACACCAATGATGAACTCAACAATCAGTGGTAGATTCTTAAAAGCTTTTCCTTTGATCTCATGCTTTAATACACGCATCTGAAGAAGTCTATTAGCTGTGGTCAGCCAGCGACTGTGGTTTACTGGTCCTATTTCCAATAGAGATAGCCCTATTGGAAGCACTCCATCTCTGATTGCCGATACAATTCTATAGCCGTAGCGTTGATCAGTGGAAAGATCTTGCACCATTTCCTGATGTATCTTGGTAAGAGGAGGACCTAAAGATAGTTGAGCGAAATTTGGGTTGATATCCAAGTCTGTAACAGAGTCAAGGAGCTTTCCTATTGGTCCGGAATATCTGTTGTAAGATAGTGTTGTGCCATCCAGGTTGATAATTACGAGTAGATGACGGAGAGGGAGTTCCCCAGTGTGCAGATTACAGACCAACCAAACAAGTTTTCTGCCAAAATGGAGCTCCATTTTTCGCATTACTCCAGCATTTACACCTCTGTTTACATTTGTGGAGTCTCCTCCAATGGCCATTAAGCTTTTATCCAAACCCCTTGCCCTCAGCCATCCAAACATAGCCTTAGCAATCTTCTCTGCATGTGATTCTTCTTTTGTAGCCTTTTCTGGAACAAAGTGAAAGAGGTAATTGCTCCCAGGCTGACTGATGACAGTGTAATTCTCCTCTTTTGTTTTTGCTGGAAACAATTTTTCACTTCCCTCTGCCTCCATCATAAAATTTGTCACATCAATCGTCCATCAAAGAGAACACAAGAAATTCCCCCATCCTCAAACTCATGCTCAATAACTGTCACTAGCTTTTTATGTGCTCTCTTAACTTTATTCTTATCAATTACTTTACTTGTATCTTCCTCAGTAATGAATCCAGCATCTATTAAAGCTGCTGTTGCTATAGCTGCAGTTGGTCTCAATCCGACACCATACCTTATACTAGCAAGAGCAATATTTGGAATTTCATCATAATTTTTTCTATTCCTGGTGGAAAATTCCGGCTCTTGGAAACCTTCAAAAGTTACTTCATCACCCAAACTGTTGTCACCATCAGAATTTTCTGCCTCCAGATCTTCACCTTCTGCCAAAAAATGCTCGATTCTTTTTCTTGCTGCTTTTCCTGCTAAAACAGCGCTTTCCTCCTTACTGTTTCTTTTTCTTTCTGCTATCCTTTCTTTTTCTTTCCTTTCTGAAGCTCTTAATTGTCTATTATGCTCTGGAATATCAGGCCCTCCAATTTGAAAGGTACCTTTACTTCGAACCTTCTCCTTTTGTCCTTTAATAAAGGCCAGTTCCCTAGTAGGTATTTTTTTTCTCTTTAAGAAACAGAAGTTAATGTGGGCTTCAGTCTCACAGCCATTACAATCTAATTCCCCACAACTGGAAATTTCACATCTGCATGTCAATAAATCAAATACCTTATCTAGTTTTGCAATGAACCTCTCTTTTACTTCAATTTTTCCTTTACCAAGGGAAACTTTTACTACCTCCTTCCACATCTCCTTAAGTTTTGATATTATTGTGACCTTTTGATTTACAACAGGTGGTTTGAAGAGA
Organism: Ceratothoa steindachneri; assembly: GCA_963969495.1. Lineage (NCBI taxonomy): Eukaryota > Metazoa > Arthropoda > Malacostraca > Isopoda > Cymothoidae > Ceratothoa > Ceratothoa steindachneri. Next base: position 76,590,759 of record OZ018335.1, read on the forward strand.
GCATTAGCTTTGGTCCACTGATTAATCAAGCCCTGAGACATGTCTTTTACCAGCTGGTCCACTTCCTAATTTCTCCGGTCATCTTCACTTTGCTCCCTCAGGTAGATGCCGTACCTCAAAATATCTCTTATTGTTGGTAACTCAGACACCATCAGCTCTTGTCCAGTCCCAACAAAATTAGTCAGATGAGAACTTGATTTGTACCTTATCTTGATTTTCGCCATTGTCACACTAATCGCAAGTATATCTGTAAATGGAAAGATGGCACTTAGATTAAGAAATAATCTCTACCAAATAATTATATGTTATTCTAAAATTATCCACAGCCTTTACTAGCATTCAAATAAAATGTAAATGCTCTATATACAGTTACCAGTTACAATAGTTACCAGAACTGGTAACACTACTGGAATATTGCCTTCCACTGAATAATGAGTAATGGCTACTTGCAATTTTGGAGTTAGACCAAACTAAATTAAGAGTCATTTTTAATAGGTTTCCTACTCTTCATGTCTCTCTAATACATTTTTACATTTTTTTAGACAAATATCTTTCAGACTACATAAGTGTATTAATGAAAGAAAACGGTGAATTTGATTATTCATAGGTAACTAAAATAATAGTAAAATAATAGTAAAATATAGTAAATGACCCAGAACTAACAATATTTTAACTTCAAATTTAGCCCTGTTGATTTTAATTTTCCATTTTTCTTCGTATCTATTAATGCTTCTTATCTCTTCTGCACTAATCCTAGCTTGCATTGAGCCGTTCTTGTATGGGCAAACTTATGATCTGGGTGACGTCGTATGCAAACTTAATGTTCAAGCAGCCCTCATTTCTTGGTCGTGGTACGAGGGGCAGTCAATAAGTTTTGCGAATCTGTAGGGCAAAACAGAGGAAGGGGAATGGCTGTTTGTGGGGTGTTAGGACAAGTTATGACAAGTCAGGACCGACAGCCGCACGCTCCTGCCTCGTTTATTTAAGAAGCAATAGCTGATCGCAGATCGTCAGTCACCAAGTTTTTAACAATGGAGAAGGTTGAGCACCACGCAGTGATCAATTTTTTGACCAAAGAAGGCAAGAATGCAAAGAAGATTCATGAACTCATGGTTGCAGTATACACCGACACCGCCCCTTTCTATGCAACCATTGCTCGCTTAAATAGGGAGTTCCGCCATGGTCGTGAGTCCCTTGAAGATGACGCCTGTCAGACGTGACCAACTTGGACAATTTGGCCCGTTTGGAGAGGATGATCCTCGAAAATCGACGGGTGAAGGTCGAAGAAATTGAGTGAGAACTTAGAATATCACATGAAAGTGCTATCAACATCCTCCACGACAATTTAGCTATGACCAAGGTCTCTGCCCGTTGGGTCCCTAGAAAACTCACGCCCCATGATCGACTTGAACGTCGTCAAAGTTCACAAGGCCAGGGTTGCACAAGCTGCCCTGCGCGAGTGCGGATTCGAGGAGCTCAACCATCCCCCCTACAGTCCAGATCTGGCACCTAGCGACTACTTTTTATTCCTCCAACTCAAGGCTGCACTGCGTGGGCGCCGGCTTAGGGACGATAAAGATGTCCAGCTCGCCGTCCAGGAGTGGAATGAACAGCAGTCGGGAGATTTCTGGTTGTCGGGAATTCGAAGTCTCTGGGACAAGTGGCGTAAATGCATTAAATTCGAGGGTAGTTATATTGAAATATAATGAAACACTTTTCCTCATATCTCGTTTCCCTATATCCGAATTGCAAAACTTATTGACTTCTCGTATATTTGCTGTCTAGATTGAATAAAGAGACGAACTTAGACTTCCGCCTTGGGGCAAACCCGCAGTGAGCTCGAATATTTCTCCCTGATGTCGTCCTATTTTCACATAAGCACGTCTTTCCATTACATAATCACATAAAATCATTTTGATCCTGTTGTTCATTCCTAATCTGAGTATATTGAGTTGCATACCCCTCTGCCATACTTTGTCGAATGCCTTATACACGTCCCGTTATACGATGTCTACGCTCAGTTTTTCTCTCTTTGCTTTCGCTACCTTTTCAAAGATGACTCCAAGGGCCATCTCCGTGCTTCTGTTTTTCCGGAAGCCAAATTGGCGGCTGTTTCTCCGATAATTATCATCGAGGAATCTGGACAGTCTGTTATTAATTTTTTTTCAAATACTTTACCGAGGAAATCTAGCGAAGAGGAAAGTTTTAACTTTCAGTTCATTAGGAATGTACCCCGTGTTCAAGCACGCATTGAAGACGTTTCTCACTCCCTTCAGTATGTTTTCGGTGGAGCTTCAAGGTAATTTAATATGATGAGTCCCGATCTGCCTGGGCTCTCTGTTGGAAGTTCTTTATCGTTTCTTTTAATTCCTCAGATCTAATGATTGCCTCTATTCCGTCGTTGTTGTTTCTCCTTTCCTTTACGAAGTAGAAGGGGTATGTCCTTTCGATCTCACCATTGAGTTCGTCCACGATCTGATGTTCGAATTTAATGTCATAGTCTTCATTCTCTTCTTCGCTAATTTTCAATAAATTTCTCCAGTGCTTTCTAAATAATGCCTCTATTTCTTCTTCATATTCTAAAACTTTGTTTTCACATCTATTTTCTCGATGTACTGATCCCATTTCTCTTCCTGTTTTTCATAAATTACTGCTATTAGTTCTCTTTTCTGTCTCCTTAGTGCGTTGTATGCTTCCCGTGATGTTCCCCATCTTCTTATATTTTCTGCCGCCCAGCCGATCTCCTCGCTCAAAGCCACCATTTCTGGTGTCCACCTAAGTTGTTTAATGGTTTGGACCGAGTTAATGGGGATGGCCCCCTTCTCTGCCCTTTATATTTCTTCTCTGGTCCTATCCAACTCCCCGTCGCTTTCCTCTAGAGTAGCTTCCCCGAACGGGCTGGGCACGTATGTCTGACGTAATTCTTTGTATTTATCTTTATCCGCTCTATGGTATGCCTTCCATTTCTTCGAAGGGATTTGTATAGGATTCTTGTTTATGTGCATTAGAGTCGCAATGTGGTCACTGCAAGGAACATCCACTGGTTACATAAAATAGTTAAAGGGCAGATTGAAGTAAGCAAGGCAGATGTCCAGTTTAGTCGTGTGTTCTCTTCCTAATTATGTAGGGAAATTGGGTCCTAGTCTTTGCAGTATACGTCTATTGATAAGCGTGTTAAGTGTTGCCTTCATATTCTGTTTATATTTCTGTACCCAGAAGCCCCGCAATGGGCGTTTAAATCGCCCATCAAAATGACCGGTATCCTATAGTTGAAGAGTTTAGTAAAGTTTCGTACCGGTAATTGGGGGCGCCTGGGGCGCTGGTATCCAGTTGCGACAATGATGTTGCTTAATTCCATTTTAATTTATATAGCTAAATATGCATCTACCAATCCTTTTATTGTATTGTACTGCAATCCTTGCTTGACCGCTATTGCCGCTCCGTCGTGTGTTTCTCCTGAAGGATTTGTGTTAATAACATTGTAGTTGCATATCTTTAGTTTCTTGTTTTCTGTGTTTCTTCCATGTTCTGATATTAGTATAACATCTGAGTAAATCTTTCTGAATAAGTTTACCTACATAATTTCCTTGTCTTTCCATCCGCATGTGTTAATTTTTACTATTTTTAATTTCTTAATATCCATAATCCAATTATCCATTTCCGTTCGTTTATTTATTTTCCGTTTTGTTTGTCCTATCTGTTAAGTTATCGGTGTTTCTTCTTCTTTTATGGTTCTTCTTTCATTTCTCCTGGGTTCCCCCTCTGCTGACTGCGTTCGAGGGGCCTTCCGGTAATTCATCTCTGTGTGATGGACCCCTTTTCCTTGCGGATTTAGATCTGTTAAATCTTTGGGCATTCCTGCGAGTAACCCATGTGCAATCTTGCTCTGTGTCATCGGAGGTATTTTCAGTCTCTGAGTCATCGCTGTTTGTGTCCTCTTCTGTTTCAGCTGGCTGTTGGTTTCCTTTTGCCTCTTTGATTAACTCATGTTTTGTCTTTTCTGCGACTTTGATTTTGAAAATGGCAGGTGAGTCAACTTCTTTGGGGATTTTCATCGGTTCGAGCCCGTTTTCCTGTAACATGCTGTTGACTGTTGTTGCGTAACTTCCAGGCTTAGCTATGTTCATCACGTGGGCATGTAATATACAAGTAAGTATTTTCACGTTGAGAGTACTATCCAAATTTATCTCTGTTGCCGGTACTTGTTGGTCTATTTTGCCATTGTTTCGTATGAATTTTTATTTACGTTAGCATTATTTCTGTTTGACTCTGTTTCTTTTATCTTTATAATTTTTCTTTTTCCGGGACAGATCATGGCCATAGTTCTGTGTCCCCCTTGGCAGTTAATGCATCCTTTATCTGTGTTGTTGCAGTAACGCCAAGAATGGCCTTCAGTTCCGCATTCAGAGCAGATGACTAGGTCTTTTGGGGAGCAATTTTGAGTCGTATGTTTCTCCAACGCATAACATCTGAAGCATATATGTATGCTTGTGAAGCCGCCTCTTTGTATGTTGAAAGCGAGAAGTCCCTATTCGATGATCCTTGAAGCCATTTCGGTAGATTCGCAAATGACCTTTAAATTTGACCACCTCTGCTATCTTGAGCCATTTCTGCCTCTTCTGTAGTTCTTTTTTCATTTCTTGGCATGAGTGCTCTCCTATCCAGAATTCGATTTTTCGGCAGATGACACTTCTGTTAGCCGTGGTTTGTGGGGGTACTTTTGCTTCTAAATCCAACTTCCTTAGCGTAATGCTCCCAGCAGATGATAGTAGCTGCTCTACGTCTTTATTTTCTGGGCAAATAATTGTGAATCCAGATTGTGTGTTAATACACTTGATTAGTAGTATTTCCAGATGAGTAAATATGCATTGAACTACTTCTTGTAATGATCTTTTCCTTCCGTTGGGTATGAGTTTAAGGGGAAGCCTTTTGAAGTCCGGTGGGTCCATCTTCCCTGGGAGTCATCCCCTCTCCGAAGAGAAGGGTTCTTCTGTAGATCTTCAGCTGTGGAGACTTTATCCAGTCTTCACTAGTGGGAGGAGCCCCTCTATCTGTCCTAGTTCTATTTCACCTACCTTCCAACTTTCGCACTCTACTACAGGGGTTCATTATACCTTACTATCAGCTGCAACTCAGACCTTGCCGGTGATCAAGTGCTAGGGAGAAGTAAGTTTGAGGTAAAAAGTATGAATAAAGACCAAAGAATTTAGAATAAGGAAGAGCAGCCCTTTGGGAAGGGGGGCACTTTGCTCAAGAGGAACACGAGGAATCTCCAATCAACCCCAGGAGCGCATATATTTCTTCTTAGAAGTTTTCTTGAGAAAGGCGTATTTTTAGGTCCTTCCTAAAACTTTTGCTCCTTTACCTGAGATAGCCTTTACCAGTTCGCATGATGATGATGATGATGACGATGTATATAGAAAGAACATAGAGGGATCATTGTGTAACACAGGCGATCAGGTAGTCGTAGAGGAAAAGTGTACGGAAATAACTTGAAAGGGCATAGGGAGAGTTGATAGGTCGGTGGCTAGACACCGATGCGTGGTGTAGTTGGGTGTGTCTCAGGGTGTTCGTGACTGGACGACGGTTGGGGGGTGGTCAGGAAGGAGATCGTGTCTGCCTAGTTGGAAACGCGTTATTCATGATGCTCTTAACTTATGCGTAAAACGGTATGGGTTGCGGGTGGTCATGGGCTGCGGGGTATCACAGTGCCATCGCAGCATACAGTCTTGAGTGTAGTGCGGTGTATATGGGGTCTCTGGCGAGTTTCCCCGAGTTGTTTTGTGAGTCTAGTGTGAGCGTATGTGTTGAGGGGTGCTAATTTGTTGTTGTCGTGTAGTTTGGACATTCTCGCGTACATGGGAGAGTGGCAAGCGCGCTTCAAAGCAGTTCTGAATGCGCTGAGCCTTCTTCTGCCACGTGACATTCTCAGCTACGAGTGACAGTGGGGCGTACGTGAGAAGAGCTCGCACGAGTGTTTTATATAGATGTAACTGTAGTTTCTTGCGCGCAGGGTAGAACCGGCGCAGCATTTTCTTTGTGCGTGCGCCTCTTGCTTGTATTATGTGCTGGTGTATATTGAACCTAAGTGACTTGTCAAAAGTTCCCTCAAGGATTTTTTTCTGTTGTGTGTAGTCGAGCCTTGTTGTGAGAAGATTTGTAGGTTATGCATGTAGTGATCTCTTGTGCCGAAGATTGTCATCTGTGTCTTCTGAGGATTCGTGGCAATCAGCAATTTATTCTCGTATTCTGTCTTTTCATCTAGTATTATTTGTGCGTGGTGCGCGACTTCGTCTGGTCCGCGGTCGCTGACGAAAATGGTCTAGTCATCGGCGTAAGACACTGTGTAGGTGTGACGGCAGTTTTCGGGTGGGCGTGGGATGTCGTTTGTGTACGCTTCTTGGGAAACGCATGAGCGTGGTGTAAAAGGTTGTGATAGGGTATTGTTGTATTTTATGTGGCATCTCCGTTCAGTGAGGTAGTGCGAGAGGAGCCTTCTGGTGCAGAGAGGTAACTCTGTATTGTTGGCGAGTTTCCAACGGAGTCCCTCGTGCCACACCTTATCAAAGGCCTTCTCCACGCCCTTGCTGATGGAGAGTATCTTTTGTCGTACCTGACGTTTATTTTGTATTCTGTCCTGAACGATGGTCACAGCCGCCTTAGTGGACCGGCCCCTCCTTAACCCATATTGGTGGGGGGATAACCAGTCCCTCTCTTCCAGGTAGTCCCGTAGATGGCAGTTAATCATACGTTCGAGTATTTTGCCTAGGTGCTCTAATAGAGCAATAGGCCTGTAATTGTTTGGGTGTTTGGGGTCTTTGTTCATTTTGTGTAGAAGTATGTTGTGAGAGACTGAATATTTTAGGGAAGTGGCCTGAGGTTAGTGAGGCGTTGAATAGGTGTATAAGTGTAGGGTATATGTTTGCGGGGAGGTTGTGTATTAATGCGGCTGGTAGCCGTCTGGATGGGTCGGGTGAGCGTTTTGGTGTTGTTTTAATGTAGTGTTTTGTTTTCTCGACGGTGATGGGAGTGGTCAGTGTAGATCTGTTGTCGATCAGCATAATTCGTATCAGGGGGCGGGCCTTAGCTCGTGAGCGTAGGCCCGACACTACTCCTGGTCTTCCTGGAAGTGCTCTTGCACGTGTGGTTTAGGTGGGTTGTGTGTGTGTACTGTGGTCCCAGTAGGACCTAAATGCGTTGAGGGTGACGTTAGTGTCTGTGAGTGTTTGGTTGTTTACGTAGAGGATGATGGGTTTGGGTGGATCGGTGCCTAGCATCCTTTTTACACGCCACCAGAAGAAGGAGGGGTCAGTGCAACTAGTGTCGTCAGCGATGCAGACTACCTCTCGCCACTGTTGGTTCCTATCTAGTTGCACGCACTGTAGGATGCGGGCACGTAAGTGAGTGATGTTGTGTTGTCGTGGGCCTCTGGTGTAGTGATTGTTGTACTGTGTGATGAGTCTCTAAGTGTGTATGGAATATTTGAAGCGTTTGGTCGACTTTACGCGTGGTTGTGTGTGGCGGGGGGGTTTCGTAGTGGAGTTTTTGTGTTTAATGCGGAGTGTTGTGGTGGGTGTGGGGGAGGTGGAAGAGGTGGCGGTTTTGGTATCAGTTGGAGTGGGGTTGGAGGCTATGAGAGGGGGGTGGGGACGGTAGAAAGTGGTTTGGTGGCAATAGGGGCGGGGGGGAGTTGAGGCTGCCGAAGGAACAGTGTTGGTGGTAGGAGGGAGTTTAGGTATAGATGAGGAAGGAGTGGTAGCTGTGGAGGGAGGAGAGGAGGCAGTAGGAAGAGAGGTGGGAGCAGTGGTAAAAGGGACAGGTAAGGAGGGTAAAGTGGCGAGAGGGGCAGGGACAGAATGGCGGGAGGAGGGTCCGGTAGATCCAGGGGTAAGGAGTTCGTGGCCACCGGGGTGGGGAGGAGTGCGGGTCTCCTGTGTGTATGCTCGTCGATTAGAGTGAACACCTTCTCGGGGAAGGTGGTCTGTTCTAGATCGTGCGAGGCAAACAGTGTATTTAGTATGTTTGCGTATAGTCGGGCATCACCCCATGTCGTTTGCCACCGTTGAAAGCAAGGCGGCCAGGTGTAGCTTTCGGGGTGTGGTGGGTGTAGGGAGTAGTGGGGGTCTCTGGGTGTATGGGGTTTGGCTGGGGGCAGGTGTCAGAACATGGGGATGAATCTGGGTTGCTGCTGGGGTAGGGTGTGTTTGAGGTTGACAGGGGTGGTGTGGACCACGTTGCGCCGGCAGCAGCAGCGAATGTTCTTGTGAGGAGACAAGGGGCGAGAGCGGAGTGTGTGGTTGTGTTGTGGACGCCGTATTGCTGCTACGGCGTCAGAGCGGGCCTTACTTAGGTAAGGGCATTTAAGCTTGATGGCGACATGGTCACCACCGTAGTTTGTGCAGAGAGGTGGGGTGGTTGTGCAGGTGGGGTTGTAGTGTTGGTCCACTACACTACACCTTGATCAGACCAGGTCTACTTGGCAGTTTCATGTCTCGTCTCCAGTTTTGTGACACCGGTGGCACTGTTTGCGTTTTATGTTCAGCTGTAGCTCGATGTTATGTGGATGTGTTAGTGTGCCGCAGACCTTGATGCCTTGGTCTAGCAGCAGTATTTTGTTTTGTTCGTAGGACAGTGTAATTACTGCTCATTGTTTTGTACGATTGTAATAAAAGTCTCTGGTGACCTCCCCCCCATACTTCTTTCTAAGGTTGATGTTGAGGACTCGTATATGTGTTTCTTGTGTACACCGTCGGCTTGTTTTGTGTGAAGGTCTTGTGCGGCGAGTGTGTCCGACGCAAGTTCGTGGAACTTGACTGCGTCCTCCTGTGAGCGGAAGACGAGGTTGTGGCCTGTGAGAATCTTTATTATGTTTGTGATGGGGGTGTCATGTGTAGCGGCTAGGTTGAGAAGTGTGTGTTTATTGTTGGTAGAGGGTTTTTTTTCTGTTATGTGTAGGAGTGAGGAGTGTGGATGTATTGTTGTGTACCATTGAGGATCGGTTTTTCAAAATTACCTTCCTTTCTTTAGAGGGGGCCCCCGCCCCACCGATAACGACCACGTGAAAATGACCTGGATATGATAATGATTAGTGAGTGAGTATGGATCTGGTTGGGCTTCTCAGAGGGTGTGAAAACATGGCGGACTTAATGATGACTGAAGCCCGAATCAACTGACTCCAGTCGGGATGCAGCCCCCTCTATTGGGTTTTGGGTATTTCTCAGTTACGTGAGACTTCTCGCAGAGACGGTGGTATTTCCATATGCGGTCTTGGATGGTGCCGCAGGGTAAGGTATTAATCCTCACCGCGTTAGTAACTGAGTCCCAATCCAGGTTTGCTCCTCCCTTTGGGTTCCGCAGTGGGCTAAACCTCAGACCTCCTTTCCCCAAAGTTTGCAATTATGCCCTTTCTAAGTAGAACGGCAGAGCTGCAACGGAGCTCTATGTGTAGAATCATATTCACGGAGCCAAGTCACGGCGGGGCAGGGGTGGGGAGAGTTTAGCACGTCATATCACTATGACGAGCCAGGAAATAAAGGAGTTTTTTATTCAAGGGGTGGGGAGGGGGGGGGGGGCTTTTCTGAATCTCGCGTATTACTTTCGAAATAATAGAGTCCACCGTATGACTTGCCGAAAAAGCACTGCTCTCAGTGAGAAGCGTCGAGGGAAATTTCGCGGGCCTTGCCTCCTGTATCTGGACAATAGCAGAGAAACGCAGAGATGTGTGTGAGTTCGCGAGCGAGCGATATATTAAAGAGATAAATATACACTGAGTTTTTCTATTTTACAAATACGTGTAGTGGTGAAGTTATATTTTTGTGAAAATTCAGCGGAGAAGAGTAAAGTATAAGTGTGAGTAGGAAAACAGATTCTCCCGGAATCAACGAGGAGGTCAACTTATTAGCACTAAGTATTGTTTTGAGATAAACTACATGAAATGTTTTAAATATATAAACTTAGTATAATTTTCAGAGACAATTTTTTAAGTCAAATTTTGATATAGACACATTCATAATTTTAACGTGAATTTTTTATATAATCACATAAATTTTAGCCCTTTATTTTGGTAGCACTTTATGATATTACTATTTACACACGAGTTAAATTATTATCTAATCTGTTAAGTAGTTGTACTGGTATTTTTATTCTCGTTTAGCTTAATCGTTAGTTTATTTTTCTATGTTTTAAACTATTAGACCATTTTAATTATTATTCACTCGATTCACTCACTGTTCTCACTTTAGATTGCTTATTCTAAACGTTTTAATTTGTTCAATTGTTCACACTTTTGAAAGCTTGTTTTAATCACTTTGATTTGTTCACTTATATATTTGTTCACTTATTGCTAACACTAGTCACACGAGTTAAATTATTAGCTAATCTGTTAAATAGGTGTACTGATATTTTTTATTCTCGTTTAGCTTAATCGTTAATTTATTATTCTATATTTTACACTATTAGACCATTTCAATTATTATTCACTCAATTCACTCACCTTTCTCACTTTAGATTGCTTATTCTAGATGCTTTAATTTGTTCAATTGTTCGCACTTTTGACAGCTTGTTTTAATCACTTTGATTTTCTCACTTATATATGTGTTCACTTATTGCTAACACTAGTTGTATTTTGAAGGTTAAGTAATACTCTGAAGTCTTGTGGCTATTCTCCATTACCTTAAAGACAGATGAATCGATGGTGTGTAAGCACGAGTCCAGGATGTAAATCGCGCGCTCCATCAATAGTCCACCTATTTTCTTCGGAGACCATGGTCCTTCGTATGTCCATTTGTATTTGCCTTTGTTGATTCCGTCGAGCAGTTTTTCATTGTGTCCCTTAGGGGGTCGGTATTGACATGGACCATGGACTTTAAGGTCCACATCCATGGCGTCGAAGAAACAGCCCCGCAGAAGGATATCCCTTTTCTCCATGAGTGGAAATCCCGGATACTTTAGGATTTCATCTTCGTCTGAACTTTCTTGAGATTGGCTTGTTTCTTCTTCTTTATTTGCCTCTTGTTCCACTTCTCTTTTCTTTTTCCTTATTTGTTTTTCTTCTTCGTGAACTTTTTCGTTATTCCGTCTTTTTTCCAAGTCTTCTTCCGTTGTAACTTCTTCCTCCAATGTTTTATTGTGCCGATTCACAACTTCTTCTTTTCCAGTGTCCTTTTGCTGGGGGACGTCGATGAATTGTATCCTTAACATTTCCTGCGATGCGGGGTTGGGCGGGAACCATAGCTTTTTCTGAAGACCGTTTTTTTGCAGGAGGCGATTTAATCTCCTTGGACTCACCTGGCATTACCAGTTTTGGGGCAGAGTTTTCTGTGCTGCTGGTCTTGGTTGTTGCCACTGCCTCGACGTAGGTCTTGCATTTTTCCTCCTTTACCTGCTTCATCACTTCGCGTTTTGCCTGAATGGTTTCCTTGCGGATGGGACACCTCATGGCCACGGCCTTGTGGTCCCCTTCGCAGTTAGCGCATCTTTGTTTCTCGGAAGTGCATTCTTTCCATCCGTGACCGAGTCTGGAAAAGATGGAGCAACTGACGTCAGCCGCCATACATTCTTTAGTGGGATGTTGTTCCACGGCCAGGCAGCGTTGGCAGAACTCGAGTTTGATAAACTCCTCCGCTTCAACTTGATCTGGGGCGATACGAAGGAAGAATCCCAGGAGTCCATCCTTCATGGCCCTCTAAGCCATTTCGATGTTTGCAAAGATTACTTTGATTATGTGTTTACCAAAGATTGGGTATTCTCGTCTTTCTGTCTGTGCTTTGCTACTGACAAAGTCCAGTCTTCTTCTGTTTAAGTCTACTAACGGAATGTCGATGTGTCTCTGTCATATTTCGTCCGCCATAAGTCTTGGGATTTTCTCCCAGATTTTTCGGGCTCTTCCTTGCAGCTTCATGTTGATTGGAGTCAACTGGATGCCTTGGTAAAGGTCCCTCTGCCTCTTTCTTTCTTTCCTCCTGATGCCTGTTATTAGGAGTACACCTTTGTTTTGAACTCTTTGGAGCAGTCGTACTTTGTTTTGGGGACTAGTATTGATAGGTATTGGTGGATACAAAAGCTTTGATCTTATGAGCGCTTTGTAGATTTTATTTTTGTTAGCCGTGTTCAAGTTTCGGAACCTGAACAGCTTTGAAAGCTCTATCCGCGCTCGCGCTGCTGCCTGAGCAACGTGACTACCGTATCCCTTACTACCTATCTTTAGTCCAAGTACTGTCCTGTCGTTACTGTAAGGAATCCGGGCGTTATCGGTCTCGATGTGAGCCCGTTTCTTACGGAAGAATGGAATCACCTTAAACTTTTGGGTGTTAGTGGCGATCTTCCATCTTCTTTCGAACCTGTTGATATGGTCGATTTCTCTGGTGGTGATCTGTGCCATGAGATTGGGATTTTTGAAGGGGGCAGTCATAATCTGAGAGATGTCGTCAACGAACTGAACATACAGGGTGTCCTCCCTGACCGGATCGGGTAGGTCGAGGGTATATATATTGTAAATGACGGGGCTTAGGCACCTCCCTTGCGGTACGCCTGCAGTTAGTTCGAAGTCTGGTCCAGTATGGTGGTATATTTGTAAATATGCTTTTCTGTCTGTCACGTAGTCACAAAGAATTTTTTTCAATCTTGGGTTTAGTCCGAGTCTTAGTATTTTGAACTGAAGCCCAGTCCTCCATACTTTGTCAAACGCCTTCTTCACAACTCTGAGCACCAGGTCAGAGTACCTTTTGGGGCTCGCAATCTTCGCCAGTTTTTCGGCGATGACTGCTAGCGCCGTATCAGTCCCTCTCCCTCTTCTAAATCCATGCTGGTGTTGGTTATGGAGTTTGTTTTCCTCCATAAAATTTTGGATTCGACTACCAAGGATCTTCTCGGAGATCTTGCCAGGATATCTTGCCAAGATCTTCGAGGAGGGAGATGGGTCTGAAATTTGCTGGTCTGTCGGGTGGTTTCCAGGCTTTTGGAATGAAGATCATTTTGGCGATCTTCCATTCGTCCTGGAAATAGCCGACGTTCAGGCACGCATTCATTAGATTAACCAGCCCCTCTAAGATGTTATAGGGGGCGTTCACCCAGTTGAGTTTGGTCAACCCTGTTTTACCTGGTGCTCTCTGTTTGAAGGAACGTAACGTCGTCAGTAATTCTTCTGTCGTTACTCTTCTTCCGTAGCCTGTCATCTCTCTGTCAGCAGTCGCGTTATTAAAGGGGTATGTCCTGTCTAGTACAGGTCTTAATTGGTCATGAATTTGTTTTTCGAAGTCTGAGTTGAAGAGTTCGATTCTTCTGGAGTGATAGGAAAATACATCTTTCCATAGTTTCTGAACTCCTTTTCCGTTCCTGCCCCGTAAGGGGCTCGGCGATTTGCCATCCTGGCCGCCGTGCTAACGGGATCCAGCGCTCCGTCCGGACCCAGCTTAGCCTCTTTTCCTTCCTTCAGATAGCCCGATTTCTCCCCTACCTCGTCGCTTTTCATACAACCTCTCCCACAACTTTCTCTGGTCAGCCTCTAATTTCACAGGGTAGATGCTGACCTTCTTCTTAAGACCCCACCCCGGATCGGGGCTGAGGCAGGAGGGGACATTGTTCCCTAAACCCTGAGCTCCGGTTCGGGATGGGGGTTTTTAACAACCTGCTTCATCCCCACCCATACCTTCCTCACATCCCTTTCCCTCTCCTCTTCACATTCTATCAATTTTACGCCGTGTCCAAGGTGGAGCCGCCATGCCGATGGACTGCCAGGCCACCAGGTGGGAGGGGTGGTCCCGAATGGCGGCGCCTGGGTCTGCCGGGCTTGTAAGCACCTTTCGCAGTGCGGGCAACTGCGAGAGGTGATAAGCTATTGCGTCCCGTAGCACAAATAGGGTCACAATGCCCAATGATGAGAAAAGAAAAAAATCTCCCCATAATTCCCCCTTGCTCATCGACGGAGCCGCCCTCGTGCAGCTCCAGCAAAAAAATGGAGGTCCCCCCCGTGTGCTTGCGCAGGGGACCCTCCATATTTCTCTAACCGGAGAGGAGGCTTACTCCTCTCCTTCGCCTACGGGTGCAGGGGACTCCCCCTCACCCCCTTCTCTGGAGGTGCTTTCGGGCACCTCCCTTTCCCCAGCGGCAGTCCCCTCTTTTCTTTCCAAGGGGACTGCCAAGAAAGCCAGCAGGCAGCCCTTAGCCAGCCGCTCCCCATCGAAGCGGCTCGGTAGGGCAAACCCCCTTAGGGGGGAGAGGGAAGCCAGGCCCCTTCGGTCGCTTCCCTCAAAAGACCTGCAGGCAAGAATTTTAAACCTTGCCGGAGTCAAGGCCTGTGCCTCCCCACACAAGACTGGCGACACTGCCAAGGGGACCTGCGATGTCCTGGGAGGGAATGGCCAAATGGAGGCCCCTCCTGTGATAGACATAGGCCTTGAGGAGACCAAGCCTTAGACGGTAGAGCCTTCCATAGGGGGGAATCCTGGCTCAGCGCCAAGCACCGAACGCGAATCCGCCCCTATGCAAGGTCCCCCTCAAACGGCCGAGGGCTCCGAGGCAGTGAAAGGAGGGAAGGAATCTCCTCCAACAGGTGCCCCTACGACTCCTAGGACCTTCTCCATTTCGGAGAAGGACCTGGCTGAGGCCGGCCCATCTGGCATAGGGGCTTCTGCCGGCGGAGGTGAGAAGCGGGTTCATTCCCCGCCCTCCTCTCCAAGAAAAAAAAGACTAAAAAGACGAAGAAGACTCGAGGCTCCTCTCCATCCGTGGGGGCTGCGGGGATGGATGGGTCTGCTGCCACTCTGGCAAGCGACCAAGCCAAGATCGGCACATCCGCCCCCTCTGCCCCCCACCCGTGTGCGGAGCCCCTGACTAAGACTAATACCAAGAGTGCACAGGGTGGAGCCTCGATGACATCGGGGCCCCTCATTCAGAGGTTACCTGGCGTTTTCGAGCCCGCTGCCTTCAAACGCTTTCTCATTATTCGCTCCACTGATGGCACCATGTTGTCCAAGGGCAACATGATCCATCAGAGGAGAGGATTAGCTAGTGCAATTGGTAGAGAGCCGAAGGTGACCCGTTTCTCGGACGGGAGCCTTCTAGCGAATGCGGCGAATCCCGCCGAGGCGGCTAAGATAAGTGCTCTTCAGGCACTTCATGGCACCCCGGTGAGTGTGACGCCGCACTCTACCATAAACTTTGTGAAAGGAGTAGTTTATGCGAGGGAACTCGTTGACTACTCCATTGAGGACATCACCCTAGAGCTGGCCAACCATGGGGCGGTCAAGGTCGAACGTGTGATGAGAAAACAGGGAGGGGCCTTGAGACCCACCCCTACACTCTTCGTCACGTTCGACTGTGACAAGCTCCCTGAGTCGGTGCGTGCCGGTTGGTACCGCTACCACGTAAGGGCATTCGTGCCACTGCCGTGGCGGTGCTATTACTGTCACCGCTTTGGCCATACGAATCACCCATGTAGACGTGCAAAGTCGGGGTCACCCGAAGTCTGTGTAAATTGCTTCAAGGTCGCACATGATAAGTCCAAATCGTGTGTGGCCAAGTGTGTCAATTGCGGAGAGCCGCACCCTGCTTCTTCGAAGCAATGTGGTGCATATCTCCTGGAGAAAGAAATCCTTGCCGTTCAGGCCCATGATAGACTCTCATTCCGTGAGGCAAAGGACTTGGTCCTGGCGCGCCCTGCTCTGCCTGGGACGTCATATGCCTCAATAGTTAGAAAAGCACCCTCTGATCCTGGCCCATCCAGGCCAAGAAGCACGGTTGTTTCCGTGCCCATATGGAGCCCTTCTGCGGGCTTTATCCAACCCGGGCGCTGCCCTGGTAAAGCTGGTGGCAAAAAGGGTTCACACCCAGCCCAGGCGAAAACCATGGCTCCCCCCTCTTTCCCCAGCGTGACCGTTTCCCGCAAGGCGAAACGGCCATGCGCCTCTACCGAGTCGTTAGACTCACAGGAGGCAACACCCCTGAAGATGGTCGCTAAGCCATCTTCAGGGGGGCATAAAACTGTCCCCGAAAGGAGGACAGAAACAAAGGAGCTTCGGCTCCTTCGCTCACGCCCCGAGGTGGAGCGAGTGGCTCGGAGACGGTGGTTCCTCGAAAAGAAGGCCCCCCGCCTCCGAAGCCGTAACGCCCGCCTAAGGTTTCGAGGCGGAGGGAGGAAAAGACTCGCATGGCGAGCCCAACCTCCCCCAATAAGTCCTCGAAGGCAACAGCGCCTTTAGCGCTTTGTCTGGCCAACAGCTCCCGGGGTTCTGCCCCCGGGAAGCGTACGGCCATTCCCGTGAGGGTCTTCAGTTCGAAGAGGGCCCCCGCGTCTCCTCCGAGCTAGACCTGGAGGGCATATTCCTTCAATGGAATTGCCGTGGACTCCGGGTCAACTGGGAGGAGCTGCGAAGGCTCAAGTGGGCCCATTCCCCGTTAGCTATCCTTTTGCAGGAGACCATGCTAGACGCGTGCCTTCTGCCCGCCCTCCCGGGGTATAAGGGTCTTGCAACCATACTATCGCGGGATGGGCGGGCTGGGGGATGCGCGGTTCACACCCGGCATGATATCTCCGTTCTTCCTTTCTCTTTAGATACCTCCTTTCAGGCAGTGGCTGTGCAGCTGCACCTGGATAGGAGGTATACTATCATTTCTGCGTACATTCCACCGTCAGCTGACTTCGACACGGGGGACTTCCGCCGCGTCGTGGCACGGTTGCCGAGGCCCTATCTCTTGCTTGGAGATCTGAACGGCAGGCATCCTCTCTGGGGAGATTACTCAATAAATCCCAGGGAACAAGTCCTTGCCGATCTGATCGAAGAGCTTGAAATGGGTGTCCTAAACGTGGATGAGTTTACGCATCACTGTCCGAGAACCGCTTCATTTTCTTGCCTTGACCTATCTTTGTGCTCTTCGGATGCACAGCCTGATTTTGATTGGGGGGTGGTCGATGACCTCCATGGTAGTGATCACTTTCCCATTCAAATATCATTTTCAGGGCAACTGCCGCCTGAGAGACCACCTCGGTGGTGCTTGGCGCGGGCATGGTGGCCGGCATTTCAGAAAATGACTGAATTCTTTATCTCAGTCGAGGAGTTTAGGTCGGTAGATGATGCCGTTGAGTTGTTCTCCGGCAATCTCATCGTGGTGGGCCTGACTACTCTTTCTAGGACGTCTGGCCGTTTTGCAAGCATACCACTCCCATGGTGCTCAGCCGAGTGTGAGACGGCCCTCAAATAGAAGCGTTATGCCTACATGCGCTATAAGCACCGGCCAAACGATTTCACCGTCGCTGAATTTCGTCGGGCTAGGGCTAGGTTCCGGTATATTTCGAAGCACGCCCGCCGCTCTTCTTGGTGGGCATACGTGTCTTCACTTAACGAGAAGACCCCTTTAGCTGAGGTGTAGAAGCGAGTCAAAAGGTTTCGGGGCAAGTTCTCGCAGGACCCCCCTCCCGTTCTCCAGGAGAATGGGACCGCAATCTCGGACCCCGCGTCCGTGGTGAAATCCTTAGCGACCGCTTTTTCCACATTCTCTAGCCGTGATGCTGCTCCGCCAGCATTCAATGCACGTCGTGATGTCGCGGAAGGCCGCCGGATGGATTTTACCTCCAGAGGCGGAGAACCCTTCAACGACAAGTTTACTGTGAGTGAGTTGCGTTCCGCTCTCGCTTCGTGCGCGGACACCGTGCTCGATGTCCCGTACGCCATGCTTCGACACCTGGGTGAGCGAGGCATGGCCTTTCTGTTAGATTTGTTTAACAGGATCTGGGTGGAAGGTCTTCTCCCAGACTTCTGGCGAATCGCTACTGTGCTCGCCTTTGCAAACCGGGGAGAGATCACTCTACTCTGACCGGTTTCCGCCCAATCTCTCTAACCTATTGCGTGTGCAAGTTGATGGAAAAATTGGTAAATGTTAGATTAGCCTTTCACCTGGACAGCGGAGGCCATCTTTCTTCCGCACAGTGCGGCTTCCGCAAGTTTTACTTCACGTCGGATGTTCTACTCCGACTGGAAAATGCCGTCTGCGAGGCTTTCCTTCGTAGACAGCACTACGCCACGGTGTTTTTCGATCTGGAGAAGGCCTATGATACCACATGGCGATATGGTATCATGGAGACTCTCCACACGATGGGGGCGAGGGGACGCCTCCCAATTTTTATATCTGAATTTTTGCGAGATCGTCGCAAGGAGCAAGAAGAGGGTGTACCGCAAGGAAGTGTCCTCAGTGTCACACTCTTTGCCCTGAGCATCAACGGCATCACCTCGGTGCTGCCGGAAGATGTTCTCGCTACGCTCTACATGGACGACCTTTCGATCTCTTTTGGCGCGGCCCAGATGCCAACTCTGGAGCGTCGACTCCAACAGGCATTGAACCGCGTCTCTCGCTATGCCGAAGCGCACAGGTCTCGGTTTTCTTTGGCTAAGACTAAGGTGGTGCACTTCTGCCGCTATCCACGGCTTCACCCCGACCCAGATTTGTTTCTTAATGGGGTGTGCCTGGATGTGGTGGAATCGCACCGTTTCTTTGGTCTTGTATTCGACCGACGCCTCACCTGGGAGGCTCATATTCGCAGCCTTAGGGTCTCTTCTACCCGGGCCATGGGCATTCTTCGTTCCGTGGCGTTCAGCGCCGGGGGCGCTGATAGGGCTACTGCTCTACTTTTTTATCGATCCTTTGTTCGTTCGAAGCTCGACTACGGATGCGAGTTTTTTGCTTTCCCAGCCGAGCGTTTATTGCGGAAGGTGGATTCGATCTACCACACCGGCCTTCGCCTTGCGACCGGTGCCTTCCGCACTTCCCCCATTGAGAGCCTGTTGGTCGATGCTGGGGAGATGCCACTCGCTCTGCGCCGCGTGCAGTGCATTACTCGCCTGTAGGCGCGAGCCCAGCGCTCCCCTCAGTTGCCAACAGCTCTCACGGCATCCGTAGCTGATTTCGATGGTGCTTATGCCACCGAGAGACGCCAGTCATACCCTAAGCCCTTTGGGTTTAGGGCCAGGAAACTCCTTCCAGAGGTAGATATAGCTCTCGGGCCGGTGGCGCCCCTGGCTCTGCCCATGACGCCACCCTGCAGGGTACCACATTTGGCTTTTTGTCGCCACGCCTCTGATCCCAAAGCTTGTACTGCGTCTGGAATATTGCGTTCGACCTTTTTGGAGCACACATCGTGTCACGCTGGAACCGTGCCAGTGTATACGGATGGCTCCAAGTCCCAAGAGGGGGTCGGCTTCCACGCCGTTTTCCCTCTGTTTGAAGTCAGCGGGGCTCTACCAGCCGCTGCGTCTGTCTTCACGGCCGAGCTGGTGGCAATACACCACTCGGTACGGGAGATTACGCGACGTGCCCGGTTCGGAGACCGCATTGTGATCTATAGCGACTCACAAAGCGCACTGAGTGGTCTCGGGGCATTGGAATCTCCGCATCCCCTGGTTCGCGATATCCGTGACGCCACGGTTTTGGTGAGCCGGGCAGATGTCGAAATTATCTTCTGCTGGGTTCCTGGACATTAGGAATTGCGAAGAATGAGCGCGCCGATGAGGGCGCCAAAGAGTCCTCGAGGACCCTGTGACTGGACCAGCGTTTCGCTCTTCCTCACACCGACTAAATGGCAGGAATACGGGCAGCTCTTTGGACTGCTTGGCAAAGAAGATGAGAGACGGTCGAAGGGAACTTAAAGTTGCGTGCCATTGCGCCATGACTGTTTCCATGGACCTATCCCCCAATGCCTCGGCGGATGGATGGATGGATTGATTATTTACAAGTCCCTTGGTGCTCACTGCGAGGTGATTGCACCGTAATTTGTTTTGTAGTAGAAGTTTTAAACACCAGTTATAAATGTTGTGTCTGATATCATGAGGTTGTGATTATGCAGTGATGATTGAAGTACTAAATGAATAAATGGTATGGTAATGTGTTAAAATAATTAAAATTCATTAAAATTTAGATCGTGTACTGGAGACGAATCTATAGCTTCTTCAATAGTCCCGTCTCCTCGAGGTAGCGGATGATTCCGCTGCCAGGGCGGATATTTTCAGCCGTTAGTGCAAATCTTAGGATATCGAGGGTACCCCCACCATCAATGGGTATGTATCTTCGTCGGAGTTCTCCATAGGTTGGGCATTCCGCGATGAGATGTGCAATTGTGAGGGGTAGAATGCAATCTTCACAGTAGGGGGGATAGCCTTTCTCCATTAGGTATCCATGTGTGAGTAGTGAATGTCCGATGCGTAATCTGCATACGGATACCTCTTGCCGGCGGGTAAGTTCTCGAGGCTTCCATGGCGATAACTTTTGGAAAATGTGTCGCATCTTATTTTGTCCGTATAAATCTGCCCATCTGGCCATCCAGTTTTCCCGAATGGCGGCCTTTATTGAAATGATGTAGTCCTCATATGGTATTGGGATGTCATTGGGCCTGATTGGACGAAGGGCGGCATTTTTTGCCGCTCTATCAGCTTGCTCATTTCCAGCTACCCCTACGTGTGCTGGGACCCAGCAAAAGGAAATTTTCTTTCTTTCGCATGCTGCTCTATATACGTAGTTTCTTATTTCTAACAGAATTGGATGGATGTCTGTCATTCGTTCTAATGTTTGTAGGCTGCTGAAGGAGTCGGTGAAGATTGTGAATTCATCTGATGTTGGGTTATTGTATGCCCAATGTACTGCATGTTTTAAGGCATAGCACTCGGCACTGAAGATTGATAATGTTTGGGGTAGTTTTTCAGAGAACGTGTAGTTATTTGATATCACCGAAAATCCTGTTCCGTCTATGAATTTTGATCCGTCGGTGTATATATGTATACCCATATGTGTTGCTGCGTGAGTAAGGAATTGAATTTTCTCTCCCAGGGGAGTAGTTGTTGATTGTTTTATTATGTTACCATGGCATATCTTTAAAGTTGATTTCCAAAATGGAATATCTGGGAAAGCAAGTGGATGGATGGGGTTCATCGTTACTCCGATTTCCTCCATCCATAGTCGCACTCTACTTCCAAATGGTCGTGGGAGAGTTAGGCGTATTGTAAAAATATTATCCATTTGGTCATTCATGATGGCGGTCGAAGTCGGCGATGTTGGGAGTCGCTGAATGCGGCTAAAGAGGCGTAGAGAGAGTTCCATCCTACGGAGGTCTAGTGGTGTCTCCCCGGTATCGCATTGTAGGCTCGGTATGGGTGATGATCGGAAGGCTCCGGTAGCCATGCGGAGACATTCATTCGCCACAGTGTTGATGAGTGCAAGGCGCCTCTTGGAAGTAGAGGAGTAGATCTCGCATCCGTAGTCCAGTTTGGGTCGCACTAAAGAGCGGTAGAGAGTCAGAAGTGTTTCGCGATCAGCTCCCCAGTCGTGGCGTGATACTGTACGTAGGACGTTCATTTCTTTCTTACAAGAGTTTTTAATGCTTCTTATATGTGGTTCCCATGTCAACCTTCTGTCAAATGTTAGCCCTAGGAATTTATAGCTCTCAACGACTGCAATCCTCTTTTGGTATAGGTATAGGTCAGGTTCCCTAATACATCTTCTACGACGGCAGAAGTGGACCACTTTGGTCTTTTCAGCTGAGAATTGGTAGCCATGGGTAGTAGACCATCTCGTGATGTTGTTGATGGCGATCTGGAGGCGACGTTCTATTGTTGCCATTTCGGAACCTGCTAGGGAGATAGAGAAGTCATCTACATAAAGGTTGGCTTTAATGTCTTGATGGAGGTTTTGTGAGATATCATTAATTCCTATAGCAAACAGGGGTACGCTTAAGACGCTGCCTTGTGGAACGCCTTCTTCTTGTATAAATGATTTGGATTTCGCTCTACCTAATCTTACAGAGAAGGTGCGGTTGGTTAGGAAATTTTGGATGAAAATTGGTAGTTGTCCGCGTAATCCGAGGTTATGGAGGGCTTTTAAGATGGCATAACGCCATGATGTATCATATGCCTTGTTGAGGTCGAAGAAAACAGCCACTACGTGCTGTTTCCTGGCGAATGCGTTACATATCGCCGATTCCAGACGGATAAGGGCATCCGTGGTCGAGTGAAATTTTCGGAATCCGCACTGCGATGGGGATATGCTGGATTTCGTTTCAAGGAACCATGTTAAGCGTACGTTCACCATTTTTTCCATGAGCTTACATATGCAGGAGGTTAGAGCGATTGGGCGGTAGTTTGGGGGACTGGTTGGGTCTTTTCCTGGTTTCCGGAAAGCTAGAACTGTAGCCCTTCTCCAGGTGTCTGGGAAGGCATTTTCCATCCATATTTTATTGAATATATCTAAGAGGAAGCGTTTACCCCCTTCCCCTAGGTGGCGTAGCATTGCATAAGGTATATTGTCTGGGCCTGGAGCAGTGTCTCTACATGATGCAAGAGCTGTATCGAACTCTTTTTTGCTGAATTCTTCGTTGTAACATTTGTACTCTTTTGATGCGAAGTTTAGAGGTGAGCACTCCTTCTCCAACCGGTATTGGGCGAACTCGGGGGTTGTGTTCGCTCTACTTGATATTTTGGCGAAGTGAGTCGCTAGCGTGTCTGCTACATCGATTGGGTTTAAGATAGTGTTTCCATTTATCCGAAGTACGGGGGTAGGGTCTCGGCTGGGTTTACCTAGCATCCCTCGGATTTTGCTCCATGTGCGGTGTATGGGGGTTTTAGAGTTTATCGTCGAGACATAAGCTCTCCATGATTTCCGGCGGCTTTGCTTAAGTATGTATCTATATTTAGCTCTCTTTTTATTAAATTCCATTTTAGTCGTCGGATTTGGCCATCGTTTGTATGTTCGGTAGGCTTTCCTTTGTTCTTTCAGTGCGGCAGAACATTCTGGGCTCCACCATGGAGTAGATCTCTGACTGGGTTGTCCTGAGCTGGTTGCAATGGATGTTTTACCTGCTTGATATATAATGGATGTAAAGATTTCCAGCGCTTCCTCCGTCTCCGGGATGTCATCAACTTGGATATTAGTGATTTTGTTGAATTTTATCCAGTTTGCTTGGTCCAGTCTCCATCGTGGTATACCCGAGGTGGGTAAACCCTCGTCTGAGGAAAGGATGATCGGGTAATGGTCGCTTCCTTTTAGGTCATCCAAGATTCTCCATTCAAAGTCCGCTGTGATGTCGGGTGAGCAGAGGGCCAGATCTAATGCTGATAGGGTACCTGTTTGTATGTTAAATCTAGTACCTTCGCCCTGGTTCATGATTCCAAGTTGCTGGTTTTCAATTAGCTTTGATAGCTCATTTCCTCTGGCGTTGCATATTCTGTCGCCCCACTCAATATGACGACTGTTAAAGTCCCCCATTATAATGAATGGAGTTGATAGTTGCGAGATCAAGTCTCGTAAGGCGGTGACTGGAAGGGGTCCTGTGGGTGGGAGGTAGACATTTGCGATCGTGTATCGTTTCTTGATGTACATGGTCACGGCGATTGTTTCCAAAGGTGAATTTAATCTGATGGGTAATGTGGGGACATTTTGATGGATGTATATGGCACAGCCGCCGGATGTGCTGCCATCATTTGGTATTGAGGTGGTTACGCAACTGTAATTCGGTAGCTTTCGTGGTGGATGTATTCCCAACATGGTTTCCTGGAGACAGACGCAGGCGGGGGTCTCGTCCGCTACAAGAAGCCTTAATTCTTCCCAGTTGGCTCTGATTCCGCGGATATTCCACTGGATTATTTTCATTATTCTTTTGGTTTGGTTCGAGAAGTGAGCAATTTGGTTTTTGCGGAGGTCGTGGTGCCCATTGGTTTATTAGGGCCCTGTGGCCACTGGAGTCTGGTGAGGACTGGTCTTTGAGGTTTTGGTTCTTCTTTGTCACCGTTTTTCTTCTTTGTGTCTTGGGTATCTACTGTTAGAGGCGGTGTTGGTGTTCCGTCAATAATAGGAGGACGGATTATCTTTTTTTTGGCTTCTGTTGGTGGGTGAGGGAGGTGGCTCGTTGGAGGTATGGTTCGAGCTTCAATTTGTTTGGTGGGGACGAAGTCTGTTCCACGTGGGTCTTGGGTCTCTTTTTCCTCTTCTACCTTCTCTTCGTAGATGATGTCAGTGGTAGGCATTTTTATTGGTGGTGGCAAAACGCTGTCACGGGGTGACCGAGGTTGTGGGCAGACGATCTCTGGTATAACCTGAGTGTCCATTTGTTCGGGGTGGGGGTCGATGTGCTTCGGGATTTGCTGTGGTTGCGATTTTAGGTTTACCTCTCTGCTAGGGATGGGGTTTAGCATCGAGGTATCGGGTGCAGGTGCCTCGCGATGCGGCAACTGCTTTTGGGGGGGCGGGGGAGATGGTCGATTGTCGACCATATGCGTGGAGTTGGGAGTTTAATATTCGGGGCCTGTGGTGCAGGCTCCTCGGGAAGGGGCGGTTGAGTTCTTGCTTTAACCCCGTGGTATGGGGGTCTGGTCACTCTGCTCATTTCAACTACAGAGGCATAAGAGTTTCCTCTGGTTCCTATAGAGGTTTGTGCCTTTTCTCTGGCGTCTCTAAAGTTTAGTCTTTCTTTTTCACGTATGGATGCTACTTCTTCTTCGAATTTGTAGACATTACATTTTTTGCTTGATGCTGGGTGGGGCTCTCCACAGTTTACACATTTCGTTGGGCAATTTTCGATTTGTTCAGGGTGTAGTGCATTTGCGCAGTTGACGCAGGTGGGCGCAAAGCCCTGATTCTTGCGACGACATGTGTTTGTAGAGTGCCCAAAAGTTTGGCAGTAGTAGCATCTTCTGGGGCTAGGTTTAAATTCTTTAACCGTGAAGCGGCGCCATCCTAAATATATATATTTTGGTAGGATATCTAGGTCAAATGAGACGAAGTAAGTGTTCGTTGGTATCTCGCTGTTGTTGATAGTTTTATGTACTCTGTGTACTTGAGTGACAGAGTACTCGCTTAATTCTTCAATTAATTCCGCTTCTGAGTATTGGGCGAAGTCTGGTTCTATTATTACGCCTTTACGCATGTTAAAGGAGGGATGTGGTGTTACTATTACCTTATCTCCTGCCAGTTCTTTTAATAATAAGGTTTTTTCCGCTTGCTCTTTTGTTTTAACTTCGACTAGTATACTACCATCTGATTGAGGCGAGAGAGGTGGAAATTGTGATCTGGGAAGTTGAAATAGTTTTTGGAAATCTTTACTCTGTTTCACCATGCATGTCTTCATTAGGTTTGTTTGTTGGCTTTCTGGTTTTATTAGGTAAAATCTTCTGAAAGATCGATCAACAAATTGTCCTGGGAGTACCTGCAGTGAGAGCAGTTCAGGTAGCGTTTTGGTGGATCGTCCTGGACCTGCTGCTTGCTGGGAGTTTGAAACTACCGGCGGATTTCTTACCGACTTTGTTCGTTTTTGCGGTGGTGAATTTTGATTTCCTGAGACTTTGCTCGTTTCTATGCAATTTTCTTCTATCTGTGCAGTTGTTTTGGGGGGCGATCTTGTTGTTAAAGTTCTCCCACCAGTTTTATCCACGTCTTGTGTTCTTTTCTTTCCTCGAGTTAGTAGGTTTGTATCCATTTTCTTCGATAGATTGGGAAGTAAAGGGGGTGGGGAAAGAGGAGGGGATGCGCAGCTTAAGACATTCTTTGCTGGTTTCATTGGGTTTTTTTAAGAGGGGTTTGTTAAAGAATTTGTTGGAACATGAACAGGAATCTACCGCCCGCGAAAGTACCGTCTTGCCAGATCCACTAAACGAGTTGATAGGAGACTCTAGAGAAAGGCCTATTGCTTGGTTTCCATTAACCCCGCGAATGCCCATTGGCGCAGACAACGGGCCGGTTCTAAACGACGCAGTCGGCGTGTAGGCGCGGGCGCGGGGCCAATTACAGAGGTGGCCATGGACTTCACCGCCAGGTGACCTCAGGGTAAGCCTGGCGGACCATGCAGGATATACCTGGTGGGTCTTAACCCTTTCCTAGTCCACCCTGGCCACGGCCCGGTCCCGCGAACCGAACGCCAACTGTGAAGTTTTACCCCTTCTTGGTGGCCAAAAAAAATGGGGGGGGGAGGGGATGGTTTGGTAGCCGCCAATATTCCGCAGGTATTGCTGGGGGGGATCAAGCCAGGACAGACTCCCGAGAATCAGACCTCTCGCCGCCTGGAACTAGCACAGGCTCGAACGCGAGTTAGAGAAGTCCAATCCCATCGGAACAAAGACTTTGAAGAGAGGGAGTAGTAGAGTTGGGAAAGAAATTGCCAGATAAGGCTAAAGGGTTGTTAGCAGAAAGGGGAGAATTGGCTAGGCTGGATCCGGACGGGGCGCTGATGCCCGTCAGCACGGCGGCCAAGAAGGCAAATCGCCGCGCTCTCTACGGGGTGCCTACCATGGCTAACGAGCGACATCTGCCCGGGTTTGAAGTCAGAGTTGTCCCTCTCCTAGGTGGAATGTCAACCAAGACTATGAGCTCCACCTGCCCAGCCAGGTTATACCGCCAGGCACTCGGTCGTTGGACACAATTTCTGTATAAGCAGGGGCACCACGAGCAGGTAATGCGCCAACAATTAGGGTGCAGAGGCTAAGTAGCCTTAAAGGCTATATATTGCGCATGCAGCCCCGAAACCCCCAATGCCTCGGCGGCTTCAGGTTGCTTTCTGTCTTCTCCGAATCGGGCACACTCGTGTGACGCATCGCTATTTGATAGAGCGCTCGCCTGCTCCCTATTGCAACAACTGCGTTGTCCCCCAGACTGTTTGGCACATTCTTGTCGAATGTCCCAGTCTGGTTGATCTTCGCGCACGACACCTGTCCCGGGACCGGGATGGGCGGGGTCGCTACCGCCTGTCCCTTGTACCTGGGATGAGTGCGTGCACATCGACTGGTGGACTTGTTGACTTTTGGGGGGAGGCTGGCCTTCTCCCTATTATTTAAGCAGAGTTTGTTTTTTTGTTTTGTTTTGTTTTTTGCATTTGTTTTTTTGTTGTTTTGCTTTAGGTTGCACGCTCCTGCGCCGGGGGGGGACTTCCCCCGACGCAAGAGCTTGCTTCCTTTTACCCATTTGGGGTGGGGTTTTTTTCGTTTCTTTAATTTTATTTTAAAGTAGCCTAGAACTAGGCCAGTTTTAATACGGAGACTAATGCCCATGTAGTCAGCCGCCAGATGAGCTCTTAAAAAAAAGAAAAAAAGAACTCACCGAGAAGGGTACGGTACTCTTCCCAGTTCGTTCGGGAGTAGCATTTTCGCTCCCTGACGGGTATTTGGTGGGGCTCGATGATATTTTGATTAAGGTAGCGACGTGGTCGCTGGGGATTAGAGGTCCGGGGTGGATATGGTAGTTGTAAGGAAATTGAGGGCTGGTTAGGGTGATATCTGGTTTGGTTGCGTAGGTGTCGGTGATAAAAGTGGGGAAGTCGGGCCCGATGCGGGCAACGATACCTATGTCAATAAAGTTCTTCATGTTCTTTCTTTTCTTGTTTAGAGCTCCGGTATAACCGGCTTCCTGGCATCTGGTGTTGAGGTCCCTCCCGAACAGGACTGTTCTCCCGTGTGCACACAGTTGGAGACAGTTGTGCATCGGAAAATAGTCTCGTCTTGGGGGTTGGTACCCTGTTGATACTACAATTGGCCCCAGGGTGGTTTGGACTTCGATGGCCAGATAGGATTCGTCTAAAAAAGGCAGTAGTTTGAACTGAATACCTTTCTTGACTGCGATGGCGGCGCCATCAAAACGTTCTTGGCTATGGTTCTTAGTCGTCACGCAGTAATTAAATATCTTTATAGTCTTCTGTCAGGTGTCTATACCGTGTTCTGATATCAGAACGATATCAGCGTCGCAATTTCTAAAAATATTGCCGTAAGTCACTTGTTTGTCGATCCATCCGTCAGTATTCATCTGTAAGATTGTCAAGTCCTTTTTTAGTCTGTCCATATTGTCTGTCAATTAGTCGTTTCTATTAACGTATTTCTTGGGGGTGAAGGTGCTGGTTGGAGGAGATCGGCACTTACCGGATCTCTTTTTGTTGTACTCCGAGTTCGTTAAAGTCACGAAAGCGTCCTGGTTGAGCCGGACCATCCTGCGGATAAGGGCCTCTTTAACAACCTTTTCTGGGATGTCCTCGGAGTACTCCCATTTGTATCTACCGGTGGTCACTCCGTCGCTCATATCTTTGTCGGTTTTTGCTTGTGGAAAAGGGGCGTCATCAGTGGTGAAGATTTTCAATTCGATCCTCCTCCCGTGGTAGGCATGCTTGCCTTCCTTCGACGAAGAGGTTGATCTGCTCCTCTGTCGGATGGGTGAGCGCTTGGAGCGGCTACCATGGCGATGCTTATTTTTCGTTCCTCTGGGTGATTTCACCTCAGGAACGGTAGTGGCGGTTTCAGTTGTTGTTGCGGCATTTGACTCAGAATTTTATTGGGTTTGGTTTGAGGGAGCGGGAACATCAATTGTTTGTGGGGCGGCTGGTTTTGGTTGTGGGGGCTTCATCTGGATGCGAAGGACTTCTTCCGAGCATGGGTTCTTGGGAAACCAAATCTCGTTAAATCTGATTAAGTTCTTTTTTTGAATGAGCCGGGGGTAGTGAAATTGACAATGTGCGCATAATAAATGCAGCACATGATCTTGGTAGACTGCTCGCTCTCTACCTTAAGGTAGGTGCGTTGAGCCGCTGCCTCGCCGACTGCCGCCTTTGCCACTTTGGCATAAGTTCTATTGGTCCGGGCCTCTTCCTACTCTTTCTTCTGCTGCTGTTGTTTTCTGATAGCAGCCTTCTTTGCCGGGCAAAACATTGTCATGGCTGCATGCTCCCCGTTGCAGTTAATGCTGCCAAGTGTAGGCCATGAATGGTCTTTTGCAGTTTCCTTCTTTTCTTATGTTCTTATGTTAATGCAACGCTTTTCGGAGCTTCTGTAGTCACGTTAAATATGTACAGTTTTGCTGCCGAGAGAGCAAATGGACTCGGTTTGGGGGCAAGATTTTGTGGTGTGCTCATTTAGCTTGTAGCACTTAAAGCAAGTTTGAATTTGGGTAAATTCATCTCTTTCTATTTGGCCAGGGCAGACCCTGACGTGGAAAAGGAGGAGTCCAACTTCTTTTGCCTTCTGTGCCATCCCTGTGTCAGCGAAAACGACTTTGAACACGTGGGTATAATCTTTAAATTTGATCACTTCCGAGACTTTAGCCCAGGGGTGATTCCTCTCAATTTCTTGAGAGATCTCCGTGCTTGAATCATGACCCAACCATGAGTCAAGCCGGCGGCAGACGACACTGCGGTGTGCCCGGATTTGGGGAGGGATTTTGGGTGGCAGATTTATTTCACCGAATACTTTCGCTCCCTTGGGCGAGGCCAGGAGCTCAGCATCATTTTCCTTCTGGCATATGGCCGTGTACCCAAAAGGCGTGTCGATGAGTGTAACGAGAGCTACATCAAGCTCCCCGTGGACAATGGAGAAGACGTCTCCCCGATCAGGCTTAGTCCTTTAGGGGAGAGTCCTCAGGCTGATCCTGAGTACGTCGTTCGTCATTTTAGCGTCATCGTCGTTTTAGTCAGAGGTGTAGAAAGTGAAAGATCATAATAGAGAAAAAGATAGATAAAATTTCCAAGGTCCAATTAGCACTTTACCTTTTGAAGAGCAGAATTGGTGTCCGGTAACTTGCCATAATCCAGGGTTATAGGTGGCACTGGCACTTTGTGTGGTATTGAATTTATACCACACTAACGGTTTATAATTGGCGGATGGAAAGGTTTGACACATGAGATTTCACTAATTGAAAAATCTTCGGAAGCGTTTGGTAAATTTCCGCAATCGGTTACCCCCTTTTACGAATGTCACATACCGAGAGAAACGTAAATTGTAACAAAAATCTTAGCAGTCATATCAAAAGGTTATAATGATTATGATTATGATTTATTAAAGCAATAAATATACAATAAGTTTTTCCATTTTACAAATATGTAAAATGAAACAATAGATAGGTGTAGTGGTGAAGTTATATTTTTGAAATTTAGCGGAGAAGAGTAAGAGTAAACTGTAAGTATGAGTAGGAAAACAGATTCTTCCGGAATCAACGGGAGGTCAACTTATTAGCACTATATATTGTTTTGAAAGAATACATGAAATGTTTTTAATTTTTGTTATTTAAACTTAGTAAAATTTTTAGAGATAATTTTTTAAGTCAAATTTAGAAAGAAAGGTTTGAAGTAAATTTTTTAATATAATCCTTTTATGTTTTATTTTATTTATTTTAGCACTTATTTTTAATTGAGTTGTTTTTTTAGTCTTATTTAGATAAATTAATTGTTCTGGTTTTACTATTTTATCTTGTTTTGTTTAAAACTTTATTTTGGTAGCACTTTATGATATTACTCTTTAAGCACGAGTTAAATTATTATTCTTGTTTAGCTTAATCGTTAGTTTATTTTTCTATGTTTTACACTATTAGACCATTTTAATTATGATTCACTCGATTCATTCTCTTATTATTCTATATTTTACACTATTAGACCATTTTAATTATTATTCACTCGATTCATTTACTTTTCTCACTTTAGATTGCTTATTCTAGATGCTTTAATTTTTTCAATTGTTCGCAATTTTCACAACTTGTTTTAATCACTTTGATTTGTTCACTTCTTGCTAACACTAGTTGCTATTGTGGAGGTTAAGTAATACTCTGAAGTCTTGTGGCTATTCTCCATTACCTTAAAGACAGATGAATCGATTGTGTGTAAGCACGAGTCCGGGATGTAAATCGCGCGCTCCATCAATAGTCCACCTATTTCCTTCGGGGACCATGGTCCTTCGTATATCCATTTGTATTTGCCTTTGTTGATTCCGTCGAGCAGTTTTTCATTGTGTCCCTTAGGGGGTCGGCATTGAGTGGGACCATGGGCTTTAAGGTCCACGTCCATGGCGTCGAAGAAACAGCCATGCAGAAGGATATCCCTTTTCTCCGTGAGTGGAAATCCCGGATACTTTAGGATTTCATCTTCGTCTGAGCTTTCTTGAGATTGGCTTGTTTCTTCTTCTTTATTTGCCTTGTACCACTTGTTTTTTTCTTTTTCCTTATTTGTTTTTCTTCTTTGTGAGCTTTTTCGTGTTTCCGTCTTTTTCCAATTCTTCTTCCGTTGTGAGTTCTTCCTCCGATGTTTTATGGTGCCGATTCACAACTTCTTCTTTTCCAGTGTTTTTTTGCTGGGGAGCGTCGATAAATTGTATCCTTAGCATTTCCTGCGATGCGAGGTTGGGCGGAGACCATAGTTTTTTCTGAAACCTGTTCTTTTGCAGGAGGCGATTTAACTCCTCTGCAAATGAACCAGGGTTAGCTAGATTCGTCAAGTGAGCAAAGATGATCATGGTCATAATCTCCTTAGACTCATCTGGCATTACCAGTTTTGGGGCAGAGTTTTCTGTGCTGCTGGTCTTGGTTGACGCCACTGCCTCGACGTAGGTCTTGGACTTTGTCTCCTTTACCTGCTTCATCACATCTCGTTTTGCCCGAATGGCTTCCTTGCGGATGGGACACCTCATGGCCACGGCCTTGTGGTCCCCTTCGCAGTTAGCGCATCTTTGTTTCTCGGAAGTGAACTCTTTCCATTCGTGACCGAGTTTGGAGCAGATGGAGCAAGTGACATCAGCCGCCATACATTCTTTAGTGGGATGTTGTTCCACGGCCAGGCAGCGTTGGCAGAACTCGAGTTGGATAAACTCCTCCGCTTCAACTTGTTCTGGGGCGATACGAAGGAAGAATCCCGGGAGTCCATCCTTCATGGCCCTCTGAGCCATCTCGATGTTTGTAAAGATTACTTTGACTATGTTTTTGCCGAATTTTCTGACCTTGTCGATTTTTACCAATTCTGTTGTTTAGTTAGCTCGACCTTGATGTCCTCACAAAAGTTGTCCGTGAAGAACGGGTCGAGTCTCCTAAGTATGATAGTTCGGCGTGCGAGGATTTTCTTGGGGATAACAGATTCGAGGCCAATCGCACGTAGGGGCTCATTGGCTTCCTCCGATACCAGTCTCTCGATATCTTCGTCTTTCCAGCACACCGCTGCGGAGCCGTTGGGGGTATCAATAAGCCTTCTTAGGGATATATTGAGCATGCCGAAGATGGTTTGCATGACTGTTGGAATTGGTGCTTTGGTCGCTCCACCGATAGTGCGGAAGAGCACCCTCTTGTAGTCCCGGTTGGGAGGCCCCATGGCCCCCTTCGGGCTTTTTTACTTCTCTAGAGGATATTCTTGTTCCGAATCACGAGGCTCGAATATGAGAGTGTCTGGTGAGGGCGCCTTAACGGATCCTTCCTAAGCCTTTCCTCCTTTGCCACGACCAGACATGATCTATCAAAAGGTAATTAATTAATTAATTAGTGAAAGTGATGAACTGGGGGGTCTGTTTATAAAGGTGTGAGAATGGTTTCTAGTTTGCCCTGGTGTTAGAGCATCACTAGCATTCTTCTCATTTTTTCTTTTTAATAATAAAATTTTCCTCCGTCATTAATGGTGTTAACTGTCGTTGACAGCCAGTTTCCTCCATTATTATATATATTTTTCTCTTTATTATTTTCAATTTATTCTGCCGTCGTAGCATTCGAGCCTTTCAAAGTTATCTAATATGCTGAGTATATCTATTTAAATTTTGTTGAGCTTTAAATTTATTACTTTCATTTGGGCACTTCGCCTCTTTTTGTTGATACGAATTATGTTGATTAATTTTGATTTGCTTGAGATTAAGGCACTTCGCCTCTTTTTATTCCAAAGTTTTAATTTTTTAATTTTTTAATTATTTAATATGGGCACTTCGCCTCTCTTTTATTTAAAGTTAATTAAGTTTTATTTTATACTTTGGGGAATTCTTTAATATGGGCACTTCGCCTCTTTTTAATTTAAAATTTATTAAGTTTAAACTTTAATTATAATTATAATTAGTGCACCTCGCCTCTTTTTATTAGAATAATTTCTCTCTTATGTTTGTTTCCTTGTTACGAGTCGGGTTCAATACGATCACAGTAATTTGATTTTGTGTACTACTAAGTATACATTGGTAGTACTTCTTTTCTTGCGCAGGTTCTACTGCTTGGGAACAGAGCCGTTCTACCAATTGCGCGTCTTCTATTTCTACGTATATTCAGGTTAAAGTTTATAGTCGGGAGTATCACTTGGTCTATTTTATCCCATGTCTTTCTCCTTAGCCTTTGGATCTCCGTATTGACCGGCTTTAGTCCGATTCTTTGGTGTAGAACCGATTGCCGAATACGGCCGATCTTTTATGTGCCAGTAATCAGCAGATTGGCTTTATTCTGTACCCTCTGCATCATCCTTATCACGGCCGGGTACACTGGGACTGAGCGTACCAAGGCCATGTACAGCTTTTTCTTGTTTGGCACGCTGAGGCTTCGGAAACGGTAAAGTTTACTCAGCTCTCTTTTAGCTAGGGAGACTCTGGTATTTTTGTGAGCCTTATATCCATATTAATAGAGTTGTAAACCTAGGACTTTTCCCTCGTTGGAGTACGGATAGAGTTCGTTGTTGATGATGACGTCGTCTACTTTCCGGCGGTTCATTGGAATTATGGTGAACTTCTGGCGGTTGGTCTTAATTTTCCACTTCTTCTCATAACGGTTGATATTGTCAATTTCGGCAGCTGTTGCCCTCGCCTGACTTCCAGAGTTTCTGAATGGACTCAGGACGATTTGGGTGATGTCATCTGCGTATTGCAGATACATCGAATCATACCTCACTGGAGCAGGCAGGTCAATTGTGTACACTAGGTACAGCAAAGGGCTGAGACAGCTGCCTTTTGGAACTCCCGCCTCGAGTTCGAATTCGGGTCCCTTGCAGCCCTCGATCGCGATTTGGGTTCTCCTATCCGAGACATAGTTGTAAAGGACCCTTTCCAGGAGTGGGTTAAGCTGGAGGTTGAGGATCTTGAACTGTAGCCCTCTCAGCCATACCTTATCGAAGGCCTTCTTTACATCCCGCAGTACCACGTCTACGTACCTCCTCTCAGCTTTACTGCAAGCAAGTTTTTCCGCAAGGAGGGCAAGGGCTGTTCTCGTTCCCCGTCCCTTGCGGAACCAGGGCTGCTGAGAGTTGTGAGCTCCCAGCACGGCTAGTTGTTCTTGAAGCCTGTCGGCTAGGAGCTTCTCGTAGACTTTCGCAACGATCTCCAGCAGGGCGATCGACCTGTAATGTACCAGTTGATCAGGGGGTCTACCTTCCTTGGTGATGAAGTAGCCCGTATTCAGGGAAGCGTTACAGATGTTCACAATTCCCTGAATGATCTGCAGTGGGGCATTAACCAAGTTTTTCCTGGTGATGACAGTCCAGTTTGTGACTTTTGTTGGAAGGCTCTTACAATGGCCATGACCTCTTCTGGTGTTATGGGACGGCCGTGGTCCGCCATCTCCCTGGCTTCGTTGACTCGATGTTGTGGGTGCGTGCGGTGCATTACCTGATTCAGTTCTTCGATCAGTTGTCCTTTGAATTCCTGGTCGAACTCGTCGTTTTCTTCAGGGGTGATCCTGAAAACGTTTTTCCAGAAGTTCCTGAACCTGTCTTCTAGGACCGGCGGGTCCTCTATATAGTTTCCGTTCTCCTTTATCCAAGCCTTTGGTCTTGGTGTAAGTCCCTTTAAGTTCTTGACTTGACGCCAGAACTTAGACCGGCTAAGTTCGCTGTCGACTTTGGCTATCAAGTTGGAGGTTGATAGCCTCTCTAAGCTCTGTGCTTAGGCGTCGAAGGAGCGAACTTCTTTCCCGGTTGGGACCCTCCCGTCTTATTTCCTCGTACACTTTCCTGTGAACGCGAGCGATATCTCTCATCTCCTTTGTCCATCTGGGCTGAGGAGGTGTTTTATACCCTGTTTTGGGTATGCTCTCGAGGTCCTCATCTAGTATGGACGTTGTTATCCTCTCCAGTTCCCTGTCTATCTCCTCTAATGACGCTGTGCTTAGGTCAGCTGGCGCATATTGACTGAGTCGTCTCCTGTAACGATCCCAGTTGGCCAGGGTGTAGTTTTTATCGGAGAGGGACTGGGAGCTGGATGGGTGCGAGAGATACTGTTTTGAGTATCGCTATGTGATCACTTGGGACTGTTGGGCCTGGCTCACTATGGTATTTGAATGGGAAGCCTTCACTTGTTAAGATTATATCAGGCTTAGTTGCTGATCTGGAAGTGACATAGGCCGGAAAATCCGGCCCTATTCTTTGGATGTTTTTCCTTCCCATAATCAGTTTTAAGTTTCGGCCTCTATCGTTGGTACTACTATAGCCCGCCGCACGGCATCTAGCATGAGGTCTTCCTCTAAGAATCCCATTCTGCGGTGCCCGAACAGTGTGAAGAAGTTACTTACCGGAAGATAGGCTCGGTGAGGGTGCTGATAGGCTGCGGCTATCACGAGGTCTCCTACCAGTGTATGCAACTCGATCGCCACAAAGGACTCATCGAGTTCTGGTAGTTGTTTAAAGGAAATGTTCCTTTTGACAGCTATTGCAGCACCATCGAACCTTTCCTGGGAATGATTCTTCATGACTACTCTGTAGCCCGGTATTTTAATTCGACCAGCTCTAGTGTCGATACCGTGCTCCATTATAAGAATGATGTCGGGGTCAAGCACTTGGAATATGTTTCCATATGCTGTGGCCTTCCCCTCCCATCCATTCACGTTGAGTGTCAGAATCCCCATTCTGTTGCTTACTCTCTCCATCTTTGTTTGTCTAGTGTTTCTAGGTGAAGTTCTTCTTTCTCCCACTTTTCTTTTTTTCTGAACTCAGCGTTCGAGATCTGCTCGCAGGTGCTGCCATGTAGGATCACATTCTGTGCGAGCAGAGCCTCTTCCACTGATTCATGTTCGACTTCGTAGTCGTACTCCCACTTGTGGATTTTTGATTTTATACCTTGAAAATATCCCTAGCTTTCATTTCCTCGGGAGAGGGGAATTGATGTTGTTTGCCCGCAATCTTTTATTTTCTCTTTCTTTCCCTTGGTTTTCTGGGATTGTATTGCTTCGGTGTCTGAGGAATCTGAGGATTCCGAAGAACTGGTGTTAGTATTATTTTTCTCCGACGTGGTTGCCTGGCTCTGTTTAGGCGCAGGAGTTTTTGTCTCGACTGCTTGTTTCTTCTCATATTTATTAGCCACTTTATTGGTGTTGTCTTGCCCTGTTGGTTGTTGTTTTGGAACCATCTGTAGATGCAGTACATCCCCGGAAGGAGGGTTTTCCTGGAACCACATTTGTTCCATCCCATTTTTGGCTAGCATTTGTTTTAGTTCTGTCGCGAACGTGCCCGGGTGAGTTAGGTTCATAATGTGCGCGTGAAGGATGCACGTCATGATCTTTGTCGAGTTTTCGTTTTGTAGCTTGAGGTATGTCTTTTTGTTATCTACCTCCTAGAGGGCTGCCTTTGCTGCCTGGGCGTAGGACGTGTTTGCTCTACGCGTTTCCTCACTTTTCTTGGCTTCCTGCTTATTTCTCATTATTTCCTTTTTTTGCGGGACATAACATGGCCATAGTTCTATGTTCCTGGCCGCAGTTGACGCACTTTTCGGTGTTGCTGTTGCAGATCCGCCAATTGTGCCCCTTCTCGCCTGATTTAGAGCACTTTTCTTGAGGCTCTTTGCAGTCCTTGGTGGCGTGTGACTCCATCTTCTAGCATTTGAAGCAGAATTGGACAGGAGTATATTTTTCCTTCTCAACTTGCTCCCCGCTAATTTTGGCATTAAACATAAGAAGGCCTTGTTCCTTTGCCTTTTGAGCTTGATGGTATAATAATCACTCTATATGAAAAGATAGTAGAAGGTAAAAAAGTTGGTGAAGTGGGGAAGGGGGGGTGCCCTTGTTTTAGGGGCATCGTTAGCTTGCTTCATTTATTAATTTATTTTTCCTTTGTTTGGGTATTGTTATGTTCTTATGTTTTCGTTCCGTGCGTGTTCTTCTTGTTGTTCTTCATTGTATTTGTTCTTTGTTTGTCTGTGATATTTAAACTGTGTACTTGAGCTTTCAAGCCTTTGTAAGCTTGCAGTTATGTGTGTGTACTTCGTGTCAATGATCTTCTTTAGTTTTGCGTGTCATGAATTTATGATTTGATTTTTGTATCACCATGGTGTGTGTTGCTGGTGTTTTGTGTTTTTAGGTGTATATTGGTATTATGTTTTCCTCCGAACAGACTTTGGTGCTCGGGAATCGCCGGTTACGACCGACTTGCCCGTGCAACCTGGCAGGGATGTTTATTCTGCATCCAGTTCTTCGTAACTCTGGTAGGATATCATTGGCCATTGTGGACCAGACTTTCTTGGCCAGTTTTTGGGTAGCGACATTTATCGGCTCCAGTTTCTGCCTGCGGTGCAGGTCCCTCTGCCGAAGTTGATCCCTTCTTCTGCATTTGTTCATGAAGAGGGAAGCAGAGTTCTGTACTCGCTGGAGCCTTTTCATAGCTGTTTTGCTGGCCGTTTGAGTCAATACTGCGGGGTAGATAAGCTTAGCCCGGATGAACGACAGGTATAATTTCCTGATGTTCACCGAGCTGAGTTCTCTGAACCTGTATAGCTTAGAGATTTCTCTCCTCGCCATATTCCGCCTCACCGTGTAGTGCTTCGAGTATCCGCGGTCGGAGATTTTTAGGCCCAGAATGTTGCCTACGGCGGAGTAACCGTATCTCCTCCCATCAATCATGATGGGCCACGTCAACTCACGGCCCAGCGGGAGAATTGTGAATTTCTCCCTGTTTGTCCGGATTTTCCACTTTTTCTCGAAGTTGTTGATGTTCGAGATCTCCGCGATGGTGTTGTTTGCCTGGCTCCTTGCTTTCCTTTCCCTACAGGGGACGATCTGAGTGATGTCATCTGCGTATTGCAGGTACATCGTGTCCCCGTGGATTGGAGTAGGGAGGTCGATGGTAAAGACCAGGTAAAGCAAGGGACTCAGGCAGCTCCCCTGGGGAACGCCCGCTTTAAGTTCGAATTCTGGACCCTTGTGATCTTCTATCATGATACGCGCCCTTCTGTCCATGATGAAGTCACAAAGAATCCTTTCCAGGACCGGGTTTAGCTGGAGACTTAGGATCTTGTATTGCAGTCCACTCAGCCAAACCTTGTCGAAGGCCTTCTGCACATCCCTCATCACGATGTCTACGTAGTGACCCTTTGCACGGCATTGCGCGATCTTTTCTGTTAGGAGCGCGAGGGCAGTTTCAGTGCCTCGTTTTGGTCTAAACCCATGTTGTGCCGGGTTGTGCGCTCCTAACTCGTCGAGTTGATTTTGTAGCCTACTGGCTATAATCTTCTCGAAGATCTTGCCGGGTACTTCTAGGAGAGAGATTGGGCGGTAGTTGGCCACTTGGTCTGGGGGCTTGTTCCCTTTCGGGATAAAGATGATTTTTGCCATTTTATACCCGTCTGGGAAGTAGCCTGTATTCAGGGAGGCGTTCATGATGTTGACCATTCCCTGAATAATTTGCCTAGGGGCATTCACTAGGTTGTTCTTAGTGAGCCCAGACCATCCTGGCGCCCTCTGTTTGAAGGACATGATGGTGTTAATCGTCTCTTCAACAGTGATCGGGCGTCCGTGGTCAACCATCTCTCTCTCTCTAGACACTTGCGGTTGTGGGTGGGTCCTATGTACCATCGTTCCGAGGTCGTCGAGCAGTTGGTCTTCGAAGTCCTGGTCGAAATCGTCGTTCTCCTCAGGTGAGATCGCAAAGACCTCTTTCCAGTGGTCCCTGAATTTTCTTTCTAGGGTATCCGGATCTTCTATGAATATGTCGCCATCTTTGATTTTAATCCCAGGCCTGGGAGGCAATCCCCTAAGTCTTCGGATGCTATTCCAAAAACGTACAGGATTAGTCTCCCGGTCTAGTCTGCCAATGATATCATCCCAGATGTCTTTCTGTTTCTCGAGGATTGTGTTTTTCATAGCCTCGCTTAGTTGTCTCATTCGGGCTTTCTTTTCCCGGGTCGGGCCTGTCCTACCGACTTCTTCATAAATTTCCCTGTGTTCCCTAGCGATGTCCCTCATTTCATCCGTCCACCTAGGTTGCGGGAGCATTTTGTACGAGATCCTGGGGACGCATCTTTCGTCGGCTTGAATGAGGCGATTGGTGATGTTCTCAATCTCCTCATCAATTTCCTCCAGATTTGCGTCCTCCAGGTCAGCTGGGTGATAGGCGCTGAGCATCTCTCTGTACTGCTCCCAGTTAGCTTTCGCATAACTTTTCCTATGTGGGACGGGCCTGAGCATTGGTGCAAGCGAAATGTTGGTGATAATTGGGACGTGGTCGCTCGGGACTACTGGGCCAGGTTCGTTGGCGATGTTAAAGGGGAATTCCGGGCTCACTAACACAATGTCCGGTTTTGTCGCCGAACAGTCTGTTATATAAGTTGGAAAGTTAGGTCCTACTCTCTGGACTCTATTTCTGTCGAATAGTAGTTCCAGATTTCGTCCCCTTTGGTCAGTGCACCTGTAGCCAGATGCACGGCAGCGGGCGTTTAGGTCCCCGCCTAGCAGCGCTAGCCTTTTGTGCCCGAACAGGGTGAAGAAGTTGTTGATCGGTAGGTACTGTCGCCTGGGTGGCTGGTAGGCTGCCACCACAGTTAGGCCACCAACCAGGGTCGGGATTTCGACTGCCACGAATGATTCATCTAAGTCCGGCAATGTTCTGTACTTGATGTTTTTTCTGATAGCGATGGCTGCGCCATCGTATCGTTCTTGGGTGTGATTCTTCTGTATAACATTGTAATTGTGTATTTTTATGTTGTCTGTGGTTGTGTCTATACCATGCTCCGATATGAGGATGATGTCTGCGTCCACTGTACGGAAGATGTTGCCGTAAACAATGGATTTTCCCTTCCATCCATCCACATTCAGAGTAAGTATTTTCAAGGCGTTGTTTGTGTTTTCCAGTCTGAGATGTTATGTGTTTTAGTGTACTTCTTGGTGTTCTTATGTTTTGAATCTCCCGTTGCGTATTTCCTTAAACTCTTCATTGTTTAGGGCAATGCAAGAGTCTTTGTAAATTTTAACTGCGCCTTCATGCAGTGCTTCCTCTACTTCTTTTTCTTTTAAGCTAGCGGCGTAGACCCATTTAATGCTCCCTTGTTGGATTCCCTTAAGGATTTCCGTGGGGGATAGTTTTTCTGGGTGGGGAATCTGCTCGTTTGAGACGATTCTGAGGTTGATCTCCTCTCCGTCGTACTTGTATGTACGCTTCGAGGTCTTCGACCTACTTCTGGAGCTCACGGGGCTCTTGGTTGCCCTGTTCACTGCTTCGTCCGCTTCAGAGTCCGAGGAAGCTCCGCTGGTCAAGTTACCCTCGGCTTCTTTCAGCTTCCTTGCAGCCTTCTTCTCCATCTTTTCGCGTCTCTTTGCCGCTTCTAGACGGGGGTCCAGCCGGGACGTGCTGGCCTTCGTGTTCGATGAGCTTTCCGCCGTTTTTGTCTCGGTCATGATTTTTTCTTTGGGGAATGGGGTTGCTGGGGCCTCTGTTGCTTTTTCAGAACCGAACTGGAGTCTCAGTACGTCTCCCGATGGTGGGTCATCGGGAAACCACATCTCCTCCATGCCGTTCTTCTTGAGCATGAGGTTGAGGGTCTTTGAAAATGTCCCTGGACTTGTAAGATTATTCACGTGCGCGAAGAGTATGCACGTTAAAATCTTTGTCGAGTTCTCGTTCTCGAGCTTTAGGTATTGTTTCTTCTGGGATTGTGGGGTCTCTATTATGTTTGGGGCTCTCTTCGCGGCTTGGGCGTAGGAGGTACTGGCTTTTTTCTGGTCTTCCAACTTCTTCTTCCTCACAATTTCTTTCCTTTGGGGGCAGGACATTGCCATCGCCCCATGGTTAAGGCCGCAGTTTGGGCATTTTTCTTTCGCCGCCTTACACTCCCTCCATCCATGGCCTGATCCACTGCATCTGGAGCAAGTGCTGTTGGTCTCCTTGCAGTCCTTCGTTGTATGATGTTCCAGCTTGTAACAGCGGAAGCAAATTTGGATGGAGTAAATTCCTCCCTTTCCCTCTGGTCCGCGCTGATCTTGGCGTTGAACACCAACAAGCCCCTCTTCTTTGCCTTCTGTGCCATCTGCGTGTCTGCAAAGATGACTTTGAAGACATGCTGGTGGTCGGTGTTGTCCCGTTTGTTACGGAACTTCACCACTTCCACCACACTGGCCCATGACTGGTTCTTCTGGATTTCCTCCTTTATCTCCAGGCTGGAGTGTTGGCCTATCCAGGGGTCTAATTGTCGGCACACTATGCTTCGGTGCGCCTGTATCTGAGGGGGAGTGCTAGGCTGGAGGCCTATTTCCTCCAAAACCTTCCGACCTTCCTCTTTGGTCAGGGTCTCCACGTCTGCCTCTCTTTCGCAGACAGCGGAGTAGCCGACGGGGGTGTCAATTAGTCTCGGGATGGCTACATTGAGCTTCCCGAAAATTTGAGAGAACACCGTTCCCCGGTCTGGCTTAGTTTGCCCAGCGATTGTCCTCAGTGGGACTCTGGTGGCTGGGTGGGAAGCCATTGTTAATCTGCACTTGCAGCCCCTCGACTGGGGGGTGCAAGTCTCCTTCTAAAGTGCCTCTTGATAGGTGGCACTGAAAAACTTCTTATGTGTGTATGTGTGTGTGTGTGTGTATCTTTCGGTTTAATAATTTTTACGTTTTTCTTTTTATGTTATTTGCAGGTTTTTCCTTGGGGACGAAAAGAGGCCCCCCCCCACGTTCGCCGGTCGCCTGGATGGAAATGAAGATTGCCTTTTAGGTGAAGAATGATGATGAATGAGATGAGTCCGGGTGGGATCCTCTCAGGGGTGTGATTGTATGGCGGACTTATTGACAACGCCGCCCCCCCGAGGGTTTTAAATCGCGACTGCTCCCCAACATAGCATAGAGACGGTTTTCACCCTCTATGATCCTGGGAGGGGCCTCCGCCGTATTTAGGCACCGAAGGTTGCAGTCCGTCCCTTGTCCGGAATGTTTCTGACATTGTTCTCTACTGTGGGCTACTCCTCAAACCAGCTTCCTCCAATGCCCCCAATTATGGCCAAGCAACTGCCTGACATAGTTGGGACGAAACATCAATGGCAATTTCCCTTCACATCTGACGGCGGTTCACGCGGGGAGGAGGGCCGAGGACTTAAGCAGTCATCCGCTTAAGTTGGGCCGCTGAAAATAAAGGGGGTGATGATGGTTAGTGAGTGAATGATGATGGGGTTGGACGTGACACCAGGATACTAACGTTTTTTGTAATATTTGGTCCTAAAAATAGGAACCAAATTTTTCGGAGGCGTAGGCAAAAATTACCTAAAAATTTTCCTCCTTTACCAGTTGGTAAGATGCCTGTACGAGGTACTTTCTGCCAAGAATTCCGAGCTAGCGCCTTTTGAGCAGTTGAAGTTGATGTTAAAGTTGATGTAATAAGAATGAAATGTGTAGTAGGTATATAAAGATAAAAAGATGGGTTGAGAATTGCCCTGGTGTAGAGGGCTCCTCACCGGTTTGTCCATTACTTGTACT
This sequence comes from Ceratothoa steindachneri, assembly GCA_963969495.1. NCBI lineage: Eukaryota > Metazoa > Arthropoda > Malacostraca > Isopoda > Cymothoidae > Ceratothoa > Ceratothoa steindachneri. The sequence goes on from OZ018335.1 coordinate 76,633,119, forward strand.
ATTTATCTCTTCTCCTTATTCTTTTCTGTTATTTGTCTTAATCTTTTTCTATATTTAATTATATGTATTTGTTTTAATATATTTATTCTTTTTTATATATTTATTTATTTTTTTTTTATTTATTTATTTATTTATTTATTTTTTTTTTTTTATTTATTTATTTTTTTTTAACTATAATTAGGTAAAATAAATATCTATACTATATCCTCCGTCGTGGCTTTCAAGCCTTTCAAGTATATTGTTTGCTTTTGCAATCTTGTGTTACATTTTGTAATTATACATTTTGTATCTGTCTTGCCGGGGTTTTTGGTTCTGTATATTAGTTTGTCTCAGTTGGGTTCGATGGGCACTACGCCTCTCTACTCTTCGCTTTCTTCTTCTTCTGTGATTTTTGGTGTATTCAATCGTACGGTTACGTATAGAGACCAACTAGTCCATCTCTGGAGCAGTTCCTTCCACTCGGGAAGAGGGATTTTCTATTAACCCGCTCTCTTACTGCTCTAGGTATATCTAGGTTTTGGTTCATATTCGGGAGTATTTCCTCTTCGATTTTGTCCCAGGTCTTTCTCCCTAGCCTTTGGAGTTCTACATTCAGAGGGGTTAGTCCTGCTCTTGCGTGCAGGACTGTCTGCTGAATGTAGTCCGTCCTTTTCGCTCCAGCTATAAGCAGGGCTGCTTTGTTCTGCACTCTCTGCATTTGTCTGAGAGAGGTGGAACTCACAGCCTGCGTGACCACTGCCGGGTACACTAATGTTGAGCGCACCAGAGCAGTGTATAGCTTTTTAAGGTTTTTGGAGCTGAGGTTTTTAAACCTATACAGTTTGCCAAGCTGTATTTTGGCTAGGGAGATTCTGTCATTGATGTGACCTTTGTACCCTTTGGAGGTAAATTGAAGACCCAGGACTTTTCCTTTGTCACCATATGGGTAAACTTTGCCATTTACTCTGACATCCACACGTTTGCGGCGGTTAATTGGTAGGATTTGGAACTTTTGGCGGTTGGTCTTGATCTTCCACATTCGTTCATATCGATTGATGTTTTCGATTTCGATGGCTGTCTGCCTTGCTTGATATCCGGCGTGCTTGTAATAGCTGGGGACGATTTGCGTGATGTCATCTGCAAACTGCAGGTACATCACATCCTCCCCTACCGGATCAGGTAAGTCCAGTGTGTACAGAAGGTACAGCAGCGGACTCAGACAGCCACCCTGTGGAACACCCGCCTCAAGTTGAAATTCGGGTCCTCTGTAGCCCTCGATGGAAATTCGGGCTTTTCTACGCATGATGTAGTCGCAGAGGACCCTTTCCAGGGTAGGGTTCAGCTGGAGGCTTAGGATCTTGTGTTGTAAGCCTCGTAGCCAAACCTTATCGAAGGCCTTTTGCACATCTCGCATCACCACGTCTACGTATTTCTTCTCGGCCTTACATCGGGCAAGCTTTTCAGTGAGTAGGGCAAGGGCAGTATCCGTCCCCCTTCTCTTGCGAAACCCGTGTTGCTGAGAGCTGTGGGCTTCTAGCTCGGTTAGTTGGTCTTGTAACCTGTTAGCCAGAAGCTTCTCGTAGACTTTACCTATTATCTCCAGGAGGGATATTGGCCTGTAGTCCACCAGTTGATCAGGCTTCCTCCCTTTGGGTATAAAGATAATTTTAGCTATCTTTAGCCCGTCTGGGAAGTAGCCCGTATTCAGGGAAGCATTGTAGATGTTAGTGATTCCCTGAATGATCTGCCGGGGGGCATGTACCAAATTATTTCTGGTGATGCCCGTCCAGCCTGGTGCCTTCTGTTTGAAGGTTTTAATGACCGCCATGACCTCTTCCGGTGTAGTTGGCCGGCCATGGTCTACCATATTCCTCCCTTCGTCGACATAGGCATGTGGTAGAGTTCGATGCACATTCTGATTTAGTTCTTCCATCAGTTGGCCTTCGAATTCCTGGCCGAATTCCGCATTTTCCTCTGGTGTTATCCTGAAGATATTTTGCCAGAAGTTGCGGAATCTTTCCTCCAAATCCGCCGGGTCTTCCAAGTAGTCATCGCCCTCCTTAATGCGGGTCTTTTCTCTACTTGTCAGACCTTTCAACTTGTTCACAAGTCGCCAGAACACATTGGGTCGAACTTCGCTGTCAACTTTCTCAATCAGACTGTCCCAGACTTCAGCCTGTTGCTGGTTGATAGCCTGCTTAAGTTCTTCACTCAGGCGTCTTAGCAGCGTTGTTCTTTCCCGATTAACACCCTCTCTCTTCGTTTCTTCATACACCTCCCTGTGCACTCTAGCGATTTCTCTCATTTCCTCAGACCATCTGGGTTGGGGGAGAGTTTTGTACCTTTTCATCGGTACACTCTCGCGATCTGCTTCGATGATGCGGGCAGTAATCGCTTCCAACTCCTCGTCGATCCTCTCCAGACTCGCTCCGTTGAGGCCCACTGGTACATAGCTGGCAAGGTTTTCCTTGTAGCGTTCCCAGTTGGCCGAAGCGTAGCTTTTCCGAAGTGGTATCGGGAGCTGAATTGGTGCAAGAGAAATGGTCGTCAAGATCGGTATGTGATCACTGGGTATTGTCGGGCCCGGCTCACTACGGTAATTGAAAGGGAAGCCATCACTTGTCATGATTATGTCAGGTTTCGTAGCGGACCTTACGGTGAAATAGGTTGGAAAATCCGGTCCTATACGCTGAATGTTTTTCCTTCTCATAATCATTTCCAAGTTGTGACCTCTTTCGTTTGTGTTCCCGTAGCCAGCCGTTCGGCATCTGGCGTTGAGGTCTCCCCCAAGGAATACCATCCTGCCGTGGCCAAACAGGGTGTAGAAGTTCGTCAGAGGGAGGTATCTGCGTCGAGGTGGTTGGTATGCCGCCGCTATTATGAGCTTGCCTACTAATGTATGCAGCTCTACCGCCACGAAGGATTCGTCCATGTCTGGAAGACGTTTGAACGACAAGTTCCTCCTGACGGCAATGGCAACACCGTCATACCTCTCTTGAGAATGGTTCTTAGATATCACTCTGTAGCCTGGTATCTTCAACTGCTTACTGGTCGTATCGATACCATGCTCAGTAATCAGTATGATGTCGGGATCTAGCACACGGAATATGTTGCCGTACGCCGTGGCTTTCCCCTCCCATCCATTACTGTTGAGTGTTAATATCCTTAACCTGTTGTTTTGGTTTTCCATTCTCTGTTCTGGCTTGTGTGGATGTCTTTAGTGCTTACGGGTGGTTGACTTCCTTTTCCCGTTTCTATTTCTCTTGAACTCTGCCTGGGATAATTCCACGAAGGTTTCGCGATGGAAGGCAATACATTGACTATGTAAGGCTTCTTCCACCGTTTCCTCTTCGCATTGGGCATCATAGTCCCATTTGTAAAATTTCTTCTTAATGCCCACATTGATTTTATTTGTATCCCCATCCTTCGGGAATGGGAACTGCTCCGATGCGTATAGGTATAGGTTAATCCTATCTGCATCTATCTTCTTGTTCTTAATCTTTTTTGCTTTTGTGGCTTTAGCTTCGCAGATAGAACCCTCTGAGTCCGAGGAATCCGTGGTGTCGGGTGTCTCTTCTTCTTTCGGGTTCTCTGCGCTCTGTGCCTTTGGCTGGACTGTCTTGGTGGCAGCCATTCTCTCTTTCTTGGCCTCGATCCTGGGATCCGGCCTTCTTGCCTCTTTGTTGGTCTGTTTCGCTGTCTCTTCTTTGTTGTTGCTTGACTCTTTTGGGACCATTTGCAACTGGAGCACGTCCCCCGATGGTGGGTTCTTGGGGAACCACATCTCACTCATGCCATTTTTTGCCAGCATCTGGTTCAATTCTTTGGCAAAAGTCCCGGGATTGGTTAGGTTTCTGACATGCGCATACAGTATGCATGTCAGTATCTTTGCCGAGTTCTCATTTTTTATTCTCAGGTATGTTTTTCTCGCCTCTGTTTCAGTGAGGACTGCCTTCGCTGCCTGAGCATACGTAGTGTTTTGGCTCCTGTTTTGTTCTTCCTTCTTCTTCTGAACCTTGTTCTTGATTATTTCCTTTTTCAGAGGGCAGGCCATAGCCATGGAACGATGTCCCAGGCCGCAATTGGCACACTTTTCCCTCAGGCTACTGCAGCTTTTCCAGTGGTGCCCCGCCTCGCTGCACCTCGAACATAGTTCTTGCGGTTCTGGACAGTCTTTTGTGGCGTGGCTCTCCATCTTATAACAGCGGAAGCAGAATTGAACGGGAGTGAATTCCTCCCTTTCTATTTGCTCTCCGCTGATTTTAGCGTTGAAGAGCAAAAGCCCGCTCTCCTTAGCTTTTTGGGCCATTGTAGTGTCCGTGAAGATAATTTTGAATACATGTGTGTATTCCGTATTATCTTTTTTATTCCAAAACTTAATGACTTCAGCAACCTTAGCCCATGATTGGTTTTTGGCTATCTCCTCTTTAATTTCTTCTTTGGAATGCTGGCCTATCCACGGGTCCAGCTTCCTACACACCACGCTTCTGTGGGTTTGTATTTGTGGAGGAATTGCAGGCTGAAGGCCTATTTCACGCAGTTTTTCCACTGCTTCCTCCTTTGTGATTCCCTCCACGTCCTTCTCCTTTTCACAGACCGCCACATAACCAGTGGGGACTTCGAGCAGGCGGAGCATGGCGATCTTCAGTTTCCCGAAGACCACCTCAAACACCTTCTCCCGTGTTGGCCTAACGCTACCACTGATGATGCGTAGCGGGATCTTTGTTGTCCCATTAGGGTCCATTTTCCCCTCGGGGGGGGACCCCTGGGCCGCTTTTCTTCCTGTTATCTGTTCTTTTTTGATATTCCTTTTAGTCTTCAATAATGATCCTTGTTCTTGGCGAATTTGTCGATTTGTTGATTGGGTTTGTTTATTGCGGGCAGCCCCCTCCCCCCCCCATTGCAGGAGAACGTCGGCGAACATAAACTGTGGGATGGAGTGGATGAATGGTGGATGAATGTACCCGGGGAGGCCCCTCAGACGGATGATATGTGGCGGACTTAATGATGGGTGGTGATTGAATCAACTACCACCACCCGGGGGTGCCGCCCCGTCTGGGGTTTGGTTATCGATGCTGCTTCCAACTTGCACAGGGACGGTTGTATGTCCCCCTGTGATCTTGGCCGGAAACTACCCTCAGAGATTAGAGCGAACTCTTCCCCAAAGCTTTCAGCATCACCTCGTAACCGGGCGTTCTCTTCCGTAGAGTTCTACAGTGGGCTAATCCTCAAACCTGCTTCCCTTTACGTCCCCAATTATGTCTATCAAAGTGGACGGACATAGTTGGGGCGAGAATAATGAGTGTCAGTTCAGTTCGCCTCAGTCCCCCTGTTCCGGGGGGGGGGACTGCAAGGGGACTTAGCCAGACATTTGTCGTCTGTGTGCCACTCTTCTAAAGGTTGTTATTTTGCTCCCCGTAAGGAGTTGGCAAAGCTGGTTGGCGTTTTCAAAATTAACCTTGGCTTTACCGCCTTTGCCGGCTACGACTTCTTGCAGAGCGTAAAAATTTCCAACTTTTCTTCTTCCAAGTCGCCTTTTGAGCTGATGGTATAATAATAATCACTCTATGTGAAAAGATAGTAGAAGGTAAAAAAGTTGGTGAAGTGGGGGGGGGGGGTGCCCTTGTTTTAGGGGCATCGTTAGCTTGCTTCAAGTTTTTATTTATTTTTCCTTTGTTTGGGTATTGTTATGTTCTTATGTTTTCGTTCTGTGCGTGTTCTTCTTGTTGTTCTTCATTGTATTTGTTCTTTGTTTGTCTGTGAGATTTAAACTGTGTACTTGAGCTTTCAAGCCTTTGTAAGCTTGCAGTTATGTGCGTGTACTTCGTGTCAATGAACTTCTTTAGTTTTATGATTCGATTTTTGTGTCACCATGGTGTGTGTTTCTGGTGCTTTGTGTTTTTAAGTGTATATTGGTATTATGTTTTCCTCCGAACAGACTTTGGTGCTCGGGAATCGCCGGTTACGACCGACTTCCCCGTGCAACCTGGCAGGGATGTTTATTCTGCGTCCAGTTCTTCGTAACTCTGGTAGGATATCATTGGCCATTGTGGACCAGACTTTCTTGGCCAATTTTTGGGTAGCGACATTTATCGGCTCCAGTTTCTGCCTGCAGTGCAGGTCCCTCTGCCGAAGTTGATCCCTTCTTCTGCATTTGTTCATGAAGAGGGACGCAGAGTTCTGTACTCGCTGGAGCCTTTTCATAGATGTTTTGCTGGCCGTTTGAGTCACTACTGCGGGGTAGATAGCTTAGCCCGGATGAACGACAGGTATAATTTCCTGATGTTCGCCGAGCTGAGTTCTCTGAACCTGTATAGCTTAGAGATTTCTCTCCTCGCCATATTCCGCCTCACCGTGTAGTGCTTCGAGTATCCGCGGTCGGAGATTTTTAGGCCCAGAATGTTGCCTACGGCGGAGTAACCGTATCTCCTCCCATCAATCATGATGGGCCACGTCAACTCACGGCCCAGCGGGAGAATTGTGAATTTCTCCCTGTTTGTCCGGATTTTCCACTTTTTCTCGAAGTTGTTGATGTTCGAGATCTCCGCGATGGTGTTGTTTGCCTGGCTCCTTGCTTTCCTTTCCCTACAGGATATGATCTGAGTGATGTCATCTGCGTATTGCAGGTACATCGTGTCCCCGTGGATTGGAGTAGGGAGGTCGATGGTAAAGACCAGGTAAAGCAAGGGACTCAGGCAGCTCCCCTGGGGAACGCCCGCTTTAAGTTCGAATTCAGGACCCTTGTGATCTTCTATCATGATACGCGCCCTTCTGTCCATGATGAAGTCACAAAGAATCCTTTCCAGGACCGGGTTTAGCTGGAGACTTAGGATCTTGTATTGCAGTCCACTCAGCCAAACCTTGTCGAAGGTCTTCTGCACATCCCTCATCACGATGTCTACGTAGTGACCCTTTGCACGGCATTGCGCGATCTTTTCTGTTAGGAGCGCCAGGGCAGTTTCAGTGCCCCGTTTTGGTCTAAACCCATGTTGTGCCGGGTTGTGCGCTCCTAACTCGTCGAGTTGATTTTGTAGCCTATTGGCTATAATCTTCTTGAAGATCTTGCCGGGTACTTCTAGGAGAGAGATTGGGCGGTAGTTGGCCACTTGGTCTGGGGGCTTGTTCCCTTTCGGGATAAAGATGATTTTTGCCATCTTATACCCGTCTGGGAAGTAGCCTGTATTCAGGGAGGCGTTCATGATGTTGACCATTCCCTGAATAATTTGCCTAGGGGCATTCACTAGGTTGTTCTTAGTGAGCCCAGACCATCCTGGCGCCCTCTGTTTGAAGGACTTGATGGTGTTAATCGTCTCTTCAACAGTGATTGGGCGTCCGTGGTCAACCATCTCTCTCTCTCTCTAGACACTTGCGGTTGTGGGTGGGTCCTATGTATCATCGTTCCGAGGTCGTCGAGCAGTTGGTCTTCGAAGTCCTGGTCGAAATCGTCGTTCTCCTCAGGTGAGATCGCAAAGACCTCTTTCAAGTGGTCCCTGAATTTTCTTTCTAGGGTATCCGGATCTTCTATGAATATGTCGCCATCTTTGATTTTAATCCCAGGCCTGGGAGGCAATCCCCTAAGTCTTCGGATGCTATTCCAAAAACGTACAGGATTAGTCTCCCGGTCTAGTCTGCCAATGATATCATCCCAGATGTCTTTCTGTTTCTCGAGGATTGTGTTTTTCATAGCCTCGCTCAGTTGTCTCATTCGGGCTTTCTTTTCCCGGGTCGGGCCTGTCCTACCGACTTCTTCATAAATTTCCCTGTGTTCCCTAGCGATGTCCCTCATTTCATCCGTCCACCTAGGTTACGGGAGCATTTTGTACGAGATCCTGGGGACGCATCTTTCGTCAGCTTGAATGAGGCGATTGGTGATGTTCTCAATCTCCTCATCAATTTCCTCCAGATTTGCGTCCTCCAGGTCAGCTGGGTGATAGGCGCTGAGCATCTCTCTGTACTGCTCCCAGTTAGCTTTCGCATAACTTTTCCTATGTGGGACGGGCCTGAGCATTGGTGCAAGCGAAATGTTGGTGATAATTGGGACGTGGTCGCTCGGGACTACTGGGCCAGGTTCGTTGGCGATGTTAAAGGGGAATTCCGGGCTCACTAACACAATGTCCGGTTTTGTCGCCGAACAGTCTGTTATATAAGTTGGGAAGTCAGGTCCTACTCTCTGGACTCTATTTCTGTCGAATAGTAGTTCCAGATTTCGTCCCCTTTGGTCAGCGCACCTGTAGCCAGATGCACGGCAGCGGGCGTTTAGGTCCCCGCCTAGCAGCGCTAGCCTTTTGTGCCCGAACAGGGTGAAGAAGTTGTTGATCGGTAGGTACTGTCGCCTGGGTGGCTGGTAGGCTGCCACCACAGTTAGGCCACCAACCAGGGTCGGGATTTCGACTGCCACGAATGATTCATCTAAGTCCAGGAATGTTCTGTACTTGATGTTTTTTCTGATAGCGATGGCTGCGCCATCGTATCGTTCTTGGGTGTGATTCTTCTGTATAACATTGTAATTGTGTATTTTTATGTTGTCTGTGGTTGTGTCTATACCATGCTCCGATATGAGGATGATGTCTGGGTCCACTGTACGGAAGATGTTGCCGTAAACAATGGATTTTCCCTTCCATCCATCCACATTTAGAGTAAGTATTTTCAAGGCGTTGTTAGTGTTTTCCAGTCTGAGATGTTATGTGTTTTAGTGTACTTCTTGTTGTTCTTATGTTTTGAATCTCCCGTTGCGTATTTCCTTAAACTCTTGATTGTTTAGGGCAATACAAGAGTCTTTGTAGATTTTAACTGCGCCTTCATGCAGTGCCTCTTCTACTTCTTTTTCCTTTAAGCTCGCGGCGTAGACCCATTTTATACTCCCTTGTTGGATTCCCTTAAGGATTTCCGTGGGGGAGAGTTTTTCTGGGTGGGGGATCTGCTCATTTGAGACGATTCTGAGGTCGATCTCCTCTCCGTCGTACTTGTATGTACGCTTCGAGGTCTTCGACCTACTTCTGGAGCTCACAGGGCTCTTGGTTGCCCTGTTCACTGCTTCGTCCGCTTCAGAGTCCGAGGAAGTTCCGCTGGACAGGTTTCCCTCGGCTTCTTTCAGCTTCCTTGCAGCTTTTTTCTCCTTCTTCTCGCGTCTCTTTGCCGCTTCTAGACGGGGGTCCAGCCGGGACGTGCTGGTCTTCGTGTTTGATGAGCTTTCTGTCGTTTTTATTTCTGCCATGATCTTCTCTTTGGGGAACAGGGTTGCTGGGGCCTCGGCTGCTCTATCAGAACCGAATTGGAGTCTCAGTACGTCTCCCAATGGTGGGTCATCGGGAAACCACATCTCCTCCATGCCGTTCTTTTTGAGCATGAGATTGAGGGTTTTTGAAAAAGTCCCCGGACTTGTAAGATTATTCACGTGCGCGAAGAGTATGCACGTTAAAATCTTTGTCGAGTTTTCATTCTCGAGCTTAAGGTACTGTTTTTTCTGAGGTTGTGGGGTCTCTGTCATGTTTGGGGTTCTCTTCGCGGCTTGGGCGTAGGAGGTACTGGCTTTTTTCTGGTCTTCCAACTTCTTCTTCCTCACAATTTCTTTTCTTTGGGGGCAGGACATTGCCATCGCCCCATGGTTAAGGCCGCAGTTTGGGCATTTCTCTTTTGTCGCCTTACATTCCCTCCATCCATGGCCTGATCCACTGCATCTGGAGCAAGTGCTGTTGGTCTCCTTGCAGTCCTTCGTTGTATGGTGTTCCAACTTGTAGCAGCGGAAGCAAATTTGGATGGGAGTAAATTCCTCCCTTTCCATCTGGTCCGCGCTGATTTTGGCGTTGAACACCAATAGGCCTCTCTCCTTTGCCTTCTGTGCCATCTGCGTGTCTGCAAAGATGACTTTGAAGACATGCTGGTGGTCGGTGTTGTCCCGTTTGTTACGGAACTTTACCACTTCCACCACGCTGGCCCATGACTGGTTCTTCTGGATCTCCTCCTTTATCTCCAGACTGGAGTGTTGGCCTATCCAGGGGTCTAGTTGTCTGCACACGATGCTTCGGTGCGCCTGTATTTGGGGGGGAGTGCTAGGCTGGAGGCCTATTTCCTCCAAAACTTTTCGACCTTCCTCCTTGGTCAGGGTCTCCACGTCTGCCTCTCTTTCGCAGACAGCGGAGTAGCCGACGGGGGTGTCAATCAGTCTCGGGATGGCTACGTTGAGCTTCCCGTAAACTTGAGAGAACACCGTTCCTCGGTCTGGCTTCGTTTGCCCAGCGATTGTCTTCAATGGGACTCTGGTGGCTGGGTGGGAAGCCATTGTTAATCTTGCACTTGCAGCCCCTCGACTGGGGGGTGCAAGTCTTCTTCTCAAGTGCCTCTTGATAGGTGGCACTGAAGGACTTCTTATGTGTGTATGTGTGTGTGTGTGTGTGTGTATTTTTCGGTTTAAAATTTTTTACGTTTTACTTCTTATGTTAATTGCAGGTTTTTCCTTGGGGACGAAAAGAGGCCCCCCCCACGTTCGCCGGTCGCCTGGATGGAAATGAAGATTGCCTTTTAGGTGAAGGATGATGATGAATGAGATGAGTCCGGGTGGGATCCTCTCAGGGGTGTGATTGTATGGCGGACTTATTGACAACGCCGCCCCCCCGAGGGTTTTAAATCGCGACTGCTCCCCAACATAGCATAGAGACGGTTTTCACCCTCTATGATCCTGGGAGGGGCCTCCGCCGTATTTAGGCACCGAAGGTTGCAGTCCGTCCCTTGTCCGGAATGTTTCTGACATTGTTCTCTACTGTGGGCTACTCCTCAAACCAGCTTCCTCCAATGCCCCCAATTATGGCCAAGCAACTGCCTGACATAGTTGGGACGAAACATGAATGGCAATTTCACTTCACATCTGACGGCGGTTCACGCGGGGAGGAGGGCCGAGGACTTAAGCAGTCATCCGCTTAAGTTGGGCCGCTGAAAATAAAGGGAGTGATGATGGTTAGTGAGTGAATGATGATGGGGTTGGACGTGACACAAGGATATTAACGTTTTTTGGAATATTTGGTCCTAAAAATAGGAACCAAATTTTTCGGAGGCGTAGGCAAAAATTACCTAAAATTTTCCTCCTTTACCAGTTGGTAAGATGCCTGTACGAGGTACTTTCTGCCAAGAATTCCGAGCTAGCGCCTTTTGAGCATTACCATTACCATTACCATTAGTGTAAGTGCGGGTGCATGTGAAGGGAGACGATAGGGTGTGGGGGGGGGGGGACAGAGAAAATAGACAAGTGGAGAAGAGAGAAGCATTGGACATTGGACATTGGACATAATAAGGGGTGAAAAGATAGAATTAGAGAGAAAAAGTAAGAGAGTAAAGTGGTTAAGAAGTGAGTTTTAAAGAATAGGTGTTGTGTAGAAGAAAGAATAAAAGATCCCTGGTGAAAGGGTAGCTCTGTATGTGTTTTTTCTTTGGTTTTCATTGTGTTTTAAACTATAATATTTATAGTTTATTTAATCAAATCAGCAATGCTGATTTGATTAAAAGTTCTCATCTTGATGATGAATTTTGGTTTTGGCATTCAAGCCTTTTTTAGAGTCGGGGTTTTTTTACGTCCCGCTTTGGTATTTGAAAAAATATTAAATTTTCCTAAATTTTAGGTTAATTTAATTTATTTTTGAATATTGTTAAAAAGTTGAGTGAATTTGTTTTATTCTTTGAGGTTGAATTTTAGTTAATAAAAAACTTTAACATTACACTGGTTTGTTTAGTCTCGTTTATTGTCGATCGCGTTGTGTGTAATGGGGAGTCACGTCACCGTCAGACTGTAGTTTACTGCTCTTAAAGGGTCTTATTTGTCTGTCGGCCTCGATGTCTAAGTGTGTACGAGAGAATTCAGGGGTCAAGCGCGCACCAATGGCTTGCCATATCCTCTTAGCTCTCTCGTGGAGCGCCACGTTGATCGGAGATAATCCAACCGAGGCGTGGAGCTCCCTCTGTCTTTTATGTTCTCTTCTTCGGGTATTTGTAATGAGTAAAACCGCCTTGTTCTGGATGGTTTGTAGTTTCGCAATGTGGGTCCTGGCGCACGCATTCAACGGCACCGGGGGGTACAAGAGTCTCGAGCGAATGCACGCATTGAATATCTTGAGCTTATTTGAGCGGGTTAGGTCCATGAACCTATAAAACTCCCTCAAATCTCTCTTGACATTCGCGACTGTTCGTCCGATATGACTCTTGTATCCTCCTGTGGTGATTTTGAGCCCCAGAACCGTCCCTTCCGAGCAGTAGGGGATTCTCTCCCCCTCTACCCGTATATCATTGAAGGTCTTGCGAAACATGGGAATTATTTTGAATTTTTGGGCATTGGTTGAAATCTTCCATTTCCTCTCGAAAGAGTTGATGTTGGAAATCTCCCTAGCCGTATTATTCGCCATAAAATCCCTGTGAACATAGGCGGCTGTACAAATTTGCGATATATCGTCAGCGAACTGAACGTATATCGTACCTTCGGAAAGAGGTTGTGGTAGGTCGCGTGTATATATGTTGTATAAAAGGGGGGAGAGACACCCCCCTTGTGGCACCCCAGATTCGAGATCGAACTCGGGGCCTTTATGCTCTTTGAACTGTATATATGCTCTCCTCTCCATTATGTAATCGCATAGGATCCTTTCAAGTATGGGGTCGAGGCCCACTTGCAGGATCTTAAATTGCAAGCCTCTTTTCCAAACTTTATCAAAAGCTTTTTTGACATCGCGGAGCACCAGGTCGGCATGCCTTTTACTTGCTTTGATGTTTGCAAGTTTTTCCGTAATAACGGCTAGCGCCGTGTCAGTCCCTCTTTTCTTTCTGAAGCCGTGCTGCTGCTCGTTATGCAGGTTGGCTTCGTCAAGAAAAGAGTTGACCCTGTTTGCCAATATTTTCTCGAAGACTTTGCCAGCAAATTCTAAGAGAGATATCGGCCGGAAATTTGCAGGGCAGTCCGGGGGCTTTCCCGATTTGGGAAGGAAGATCATCTTAGCCACTTTCCACTGATCGGGAAAGTAGCCTGTGTTCAGAGCGGCATTCATGATGTTAAGAAGCCCACTCAGAACATTAGGCGGGGCCTTAATGAAATTCTCCCTGGTCAGCCCCGTGGTACCCGGTGCTCTTTGACGAAAGGATTTTAGTGCGACGTAGAACTCTTGGGTAGTAATTTTACTCCCATAGCCCTCCATCGCCCTTTCTTGCGATACACAATGATGAGGGGAGGTTTTGTGTATTTGCGTGTTTAACTGTTGGATGATGTTATTTTCGAATTCGAGGTCATAATTGTCATTTTCTTCGGGGGTAATTTTAAAGATTGAAGACCAGAAAATCCTAAAAATTTCCTCAATCTCTGTAGTCTCTTCAATTTCCTCGTCGTCACGTTTAAATACAATTTTCTTTTGAGGGGGTTGTCCTTTTAATCGTTTGTAAGTCTGCCAAAATGTTCGTGCGTCTCTTTCTATGTCAAGTCCCTCAATTAGTCCGTCCCATACCTGTATTTGTTGGTCTGTTATTAGTGTCTGGAGTTCGTCTTTTATCTGTCTCATTCGTCTATGGGAGTTGTGGTCGGGGCCTATCAGCGCTATTACATCGGACAGGTCCCTATATTCTTGGGCCAGGGCTTTCATGGTGGGGGTCCAAATAGGAGCTGGAAGGGTTTTATATTTAATGCGGGGAATGCTATTTTCATCTGCTTTTATAAGGAGGTCAGTGATTTTATCCAGCTCTTCATCTATCTCTTCTAAATTTGCATCTATTAAAGGGTCTGGGATATAATTTAGAAGGTAATTTCTGTAGCTTTCCCAGTCCGCCCGCTTATAGCTTTTGCGTTCTGGGATTGCAATTTGAATGGGATTTACGCCTATTATGATTTTAACTGCCTGGTGGTCGCTTGGAATAACGGGGCCTGGTTCAATGTAATAGTTGTATGGAAACCTGATACTGGATAAAACAATATCAGGTTTCGTTGCTGCGTTACCTGTAATATATGTCGGGAATTCCGGTCCAATTCTAGTCCCGTAATTTCTGTCTAGTAGGAGTTCTATGTTCCTACCCGCATTGTTGCAGGAGGTATACCCTGACGCTGCACACCTTGCGTTCAGATCTCCAGCAAAGATTACACTCTTTTTATGGCTGAAGACCTGTAGAAGGTTATGCAGGGGTACATAGCCGCGTCTTGGGGGTTGGTACCCCGTGGCCACGACTAGACCCCCCAGGGTAGTGCCTACCTCAATGGCAAGGTAGGATTCGTCTAATTCTGGTAGTCTTTTGTATTTTATACCTTTTTTGACGGCTATTGCGCAGCCGTCATACCGTTCCTGACTATGGTTTTTGCTTATGACGTCGTATTGAAAAATTTTAATTTCTTTCTGTTCAGTCATTCCGTGTTCATTAATGAGAATTATGTCGGGGTCATTTTGTCGCAAGATGTTGCCATAGATGGAACCTTTTCCGTCCCACCCATTGACATTCATCTGTATTATCGTTAGTCTATTAGTCATTTTGTGTAACGTTTTTGGTTTATTTTATGTATGTGGGATTAAAGTGGTCGCTTATTCGCGATCCACTTTAGCCCCATGTGGTGTACTGGGCGGGGTGCGCTCCCTACCGTTTCGTTTTTTCCTGAATTCTGTATCGGTGATTGTGTGGAAGCAGTCGGTGGTCAGTTTAACCATATTTCTCGAGAGAGCCTCCTCAACTTGCCGTTCCGGCACTGAGTCGGAGCATTCCCACTTATATCTTCCGGTTTTTAGGCCATCGGATATTTCGTGAGACTCGATTTCAGTGGGGAAAGGGGCCGATTCGGGAGCATAAAGTTTCAAATTGAAACCTCTCGAGTGGTATTTTAGGGTCTCTCTGCCTCGAGATGAGGAGGTTGACCTGGGGCCACGTGTTTTGGATGTTTTTCTCGACCTCGGAGACCTGGTCTCTTTTGGTCGCACTGCTTCCTTTGTTGGTGTTTGTTCTTTTGTATTTGGTGTAATTGTGTTAGTTTTTGGGGGTGTGAGTGGCGCTTGTTTATCTGTCTGTGTAGTATTTTTGTTCTTGTTCAATCGTGGGTCACGTGAGATGGCTGTGTTTTTTGGGGTGGGTACCTTTTGGCACGGTTCTGGGCACTGAGGGGCTACACTTATGCGCATAACCTCCTCTGACGGCGGGTTGTCGGGGAACCACATCTCCTGTAGGCCGTTTTTAACAAGCATACGATTGACTTCGGTTGCGAAAGTTCCCGGGCGAGTAATGTTCGCTATGTGTGCATAATAAATGCAACACATAATTTTTGTGGAATGCTCATTTTCAATGTGGAGGTATGTTCTTTGGCTGTTTGTTTCGGCGATAGCGGCTTTAGCGACCTTGGCGTAAGTGGAATTAACCTTTTTTTCCTCAGACTCGCGTCTTGAGTTGGTTTCCTTAAGGATTTCAGCTTTCCAAACATTGAAATAAAAAATATTAATTAGATTATACAAACTAAACCCTATTATGGGGTAATATTTAAAGTGTTAATAATTAAAATACAAAAAGTTGAGCTCCTGCGTAAAATGCTCCAGGAGAACCCCTCTATCTGTACCTTTGCCTTATACTAAAATTCTTCTCCTTCTCAGCGATGTATTTTCTCTTTTCATAACTATTACTGATACATTATATATATTAATTTATTGTAATGTCTTATGCTTTTTCTAATAATAAATATATCATTTATTTCATTAATTACCATAAGTATGGCAATTAAATGTATCTCAATCCTGATTGGTTGAATTTTGTAGAATTATGAGTAGATAGAATGTCTATTTATATAAGTGTATTTTTGTGGAGAGATGGAGTTAGCAATCATTATTATTCAGGAAGAAAGAAGTTGTCATTACCGTTCACAATTTCGAGGCTTTTTCCAGCTGTTTACCAAGGAATAAAGAATCCATCTCAATATTTTCCTTATCGAGAAGAGTTCTACTTTTCGCACATTTCACATAAAAGGGACATATAACGTCAAAATACGCCATACCTACATATATGCTCACAGATTCACGAAGCGCGATTTCTTCACTGTTCCATTACTTACACCCGAATCCTTGGATCCTCGAGATTCGACTGTTCTTGAATCAGTTTCGGTTTCCTGCAATATGGTCGCACCTTCTGCTGGGTCCTGTCCACGTTGGAATATTTGGCAACGAATCGGACGATCAAGCTGCTCATCCACAACCCAGCTCTTCCATTTCCTAATCTTCTACATTTGAAGGAGATCCTTAATGCACAATGTCGTGCTGCCTGGAAAATTCATCCTCTTGACAAAACCCACTGCATTAAACCCCTCCTCGGCTCCTGGAAATCAATCCTTCCACCACTGCCGACATAAAGAGGTGGTGTTGCCCGATTCTGCCTGTGTCATACCTGGTTAAATATGCATCTTCTGTCCAACGATCTTCCTCCCACCTGTAACTCCTGTCGTACCAGAATCACATCACCTCATTTTCTTATTGAGTGCCCTCTGTATTCCATCCCCCGTCGCCGCTTTTTTCCTTTTCTCTTTTCCTACCCTGAGTCAGGCAGTTGCGTTTAATCCTGGCCGGAGCCCCCTCGCTATCCGTAGATTGCCTTTTCTCGATGTCTGCCACTCATCTTTTCCCTTGTAATATAATTGTGTCTGTTTTCTCCCTGCCATCTCTCTTTTCCTAGTCCTTAATATCGATCGGTTTCGGTGAGTAGGGCGTATCTGCGCTAATCAGCGGTCATACTCCTTACAGGAAAAAAAAATATGTTTATTTTAAGGCCCACGTTTCGAACTCGGGCTATCGATATAAATTTTTGACATGGCGAAACGTCTAGGCGGCCATAACCCCAAATCCAAACGAATACGTTGAAGCGGGCCGAAAATCTATGCTCTAATCCCAATCGTTCCAATCCGCTTCCTACACTAATTCGGATGTGAGAAATCGAAGGAGAATGAAACGGATTGTATATACAGTCCTTTACTTATTAAAAAAATACAATGATATTTACAATAGAGAGGGGTGATTAAATTTGAGATCTTGTTACTTATTTAGATACAATTAATCCTATCTTATGAATACTAATCAATCAATCCTAAAAAACAACAATTCTATACAAAATTGAACAACCCCCCAAAATTTGAAACTACAACATTCAATAAATAAAACAACAAAAGGAAAGGCCTCACGTGGTACAAAGGGGGGGACGTCCTGCCAGCCGCCACTCAAGCGGGGAAAAATGCCTAGGACTTATTAACAAGATGGCGCCTCCGAGCTCGAAATAATATTAAGAGGCTATATAGAAGCCCTCCTCCTTACAAATGGGATTTACAATATCTCTACTTTGTATTTTCCAAATCTAGAACGCTAGCCACTTTACAAAAAGCAGGCAATGTTTATCTATTTGGAATTTAATAAAGTGGCCCTTCGAAACAATTACAAATTGTGAATAGTTTGTTTGCAATATAAAGATATATTAAACTTTTATTATAGTGGCCTGGCAAACTACAAATTATGAATAGCTGGGAAGAGAAAAAAAAACATTTGAGACAAATATGAAAATCAATTTATATTATATATAAAAAAAAACCCATTCCCATTCACATACACATTCTTACAGAGGGAGGGACAGGGTATTGGGAAAAGGGATGGGAGAATGGCCCTTTACACACACACACTCACATTCGCTCCACCACAACGTCATAACATGGCGGTGGTCTGTTTCGGGTGGTTTACGCTTTTGCCATATGTAGCAATTAAATCACTAACTTACGTGTGCAATATGATTGTGATGAAGATTTTTATATCTCATTATTTTGCAATGGTTCCCTTTCTAACCTAATACTCCTATCATTCTTTCCAAACTTAATTTATGATGCGGGCAAAGAAATAGCCAAAGTCGAAAAATCCTCATCACTCGAATTCTTGATCGGGGAGCAAAGTAAACGTGAACTCGTTTGTAACCATTTGGAAATGTGCTAAGTTGATTCTGCGTAAAGGCTTGGGTTGCTTGTGGTAATGAATAACCGGTACTATCGATTGGACTTTTAATTCCGATATTGGAGTTTTAAACTTCATGTTTATTACCTGGCTAAATACAAAGCCTAATTCCATCTGTTACACTATTGAAAGAATTTAAGGTCTTTTTGTTTATCAAACTTTTCTCTTCGATTTTTCAGATCTAAGATATGGAAAAAAATTAGTCGAGAAAGTGAAGCTTTATGATTTACGCTATCAAGCTTTTTTTCAGTTCTTTATATCTTTAGGATATTTAAAAAAATGAAATCGACGAAATGAAGATATTGCTTTATCTTGTTTCGTTTTTTATTTACTCATTTATAATTGAGAAAATTGTCGTCATTTTTGATCACACGGATGCACAAGTGTGCCTGCCGGTTTGCAGCCAAGCCACAGCGCATTTCTCGATACCCGGTTTGTAACGGCTCCAAGAATGACTTGAAAGTGACCTGCCAGGGAGAAAGAGGGCTTCGTTTTGAGGTGGATTTTGCGAGTCCTTGAGCAAGGCCGTGGTATACCCTAAGGCACAAAGCATCTGGTGTACGTCGAAAGAAATTTCTAAAAGCTTCTCGACAAAGAATTGGATGTCTCTTCACCCTTAGGTCATATCCTTTATAATGAGAAGCTGGACTATCGCCAGAAACACAACCTTCTCTTGATAGGTATAGGAAGTTAATACCTAACCACGGGATGATTGCCATTATTTATCTATTATGAACAGTGATATCTTGAATTTTTATCCGCTTTCTTTTACTGTGCCCTTAAATATTAGATTTAGAGATCATAAATCAAAACATTCATTTAGACGCCTTAGATCAGCTTTCTAATACAATTACTAATTGATTATTCCATGCCAAAATTTTCTTCACGAGAAAATATGATTAAAGTTTGGGACCACAAGCGTTTCCACCTCAAGCTCATTTCATCCCACCAAAACTTCTCTTTATATTTAGTTATTATTGCGTATTTTTAATTTTAACTAGAAAATGTATAAAAATGACACAATGCTCTGAAAAAGCTTTAGCTTTATTTTTCAATTAATCATGTATTAGCACAAAGAAATGCACTAGCCATTTTATTCATAGCTTTCTCTTGAAAGCCTATGATATCTGAGTTTCTACCCTGCGCGTCTTTCAAAATTTAACGGTCAATGGCCGAAGAAAAATCTGAGCTTTTTTTGCTTGAAATTCGAAGTCTTCTCTTTTCTCTACATGGATCATACAGGAGAAAAGATATTTTTCTTGGTGAAATTTCACCTTTAGGTCAAATCCTTTATAATTAAACTGTGTAGATGTGGTTCACATCAAATGGCATTTTAGCCAATCATAATCGTCTGTCGACTGTCGTGCGTTAATTTGGAAGAAAACATTTGTAAGAAAACTATGCATTCGAGTACATACATTTATCTATCATAGTTTTATGGTGTAAATTTCTCTGTGGGTGTATTGTAGTTAGTGTATGATCGCAAGATATTTTCCTAATTTTAATCAATAATTAATTATAATCGTAAACAATTTTTGTCACCATACTGTACAGGGTGTCCCAAAAGTCACGCACCATAGGAGATTTAAGTAAGTTTCTCCTATGGTGCCTCACTTTTCGGACACACTGTATTTTTCGGCTAGATATTAAACCAGAACCGAAGTATAGACCAGTGCAACAAAGGATTGAGGTAATTTAGAAATTTCTCCCTGAAATATTAATTTTGTTGACTATGATGTCACCGCGATCGCCTTGGCAATGAATGCGCCATACCATCCCGAGATATTACGTTTGTTTACTCATCATCGACACGAGTGTCACTATTGAAATAAAGAATAAGATGGCAACTTTGTTGATAATAAAACTTTGGTTGTGGATTAATATCTAGCCGAAAATACAGTGTGTCCGAAAAGTGACGCACCCTGGGAGAAACTTACCTAATTCTCCTATGGTGCGTGACCTTTGGGACACCTTGTATAGCGTTTTGGTATATTTTAGACTTTTATAACGTTTCCTTCGAATGTCAAGCTCAAAAAATAGTCAATATACAGATTTAATCCATTCAACCGGATTAGTAAAAATCATTAAAATTTAATCCTTAAAATATCATAAACAGCACATATTCTTTTTATTAATAGATGATGGATGTTGCTCATTCACTGTTAACACTAGCTCACGCATTTAAATGGAGGCGTTCGTATAAAGAAACAGGAGGTAAAGGAGAGGGATTAGAAAACTTACACAAAAAGCGCGGGAGCTGGAGTAGAGAAGTTACAAGGCAGGTTCAAGCTGGTTCAAATAATGTTCAATTTCAAATAGGCCCCGGGAAGGTCTAAGCCACTCATGGTGCACCTGTGCCGAAAACCGCACATTATACCTTGAACTTTGTAAAAGGGATAGTTTATACCAGGGAGCTTATAAACTACATCCTTGAAGACATTATGAAAGAGCTCGCTGGCCATAGGGCCCTCAGGGATACGCGATTGTCGAGGATTAGAGTGAGGTCTCTCGACCCACCCAAACGTTATTCATCACTTTTAGCCGTGATAGACTTCTCAGGTCGGTGCGGCCGGCTGGTATTGCTACCGCGTGAAGGTATGCGCCTATTTCCACGGTGCTACCACTACGACCGTTTCGTAAAATTAAATAAAATCTTCCTGTAGTGCAAATTCGGGTCAACCGTAGATATGTGCAAAATGTCCAAAGGACTTGCAAATGCGTTGTTTACGCCCTTAAAGAAGATAGCGCTAACTGAGCAACCCCCTGCATAGGGCACACCGAGTGGTCGGCCATCTCTAAACGACGAAGGACTAGTATAAGTCCTCGGAGTCCTTCATTAGAATTCCCATGGACTCCAGGCTAATTGGGTGACGCTGATGAGGCTTGTCTTCCATTATCCCTAATTGTCTGCGGGAAACAATGTTGGGTGCGCTCCCTCTGCCTGCCTTCCCGGAGTATAACGGTTTCGCAACTCACAATAACCTGGATAGGGGCCGGGAGGACAAATGCCTGATAAACTTGGTGTCATATTTCCGTTCTCCAGTTAGCTGTAAATACTTTCTTTCAGGCGGTAGCAGTGCAGCTACACCGGAACCACACCCTGTTTCTCTCTGTATTCCATCGTCAGAAGTTTTTGATAAGGCAGAATTCAGTCTCCTTGTTTCATGGATATCAAGTGGACTTTAATAATAAACAGACCTGCGGTGATTACACGATCAGTTTTAGAGGTCGGGTCCTGGCAGACCTGATCGAAGAGCTGGAGATTGGTGTTCTTAATGTGGATGAGTTCATTCACCACTCTTTAAGAACCACTTTGCTTTCCTCTCGATTTGCCCCTATGCTTTCGCGATGCACAAACAAACTTTGTGTGAGAGGTGTTTGATGACCTTCGTCTTAGTGATGACTTTGCCGTTCGAATATATTTACTCGGGCCAGTGTCACCTGAAAAGTACATCGAGAATGTTACTTCCCATTCGAGTAAATGTCTGACCTCTCTATCTCAACCGAGAAATTTAAGTCCGGAGATGAAGCCATTGAATTTTCTTCGGCCCCTCATTACCCCGGGTCTGGTTTTCTTTCTTCGAACGTCTTGCCGTTTTGCACGCCATCCGCTTCCTTAGTCGATGACTGCTTTCCAAGAGAAGCAATATGCTATATGTGTTAGGAACCCCGTCTATACGAATGCACTCTATGTGAATTTCGTTAGGTGAGGGCCGGATTTCATTTCACTTCAAACACAGTCTGCGCTCTTCCTGGCGGGCATACGTGTCTTCTCTTAACTGGAAGATTCTTCTTGCAGAAGTGTAGAAGCATTTCAACAGGATTCTGGGTGGCTTAAGCCCGGACATCCTTATCGTTCTCCAGGAAGGTCGGACCGTCAGCTCACACCTTGTATCCGTGGGGGAATACATCACCACCGCTTTCACCGCACTCTCGAACCGTGAAGCTGCTCCACTAGCATTACACGCACGCTGCCAGGTAGCTGAGGTCCGCCAACTGGGCTTCACCTCCAAAGGTGAGGCAAAGAATCCTTCAACGACCTGTTTAACCGAAGTGAGCTTCGTTACGCCCGCGCTTATTGCGCGGATACCACCCAGTATTCACCCCTCGAAAGCGGGCTACTGGGTGAAGTGATGAGCGTATGCATCCCGTGAAATGTATAGGGTCACTAAGCCCAATGATGAGTTATTAAACCAAAAAGATTATCTCCTTTTACTTTCCCCTATACCATCACCAGAGCCGCTTTCGGGCAGCTCCACTGAAAAAAAGGGAGGTTTCCTACCCTGTGTTATCTCGGGATCTTCTAAATTTCTTTTACCGGAGAGGAGTCTTAATCCTCTCATCGGCCTACGGGTTTATGGGACTTCCTTTAACCCCTTCTATTGAGGCGCCCTTGGGTGCCTCCCTCTTTCCAGCGGCAGACCCTCCTTTTCTTTTAGAAGGGACTGCCAAGAAAGCACGCAGGTGCCCCCAAATTGACTGCTACCGTTAGAATCGCGTCGATAGGACCAACCCCATCAGGGGGCAAGGGATGGCAGGGTCTATCGTTCCGTGCTCCATAACATCCTGCACTCGAGCGTTAAGAGCCTACATGGGGTCATTGTACGCGCCCCCCTCTCTTCCTCGGCGGATGCCGGTTCGCCGGCATTAGGTGAAAACGGAACCTCGAATGGGATATGTGATGTCTCGGGGAGGGGAGGGGGCATATGGAGGCCCAACCTGAGATGGTCATGATCCCTGAGGTAACCCAGCCCCAGATAGTAGGATTTTCCATGGGGTCAAACCTGGGCTCGTTGCCAAGCACTGAACCAGAGGCCAAATCTGTGCAAAGTCCTCCTCAGACGGCTCGGGCCACCGAGGACTTACAAGGAGGGGAGGGATCTCCTCCCCCAGCTGGAGCTCCTGTGACAGCTAAGACCTTCTCTATTTCAGAGAAGGATTTTGTTAAGGCAGGTAAATCAGGCCTAGAGGCTCCTGTCGGAAGATGGTAGAAGCGGGTTCATTCCCACCCTCCTTCCTTAAAAAAAAAATAAAAAGACAAAAAAGACTCGGGAACCCTTCCCGCCTGAGGGAGCCAAGGGAAAGAACAGGGCCGCTGCTGTTTCGGTATGCAACCAATCCAAGGTTGGTACGTCCGGCTCCGGTACCCCTCCGGGTGGGAAGTCACAGACTATGATCAAAAGTGTGCAGAGCAGAGCCTCGATTACGTCAGGGCCCCTCATTCAGAGGTTACCTTGCGTTTTCGAGCTCGATGGCTTCAAACGCTTCATGGTTATTCGCTCCACTGATGGCAGCATGTTGGCTAAGAGCAACATGATCCATCAGAGGAGAGCTTTATCTAGAAGGATTGGTAGAAAGCCGAAGGTGACTCGTTTCTCCGACGGGAGCCTTCTGGCGAATCCCGCTGGGACGGCAAAGATAAGTGCTCTTCGGACACTTAATGGCACCCCGGTGAGTGTGACGCCGCACACTACCATATACTTCGTGAAAGGAGTGGTTTATGCGAGGGAACTCGTGGTCTACTCCATAAATGACGTCACCTTAGAGTTAGCCGACCATGGAGCGGTAAAGATCGATCGTGTGATGAGAAAACAGGGGCTTCGAGACCCACCCCTATGCTCTTCGTCACGTTCGACTGTGACAAGCTCCCTGAGGCGGTGAAGGCATTTGTGCCACTACCGCGAAAGTTCTACTACTGCCACCTCTTTGGCCATATGAATCGCTCCTGTAGACGCGTAAAGTCGATGTTACCCGAAGTCTGTGTAAGTTTCTCTAAGGCCACACACGATAAGTCCAAATCGTGAGTGGTTGAGTGTGTTAATTGCAGAGGGCCGTACCCTACTTCTTCGAAGCAAGGCGGTGCGTATCTTCTTTAGAAGGAAATCATGGCTGTTCAGGCCCAGGATCGTGTCTCATTGGTCCTGGCGCGCCCGGCGCTGTGTGGGACATTCGATGCCTCAATGCCTAGAAAGATACCCCTGCTCATGGCCCCTCCAGGACTACGAGCACGGTCGTTTCCGCGCCGATTCGGAACCCTTCTGTGGGTTCTACCCACCCCGGGCGCTCCCCTAGTAGAACTGGTGGCTTAAAGGGCTTATACCCATCCAGGCTAAATCCAGGGCTTCACCTCTTTCCCCCAACGTGACTGTTACCAGTAAGGCGAAATGGCCGCGCGCCTCTACAGTCTTTAGACTCACAGGAGGCAACACTCCTGAAGTTGGTCGTCTGGCCATCTTCCGGGGTTCTTAAATCTGCTCCCCACCGAAAGGAGGAGAACACTAGAGGAGCTTCGGCACCTACACCCACACCCAGTGGTAGGCTAGGTTGCTCGGAGACGGTGGATCCTCGAAAAGGTTTCGAGGCGTAGGGTGGAAAAGACTTGCATAGCGAGCCAAACCTCCCCCGATAAGTCTCCGAAGGTGACAGAGCATTCAGCGCATTGTCCGGCCAACAGCGCTCGGAATTCTACTTCCGGGAAGCGTACGGCCATTCTCGTGAGGGCCTTCTCTCTGAAGAGAGCCCCCGCATCCCTTCTGAGCTAGGCCTGGAGGGCATATTCCTCCAATGGAATTACCGATGACTCCGGGGCGACTAGGAGGAGCTGTGGAGGCTCGTCTTCTCTCGTTCCCCGTTAGCAATCTTTTTGCAGGAGACCATGCCCTCACTCACTCTCCCGCCACCACGGGATGGGGGCCGGGCAGGAGGATGTACGATTTACACCCGGCATAATGTCTCTCTTCTTTTTTTTCGCTTTAGATACCTCCTTTCAGGCAGTAGCTGTTCAGCTGCACCTGGATAGGAGGTATGCTGATATTTCCGCGTACATTCCACCCTCAGAAGACTTCGACGCGGGGGACTTCTGCCGCTTCGTTGCACAGTTGCCGTGGCCCTTTCTCTTGTTCGGGGATCTGAACGGTAGAAGTCCCCTAGAGATACTACTCGATTAATCCCCGGGGTCAAGTCCTTGCCGACCTGATCGACGAGATGGAGATAGGTGTCCTAAATGTGGGTGAGTTTACTCATCACTGATCGAGAACCGCTTCATTTTCCTGCCTCGATCTATCTTTGTTTTCTCCGGATGCACAGCATGATTTTGGGTAGGGGGTGGTCGATGACCTCCATGGTAGTGATCACTTTCTCATTCAAATATCATTTTCTAGGCCGCTGCCGCCTGAAATCCCGCGCCTGTGTTGCTTGGCGCGGCCTTAGTGGTGTACATTTCATGAAATAACTGATTTTTATTTCTCAGTCGAGGAGTTTAGGTCGGTAGATGATGACGTTGAGTTCTTCCCTGCCACCTATTCTTAGAACGTCTGGCTGTTATGCACGTCGACTGTTCTCATGGTGGTCAGCCGAGTGTAGGGCGGTACTTAAATAAAAGCGTTATGCCTACATGCGCTATAAGCGCCTCCCTAACTATTTCACTGTCGGGGAACTTTGTCGAGCTAAGGTTGGGTTCCGTTATGTTCCGAAGCAGGCCCGCATACGTGTCTTCTATTATCGTGAAGCCCCCTTTAGCAGATGTGTTGAAGTGAGTCAAAAGGATTTGGGAAAGTTCTCGCAGGACCCCCATTCCTTTTCTCCATTAGAATGGGACCGCAATCTCTGATTCCGTTTCCGTGGCGGAGTCCATCGCGACCGCTTTCTCCGTATTCTCTAGCCAGCATTCAAAGCATGTCGTGATGTCACGGAAGGCCGCCGACTGGACTTTACTTACAGATGGCGACAACCCTTCAACGACAGATTTACTTTGAGTGAGTTGCGATCTGCTCTTGTTCCATGCGCGGATACCGCCCCTGGTGCGGACCATGTCCCGTACGCCATGCTTCGACACTTGGATGAGCGAGGCAGGGCCTTTCTGTTAGATTTATTCAACAGGATCTGGATAGAGGCTATCCTCCCAAACTCCTTGAGAATCACTACCATGCTAGCCTTTCACATACAGGGGAGAGATCAATCTACCCCGGTCGGTTTTCGCCGAATCTCTCTAACCTCCTGCATATGCAAGTTGATTGAGAAATTGGTAAATATTATATTAATATTATTTCTGGACAGCAGAGGACATTTTTCTTCTACACAGTGCGGCTTCCGCAAGTTCTACTCCACGTCGGATGCTCTGCTTCGACTGTAAAAAGCCATCTGCGAAGCATTCCTTCTTAGACAGCACTACGCCACGGTGTTTTTCGATCTGAAGAAGGCCTATGATAGCTCATGGCGATAAGTTATCACGGAGACTCTCCACAGAATTGGGTCGAGGGCACGCCTCCTAGTCTTCATATCTGAATTTTTGCGAGATCGTCGATTCCGCGTATGGGAGGGGGGAAGCCCTCTCCAGGCCAATGGAGCAGGAAAAGGGATGCCCACAGCGAAGTGTCCTCTGTGAGCATCAACGGCATCACCTCGGTGCTGCCGGAAGATGTTCTCGCTACGCTCTATGTCGACGACCTTTCGATCTCTTTTTGCGCGGTCCAGATGCCAACTCTGGTGTGTTGACTCCAACAGGCATTGAACCGCATCTCTTACTATGCCGAAGCGCACAGGCTTCAGTTTTCCTTGGCCATGACTAAGGTGGCGCATTTCTGCCGCCATCCACGGCTCCACCCTGACCCAGACCTTTTCTAAATGTGTTTCGCCTGGAAAAGGTGGACTCGCACCATTTTTTGATCTGGTAATTTACCGACGCTTCACCTGGGAGGCTCATATTCGCAGCCCTAGGGTTTCTTGTACCCGCGGCCCAGATGCAAATTCTGGTGTGTCGACTCAAACAGGTATTGAACCGTGTCTCTCACTATGCTGAAGCGCACAGGCTTCGGTTTTCCTTGGCCATGTCTAAGGTGGCGCATTTCTGCCGCCATCCACGGCTCCACCTTGACCCGGCCCTTTTTCTAAATGGGTTTCGCCTGGAAAAAGTGGAGTCGCACTATTTTTTGATCTTGTAATTTACCGACGCTTCACCTGGGAGGCTCATATTCGCAGCCCTAGGGTTTCTTGTACCCGCGCTATGTATATTCTTGACTCCTTGATGATCAGCGCCTGAGGCGCTGATAGAGCTATGCTTTACTTAATTATCGATCCTTTGTTCGTTCTAATCTTAATTACCGATGCGAATTTAATGCATCCGCAGCCGAGCGTGTATTGCGGAAGCTGAACTCGATCCACCACACCGGCCTTTGCCTGACAACCGCTGCTTTCCGCACGTCTCCCATTGATAGCCTACTTGTCGATGCTGGAGTGATGCCACTTCCTCTGCGCCATGCATAGTGCTTTATTAGCATGTACGCGCAAGCACAGTGCCTCCCTCAGTCTCCAACAGCTCTCACTTCATCCGCAGCCGATCTCGACTGTGCCTATACCCTTTGCGTTTAGGTATAGGAAATAACTTCGAGAGCTCTGTTTAGCTCTAAAGCCGGTGGCACCCCTGGTTCTGCCCAGGACGCCACCCAGGATGGTACCACTTTTGACTATTTGTTGCCACGACTCTGCTCCCAAAGCTTATACAGCGCCGAGAGTATTGCGTTCGGCCTTTTTGGAGCACACTTCGTGTCACGCTATAACCGTGCCAGTGTATACGGATGGCTCTAAGTCCCAAGGGAGGGTCGGTTTTCACTCCTTGTCCCATCTGAGGGAATTCAGTGAGCCTCTGCCAGGCGCTGCGTCTGTCTGCACGGCCGAGCTGATTGTAATATACTGCTCGGTACGGGATATAGCGCGACGTACCCAGTTCGGAGACCTGATTGTGATTTATAGCAATTCACTCAATACCCTGAATGCTCTCGGGGCATTGGAATCTCCGCATCCTTTGGTTCTCGATATCCGTAACGCCACGGTTTTGGCGAGCCGGGTGGATGTCGAGATTATCTCCTGCTGGGTTCCTGGACATGTAGGAATTACGGGGATCGCGTGCGCCGATAAGGGCGCCAAAGCGTCAGCGAGGACTGGGAGATGAGACCAGCGTTTTGCTCTTCATCACACTGATTACATAGCAGGGATACGGGAAGCTCTCCGGGCTGCTTGGAAAAGAAGATTGGAGACGGTTGAGGTGGACTAGAAGTTACGTTCCATTGCGCCGTGACTGTTCTCATGAACCTACCCCCACCCCTAATGCCGCGACGACTTCTGGTTGTTTTTTGTCGTCTCCAAATAGGACACACTCACGGGGCGCACCGCCATTTGATGGATCGCTCGCCTGTGCCTTACTGTGACGACTGCGTTGTCCTCCAGATTGTCCGGCACATTCTTGGTAAATGTCCCAGTTTAGGTGATCTTCGCGCACGTTAGCTGTCCCGGTACCGGCACGAGTGGGGTCGCTACCGCTTGTCCCTTGTACTCAGGAAAGCTTCATGCACATAGACTTGTGGACTATACCACAAATCTTTGTTATGAATAACCATGTCACAATTCGGTGCTGCTAAATTATGTTATTTCTAAGCTCTATGTAGAAGACTTTTCTATATCTTTTGGTACGGTGAGTATTCTTACTCTGGAGTATCGGCTACATCAGGCTCTTAACCGCGTCTCTACATATGCCGAAACACACAGGTTTCGGTTTTATTTGACCCGGGCCTATTCTTAGATGACCCAGGCTGGATTTAGTGGCCTCGCGCCGATTCCTTAACCTTACATTCGACCCACACCTCACCTAAAACTAGTGCTAAGTCCAGAGGAAGTTTCTTGTGCCCGTGTCATGCAAATTCATCGCTCTGTGGCTTCAGTAAATGAGATATGATAGGGCTACTCTCTTCCTGTGCTACAGCGCCTTTCTTCGCTCTAAGTTATACTACATGTGCGAATTTTATTCCTCCGCATTATTAAGTTTTCTACAGATGGTAGATTCGATCTACCTCACTGGTCTCCGCGTAGATAACCCCTTCTCTACGCGGTACATGTTTCTGGCTTTACGTCGTTCACAGTGCATGGTGAGCTTGTATACACAGGCTCTCAACATTTCTCTACTCGCCATTGGTCTTCATTTCCTCTACGGCCAATCTCGATCGTATATATGCTGATGAAATACAGCAATCTATGCAAAACCTTTCGGATTGATGATTAAGAAATAAATTCCTTCGAGGGTTCTACGTAACTCTTGGGCCGGGAGCAGCCATGGTTCTGACAAGGGCTCCACCCTGGAAAATACAACCCGTGATAGTATGCTGCCAGGTATCTGCTCTTAAAGCTTTCACAGAACCGTGAGTATTGCGTTTCTATTTCTTGGAACATACATCGTGTCACACTAGAGCCGTAATGCTGTATGCAGATGGTTCCAAGTTTTAAAGAGATATTGGTTTCAATGCTATTCTCTCCTTCCTATGTTTGAAGCCAGTAGGGCTCTCCGTGCGCTGCGTCCATCTTCACCACCAACCGAACTGGTTGCAATACACTACTTGGTACGGAAAATTACACGCCCTGTTAAGTGGAGATAGTTCTCATTCATAGTGACTTAGTGAGCGCGCTGAGGGTCCTTGATGCATTGGTATCGCCACATCCCTTGGTTCGCAGTATTTCGTGGCGTTGTGGCTGCTGCGAGTCGGGAGGATGTCAAGATTTTCCTTTGTTAGGATCGTGGATATGTAGGCGTGTGTGGTTGGGAACAAGCTTGCTGGCGAGGTAAGTAAGCTCTCTTTACAGTCTGAGCAACCGGGCCGTCATTTTTTTTCTCCTCCACTCTTGTCTACGTGCCAGGAATCAGATCAGATCTTCGGGCCGTTTGCTCTCTCCCATCAGGCTCTGTGCGGCTTACTTGTTCTTACTTGTTTCTCGTGTCTACCCCTTCTCCTGGTGGTTATCTGGTAGATAATGGTGTGTCTAGGCTTTATGTTTCAGAAAATGATTACTATTTGTTGTCATTAATTTACGAATACTAATTACAAGCGAACAGAAACCGCTCGAAATTGTTCATGTATCTGATAGTTTGTCGCGCACTTTAGGATTTCCATAAGGGATTTTCAAGTTGGTACTTTTAAGTATATACGAATTTATTCCGGGAAATTGATAATATGCCACCCATTTAGAACATTTTGGAGTTATCACTTGAAGGAACGGTATGCACTCTCTACTGTCATCGGTAGTCACAAACTATATTGAAACTACCTGTGTTTTATTACTTCTAGACATTTCCATTCTACCACCCTTTTCGACACTTTTTTTACGAGCCTATTCTCGCCTATGTTTTGGGTGGTCAATATGAAAATAACCTGATTAAAACAGGTGCCCCTGGTGTTACGCAATCACTCTTCAGGATTTCTGGCAAGGTTATTTCAGTATTAGCCTGGTTAGTTGGAATTTCCTTTCTTTAGGCTAGGTTAATGTTTGCTGTATGGTATTGTATTGAACAGATGCTTGGTCATCAAACCAAACCCAACCTATAAATAAATTATTTTATTTTGCTAACCGTACTTATATATTTACTGTTTGGAGACTTCTATTCTTTAAATGTTTCGCATCTCTTGCATTCGGTCAAGATTCAAAGAGAGTTAAATTCCGAGATGTCCCTGGTGCGGTTCATCTCAAATTGACTAACCGTCTTTAAAAATCATAAATTTCGTTTCAATTTTGTAGTCATGTTCCAAAATGGCTTTGTTACCATTTAATTGAAAATTATCGTTCCTAATAACTAAAAAAACCTGTTATATCTACATTGGGTTTTTTTTCCATACAGGCTTAAAGGAAGGTCTCCTAAGCATCCGTGAGTATGTACTAGTATATTATCCTGAAGCCGTTTTATTAGACATGTGTTTATTGGAGACCTTTTTTACACTCTCATTGTGATCAAATTCTAACTCAGAGGTAAGTAGGGAGGTGGGCAAGGCACTCATTCTATGGCGGTTTTTTTCTTTTATCATTCCTTTGTTTATCGCACCGCCTTTCACTCAATATGGAAGAAGTGTGAATTTCATTTACTAAATTTAAATGAATGTAGTAGCTTCCCTCAACGGTCCCATAACTTTTGGGTTCATTTCTACTTCTAGTGTGAAAGGCGGATTCCAGCAATGACAGTTGAATCAGTGTCCTGATTCCTTTGGATTATTTTAACGTGCCCTCTTGCCCAAAGCATTCCCCATGGTAGTCTGCTTGGATAAATTTAGACTTTATTCGTGATTTTGCACTACATCTACTTCTCACTTTTTCATTGTCTCATGTGGGCTCAACTCGGGTTTTTATGCCTGCATTCTTTGTACAAAAATGTGTGGGTAGTTTTTTAATACACCCTCTACCTCCACCTACCCTTCCCACTGTTTATTGTTAAATGGAATTTGTTAATACAGTCTTTGTTATCCCTTAGGTTAACCTTTTAGCCTAATTCTATTCTTGCAAGTTATCTTCTTTTTCTATATCGAAATTCACGGACCTCTTCTTACAAAACCTCTGCGGGATATCCCCTCGTTAATATTTCGCTTTAAATAGGAGGAAGCAAACTTTTAGTCCTATCCCTTATTATCCTTTCTCTACTGATTAGAAATTTCCACCTATGTTACACCACTCTCCTTTTCTCATTAATTTTAATTACTCATTTATCGAATCCTCTTTTACATCCTTCTTTTTGCTTTGTCTGTCCCTTACCTCTACTGTCCACGATCTTTATATCCTTGTTGACTGGTATTAAATAAAGGAAATGTATTCAAATTAATCATTGCCAATGTTTTGTTGTTGTTTTTTAACTTTATTAGCCTAGCGGTAACAATTTCTTAGGGATTCCCTCCCACCTGAAGCATCGGGTAAAAGTGAGAAGAAATACGCTCAAGAATTCTCTCCTCAATTTACATAGGATATATTGAGTTGCTCCAGAGATTGAAACATGGGCAGGAACGCAAAACGAAAGTGACTTGCTTCAAGATGGAATGCGCCTTTGCCACTTCTCGTAGCTTAGAGCGGAGATTAATATATGTAAGGGTTCAACTATCCGAGGAACGCACGGCATGCATAGGTATACAAAGAAACCGATGAATCCTTTAAAAGAACAGATTAAAGGGATAATCTTCTTTCGTCAGAAAGAAAGGGACTTGATTCTAAAATATAAATAAAATTCGAGGTTTCTTTCCCAGAGAAAACTGGGTTAGGGTTAATACAACGGGAGCCATAGTAAACTGAAGCTATAATTAAATTTATTTATTAGAAAAAAATATCTTTAGCATCCTCTTCCTTGGTAATGTAGCCAGTTATCCTCCTCCTCCAAAATTTGGACAATTGAACATCCCTAGAATCTTTGGTTATCCAATTTTCACCCTCCAGCAATACATAACACGACTCCACTGCCCTAAGTGAAGTCTTGATTTGGCAATAAAAAAAAGACTCAGTTCTTATGAATGTTGGGTTTTTAAAGCGTTTGCAATTTTTGTTTTGGCATTTCCATGAAAACCCATCAGGAATTTTTGTCTCTTTGGACGAGTTCAATTCTTCAGCAAAGCTGTCACACTTATCTTTGTTTAAAACCCGATTTTATTGTAGCCTGCAAATTGTTGTGGGGACGATCCTCCACAAGCAGGGTAAGAATGACAGTCCAGACCTACCCTCCCCCTAAAATCAAATTTTTCTTCTTACCACTACCCCTCCCCCCCTTATTTTGCTAAATTAGCCATTTTAATATCTTCCCCCATTATAGATTTTCTCATTTTAACATCATTTCTAGGCTGGAGGTGTTAAAGTGAAAAAATAATAATGCGAAAACTATTGGGCCCCTAATCCAAAATGTTTTTGAATGGATTCGTAAAGAAAATGAAGTTACGGTGAACCAGAGATGCGAGGTAAGTAAATACATAAGCAGCCAAAATAGCTCAATTTACCTATAAATGTGAGAAATGAATAAGCCATTTCCTAGAAAAGGGGTTTCTGTTCACCATTTTAATTTCGTTATATATTTCCGTCATTTATTCTTCTACCCCCATTAGTTTATCCCTCTCGAAATCCAATATTTTTAGATTTGAAATATTTAGGTACACTAGTTGGCTGTTTTAACTAAGCTGAGAAAAAAAGAATGGTCCTTATCCTAGGATTCTCCAATCTAGGCCGGCCTAGAAAGGCTAGCAACAATTATATATGTTTTTAATTTTATTTTATTCGAGTAATTTTAGGTTCTAGGAAATCTGAAAAGGAAATCAGATATTTATCAAATTACGCACCATTTGGGAGTGGTCAGTTTGATCAACCCTTTAAAATCCCTGTAGGCACGAAACAATAAGATCATATCTCTTATATAAATATGTGGAAGGGGAGAAGCCAGGTGTGTCGCAGGATGCGTGCGTCATGCGATTATCTCACGATTCTCTCTCCATTGAGCGATTTTCACTGAGGCTGCAAATGACAATTGCGCGTCACACAACATGGAGATACATACCTCCTTCTTTTTTGCACCCCTTTTTGGGTGGGTTCAGATGCACATGGGAAATGGGGCTTTAAATTATGGTAGTCCATTAACCTTGTCGTGGATGAGGCAATAGTTAGCCATCATAAGTCAAGTTGATCCCTTTTTTATGATGATATTTCCGGACTGCACTTTTTCATCTGGTTTAACATGGTAGAAACGCGAAAATTAGTCTATCAGTTGGGATCTGCTTGGTAACCTTGACCTCGAGCACCATCTGTAAATTAACCATGGATATTTTGATCTCTATATACCATACATCACCTAGGCACTCGACTGAGCCTATTGCCCACTTCGACAAATAGACTTCCAATGGGTGAAGTGCGGGGGACACCGGTCGCCATGAGGAGACCGGTGTGGTAGATCAAGTCCATCTTCTGCAATAGACGTTCCGCTGAGGATGTATAAAACTCGCATCCATTGTCAAGCTTTGAACGCACAAAAGATCGGTAGAAAAGCAAGGTAGTATCTCTATAAGCACCCTGAGTGCTGTTCGTCACAGAATGAACAATGTCCATGACGCGGGTACAAGAGGTCCTAAGGCGGCGAATATGAGCCTTCTAGGTGAGGTGCGTCGGTTGAAAACAAAAAAAGGAAACGGTGTGAAGCCACCACTTCCAGGCGAACCCCGTTTATGACCAAGTCTGGGTTAGGGTGGAGAAACTTGTGCACTTCGGCAGAGTGAGAGGTGTTGTTCAATGCTTGCTGGATTCGACGCTCCAGACTTGGCATCTGGGACGCACCAAACGAGATCGAAAGAGACGTCCATGTAGAGCGGAGCCATAACATCTTCAGGTATCACCGAAGTGATAACATTAATGCTCAAAGGGAAGTGTGATATTGAGGACATTTCCCTGCTGGACACACTCTCCATGCTCCAATAGGCCGGAGAGGCCCCCCCCCCCCCCTGAAAAGAAGCGGAATCGACGATCTCGCAAAAACACACAAATAAAAATTGGACTTGCAGTGGAACTTGCGGAAGACAGGCGGTCTCTCCTATCCAGAAAGAGACTAGTATAACATTGACCAATATCTCGATCAACTTACATACGCACGAGGTTATAGAGGTTGGGTGTCACCGGTGGGGATAGAGTAATCTCTCTCCAGTTGGCGAAAGGCGATCACAGTAGCCATTCACCAGGAGTCTGGGAGGATACCCTTTGTCCACGTTATGTTGAACAAATCCAACAAAAAATGCCATGCTTTGCTCACATAGGTGTCGAAGCATGGCACGCGGGACATCGTTTAAGCAGGGGTGGTGTCCGCGAATGAAGCGAAAGCGGAACGCAACACACTCAATGCAAACCTGTCGTTCAAGGCTTCTCTGCCTCTGGAGGTAAAGTTAGTAAGCGACCTTCGGAGATATCAAGTCGTGCATTGAATGCTGGCGGAGCTGCCTCCCGGCTAGAGAATGCTGAGAAAGCGGTCGCAAAGGACTCTGCCACGGACGTGGGGTCCAAGATGTAGGTCCCATTTTCCACGAGAACGGGAGGGGTATGCTGCTAGAACTTGCGCCAAATCCTTTTGGGTCGCTTCCACACCTCTGCTAGAGGGGTTATCCTGTAAATTGAAGACACATATGCCAGTCAGGCGGAACGGTGGACGTGCTTCGAAGCATACCGGAACCTATCCCTAGCTCGAAGAAATTCAGCGACAGTGAAATCGTTCGGGTGGCGTTTATAGCGCACGTACTCGTAGCATATATAATTTAGTTTTTGGTTAAGTTCATAACTAACCTGTGTTTATTTCTTCATTAGTTTCAAATATTACATAAAAGTATGAAATAGATTTATTGCTATATGACTGACGATAATGTATGAAAATAAAGACCTTGCAGTTCCTCTACTAGCTGGACTCCTAGTTTTGTGAAACCAACATTATGCCACTTATACATATTGACATTAATAATTCTTGGTTTGTAAAATGTACATGTGCTTATATTTATGCGCGTGTTTATGTGAGAGTGTGTTCATTGTCTGCATTATGTGTGCTTTTTTGTGTGTGCGCTAATGCGAGAATGTGTTTATTATATGTATAATTTTCTTGGTATGCTTATTTTCTGTAATTGTCTATTTCAGTGAAATAAAGCCAACGTTTGGAATCTTCTTTCACCTTTGGACTACTTCATAAGCATAACGCATCTATTTGAGGGCCGTCTCTCACTTGGCTGATCACCACGGAAGCGTTTGGTGTGCAACAGGGCCAGAGCTTTTTAAAATAGTAGATCAGGTCACAGCGATGAGGCTGCCGGTGAAGAACTCAACGGTCTCATCTACTGACTGATTTCTTTCGAAATCAGTCATTTCCTGAAATGCGGACCACCTCGCCCCTGTCAATCACCACTGGTGTCTCATAAGACAGAGGCCCAAAATAAAATATATGAATGGGAAAGTGATCAGTACCATGGATGATATCGACCATCTCCTACCCAAAATTAGGCCGTGCATTTGGAAAACACAGATATAGTTCAAGATGGGAAAACGAAGCGGTTCTCGTCTCGACACTATCTCCAGCTCATCGATCAGGTCGCAATGAACTGGCCCCTGAGATCAATCGAGTTGTCTTCGCAGAGGGGATGTCTCCTTTCAAATCCCTGAGCTAGAGAAAGGGCCTCGGCAACCGTGACGCGATGGAATATTTTTTGGGCAGAGAACTCAGCAGGCTTAGGCGGCATTAATTTAATTGAGTCTATTTCGACTGCCCTTGACTGATTACCTGTGGGGTCTACCCAGGACGGTATATATTGTATAGAGAACAGTAGGCATGACCCACTGTTAGCAAATGATACTGTTTGGGCGGAGCTTACTCGATTGAATGTTTATATGTGTGTACACGAGGATAGAGAAAATCTTTATTTCAAATTTCGAGAATAAGATTTCGTATTTCGCAGCTCTTTGATAGTAAAGAAAGGTTCGCATATTTCCTCTCTTCAGGAAAGCTGTGGCGTTTCCCAGAATGTGCGCGACCCCAAAATGGTCCGACAGATAATACGGGAGCCACCTTTCTGTGTGTGACCACATGTGCGCGTGTAAGTCTATATGCGTGAGAGTGTGTATGAGTGTGAAAGACTCGAATTCGTTTTGCCTATAGCCCTTTGGAAGAACACTATATATTATTATTTACATGACCGAATGTTACATGATCTTACATATTTACATGTTCCTTACATGACAAAATGTTTATATTATTATTTACATGAAAAATATTATATATTTTTATTTACCTGAAAGAATGTTATATATTTTTCTATTATTTGTATGTGCATAATTATGTGCGTGACCCTTTTAACCCTTCATAGGATTTATATGACACTCATCTGTGAAGCTTCATTGTCAATCCTCTTTCATTTTGCAATGTGACACTATAAGGTAACTAGAACCTCTGTAGATAGAAGAGCAAGTTTGAAAAGGGTTAGGAGGGTATGTAATTAAGAGAAGTAGAGATAGGTAGGTCTCCTAACGAGTAGGGACACCAAAGCTGCATTTTACAGGGTTGTCTGCCTATCCATCTTGCTGTATGGCTCTGAAGGCCGGACTGTATGCAAACAACAGGTCCGCAGCTTAGAAACGTTCCACATTGGGTGTCTCCAGAGGATCCTAGGCACATCATGGAAAGACAAAATCACATACGATGAAATATATCACAGGACCCAAACCTGCAGTATCATAACGACAACTCCGCTGGCTGGGTCATACGATCAGGATGTCAGATCACCGACTGCTAAAACAAATCCTGTACGGTTAATTTGAAGGAAACAGAAATGCAGGAGGCCCCAATAAGCGTTAAAATGACTAACTCGCTGAAAAAAATTACCATTTAGCCTCAATAATTGGAAACAACAGACGTACAGGCCTAGAAGTCATCCTGCTCAAAAGAGCTATCCAAAATAGAAAAAGGCAATTCAAGAAGAAGAGCAGGAAACCGCTGCACGCGACATAGCGAAAACTTTGGAACAATATGCTTGTCCCAGATGCGAGAAAATCTGTGGCACCAACGGAATGACACCTGATCTCGACTTTCATCATCATCATCATCATCATGCAGACCAACATCATCATCGACATCGATGGACCGCCTTGAGTATGATGGGTGATCACCTATTATTATCATGCCATGGTGTAAGGTGATGGCATGTAGTCCACCAAGGCACCGTGGCTACTAGACCAAACTCTGTCCAGGTGGGAACACTCCTACTGGTACAAAGTGTGGGTAGAAAAGATTGAGGGGATAGCCGTAATGATGATAATAAATAATATCATTAATTAATAGTAATAGTAATTAATACTAATAATAATTGATGATTATAATACATAGTGATAATAATAATACACAATAATAATGATAATAATAAATATAAAAATAATAATAATACCTAATAATAATAATATAAAAAAGGTAAGTAGTGCTGAGTGTGGTTGAGGGGAAAGCGCACTAAAAACTTTCCCAGGACCCATCTGAGAGTTCAAGTTAACCCTAATTTGCACTCAGTCCGGGAGGTTGTGTAGCTCCTCCAGGTACCAAGTGTACCAGGTACCCTGCGGGGTAAAAGAAGAAGGGAGAGAGGGGATACACAAAGGGCAACTGAAGAGAAAGAACAGGTGACAAGAAAACCTCACTAACTCTTAATGAAGAGGCAAAGAGTCTTTACAATCTGCCAACAATTTCGTACCGAGAACTGGTACTCAAAAAGTATTGGGATAAATTCTTGACTCACCCTCTTAGGGAGAGGGGGCGCTGAATAATTGATTGATCGATTGTGAATGGCGTTAAATCTGATAGTTTTAATTAAATGCAATAATATATAAGTTAATAAACACAAAAGTTAAGATTGTACCCAATAAAATTCCGCTCGCTTCAAGGAACCACGCTTACAATGAATTGCAGATGGACAATAATGGCACCAAGTTGAAAATTGACCACACGGAATTAAAACTACGAAAAACGTTATTTTTGATAATGATTGGGTCAGTTTTACTTAATCGAGTGTATTACAAAGGTAGAGTTTAAAATTCACTTTAATTGATGACGACTTGTGGCAGATAGTAGAAGATTATCGAGATGAGCTCTGTAATGAAAAGGTCATTAGAAGAGATAGTGACTTGGCGTGCAAGCATTGGTGACAGCAGAGGGTATCCTAAAGAAAATTAACAAGTGGTACTGTCACTGTTAGTACGTCGTCAGGCAAGCAAAGAACGGCCGTAAACAAGGCACTTTAGGTAAGACAAAATGCAAAGGCAGACGACAGTTAGCGAGAGTTTAACTGGTCGTCGTCGATGAAAGCAGCCTTAAATAGAGATTAAATTTGTCTTTTCCTCTTCCTTGCCAAAAGAAAAGTCATTGGCTTTATCGAGACTGATTTTGTGAAAGCTTTTATTAATTAATTGGATATTGCAGAAAAGTCTGAGAGTGACCGTGCCTCCATCACAAGGGGCTTCGCCGCTTCTGTTCCCTTGTTTTAGGTTGAGATGCATCGCCATAGCATGACGACATGGCGTTATCTTGGTTTGCTGTAAGTTAGTCTATAATCGTAGTTACGAGATTTTAGATTAAATAAAGGTGGGGAAGCAAGTTGCTTAACCAGGGCTCTTCTCCTCGCTGAGGACCGATAGTTTGAATGTCAGGAACGAGTCTGTTTCCGTGTATCGAGGAGCTTATGTTCGCCGGGATGTACCTGGTATAACTATAGATTAATTCTTCTCTCACGCATTAACCTGCCACAGATTAATGAATGCCCTTTCAATCTAATGTTGAGCGAATGAAGAGGAACTGGCAAGTCGCGTTCAATAAAAGAATGAATGGATAGAAGAGCCGAAATCGCGAATAGCGGAATCGCCGCGTACAATTTCACGCAAAGAGACAAAATGCCTAAAAGAATAAACTTAAATTCTCTTTGCGTAGGAAATAATAAAATTAATACTTCTAAGTTAGTAATCTATTTTAGACTGGTTTCTAAAGGGTTTCCTCCTGGTTTTCGTATTCTGCTACGGCTGTTCTCGCAGTCCTTTTCATTCCGCTTTTTTCCCAAGGAGTACTCAAGAGTACTCTTGTAATCATACTGGTTCCTGGTAATATAGGTGTGCACCTTCATGCTTTTATCATTGTGCATGTGTATTTGCATTTTTAATTTAGAGGTTAGGAAACTTTATGCTAATGAATAAATAAATTTCATGCATTTTTTCGCGATTTCCGGTGGGCGAATGAACGAGAGCGTCTTTGGCAAAGTGCCCCCTCGACCGTACAGTCGATAGAAAACGGGTGTTCCCAAAGGATATATATTTTCAAGTCTAATTCGAATCGCATTTTTAGCCGCTTATGCAACCCGTCCTTCAATGAATAAAATGTGATTTCGAAAAAAAAGACGAAAGAGAAAGTTCTCCTTGTAAAAGAAGCTTGGATTGGGACGTTGTAGAGAGCTAGCGGCCGGAGAAAGTTGGAGAGAGGTAGAGGGGGAGGGGGGCTAGGTTATTTCAGTGCCCCAATACATTACAAAATACTAATAATAAACTAAAACATAACCCAATGAATAACATCGCTATTCTATATCCTAAGTCGATTCACGCCGAGAGAACGAACAGGACTCAATAAATAATTAAAAAAACAACTCATGCTGAAAGGCCTCGACAGTAACCTATTTCAGCTTGTGCACGTGACGTCACAACTTCTGACTGAAAGTACTGTGCGCGAGAAGAGAAGGAACAAGGAGCAGCTCGATTTCACGATTCGATATTACGCCTAAATTATCCCCGAGTGCCGAATATAGAACAGAGTTCAGGTAGGTCCTGAAACTGTTCATATGCACTTACCTCCGACTACACACACGCGTACACACGTAAACACTACCCCTCTCCACCATATTAATGATCATAACCTTGTGAAAATATCCTCCTACTTCCTTTTTCTTCTGTCTCTCCTCTTCTCCCTCCGACTAGAAAAAGGCTGACTGATTATAGCAATTTTCTATTTAAATGTTACTCCGTTTGAATATGTTTAACGGCTTATTGCGTCCTTGAACGGGGTCTAGCCAAGCTTGTGAAGGAGAGGGATGAAAATCCGAAAATTAACAATAAACAGAAAAAAGAAAAAAAGTGAACAAGGTCGGAGATGAAAAGGATTCATTAACAAAATTCATTACCTCTAAAAGCTGGGGGAGGGAAGGTTTACGGAAGCAAGGTCACACAAAGACGTATGGACTTTTAATGACCCTCCCCCTCCCCACTGCCTCCCATGAACGGAGTATTTGTACCATCAGCCCCTCCTTCCTTAAAACGGGTACAGTTACAGACCCTCCCCTCGCTCCAATGCCGGTATATAAATCACATTCTATACAGATTATTCCTTTCAAAATGTCGGACGAAGATGCCTCGTTACTTTTGGGTTTAAATTTAAAAATTCGCTTCTCAAAATGTCATTACTTTATGCTGTTTCCAACCACTTCTGTAGGGTATCCTTCAATCAAGGATCCTTATCGATTAGAGGGATCGAATTATAAACCTTCGCGACGTTGTCAAGTACCCCAACTTTACCGTTTTGACCAAGAAGCTATTTACAGATAAATAGGTCAGGAATACGCCCGTCTCGTCACTCTCCCTCTCTTTATCTATCCCTCTTATCTATATTGCGTTACTTTTCACCTTATATTTCCCTCTCCCGCCACTCTCCATCCTCTCTCTCCTTCTCTCTCCCATCTGTCTCGTTCCCATGGACCTGCCCCCCAATGCTGTGAAGGTTTCAGGTTGCTTTCTGTCGTCTCTGAATTGGACACACTCGCGGGACGCACCGTCATTTGATGGAGGTAAACGCGAACGCCCTACTGTGAAGACTGCGTTGTCCCCCAGACTGTTCGGCACATTCTTGTTTAATGTCTAGTCTGGGCGATATCCGCGCACGTTACCTGTCCCGGTACCGAGATGGGCCGGGTCGCTACCTACTGTCCCTGGTACTCGGGACCGGTTCGTGCACACCGACCTATGGACTTTTAGATTTTTTAGAGGAGGCCGGCCTTCTCCCCTTTATTTAAATAGTCGGGGGTTTTCTTGTTGTTATTTTTTCTTATTTTAGTAGGTCGCAATGTTCCTGCGCCGGGGGGAGGCGGACCTCCCCCTGACGCCGGAGCTTGCTTCCTGCTTATTACCATTTTCTTTGTTTTATTTATATTGATGTTTTTTTTTATTTTTTTTATTTTTTAGCCTCTTCTTTTGAAGATGCCTAATTTTAGGCAATGTTGAATACGGCGACTAATGCCCAAGGAGGCAGTCGCCAGAGGAGCTCTGCCCCTCCCTCTTTCACCCCTTTCTCTCTTCCTCCATCTCCCCTCTCTCGGTCTCACTTTCTCTCACACTCTCTATCTACCTATTTATCTATCTATATATGTATCTACCTACCTCCTCTCTCCTCATCTAGCTCCCCCC
Source organism: Ceratothoa steindachneri (assembly GCA_963969495.1). NCBI lineage: Eukaryota > Metazoa > Arthropoda > Malacostraca > Isopoda > Cymothoidae > Ceratothoa > Ceratothoa steindachneri. The sequence continues at coordinate 76,674,821 of OZ018335.1, forward strand.
ATTCTCTCTCAATCCCCCTTTTATCTCTTACCTCCTCTTTCTCTCCCTCCCCTATCTGCTTATTTCTCTCTCCCCCACTCTTCCCCTTCCTCCCCAATTTACCCCTCCCAGCTCTCCCCCCCCCCCTTTCTCTCCCGCCTCTATCACTTCTCTCCCCCACCTCTTCTACTCCCTCTTCCTCCCCCTCCTCTCTTCCCCTCTTCATTCAAGACTTTTCTGCCCCATCTCCTCCTCTCCCCCATCCCTCCCTCTCGTTATTTTTCCCCGATCTTCCCCTCATCACTATCTAACACCCTCCCATCTCACTCTCTTCCGCATTCCCCCCCCCTCCTCTCTCCCTCTCCCTCCGTCTCATTATTTCTCTTTCCGCGCTCTCCCCCTTTTTCGCTCCTCCTCTCTCTCTCTCTCTCTCTATTTCCCTATCCACCCTCTCCCTCCCCATCTCTCTCACTCCTCTATTTCCTCTTCTCGCCCCCCTCTCTATCCCTTTCACTCTTTGTGTCTTCTCAGACCCCCTTAAAGATTATATTGTAATTTTGTTCCTTTACCCTCCCCAATTTCCCCGATCTTCCCCTCATCACTATCTCACCCTCCCATCTCACTCTCTTCCGCATTCTTCCCCCCTCCTCTCTCCCTCTCCCTCCGTCTCATTATTTCTCTTTCCGCGCTCTCCCCCTCATCTCTATCTCACCGTCCCCTCTATCCCCTCTCGCTCTCCTCCGCATTCCCGCTCCCCCGTCCTACGTTCTCTTCCCCTCTATCTCCCCTTCTTTGCCCTTTCGCTCCCTCTTTACCACCCCCTCTCTCACTCCCCCGCTCTCTCCTTATTTCTCTCCCTCTCTATGTGCCCTGCCTCTCTCTCCTTTTTTTTCACCCACACTCTTTCCCCTCTCTCTCCTTCTCTCACCCACACTCTTTCCCCTCTCTCTCCTTCTCTCACCCACACTCTCTCTCCTTCTCTTACATACACTCTCTCCCCATCTCTCCTACCCAATATTTCCCCAATTTCTCTTCCTCTCTCTCCCCGCTCTCTGAAGTGAGGCTAGAAGTGTGCGATGCCGTTGAAGACTCGTGGAATAGTTTCAAAACCACATTCATGAGTCTTCAATCGCGTTTCATCCCTCTGAAATGCCCCCGTCTGTCTTCTGTTCAACCAAAGTGGTTTAATCGAGAAATTGGCCAACTGCTTAGGGAGAAGAGAACTATGTACCGGCAATCGAAGATCTCGGGTGACTTTGACGAATACCGGAGGCTAGCCAGGAGAGTGAAGTCCAGCATAAGGGCGGCTAAGCGGTCTGAGGAACTCCGAGTGGCGAGACTCTGTAAAGAGAACCCCAAGGAGTTCTTTGGATATGTAAACAGCCGTAAACCAATCCGTCGAACAATTAGCCCTTTAAGGAACGAGGAGGGGACATTAAAGCATTCAGATGCAGAAAATGCTAACCTCCTCAACGACTACTTCTCTTCAGTGTTTACTGAAGAATGTGGTCCCATCCCCCAGCCGACGGATTCCTACTCGTGGGAAAAGCTGGAGGATATGGACTTCACCGAAGTTGAAATCAAAAAGAAGATCAGTGACCTAATGACGAATAAGTCACCTGGCCCGGATGGGTTTCTACCTAAAGTGTTGAAAGAAGTGCGCGATCAAGTGTCACGACACCTGAGCGCAATCTTCAACATGTCAATCCGGACCAAATGCGTTCCTAGAGACTGGCGTGAGGCGGTTGTGACTCCAATCTTCAAGAAAGGAGATCGTAACCAACCGTCGAACTACCGACCTATCAGTCTGACTTCGATAGTCGGTAAACTCATGGAAAGCATCATGGTGGACAAAGTGACGTCGTATTTAGAGTCAAACCTGCTACTGAGGAGTTCCCAGCACGGCTTCCGAAGGCAACGGTCATGCCTGACGAACCTCGTAGAATTCTTCCACTTCGTTTTCAGTGAGCACGATCGGGACAAGGCAGTGGATGTGGTCTACCTAGACTTTCAGAAAACCTTTGATAAGGTACCACACCGCCGCCTTCTCCGGAAAGTGCGAGCGCTTGGCATAGACGAAAAGGTAGCCGGCTGGATCGAGAACTGGCTAAGTGGCAGACGGCAACGGGTGGTGGTGAATGGGCAGTCTTCTGAGTGGGTGCCCGTTACTAGCGGGGTGCCTCAAGGTTCTGACCTGGGACCATTACTATTCATTATCTACGTCAACGACATGGACGGTGACATGGTTGCCAAGATTTCCAAATTTGCCGACGATACCAAGCTTGGTATGAAGGTTGCAAAGGATGGAAATACTGCCCGCCTGCAGGAAGATCTTAGGAAGATTGGGGAGTGGTCGGACACGTGGCAAATGCCTTTTAACGTGGGGAAATGCAATGTGATGCATATCGGCCACAGAAACCCCGAATCTCAGTATATCCTTAAGGGCACTGCTATTGAATCCACCGACACTGAGAAGGACTTGGGTGTAAAAATCACTAGTGACCTCAAGTTCTCGAAACAGTGCATTGAGGCGGAGAAAAAGGCCCAAAGGATGCTAGGCTATATTAAGCGCCAGTTTGGTTATCGGAACCAGGAGATTGTACTGTGCCTGTACAACTCACTTGTCCGACCGCACCTGGAGTATGCCGTACAATTTTGGAGTCCTTCGTTTCGAAAGGACATCGCGAGATTGGAACGCATACAAGCCAGGACAACCAAGCTGATTCCCTCTATCCGACATAAAAGTTATGAGGATAGACTAAGGGAATTAGATCTGTTCTCGTTGGAAATCCGTAGACTGCGTGGTCAGCTCATCGAAGTTTTCAAAATACTTCGAGGGTTCGACAATGTTGACTACCGGGATATTTTCACACTGAGTGAGAACAGAACGCGCAATTACGGCTTCAAACTTGAACTGAAGCGTTACAACCGAGATCTGTGTGGAAATTTTTTCACTTACAGTATCTGCGGTATGTGGAACGCACTTCCAGTGGAAGTTGTCAACAGTGAATCTGTTGACCAGTTCAAGTCAAGACTAGACAAGGTCTTGAAAAGTGTCCGTTTAGGGACGCAAAACAATTGAGCAGCCTTGTGCCCGCTCGATTGCTAGTCCAAAGGTACCCACTTTGAATGGACCGTAAGGTCTCCTAGGGTACCTTCTTTCCTTGTTGTTACTCCTTGTTGTTACTCTCTTCTTCTCACTCTCAACCCTTTTTTGCTCCTTCTCTCTCTCTCTATTTCCCTATCCACCCTCTCCCTCCCCATCTCTCTCAATCCTTTATTTCCTCTTCTCGCCCCCCTCTCTATCCCTTTCACTCTTTGTGTCTTCTCAGACCCCCTTAAAGATTATATTGTAATTTTGTTCCTTTACTCTCCCCAATTTTTCCATGTATTTTTTATCCTTTTTTCCTCTTATCCATCACTTTTTTGAATCGACTTTGCCACACATAGAGAGAGAGAAAAAATAACAGAGGAAAAGAAAGAAATAGCTACCTAGATAGAGAGGGGAGGGGTATTACACCAAGGTTTGAAACTGCATTGTTTTTGTTTTAATTTTGAATCAACTTCATTTCGCATTAACAAAACTGCGAATGAGCTTTTCAAACTGAAGCCCTCTGTTTGCGAAGGCAAAATCCCTCCTTTATAATGAAGAAAACAAATTACAAAGATTTGAACACACTTTTCTCACGTCCCTAAACCTAAAATAAAAACATCATATATATCATACTGCTGATCATTCACTCCTTAACACTACTGTGTTTGATTGGTAGCAAACTGATGTGTAAAATTGGCATTAGCGATTAATTTTTGAATTAGCGAAGTTGTATAATAGATGATTAATTAGTTTCTGCTGGATCTTCACAAAGCAAAACGGCAAAGTTTAAAACTTATCGCTTTATTATTGGAATAAGACTTTGTTCACGGCCGGGGTGATTAATATCGCGTAGTTTTAATATAGGGCGATCTCTCTGATCCACAGAAAGGATTCACGCATTATACGAATGACATTTGTATGTGGCTACATACATTCAACTCGGAAGGTGGAGGTCCACAAAGGTAATACCGGGTATTGCAAAAGTCCTGTTACACTCGTTACGACGCTCTCAACAAATACACAATGATAGTTTTGATGCAGATGACAAGTGTTTATTGTTATAACCTCTAAATATGTTTTTAAATTGTAATATTAATCAATGTGGCCGCCCACGACGGCGAGCACGCGCTCCTATCGAGACGTGGAGAAAGTGAACACGTTGCGGACGAAGTCCTTCCTCATGTTGTTCCACACACGGTTTACGGAGGACTTAAGCTCGTCGACGTTGTTGTGGTCGACCTTGGCAGCCTTACCCTCGACATGCACTCACATGTTGTAGTCGTTGGGGTTGAGGTCGGGTGACTGCGGTAGCTAAAATTCCTTCGACCAATGAAATTCATGTTCAACTCCAACCACTCTTGCGCGGTCTTGGCCATGCGAGCCTGGGCACAGTCCTGCTAAAAGACATAGTCCGCCTTCTTGGTGATATTTCTCACCCAAGGCGAGACTTTTGTGGCCAAAATGTCCTTGTAATCAGCCAGGGTGAGCCTATAACCAGCTGCCAACCACACCGGTGGCATCTTCTCGCCATTCGAAGCCATGGCACCCAGCATCATCACGAAGACCGGGAGCTTGATTTGGAACACGTCATGAATGATCTCGAAGACGTTCTTGCTGAAGCTTACCACGCGGTCGTTTTCCTTGTTGATGAGCGGATCAACCGTGAAGATCTTTTGATCAGAAAAAAATGTGCATTCGATTGCCATGACTTTTCAATTCGTTGAGAAGGAGGCAACAACGCTTCCGACCTGAATGTGTCTCGCCAGATTGTCTCATGTCACTTGAGGCAGATGGGGACTGGAGCTCAGATAAAGCTTCCCTGCTAAGAAACCATTCATGAGTAAAAAGAATAAAGCGGTTAGGTTATCCTTCGCTACTGAGCATGTCCTGTGGAGTGCTAAAAAGTGGGAAAGAGTATTTTTCATTTAGGAAATTAAATTGAATTTGCTTAGATCGGTTGGGAAGCAGTATGTAACACGATAGGCGAAAGATTGTATCCCACTTGCACGAAAAAGAAGGTTAAATTTGGGGGTGGCAGTGTGTGGGGATTTTTTTTCCAAAAAAGGTGGAGTATGTCCGCTTGTCTGTTTACGCGGCGAAGTAAATGTTGCAGTGTACAAAAATATGCCTTAGGGACATGTGATCTCTTCTCTCCGAAATTCGGGAGCACATGAGTATGTTTCCATGCAGGACAATGCTCATTGCAACGCAGCAAGCCATAGTGGAGCAAATCTTGGATGCTGAAAATATTCACGTGATGAACTGGCCTACGCAGAGCCCTGTTAAAACCCCCTTAGAAATGCTATGGAAGACACTCGGTGAGAAGGTTATCTATCTCTCGGCAACCGACGAAAGTTGAAAATTTCGGGCAAAAATTGAAAGACGAATGGAATACAGTAAAATCACGCTCGAACAGTGGGACAAATTGGAGAATCTTGCGGCCGAAGATGCGCCTAAGTTATGGAGAACAAGAGCCTGAATATTTCTTATTAATATTTTTGTCAATTATCTATTAGATAATTATGTTGTTTTCCGGTTATGACTGCATTTATATTTATTTATTTATTTTATATAAGGAAAACAAGGAGACAGCCGCCCAATCCTAATGGATTCTCACTAGCAGCACTGATAAAACGGAGTCGCCTGAAAAAGGTCACAAGGGGTGTGGAAAACACCCAATAACAAGGTCTGCTGACCAAAAAGTCGTGTGCTCTAACTTATTCTGATTTATGACCTTACGACCTTCAAAACTTCAAATAATTCCCGGACTAACTTTGGGAGGACATTGACAATTCTATCATTCTGAAGAGAATGTAAAACAACATAAGGGTTTCAAATTTCGTTAGAACCTAGCCTAAAATAGAATAGCCTGGCTGTACCTGGCCTAACCTAGCTTAGCTTAATATAATCTATCTAGCCTAGTATAACCTAGCATAGTATAGCCTACTTTATTCTATTAGCTTAGTATAGCCTAGCCTATCGTATCCTAGTATGGCCTATCCTATCGTATCCTAGTACAGCCTATAGTATCCTAGTACAGCCTAGACTAGCTTAGTAGACCCTAGTCTAACCTAGCATATTATTGTATAGCCTAGCCTAGTATAGCATTACCTAGTGTAGCCTAGCTTACTATAGCCTAGCCTAACCAGATTTGGCTTAGCATTGTATGCCAGAACTTAGCCTAGCACCGCCTAGAGTAGCCTAGCCTAGTAGGGCCTAGCTAGAATAGGCTATTATAGCCTAGCCAATATATCCTTGCATACGATAGCCTAGCCTAGCATACTACAGGCTAGCTTGTTAGAGCCCACCCTAGCATAACCACACCTAACATCATATTATCATATTATACCATACCCTAGACTAGAATAACCTTGCATAGCTTAGCCTATTATAGCTTTGGTTAGCTAGCCTATCGTAGCCTAACATAGTATTACCTAGCATAGCAGAGCATAGCCCTCCCTAGCCTATTATACTATAGATTATACTAGCATAGCATAGTATAGCCCTATCTAGCCTAGTATAGCTTAAAAATAGCTTAGCCTAGCCTAGCATAGTATAAACTAGCCTAGCATTAACTATCCTAGACAAGTGTAGCCTATACTATCCTATTATACCCTAGGCAAGCATAGCTTAGTAGTGTCTAGCCTAACATACTCTATGCTATCCTAACATAGCATTTTATGGCCTAAATTAGCATAGTATATCTTACCCTTGTACATTATATCATAGCATAGTATAGCCTAGGCCTATAAGAGCCTTGCATAATATAGCCTATTCTAGGCTGTCTAGCAGAGTATAGAATATTATAGCCTACTCTAATCTAGCAGAGTATCGACCGAATAGTTATGATGTTATTACCAAAACAAAATAATTCCAGGGCTAACCTTGGGAGAACTTTTGCAATTATAGCATTCAAAAAAGAATGTAAAACAACATAATGGTTTCAAATTTCGTTAGAATCGGCCGAATAGTAATGATGTATTACAAAAAAATAAAAACCAAAACGGGGACCGACCGACCGACCGATATAGTGAGTGGTAGTCTCTCTCGCGAACACACTAAAAACGGGGAAAAGCAAAGAACTAAATGAAGACAGCACAACACACACAGACGCGCACTTAGATTACAGGCACACAACACACATTCTCAAAACAAGGGCGGTTTGGCCAATAAACAAATGACATGCGCTAGACACACGGGAGGGTCCAAGACAAAAGATAAAACAATCAATCAAAAGATAAAAATGAAAAGACAACTTACAAAAGGGATAAAACACTACTTCGCCGAACGGGCCAACCGATCCGCCTCCTTGTTGCCCGGAACGGGAGTCATTTCTAACCATCCAGGAACGAATCCGTAAAACCAAAGTGTGGGTGGACAGAAAAGAACGAACCGGCGCCAAAGCAGGCCGGGAATCGCTAAAAACAATAAAATCCGAAGAATTGATGGATAAAATTAAATTAAAAGCCAAAAGAATGGCCGTCAACTCGGTGGTAAAAACGGATAATACAAGAGGGAGGGTGCACCGAAGGGACACCGCGACCGCCCTAACACCGAGGTCCGACTTCGAGCTGTCAGTATAGATGGAACGCTTTTGCGCATGAGAATACGCATGTTCAAGAAACAGGCACTTTAATATACGGGGGTCAGTAGACCCTTTATCGAAACGCCAGAAAGCAGTACAGACCTCAGGAGGGCGAACGCTCCAACACAGAGACGACGGAAATGGGAGGGCTAACACCCCAGGAATACCCAGGGAGGTGAGATGGTCTCCAACCCGGAGCCCCAGAGGCCGGGGTAGAAATGGCCATTGATCAAAAGATGCCGAAGAAGATGGAGCAAAAAAGCACCCATATATTGGGGAATAAGGGTACTGCTGAACACGAAACAGGGATCGTAGGCACACCTGCAGCCGTTGATATCGCAAGGGAAGCACGCCACCCTCTACAAAAAGACTAAGGATCGGCGAGGTGCTCAACTACTAAGATGGGCACCAAGCGAACGAACAGAGTCAAGCAACTTCAAGGCCGAAGGAGACACTGAAGAGTACACCTGGCAACCGTAGTCCAGCAGGGATGGAACCAGCGCTAAAATTAAGCGACCACAAGGTGCGCCTATCACTACTCCAAGTGGTGTGGGATAAAACCCGAAGTAAATCCATAACTTTCGAACAGGAAGCCCTCGACCCCCGCAAATGGGGCACCCAAGTGAGCTTGCTATCAAGCGTTAAACCCAATAACTTAAAAACGGAGACATACTCAATCGCCGTGCCGTCCAAGAGAGGAGAGGGGGGCCAAAGACCCCACGACCCCGATAAAAATGCATGGCCTTCGTTTTGGTGACTGAAAAACAGAAACTCTTGGGCACAGCAAGACCCGTCACGGCCTAAATTGCCAGCTGTAATCGACGGGCCCCAGAAGACAACCGGGAAGATGAACAAAAAAAACCACCTTGTCATCCACGAAAAGAGAAGCCGAAATCCCCTCCGGAAGAGAGGACACCAGACTATTAATAGCATCCCTGGGAACACCATCTTCTTGAACCCGCAAGCCTGAGAAAGCATCCCCAACACGTACCTTAAAAGTACGGGACGATCAAAATTCTTGAATAAAAACCGGTAAAAAAACCCTCATACCTCAATCATATAACTGAGGTAAATGTCGAAAAACACCGCTAATACCTGATGCCTGGAGGAAATTAGCCGTAAAACGAACTCTTCCAAACGGATGAGGTGGTCAAGAATACTACGACCGCTGCAAAAATCGCACTGAAATGGGGGAGAGGTGCGAATTGGACTCTAAAAACCAAGTAAGGCGAACTTGAACCATCCTCTCGAAAAACTTACTAAGGCAGCTCGTAAGATCAATCGGACGATAGTGACTGGGGTCCAAACCGTCCTTACCGGGCTTGGGAAAAGATAGAACAACCCCCACAAGCCAAGAGGGCGGATAAATCCATTTGACCCAAAGCAGGTTGAGTGGGGAAAGTCGTAGTGGATGCAATTGTCACCGGGAGAGGTGGAACCACATTGAGACAAAGCATCCCGCAGCTCATAGACAGAAAAGAGAGGGTTATAAGAGTAGGTGGCGTACGTGGTAAAATCTAAAAGTCGATACTCTATAGCGGCCTTATGATCGAAGATAGCTACCAGCGCTACTCACCGAAGCAAAATGGTCAGCCAGAGCATCCCTGACCAACTGGCCATCCGACACAAGCGAGCCTCCGATATTCAGCGTGGGAATGGCATGACCAGCGTAGCGACCACGGATCTTATTGACCCTCTTCTAAACCCAAATCAACGACGTGGACGAAGAGATGGAAGATACGTACCGGCGCCAAGAATCACGGCGGGCACGACGGAGGGTCCTCTGGCGGATGGCACGAACCAGGTTCCCATCAACCCTATTCGAGACGGTCGAGTTCCGCCACTAACGGAAATGAGCTAACTGATAGACATCCTACGACAGGCCTCACGGAAGTCTAGCCTGAAGGAGTCTCGAAGAGACAGGACCTCCTTCTCAAAAAGGAATACGGAACAAGAACGCGAAGCCGCGCTATGGGAACCTCCACAATTGGTGCAACATTCATGATTCTCTCAAGAGGAGCCATGATAGTCCAACGTACAGGACACACAGCGACGAGCCTGCCTACAATTGCTGCTCATATGGCCAAACTGGTAGCAATTAAAACAACTTCTGGGCAGCTCGACATAACGGGACACAGGGACATGAAGATAACCAGCACGAACAAACTGGGGCAGATCCTGACGCTCAAAGATACTCGTAGGAACCTTAGCGGGACCAACAGACTCAGAGACCTTATAAACGTCCGCAAACCCTCTGGGACGATAGAGCACCCGCAGCAAAGCACATTCGCAGAACAAAGCGCTCAGCAGCCTCGAAAATATGGGTCGTAAAATATGAGACCGCTGAATCACCGGTATCGAAGGAACCCAGGGCGGCATCGGTAAAGGAATCCAACACAATTTGCTCGCCGCAGATCCCAACGAGGAGGGATGGAAAGGCAGGGGCCAAGAAGGGCGGCCGACAAGACGATCGGGAAGTCATCAGTCCCGGAATCGACCACCGGAAATCGAGGAAACAGTCGGACAAGTCTACAGCACTAAAATAATCTGATTGAGCATGGTAAGATCGCTTGAATTTAAATGACAAAGGGAATCGGATAATAAAAGGGACTCAACTACACCGCCCCGGGGATTACGGGCAGTATCACCCCGAGACGGGTGGCGAGCATTAAAATCACCAAGTAATAAAAACGGGGTAGGTAACTGACTTGTGAGCTCTAAAAGGTCAGACCGACAGAACAAACAGTTAAAAGTTTGGTGATAAAAACCCTCGCAGCAACAGCCTGCAAGGTAGTACGGAGGGGAAGTGACGCAGAAAATAGCAAAGAGGAAATTAAAAGAGAAGCACCACCATGGGACACGCCCCCAGCAGGGGAGATGGAATTAAACACCCGGAAGTGCAAAAGCGCCGGGAAGGAACGAGTCCCAAGCTTACTCTCTTGCAAAAGACCACCAAGGACCAAACGCTAGGAAGCAAGAGCTCGAGTTCCTCCCACATGGAGAGAACCCATTGACAATTCCACTGTAGGATGACAGACATTATTGTCGTCTCGACATCAACGTCAAGATTCTAATGATGGAAACCTACGAAGGTTCCCGACGACTAGAAGACCCAGAGGGAACAAGGGGCAGATCGCGGTGAGCCGGGGACGACCCGGTACGAACTTGACAGCGTGAACGGTGGGGAGGGCGACAGCTGAGAGCCAGACTGATCCCACAACGTGGACGGCTCATGGCCTGGTGAGAAAGGAAGATCAAGCAGATATGGACGAGAACTAAGATGCGAAGAAGATGGAACGGAAGACAGAACATGGAAAGAGGGTGAGAAGGGAACAGGGTCAGAGGGTAAGGAGGGTATTGGGTCAGATAGACAGGAAGGAACATGGTCAGAAGGAGATTAAGAGAAATTGGGACAAAGGGCAAGGAAGAGGCGAGTGTAGGAGGCAAGGAAGACGAAACTGGGATAGGAGGCATCGAAGATTGAACAGAAGTAAGTGGCAGGGAAGAAGGAACCGGGGTAGGAGGCAAGGAAGAAGGAACCGGGCCAACCTCTACCCTCACAATGACATCGGTGATGCCAACGAGGGAGGCAAGCGAATACCGGGAAGGAGAAGAAATTAAAACGGAGGGCGCCCCAACAACCGACTCGGGGACCAAACAAGGCTCATCAGAGGCAGCACGCTTGGACTCCGAATGGGGTGAGGAGGAACCCTTCCGTTTGCGCTGAGGCAAAGGAACGGAAGGAACAGCGGGGGCAGACGCCTGGAGGAACTGCCGGATATCCTTCAACGTCTCAGCTCGGTCGGTCTCAATGACAAAGGAGAGGGCGCAACGGAGGAACCGCGAGGAGGAGACAGAGAAGGAGTGGGACGACCGGGATGAGGCCAGTGGGAACCTGCCTCCCGGAGAACGTCAGAAAAGAGACGGCCGGAGAGGGCGAACTGCCCCCGCATCCTACGACAGGCCTCACGGAAGTCTAGCCTGAAGGAGTCCCGAAGAGACAGGACCTCCTTCTCAAAAAGGAATACGGAACAAGAACGCGAAGCCGCGCTATGGGAACCTCCACAATTGGTGCAACATTCATGATTCTCTCAAGAGGAGCCATGATACGCCAACGCAAAGGCCGCACAGCGACGAGCCTGCCTACAATTGCTGCTCATATGGCCAAACTGGCAGCAATTAAAACAACTTCTGGGCAGCTCGACATAACGGGACACAGGGACACGAAGATAACCAGCACGAACAAACTGGGGCAGATCCTGACGCTCAAAGATACTCGTAGGAACCTTAGTGGGACCAACAGACTCAGAGACCTTATAAACGTCCGCAACCCTCTGGAACGAAAGTTTATCTTTTAGTCTCGATGCATCATACTGCAGAAATTCTTTGCAGCGAATCACTCCCTTAACAAAATTAAGGCGAGGGCGGGGCACAACTGAAATTGGGACCTCCGAAAGGGAGGACAAATTCAGCACGGCGCCAGACTGCTCTTGCTAAGATACCTCAATCACTAAATTGCCACTACCACGGCCCCACATAGGGCAAGGCGCATCGCAGCGGGACTAAAATTCCTTCAAATCAAACAGGTCCAATTTAGAAGGCGGAGACACGAAACTGGAATTCAGCACCAGAAAACGACGATAATCCAAATCAGGATCTATCTCTTCGGCGAAGGGATCTAACAAAGGCGGCAAAGAGGACTTACTGCAGGCGTAGTACGAGAACCAGAAGTCGCAGGAGATATTTTTTTTATTATTACCCATATGAAGTAAAGTATAAAAGGAGGGTGCGAACTCGTGCAGCGCAGTCACTGTCTACCATCGCGGCACCTACTCGGAGCGCCGACCAAACCGTCAACCCAGCCATCGTTTTAAAAATAGCCGAGCAGCCTCGGAAATTTACCAGTTGGGAAAGCAAAGGCCCCCAAGAGCGCCACTCAGGCTCAGGCACCCACCAACCAACACAGGCAGGACCCAGCCATGGGGTCGCGACCCCTAACGGACAGCTCTGATACACCGAGATCGCCAAACAAATGTAGATGCAAGGACGATGCAGGGTGAAAGAGAAGACGAGGTAGGGGTTAGCGGAAGAAGAAAAAGAATGCTAAGCTGGGGCCGGACGGGGTGCTGAGTCCCGTCAGCACGGCGGCTAGGAAAGCAAATTGCCTTGCCCCTTACGAGGCATTTATATCTATCGTTCTCTAGTCCGGGAAGCTTCTTTTCTTCAAATAAGCATTACTTTTATTAAACATTTTTTTCACGGCTATTCTTTAAATGAAACTTGTGGACTATAGATGCAATTTTCAAAGAATATTCTGTTCATTTTTAAGGGAAATTAAGCGCGTAATTTCATGAAAATATAAATTTTGATATTTTGTTCTCTAGTTTTGGGCGGTAGTCTATTTTTTTATATATCATAAATCTTTTCAAATAAAACAGATAAAAATAATATAATGCTGAACAATAAACAAGGTCTGCTGACCAAAAGTCGCGTGCTCTCACTTATTCTGATTTATGACCTTACGACTTTCAAAAACTTTCAATCATTTTTGGAGTAACCTTGGGAGTACCTTGGCAATTATATCATTCGAAAGAAAATTTAAAACAACATGTAGGGGTTTCAAATATCGTTAGAATCAGCCGAATATTTATGATGTTATTGCTAAATAATTCCTCGGCTAACCTTGGGATGAGTTTGGCAATTATACCATTCGAAAGAGAATGTAAAAAAACAACAACATAAGGGTGTCAAATTTCGTTAGAATCAGCCAAATAGTTATGATGTTATTGCCAAATAATTCTCTGGCTAACCTTGTGATACTTTGACAATTACATCATTCGAAAGAGAATGTAAAACAAAATTTAAGGGTTTCAAATTTCGTTAGAATTGGCCGAATAGTTACACTGTTATTACAAATAAAACATCGAAAGCCCCTGGCTTTCGATGAATAATCCTATTTTATTGGTATTTCTGGAGGTATCAGCAGAAGCTCACCTTAAGGTATGCCACAGTAGCAAGGCATAATAGCAAATATATATTTGCTCGCCCTCATAACTAGTAGCTTTCTCTCTGGGTTGATCTATGAGGTCTAACTTTACTTTATAATTTATTTCACCTAAAAGCAAGCAACCAACCTTCACTATTAAGGAAATTTCTGGTAGGATTCCCAGGTCAAACTAAGGGAAAATAAAGTTTCCCTTCTTGGCATCAAAGGTGCCATTATAGAAAGAATCACGGCGCAGGCTCTCTACTAATGATTTCTCTCGCACTTATTTTGTAAATAGTTGTTTCTAGGGATAAATAAATAGCAAAAATGTGTATTATATACAAGGAAAACATTGAAATAATTTAAGCAGGTTTATTTTGATTCATTAGGTTTCAAGAAATTAATGTTGTTTATTTACAAAATAAATTACAATCATCTTTAATGATCAAAATAAATTGTAATCAGATGGTTCAATGTGTGGTGAATATGGAAGATGAGGAAAAACTTTCTAACATAACATTAATTTTTCTGGTGTCAAACGTGCTACGTATGGGGTATGCATTTTCATTGAGGAAGAAACCATTTTGTTCGACTAGTGATGTACATTTTTGTTCCTGACCTCCATTTAAAAGCTGCACTTGTTGAATTTATAGATCTGCAGTGAGTATTAGCTTATTAATGAGTAGCTTATAATGAATAACTCGGAGTAAGGAGTAAGGATGGGCTTTTGTATGCGATTAAGCCATTGTTTTTGCGTGTAATATTACAGTAAAATCCACACTTTTGTTTGCCCGTGACGCTTCTGTTCAAAAATAAGTCACGGACATTTCGAGATATTATATATAAAGCAATATTCAGACGTTGTCCTTCAGACAATTCATTTAGTACTCAAGCACCATTTTTCCTACGCACTACGCTTCCTACGCTTAGGTACACAACACTAGCCATACATTTGACCATGGTTCTATCATTAAAGGAACAGTGCACCTTTGAGTACATAAGTTTCGACATAATAAAAGTTTTGGAGGTCGAGGATATCTTGCATGCAATCCATCCTTAGAAATCATTTCGTTAAAAATAATGGTTGAGATGACTCCTTGCGCAACAGTAGGTGACTTTGCAGAAAACCTAGGAGTGAACAAATCAGGCATTGCCAGGAACCTGCATACAATAGGAAAGAAATAAAAAAGTGGATAAGTGGGTTCCACACCAGCTAACATAAAACCCACGAATTCTGTGCTAAGAGATCCAAATTATCTTTCCCTTCAAAGAATATTAACGTACCATGAGAAGACGATTCTGTAGGACAAATTGCAAACTTTCTCAAAGCTTAAGTACCGCCAAAAGATCATGATGACAGTATCTGATATAATTCCATTTTAGCCATAGGGAAAACGTCGCAAGACAAATATTTTCAAGAACAGGATGAAACATCGCTACAGAAATTGAGCGAGTTGGAAATAGCCACTTTACCCCACCTACCTTTTATCATTCCATGGACTTCTCACTCATAGATTACCATCCCTATATTTTGAAGCACCTTTCAAAATAAGCCTAAACTCGGTGCACACTGGCATAAATTAAATCTCTCGTAATTAAACGCCGAAAATAATTTTCGGACAACTTAAAATATAGGATTGTATACAAAGTCCATGTATCCAGTGCTAGCTTACATACGAGGGGCGGTCAATAAGTTTTGTGAATTAGTAGGGCAAAACAGAGGAAGGAGGATAGCTGTTTGTGGGGTTGTTAGGACAAGTTATGAAAAGTCAGGACCTGCAGCCTCACGCTCCTTCCTCGTCTATTTAAGAAGCAGTAGCTGATCGCAGATCGTCAGTCACAAATTTTTCAACAATGGAGAAGGTTGAGCACCGCGCAGTGATCAAATTTTTGACCAAGGAAGGCAAGAATGCAAAAGAGATCCATGAACGCATGGTTGCAATGTACACCAACACTGCCCCTTCATATGCAACCATTGCTCGCTGGAATAGGGAGTTCCACCATGGTCGTGAGTCCCTTGAAGATGACACCCTTCAGACGTGACCAACGAGGACAATGTGGCCCGTGTGGAGAGGATGATCCTTGAAAATCGACGGGTGAAGGTTTTAAAAAATCGAGCGAGAACTTGGAATATCACAGGGAAGTGTTATCAACATCATCCACGACAATTTGGCCATGACAAAGGTCTCTGCCCATTGGGTCCCTAGAAACCTCATGCCCATGATCGACTTCAACGTCGTCAAAGTCCACACGGCCAGAGTTGAACAAGCTGCCCTGCGCGAGTGCGGATTCGAGGAGCTCAACCATCCCCTCTACACTCTAGATCTGGCACCTAGCGACTACTTTTTATTCCGCCAGCTCAAGGCTGCACTGCGTGTACACCGGTTTGGGGACGATGAAGATGTCCAGCTTGCCGTCCAGGAGTGGAATGAACAGCAGTCGCGAGATTTCTGGTTGTCGGGAATTCGAAACCTCAGGGACAAGTGGCGCAAGTGCATTGAAGTCGAGGGTAGTTATATTGAAAAATAATAAACACTTTTCCTCATATCACTGCCTGCGAGCTCTTCGCCTACAGAGAGATCCTCAACTATGTCATCCTCAGAGGTGAAAACCAAGTCGAGGGTATTATTGCCTCTCATCGACTCTCTCACCTATTGAGTCAGGAACTCGTTATTGGCGAACTCCAGGAGTACTGAGTTCTGGCCACAGGTTTCTCTCGTTTCCCACTCAACTTTGGTATTGAAATCACCCATGGCGATACAAACACTATCTTGAACAAGTTCACCCAGTAGCTGGTTCGGATCGCTGTCCTTTTCAACGAGTTGCGTAGGGCGTTTTTAAAGCACCAGGCTCCTGTATCTGGCAGGACCTATATCTAGATCAATTCCTTGTAGCTCGTAGTTGGATACAATGCTGCACTTCGTCGATTTAGGTGTATCCTTGACATATAACATCACACTGACACCTTCTCTCTCTGGCCTATCTTTTTGGAAGAGTTGGTAACCGGGAATCGTGAATTCACCTTCAAAATCTCGGTTTGAGGTTTTTACACACGAATCTGTTATGGCTACCATTTGAGGTTCTACCTTCGCTACGAGGGCAGGAAGTTGAACAAATTTGTTCCTGATCGACCTCGCATTAAACAGAAGAACTTTCAGGGAGTCCCTGAATGTAGGGCTCCATATGCTTTTCCGTTTACTTGCTTATTTGTTGGCGAGGAGGCACACCTCTTTGCGACCTCTGAGAAGGTCGTCCCAGGAGTAACACGGGAGTATTGGAGTACGTCCGCCCTTACTCTGGACCGGACACTCCTTAGGGTCCTTTCTACGACATCCTGGGTCATGTTCGATAGAAGGGCCTTTCCTTTAAAGGAAAGATATACCCCATCCCTTTGGTAGAGATCATTTCTACCATAAAAGTTGCGGTACGGGTCCACAAAAAAGATCCCCTCTGCCTTACAAAAATCTGCCAGGCGCCTGGTTCAAAGAGACGTTCATCGAGTGAGCGGTCTGTGTTGGAGCTCTACTTGGGAGCATCCCGACCACAACACGCATGCAAGTTTTCAGCTCAGTCATCCACGACACCCATGACTGTGTGGAGGATTTTATCCGTAGGGCTTACCCTACCTCCTCTCAGGTAGAGGTCGTTTCCACTTACCATCAGAGCAACGACTGAGCTCTCAAAAATCTGAGATTAATCTGCCTCTACTCTGTAGTTGTGGATAACCCGTCCTGGCAGGCAGCTTATCTTCACATTAGTGCGAAGGCGGCCCCTAGCCGGGCCTGCAGACCCCGTGCTTAAGAATTACCAATAAGGGTGACCCTCGCACATTTGTCTGCAGACGACAGAGGCTTCCCTTTCGGAAGCGACTTGCCGGTTTCCTCTTCTTTCTCTACATCTTTCTTCTTCTTTTTGTTCTTCTTCTTCTTCTTCTTCTTCTTCTTCTTCTTCTTCTTCTTCTTCTTCTTCTTCTTCTTCTTCTTCTTTTTCTTGTCTTCATTTATTTTCTATTCTTATTTTTCTCGTTTCTCTTCTTCTGTTTCTACTCTCTCGTCCTCTGTTTCCACTTTCTTTTCTTCTCTTGTGACCTTCTCTTCTTCTCTTTCTAATTTTTCTTCTTTCTCTTCTTCCTCTTTCTTTTCTTCTTTCTGGCTCGTTGAGCCAGTCCTGCAGCAGAAGACTTCTGCTCTTGGACGTCGGAAACCTTCTCTCCTTCGCGCTGGCATGAGAATCTACACCTCCCTGTTTTTAAGAGGTAAACCTGCTTTTGAGGTGGGAGTTCTCCTCTCTGAGTTGAGCGATGCTCTCGCTTAGGTGCTTTTCCAGTTCGCAGAAGTCACAGACACTAACGGCATCTGTGAGCTCCTTGCAACTTCTATCCCCGAAGATTTTGCAGGTTAACTTGCGGAACGGAGGACCATTCTTCCTGGCTATCTTAAAAACTCCGGGACCGTACACATTAAAAAAGGTTTTTGTGTATGATTTTATCTCGCACTAATCACATCCGCCTATTTCCAAGAGGTTTTCGGTCGTTCTGCAAACAGAAACTCTTTGACCAAGAACACCATCCCTAAGGTTTCCCCTGGGCCAGACGTTCCCAATCGTGCCGCAGCCCCAACTGAGAAGCATGAGAGCTCAAGTAAACTGAATCTCTGATTTTTCGACAGGGGTGTTTTAGGTGTAACTGTCTTCCTACTTAGCCCTACACATCAACTAAAAACGGCCAGACTTAAGGCAAATAATAAAGCTAAGTGCCTACGACTTCATTCGAGATCTTTAGCTGATCTAGCAACCAACAAGGCACAAAAGTTCTCACCAAAGAGCAGTTGAGTCTTTGTTCACCACGTAGCGATCACAAGGGGCTGGTCAGGCCATTACACATTAGGAGAAAGCTTCTAAGGAGTACCTAACATTTCTCCATTAATCGTACCCCAAACGCCTGAGTTTCTTTCAATCTCAGTCTCTTGCAACCTATGAGTGCTCCAAGGCGTTATTTAAAGAGGTTTCAAAGCCTCTCTTCTCACGCGGCATAAGGTAGCTGGTGAGGCCCTTATTACTAAACAACTTATGTGTAATAGAGATGAATGTTTGTTTTTTGTTGTTAGTTATGTTTTTTTACAGAATCGAAGAAGTTTGTAGGGGGATTCAAGAAGACGCATCAAAGAAGTGGTAGAGAAGTTCGACCATCCTTAGTCTGGATCCTACCAAAGCTACCTTACTGGTATGGGTGACCTTGCCGGACTAAATGTCCCCCAGCTTAACTAGCTTAACTCAAGCAAATCGCTCAAGCTCTCTCTCCGACGGTAAGGTGGTTGTTGAGAGAAAGAGAGAGAGAGAGAGAGAGATAGATAGATAGTGTGCGTGTGTCTGTCTGTCTGTGTGTGTCACAAGGAATAGTAGTAACTCAAAGGACATTGCTGACCATACCGTGGATGTACCATTTTGGGAAAGACCTAACCTATAGCATAAGAGAATGTATAGCATAAATGAAGGCTCTCCCCGCCCACCTCTCCCACCCGCATTTGCGGGCCAGAAAACGGGAAAGATACCTCAATGTGCTGAAAAAATATAACACAAACAGGAAATTTTCATAGAAAAGTTAAAACTTATCTACTTTACTCAAATCTATAATCTATAATAAGGTGGTACCATCTAGGTCAAGGTGTGGATTATCTTGTCAATTTGAGATTTGAACTGTTCAAGAAGATGTGCTGCAAATGCTAGTATGGAATTGCGGTAATTCCAGTTTGTAACTATAGTTACGTGTAGCATTTGCGTTCAACGTGAACAGCCTCTTGTGATCTACGTTTTCATCTCCTCGTATTATCTTAAAAGTTTCAATCAGCTGGCCTCTTAACCGGCGCGTCTCCAAGGAGAACATCCCCATTTCTCGTAGCCTATGCTGATAAATTTTATGTCTAAGGTAGGGAATCAGTTTTGTAGCTGTGGCCTGTAACCTTTCCAGCCGTCCAATGTCTTTCCTCCTGGTTGGGGACCAGAATTGTACGGCGTATTCAAAGTGTGGCCATACTAAGAGAGTTGTACAAGGCGAGAACAATCTGGTTATTTCGGAAGCGAAAATGCCTCTTTATGCCCCTCCCCCCCCCCAGCATTCACTTAGCTCTCTTTTCTACCTGGAGGCACTGCCTGGAGAACTTTAAATCACTGATAATTGGCACGCCTAAATCTTTCTCAAGGTCTGTGGTATCTAGTTGTTTGCCTAGCAAGGAGTAGTTTTCCCGATGGTTACATGACCGATGTGCATTACCTTGCACTTATCAAGGTTAAATGGCATCTACCACCTATCTAACCACTCGGATATCCTGAAAAGGCTATTTTTTCTGCGTTCCACTCCTTCTCGCGAGCTCATACTACATCCCAGTTTGCTATCGTCGGCAAACTTTGCTATCGAACATATTAGTCCTTCTTCTTTATCATTGATGTATACGATGAACAATAGAGGCCCAAGCACTGAGCCTTGAGGCACCCCGCTACTGACTGGCGCCCATTGCAAAGCTACCTCGTTGACTTTTAATCGTTGACTCCGTCCCAAGAGCCAGTTTTCTATCCATTCGGCTACCTTGCCAGTAATGCAAAGGGCTCGGACTTTATTTATCAACCTGCGCTGTGGTACCTTATCAAAGACTTTTTGAAAGTCCAAGTATAAGATATCCACAGCTCGACTGCGATCATACTTAGTCAAAATACTGTGGAAATATTCTAGTAGATTAGTGAGACATGATTGGTACTTGCGAAATCCGTGGTGGGAATCCAAGATCAGGTTGTGCGACTCTAAGTGCTGCGCTATACTGTCTGCAATTATTCCCTCGAGCAGTTCGCCTACGATGGATGTCAGACTAATAGGCTGGTAATTACCCGGGCATTCGCGGTCCTCCTTCTTATAGATGGGAGTTACGTTTGCTATTCTCTAGTCTTTCGGCACATCTCCAGTTTTCAAAGATTTGTTGAAAATGGTGGTGTGCTGGGGAGTGAAATCTTCACTAACTTCTAAGAGGACTCTAGGAAGAAAGCCATCCGGACCTGGAGACTTATACGGGTTAAGGTTTCCTAGTCTGGCTACTACCTTGTTTCTCTTTAAGACTATTTTGTATAGGTTTTCGCTCTCTTCAAAATGAACCCCCGGCCTCAGAGCTGGGCAGTCAACTTTCATCGTAAATACGGAGGCGAAGTAGCCGTTCAACACGTTGGCGATGTCTGGTTCTGACTTCCGTAACACGCCATTGCCATCTCTCTGCGGTCTTATGCTATGACGAATCGGTTTACGGCTATTTACATGCAGGAATAATTATTTCGGGGTCTCTTTAGAGAGGGAGGCCACCCGAACTTCCTCGCTGCGGTTAGCTCTACACTTTGCCTACACTTTTCCCTGTATTGAAGAAGACTT
The DNA here is from genome assembly GCA_963969495.1 of Ceratothoa steindachneri. Lineage (NCBI taxonomy): Eukaryota > Metazoa > Arthropoda > Malacostraca > Isopoda > Cymothoidae > Ceratothoa > Ceratothoa steindachneri. The sequence goes on from OZ018335.1 coordinate 76,695,870, forward strand.
TTTTCATTACGGTTGTCTTTCCAGTTATTGTAGGCAGTTTTCCTGTTCCTTATCGGTGCAGCGATGCCTCGATTGAACCATCTAGGTTGGATAGGCCTGCCGCTCATGCTTTTGCCGGGGACAAGCGCAGACTGTTGGGTCATAAAACTTTCTTTAAACGCCAACCATTTGTCCGAGGCTCCTTCTCCTGTTGTGGTCCCAAGCCGAGCTATCGCATTCCGAAGACCCACAAAGTTCGTGCGTCGGAAGGTGGGTTTAAAGATAGCAATGTGAGAGCGTTTTTCACATCGAATGTGTACTGAAAACGTGACTGTGCGGTGATCGCTCCCACCCAGACACTCTCCCACGCTGAGTCCGGATACCATGACGTCCTCGGTGTTGAACACCAAGTCTAACATGTTCTCACCCCTTGTTGGCTCCTCTACCCACTGTGTCAGGGAGTTATCTTGAGCGAACTCAATCAATCTTCTCCCTTCCGCATCGCCTAACCAGTTCCTCCAGTCATTCTTACGGCAGTTGAAGTCACCAATGACCAAACTCGTGCGACTATTTATCAGGTCGGCTTTAGTCTGACTCTTCTGACTGTCTTTGCGGCCTGTAAACCACCACTACTTGATAAGAGGAGATGGTAAAATCTATGTCTAGCCCTAAAATATCGTGACCACATCTCACCTTGTATTCAACAGCAGGGAAACAGTTGCGGAAATATACCATAACTTCGCCGCCCACTCGACAATGTCGGTCACGGTGGAACATTGTATAACCGGGGATCACAAACTCACCCTCGAAATCTCGATTGTCAATATGGATCAACGTTTCTACGATCGCCACGATATCTATTACATTATTGGAGGCCAATACAGCCACAAGTTCGTCCCACTTGTTTCGTATCGAACTCGCGTTAAAAAAAATAGAACTTTTAGGAAACGCTGGCTAGTCCGCACGCTCCTTTTGCTAACGCGTTTCCCGACGACTCGGATGGAGTGTTGTTCTCAGAAAGGGACGTGTAACCATGAGCTCCCTCTGAGCTGCCTGGATCTTCTCCACCTGGGACCGGTTCTTCATCAACGACAAGGTTTCCATTACTCTCTGGTTTCGGTGCAGCAGGGCCTCTTGCAGTAGAATGTCCCGCATTGACTTGCTCTCGCAGCTCGTCTTGAGTGGCACCCGTCGAGTTGTCGCTTGGCTTGCCCCGTGCAACCCTCAACAACCAGAAGGCATTCCTGTCGATTAATTCAGCCAGGATCAGCCTTGTGGGTGATTCTCAGGCACGGGGCCTGCAGCCCCTGCTGGCAGCCCGCCTTCGCACAAGCGTTAAGGTGAGCTGCCTCCCAGGCTGTGGGAATAAACAGGTAAGAGCTGAGGCCGAGAAGTCTCAGATTTCTGAGACTTTAGTCGTTGCCCTTATGGTAAGTGGCAACGACCTCTACCTCAGAGGAGGTAGGGTAGGCCCTACAGGCGAGATTATAAAGAGGGTTATGGGCGCTGTCGACGACTGTGGATTGAAAACCCGCAGACGCATCGTGGTGAGGATGCTCCCGAGGTGGGGTCCAAGCCGGACTGCCCGCGTGAGGAACATGTCACTAAACCGGCGCCTTGCAGACCTCTGTACGGCGGAGGGTGTCTTTTTTGTCGACCCGTACGCCATATTCTATGGTAGAAAAGACCTCTACCAAAGGGATGAGGTGCACCTCTCCTTTAAGGGCAAGGCTTTCCTAGCCAACCTCATCCAGGATGTCGTGGAGCGCACCCAAAGAAGTGTCCGGCCCATTGGGAAGGCGGACGTACGACAGTACGCCCGAGTCACTCCCCAAACAACCTTCTCGGATGTTGTCAAAAATGGTGCCACCGCGACAACCAAGAAGCCGGCAAACGGAAGAGTATAGGGGGTCCTACATTAGGGGACTCCCTGAAAGTTCTTCTGTTCAATGCGAGGTCCATCAGGAACAAGTTTCCTGAGCTCCGTTGCCTTGTAGCGATGGAAGAACCAGAAATGGTAGCCATAACAGAAGCGTGGTTAAAAACCTCAAACCGAGACTTTGAAGGCGAATTCACGGTTGCTGGCTACTAACTCTTCCACAAAGATATGCAAGACAGAGAGGGTGGCGGTGTAATGTTGTATGTCAAGGATACAATCAAATCTACGAACTCTAACATTATATTCGATCACGAGCTTCTAGGCGTTGACCTAGAGATAGGTCCTGTCAGATACAGGACCCTGCTGCTTTACAGACCCCCTTTCCAACCCGTTGAGAAGGACAAGGAACTGTACCAGATGCTGGATGAGCTGGTTCAAGGCAGAGTGTGCATCGTTATGGGCGACTTCAACAGCCAAGTTGACTGGGAAACCAGAGCAGCCTGTAGCGAGAGCGCGCTACTCCTGGAGTTCGCCAACAACGAGTTCCTCACTAAATGGGTCAGAGAACCGACGAGAGGTGACAATATCCTCGACTTGGTCTTCACCTCTGAGGATGATATCGTTGAGGAACTCTCTGTAGGCGAAGAGCTCGGTGGCAGTGATCACCAGCTAATTAGATTTACCATCAAGATCCCGAAGGTAAGGTATGTTGCCAGTCAATCAAGGAAACTTGACTTGAGAAGAGCAGACTTTGCAGGCCTTCGTGCTGGATTGACTGACGTGAGGCTAGAAGTGTGCAATGCTGTTGAAGACTCGTGGAATAGTTTCAAAATCACATTTATGAGTCTTCAATCGCGTTTCATCCCTCTGAAATGCCCCCGTCGGTCTTCTGTTCAACCAAAGTGGTTTAATCGAGAAATCGGCCAACTGCTTAGGGAGGAGAGAACTGTGTACCGGCAATCGAAGATCTCTGGTGACTTTAACGAATACCGGAGGCTAGCCAGGAGAGTGAAGTCTAGCATAAGGGCGGCTAAGTGGTCTGAGGAACTCCGAGTGGTGAGACTCTGTAAAGAGAATCCCAAGGAGTTCTTTGGATATGTAAACAGCCGTAAACCAATCCGTCGAACGATTGGCCCTTTGAGGAATGAGGAGGGGACATTAAAGCATTCAGATGCAGAAAATGCTAACCTCCTCAATGACTACTTCTCTTCAGTGTTTACTGAAGAATGTGGTCCCATCCCCCAGCCGACGGATTCCTACTCGGGGAAAAAGCTGGAGGATATGGACTTCACCGAAGTTGAAATAAAAAAAGAAGATCAGTGGCCTAATGACGAATAAGTCACCTGGCCTGGATGGGTTTCTACCTAAAGTGTTGAAAGAAGTGCGCGATCAAGTGTCACGACACATGAGCGCAATCTTCAACATATCAATCCGGACCAAATGCGTTCCTAGAGACTGGCGTGAGGCGGAGGTGACTCCAATCTTCAAGAAAGGAGACCGTAACCAACTGTCGAACTACCGACCTATCAGTCTGACTTCGATAGTCGGTAAACTCATGGAAAAAATCATGGTGGACAAAGTGACGTCGTATTTAGAGTCAAACCTGCTACTGAGGAGTTCCCAGCACGGCTTCCGAAGGCAACGGTCATGCCTGAGAACCTTGTGGAATTCTTCCACTTCGTTTTCAGTGAGCACGATCAGGACAAGGCGGTGGATGTGGTCTACCTAGACTTTCAGAAAGCCTTTGATAAGGTACCACACCGCCGCCTTCTCCGGAAAGTGCGAGCGCTTGGCATAGACGTAAAGGTACCTGGCTGGATCGAGAACTGGCTAAGTGGCAGACGGCAACGGGTGGTGGTGAATGGACAGTCTTCTGAGTGGATGCCCGTTACTAGAGGGGTGCCTCAAGGTTTTGTCCTGGAAACACTACTATTTATCATCTACGTCAATGACATGGACGGTGACATGGTTGCCAAGATTTCCAAATTTGCCGACGATATTAAGCTTGGTATGAACGTTGCAAAGGAAGGAAATACTGCCCGCCTGCAGGAAGATCTTGGGAAGATTGGGGAGTGGTCGGACACGTGGCAAATGCCTTTTAACGTGGGGAAATGCAAAATGATGCATATCGGCCACAGAAACCCCCAATCTCAGTATATTCTTAAGGGCACTGTTATTGAATCTACCAACACTGAGAAGGACTTGGGTGTAACTCTTACTAGCGACCTCAAGTTCTCGAAACAGTGCATCGAGGCAGAGAAGAAAGCCCAAAGGATGTTAGGCTATATTAAGCGCCAGTTTGGTTATCGGAACAAGGAGATAGTACTTTGTCTGTACAACTCCCTCGTTCGGCCGCACCTGGAGTATGCCGTACAATTTTGGAGTTCTTCGTTTCGAAAGGATATCACGAGGTTGGAACGCGTACAAGCCAGGGCAACCAAGCTGATTCCCTCTATCTGACATAAAAGTTATGAGGATAGACTAAGGGAATTAAATGTGTTCTCGCTGGAAACCCGTAGACTGTGTGGTCAGCTCATCGAAGTTTTCAAAATACTTCGAGGGTTCGACAATGTTGACTACCGGGATATTTTCACACTGAGTGAGAACAGAACGCGCAATCATGGCTTCAAACTTGAACTGAAGCGTTACAACCGAGATCTGTGTGGAAATTTTTTCACTTACAGTATCTGTGGTAAGTGGAACGCACTTCCAGTGGAAGTTGTCAACAGTGAATCTGTTGACCAGTTCAAGTCAAGACTAGACAAAGTCTTGAAAAGTGGCCGTTTAGGGACGCAACACAATTGAGCAGCCATGTGCCTGCTCGATTGCTAGTCCAAAGGTACCCTCTTTGAATGGCTTGTAAGGTCTCCTAGTGTACTTCCTTTCCTTGTTATTCCTTGTTACCCCTTCCACCATGTATAGCTTATCTCGCAGCTATGAGTCTCCCACCACTACTCATTTCGCGCCCGCGTCCGACAGGACTGCAAAACCATTTCGAGTTCTCAAGGGGTCCTCTGCGGAAGGGGAGGTCGTCCTCTCCTCCTTCTTCTTCTTCTTCTTACCACTTTTCTTTTTTCTTCTTACTTCCTGAAACTCTCCTTCGTTCGAGATCGCACCCCTAACCTCCAGTGAACCCTGCACTACCGGTGCCGATGTGTTCGTATCGGTTGGCTCACTGTTGCTCACTGGTGCTCCCATCGAAGCTACTACCTGCCTTTTCTTCTTTCTTCTTCGTTTCTTTTTCTTCAAATTGGTCCGAGAGAGAGAGAGAGAAAGAGAGAGGGAGAGAGAGAGATAGAGAGAACCTCTTTTTGAAGTTTGTATTTTAGAGATATCAGATGCCCAGGAAAATCAGAAAAGTAGATTTACTCTGTTGAAAAGGAAGAGAGGAGATTTAAAATAGGAATTAGATGGTGAAGAAAAAAGAGGCAAAAGACAAATAAATGAATGAAGAGAGACGGGTATTGGGGAGATACAGCTAGCGTGTGGTGATCGTAATAAATCTGAGGCACGCACAATCCTTCCAGAAGCAAGCATATCTTTTGGGCAAATATGATTTTTCTTCCTCATTGGAGTTTGACTAAGTAGTAAAAAAAAAAATGTGTGTCTTTCTTATTATTTTTGGAAAAGGTATTCGAAGATTGTCTTTTGTACTAGGAGAAGTCAAGTGAATCGCGCTAGGCCTAAACCACCATTTTTGCTAGTTCACTTTCTCTCGTCCTTCAGAGCAGAGTTGGGCAACCGCGGAACTTTCTGAGCTTCAACGAGAGTACACCTCCGCTCCTTATCTGGAATCTCCGTCCGCCCGTTGGCATGTACACACTCGTCGGGTATGCCTGTATTGAAGTGTGAGGACACTCAGTGTCGGGCATGTGTATGTACACCAACACCAGTGTGTATGTGTGTGTGCGCGTACATGCGGTTTGTTAGAAGCGTGGCCAAACGGGCGCCTCGTTGCCCGCTGATGCAATGAACTCGAGCCTTCGTCCTTCTCGCGTCCTCAGCAGGAATGTCGGAGATTGGGGAAAGGGGGAGTTGAGGGAATGGAGAGGAGAGGTAAGGGAGAAAGAGAAGTGGGAGTGGGGAATAAAAAAGGGTTCTACCAAATGTATCCACATTTATTATTTATTCATCTCCTTTTGGCTGTGGTTGATCAAAAATGGTTGGAGCAAACGGACAACACGAGAAAGGAGATAATTGCACACTTTTCCGTTGGTTTCAACTTTTGTTCCATCCATTTTCGGGTTTTTTGCGCGGGTTTTCCTACAACCATAAATACGCCAAGGCTTAGCAAAACAGTAAATACCTTTCCTTAAACAAACTGGCAACCAATTGGTTTTAACCTAACCATTGTTGGAGTTACGGTCGAATGATTTGAATATGAACTTGGGATTTATATATTGCATAGAGAAAAAGATACTTCGTTTTACACACACTGTTCATATAATGTACAAATTTTGCCATAATAAAATAATCAATGCAATATATCTCAGAAATAAGGTCATTAGTTCAAAGCTACACACACCTACGCTTTAATACCGGTAGATCCCGATTTTCATCATTGGGTTTAAGGAAAATTTAGAAATTTCCCTACAAAACAAGCTGTTAGCAGCGATTAATTTAGTAATAAGTCGAATAATATTGTAAAAATCATGCGAACCTGATTGTATAACTATTTGCCTAAATATTCATAGAAAGACAACTTCTAGAATTCTATAAATAAAATCTAAATTTCAATCACGGCTAAATTTATATCGTTAATAATAACCTATTGTTATGAGAAATCATTTTTGTTGCGCACCGTTATTGCTAATAATGCTTGGATGTCTTGAAAAGAATATAAATTTAGTTAGGGAAAAATTGGCGTTGGTGTAAAGAAAACGATTAAGTGGGCTGAGTTCTTAGTTAAAAACTCGTAGATGACGTATTTATAAGCCTTGTAAGACGATTCCACGGCTGTTGTTGCCGTTGATGCTGGTTTATACCCAACCTTGAAATAGCCTGGGGGCAGGTCACTGCAGTGCAGCAACATTTTGGAGAGGAGGATGAATAAGAAAACCTGAAGTGGGCTGGCAGAGAGGTAATTTCTCGCAAGAGGGAACAGCCGAGAAATTATATCCGCTTAGCTCTCGCTTGAAGCGGGACAGGCATTCATCACACAGTTTATGCATTTTGGATCCTTTAAATACATTATTTCTTCCCAAAAAGAATAGAAAACAACTTTTCACTGGATACTTCGTTGGTTGATGCGGTTTGGCCGGGACCTGTGAAGTATTTCGAATTTTTGCTTCTTTTTTAACACAGACTGCTATCCATCATGCCTCATGGCTCATTACAATGCGATTCTTCCAAACGGACTCTCATTGGTTATCGCATCATGATTATGTCTTAGCGGACAAGAGACAAGATCAACAACCCGGACACCTGCACGCGGTCAGAAAAAAAATCCTATTTGTTTCTTGGTGGAGATAACGTAAGAGCGAATTGGCAGGATTAATTTGATTTCCAAGGATGCAATGGGGGCATTTAATTGTTTTGAATATATAGAGGAGAAAATAATGTTTTTATACAGCAAAAATATATCTTAGGGTTTATCGACATATTTCTCATTTATTTCTTCGAACTGTGCAAAGAGTAGTGGATTTAGAGATTTAGATGCAGCTAAGGGAAGAATGAGACAAAAAGAATAACATTTGGCGGTTCCATTGCATAAAACACTATATATTTTGACTGTATTTCGTAAGTATCACTGATTAGTTCATATTTTTGCCTAATTTCCCATTTTTCCATAAATTTAAATTCTTTTAAGTGAATCTTAGCATGTACTCCTCAACCTTCGGTTAAAACGGTACTACTGAACAAAAGTTGGTGGGTGATACACAGGCGTTTTCCAAAGGCGAAGTAGTGTTAGTAACGATCACAACAAACCATGATTGGCCAAGTCTAGCTAATTTGAGAATTAGGAAATATAATCTATTGCATAGTTATTTATACTTAGCCTTTAAACTAGCGAAATAGCTTAACGTCAAAGCACAAATATTGGGGGACCCTCGTCAAACCAGAGCTTGGTTGAGGAGCTAACCCACATAGGTTAAACTGATAAACCAGGTTCTGAGTTATTTAGAACTTGGATTTCCAAGTTAATAATTGTGATTAGTTATTTTTGCATGCATATTCACAGAACAGCAACGAGAGCTCCATCTTGGAGCATATTGCATCTAAGAGTTCTAATATGCTTTGGACCTTTTCTTAGTTTGCCACCATTTTAAGTTAACTAATTAATTGTGCTTTCATTTGCTGATGGATTGTTTAGTTGTTTTTTAACGTTTACTAATACAATGTTATTAAGATAAATCTAAGTTTTATTCATCAAATTAAGAAAGACGAGTATTTTGAATTATCACTATCAGATAACTCAAAATACTTGTCTGATAGCTGTCCATGTGTAAGCACCGCTGATAACTCAGACCTAAGGAATTGCATGTATGTAGATCACGAATTAATTTATTTGGTATTTAGATACATTCTTCTATCAACGGCTGCTCTTATTTTATTGATTGTTGCTTGCTGTGTGTGAAAAACCTTATCTTTGAGTTGTCTCCAAAACAAAAAGTCCAGTGACGTGACGATTGGCGAACGCGGGGATTATTCGATGATGTAGAAGAAACTTTTATTAATATATATGTCGCATCACGATGCTAAACGGGAGGTGATCACTCTTATCATAGGGCAAGATTTCGTGTGCGTAGACTTCGGTGAGGGGAGGGGGGGGGGAAGGTACCATGTATGATGAGTTAATTCTTAGAAGAAAAATCTGGATGAAGAGCACCGGTGTTGCTTTATTTACACATAACAACGTTTCAGATTAATCTATTCCCCCTGTTCTGGTTTAAAGAAAATATTTACGATTGACATTTAAAGTTTTAAGGCTATAACACGACATAGAATATTAATTAATCAGCCTATAAAAAAAGCAACTAAAGTTAATTCATAAATGGAAACAAGAATTTTAATTGACAAAAGGGAAATAATTTGAAACAGGAATATTAATCAGGCTATAAACATGCCACAAAAAATTAATTCCTAAAACCAACAATAGAAAAAAGAATTTTAAATAAAGAAGCACAAATAAAGGAAAAAAACCCGGAAGATCTGAGTTGTGTTGGCATGAAATGGATTTGGTTGACTGGTTGGTATCTCTGACTTGGAGATTCTGGTAGAAATACACTAATTCAAGTATTGATTGCGTTGGCAGGTATACTAAAGTTAGTAAATAGGGCATTTTTTCTTTAAGGCGCCCATCTGGTGACAGGCACCAAGGGCAAGAGTTGCTAATTAAATAGAGCATGCTGGCCCATGATACACCGCCGTTCAGGGTACAGAATAGAGCCGGGAAGACGAGGTATTCATCCTACTATTAGTTGATAAAGATCCCTCCTCAGAACGACCACGAAGGAAAATGAAGGACGGGAGATCTGCGAGGCTTTTTGACTAATCGTCCTTTACAAAGCAGACTGAAGCGTTTATATACTTTTTTAGTTATTCCTGTTTAATATATTTTAAGTTTTATTCTTGATCATTTTCATCTCTTATAAATTGTTATTGCTTCTCAAATAGAAGAATTATGAGATTGTAATCTTATAATTTAGTTTTGACGATTTGAGCACCGCTTCTCTTTTGTGGAACCCTTTTTCAATAGTCACCTTCTGTTTCAGCAGGCTTAATTCTTTAATAGGGTTGGTTTCCAGGTGCCTGTTAATGCCCTTATAATCCTAATGTCCCCATCTGTCATATACGTGTGTGCGTCTTCTTTGTAAAAATTTCTTATGTTCCTTTCTGCTTCAGTCTGCCATGTAAAGGACGATTAGTCGAAAGGCCTCGCAGATCTACCGTGTTCTCCTTCGTGGCTATTGACTTTATTTATATATCCATCGCGTTCCATACTTTCGTGATTCAGTTATTTATATATATATATATATATATATATATTAAACTACATATGGAAACTAGTCCCGTTTTAATAATCGTTTTAATAATAATAGTAAACTTTATGCTCCAATAACAGTGTTTTTCTTATATATATATATATATATATATATATATATATATATATATATATATATATATATATATATATATATATATATATATATATATATATATATACAAATTTTTCATGAACGCAAAAGAATGATAAAATGAATCCAGCAAAACGAAAGAAACAGAAAAACAGAATAATGTTATTTCCTAATTCTTTTGAATTCTCTATTAATTTCTCTCTCTTTCATAATCCCAATTGACCTTGCGAAGCGTACCTTAAAAGCTTGTTTATTCGGAAGATTTTTGTCTTCCGCGTAGCCGAGTGGTCTTAGGGACGGTTTAATTGAAATCAAAGCGGTTTCTCGCTACCTCCGTGTGCACGGTTTGAATCCCATCCCTGTACAGAATTTTTGCGAATTAGGATATATATATATATATATATATATATATATATATATATATATATATATATATATATATATATATATATATCCAAGCAGACCGCAAGAAACAGAAAAAACAGGAGGATAATATATATTCCATCGATTTTTTCTCGTAAAAAGCTAAAAGCCTATTAAATCCCTAAGTTACAGAAACACATTTCAACTTAGTCTTTTTTTAAAGTGTACGAGATCGTAGGCGCTTTTTTTAATTGCATTCTACGCCAAGAATGCGGCGCATCTGTTCATAAGGCGGCACTCTTCACATTTAAATCCGAAAGCCTAATCAAATGAGTCTGTTTAACCAACCCTCAGAAATTGAGGCCAGGCGAAAGCTTAGCTGGAACATTCCTATCTCTTCTTGCCTCTGTTCTTTGTTTCTGTTCACACAATAGTAAAAATATACTGAATGAAGGATTTTTTTTATTCTATATCTTCGACCGCTTTCTCCCAAAGCGGGGGCGGCTGGCATCAACGGGACCCTGGCCTAATTGGAGGCGGGCCACGATAGCCTTGCCCATTGCGATCGAACCGCAAAAAAAATTACGAGCGTGGCTTCCCATGCAAGGGCTCCATATCCAGGTTTAGTCTCCTTTTAAGAAACTTGTCATATAGGACACATAGAGGCTATAGTCATGGTACTGTGCCACGGTTTTTGAATTATTTTGTATTGCTAATAAAAATTGTACATAGAAACTAATAACATATATTGAAAATAAATTTTCTGAAATTTGTTTTGAATAGAAGAAAAGTTATACCCTCCTGGCCCCATCATCTTATCGAAATATGAAATAATATGGTTTCCTCTTTTTTCTCTAACAGTTAAAAATTAAGTTGAAACCACCCATTCCTTATTTAGATTAATTTACTAGCACTTCATAATGAAATGATGAGAGAGAGAGAGAGATAGTGAGAGAGGAGAGTGAGGAGAGAGAGAGGAGGAGAGGGAGTGGGGAGGAAGGGATGGGGAAGAGGAAGGGGGAGGGGGAAAGGGACTGGAGAGATGGAGATATAGAGAGAGAAAGGTGGAAGGGAAGAGGCGGGGTAGAGGGAAGGGGTAAAGTGAGGGGAGAGGAAGGGGAAGGGGGAAAGGGACTGGAGAGATCGAGATATAACAACAAGGAGTAACAACAAGGAAAGAAGGTACCCTAGGAGACCTTACGGTCCATTCAAAGAGGGTACCTTTGGACTAGCAATCGAGCGGGCACAAGGCTGCTCAATTGTTTTGCGTCCCTAAACGGACACTTTTCAAGACCTTGTCTAGTCTTGACTTGAACTGGTCAACAGATTCACTGTTGACAACTTCCACTGGAAGTGCGTTCCACATACCGAAGATACTGTAAGTGAAAAAATTTCCACACAGATTGCGGTTGTAACGCTTCAGTTCAAGTTTGAAGCCATGATTGGGCGTTCTGTTCCCACTCAGTGTGAAAATATCCCGGTAGTCAACATTGTCGAACCCTCGAAGTATTTTGAAAACTTCGATGAGCTGACCACGCAGTCTACGGGTTTCCAACGAGAACAGATCTAATTCCCTTAGTCTATCCTCATAACTTTTATGTCGGATAGAGGAAATCAGCTTGGTTGCCCTGGCTTGTACGCGTTCCAATCTCGTGATGTCCTTTCGAAACGAAGGACTCCAAAATTGTACGGCATACTCCAGGTGCGGTCGGACAAGTGAGTTGTACAGGCACAGTACAATCTCCTGGTTCCGATAACCAAACTGGCGCTTAATAAAGCCTAACATCCTTTGGGCCTTTTTCTCCGCCTCAATGCACTGTTTCGAGAACTTGAGGTCACTAGTGATTGTTACACCCAAGTCCTTCTCAGTGTCGGTGGATTCAATAGCAGTGCCCTTAAGGATATACTGAGATTGTGGGTTTCTGTGGCCGATATGCATCACTTTGCATTTCCCCACGTTAAAAGGCATTTGCCACGTGTCCGACCACTCCCCAATCTTCCCAAGATCTTCCTGCAGGCGGGCAGTATTTCCTTCCTTTGCAACGTTCATACCAAGCTTGGTATCGTCGGCAAATTTGGAAATCTTGGCAACCATGTCACCGTCCATGTCGTTGACGTAGATGATGAATAGTAGTGGTCCCAGGACAGAACCTTGAGGCACCCCGCTAGTAACAGACACCCACTCAGAAGACTGTCCATTCACCACCACCCGTTGCCGTCTGCCACTTAGCCAGTTCTCGATCCAGCCGGCTACCTTTTCGTTTATGCCAAGCGCTCGCACTTTCCGGAGAAGGCGGCGGTGTGGTACCTTATCAAAGGCTTTCTGAAAGTCAAGGTAGACCACATCCATCGCCTTGTCCCGATCGTGCTCACTGAAAACGAAGTGGAAGAATTCTACAAGGTTCGTCAGGCATGACCGTTGCCTTCGGAAGCCGTGCTGGGAACTCTTCAATAGCAGGTTTGACTCTAAATACGACGTCACTTTGTCCACCATGATGCTTTCCATGAGTTTACCGACTATCGAAGTCAGACTGATAGGTCGGTAGTTCGACGGTTGGTTACGATCTCCTTTCTTGAAGATTGGAGTCACCTCCGCCTCACGCCAGTCTCTAGGAACGCATTTGGTCCGGATTGACATGTTGAAGATTGCGCTCATGTGTCGTGACACTTGATCGCGCACTTCTTTCAACACTTTAGGTAGAAACCCATCCGGGCCAGGTGACTTATTCGTCATTAGGTCAATGATCTTCTTTTTGATTTCAACTTCGGTGAAGTCCATATCCTCCAGCTTTTCCCCCGAGTAGAAATCCGTCGGCTGGGGGATGGGACCACATTCTTTAGTAAACACTGAAGAGAAGTAGTCGTTGAGGAGGTTAGCATTTTCTGCATCTGAATGCTTTAATGTCCCCTTCTCGTTCCTCAAAGGGCCAATCGTTCGACGGATTGGTTTACGGCTGTTTACATATCCAAAGAACTCCTTGGGATTCTCTTTACAGAGTCTTACCACTCGGAGTTTCTCAGACCGCTTAGCCGCCCTTATGCTGGACTTCACTCTCCTGGCTAGCCTCCGGTATTCGTCAAAATCACCCGAGATCTTCGATTGCCGGTACATAGTTCTCCTCTGCCTAGGCAGTTGGCCGATTTCTCGATTAAACCACTTAGGTTGAAAAGAAGACAGACGGGAGCATTTCAGAGGGATGAAACGCGATTGAAGACTCATAAATGTGGTTTTGAAACTATCCCACGAGTCTTCAACGGCATCGCACACTTCTAGCCTCACGTCAGTCAGTCCAGCTCGAAGGCTTGCAAAGACTGCTCTTCTCAAGTCAAGTTTCTTTGATTGACTGGCAACAGACCTTACCTTCGGGATCTTGACGCTAAATCTAACTAGCTGGTGATCACTGCCACCGAGCTCTTCGCCTACAGAGATATCCTCAACGATATCATCCTCAGAGGTGAAGACCAAGTCGAGGATATTGTCACCTCTCGTCGGTTCTCTGACCCATTGAGTGAGGAATTCGTTGTTGGCGAACTCCAGGGGTAGCGCGCTCTCGCCACAGGCTGCTCTGGTTTCCCAGTCAACTTGGCTGTTGAAATCGCCCATAACGATGCACACTCTGCCTTGAACCAGCTCATCCAGCATCTGGTACAGTTCCCTGTCCTTCTCAACGAGTTGGGAAGGGGGTCTGTAAAGCAGCAGGGTCCTGTATCTGCCAGGACCGATCTCTAGGTCAACGCCTAGGAGCTCGTGGTCGGATATAACGTTGGAGTTCGTAGATTTGATTGTATCCTTGACATACAACATTACACCGCCACCCTCTCTGTCTGGCCTATCTTTGTGGAAGAGTTGGTAGCCAGGAACCGTGAATTCGCCTTCAAAGTCTCGGTTTGAGGTTTTTATCCACGATTCTGTTATAGGTACCATTTCGGGTTCTTCCGTCGCTACGAGGCCACGGAGCTCAGGAAACTTGTTCCTGATTGACCTCGCATTGAACAGAAGAACTTTCAGGGAGTCTCCTAATGTAGGACTCCCTATACTCTTCCGTTTCCCGGCTTCTTGTTTGTCGTGGTGGCACCATTTTTGACAACCTCCGAGAAGGTTGTTTGGGGAGTGACCGGGGCGTACTGGCGTACGTCCGCCTTCCCAATGGGCCGGACACTCCTTTGGGTGCGCTCAACGACATCCTGGATGAGGTTGGCTAGGAACGCCTTGCCCTTAAAGGAGAGGTGCACCCCGTCCCTTTGGTAGAGGTCTTTTATACCATAGAATACGGCGTACGGGTCGACAAAAAAGACACCCTCAGCCGTACAGAGGTCTGCAAGGCGCCTGTTTAGTGACATGTTCCTCAAGTGGGCAGTCCGGCTTGCACCCCACCTCGGGAGCATCCCCACCACGACGCGTCTGCGGGTTTTCAATCCACAGTCGTCAACAGCGCCCATAACTGTCCTCATAATCTCACCTGTAGGGCCTACCCTACCTCCTCTGAGGTAGAGGTCGTTGCCACTTACCATAAGGGCAACGACTGAATTCTCTGAAATCTGAGACTTCTCGGCCTCAGCTCTTACCTGCTTATTCCCACAGCCTGAAATGCAGCTCACCTTAACGCTTGTGCGAAGGCGGGCCGCTAGCAGGAGCTTCAGACCCCGTGCTTGAGAATCACCAATAAGGGTGACTCCTGCACATTTGTCTGCGGACGACTTAGTCTTTTCTTTTCGGAGGCGAATGCCGCTTTCCTCTTGTATCTCTAATTTTTTTTCCTCTTCTTATTCTTCCTCTTATTCTTCTTCTTGACTTCCTTTGTTATCTCTTCGTTTGTTTCTCGTTTTTCTTCTTCTGCTTCTACTTTCTCTTCTTCTGTTTCCAGTTTCTTTTCTTCTATTTCTACTTTCTCTTCTTCTCCTTTTACTTTCTCTTCTTCTATTTCTACTTTCTCTTCTTCTATTTCTACTTTCTCTTCTTTCTTTTCTTCTTTTTGGCTCGTTGAGGAAGCCCTTCAGCAGAAGAAATCGGCTGTCGGACGTCGGGAGCCTTCTCGCCTGAGCATCTGCATCTCTCTGTTTTTAAGAGTTGAACTTTCCTTTTAAGGAGGGAGTTCTCCTCTCTCAGTTGAGCGATGCTCTCGCCCAGGCGCTTCTCGAGTTCGCAGAAGTCACAGACACTGACGCCATCTGTGAGTTCCTTGCAACTCCTTTCCCCGAAGTCTTCACTCCATCTGTAGACTTTGCATATTTTGCAGGTTAGCTTTCGAAATGGAGGACCATTCTTCTTCGCCATCTTACAAAAATCTCGGACCATACGCATTAAAAAAGGGGTTTTTGGTTGTGATTTTCTCTCGCACTAATCACATCCGCCTATTTCCAGGAGGTTTTCGGTCGTTCGGCGAACAGAAACCCTTTGATCAAGCACACCAACCCTAAGGTCTCCCCTGGTCCGGACGTCCCCAATCGTGCCGCAGCTCCCAACTGAGCAGCACGAGAGCCCCAGTGAACTGGTTCTCTGATTTTTCGACAGGGGTGCTTGAGGTGTAACTGTCTTCCTACTCAGCCCTACTAATCAACTAAAAACGGCCAGACTTGAGGCAAATAGTAAAGCTAAGTGCCCACGACTTCATCCGAGATCTTTAGCTGATCTGGCAACCAGCAAGGCACAAAAGCTCTCTCTCCAAAGATCAGTTGAGCCTTTATTCACCAAGTAGCGGTCACAGGGAGCTGGTCAGGCAATTACACGTTAGGAGAAAGCTTCTAAGGGGTACCTAGCATTTCTCCATTAATTGTACCCCAAACGCCTAAGATCCCTTCAATCTCAGTCTCTTGTAACCTATGAGTGCTCCAAGGCATTATTTAAAGAGGTTCCAAAGCCTCTCTTCTCACGCGGCATAAGGGAGCTGGTGAGGCCCTTATTAATAAACAACTTATGTGTAATAGAGATGAAGGTTTTTTTTTGTTATTGGGTTTTTGTTTGGATTTTTTGACAGTTGAAGGGAGTTGGTGAAACTTAGTACTAACAGAATCGAAGAGGTTGGTAGGGGGATGCAAGGAGACGCATCAAAGAAGTGGTAGAGAAGTTTGACAACCATTAGTCTGGATCCTACTACAGCTACCTTACTGGCATGGGTGACCCTACCGGACTAAAAGTCCCCCAGCTTAGCTAGCTTAACTCAGGCAGATCACGCAAGCTCTCTCACCGACGACAAGGTGGTTGTGTTGAGAGAGAAAGGTGGAAGGGAAGAGGCGGGGTAGAGGGGGGAGGGGGAAAGTGAGGGGAGATTAAGGGGGAGGGGGAAAGGGACTGGAGAGATGGAGATATAGACAGAGAAAGGTGGAAGGGAAGAGGCGGGTAGAGGGGAGGGGTAAAGTGAAGGGAGAGAAAGGGGGAGAGGGAAAGGGAAGGGAGAGATGGAAGGGGAGATAGAGAGGTATGGGAGAGTTACAAGGAGTTACAAAGAATAAAGAAGGTACCTCAAGCTGAGCAGGCACTACTTAGAAAATGAGACTTAGCTACCCTACACTCATCTGAATTCAACTCTCCCTATTGACACGCACTACAGAATTGCTACCACAACATTGTCCTAAAATATATGTTATCGAGTCGACTTTTGAACTTTTCGACACTACTACTGTTGACAACTACCGCTGGCATTTCATTCTAGATGTCGTACGTGAAGGACTTACCCACCGGAAGCGTATTAAATCTGGGCAACTCTACCTTTTACCCGTGATTTCGAGTCGCATTCCAGGTAAAGGTAAAGTAGTTCGTGTAGTCGACATTTTCAAGCCCTTCAAAATTTTGAAAGTCTCTATGAGACGACCGCGCAGTCTTCGCGTCTCGAGCGAAAAGAGACCGAACTCTTGCAGTCTTTCCTGGTATGACTTGTTCCTTAGCGATGGGATCAGTTTCGTGGCGCTGTCTTGCACCTTTTCCAAACGATCAATGTCTTTTCGATAGTAAGGAGTCCAGAACTTAGCCGTGTACTCCAGGTGAGGCCACACTAGTGAGTTGTACAGGGGCAGAACAGTCTCCTTGTTCCGAAAGCTGAATTGCCTACTGATGTAACTCAGCAAGCGCTGAGTCCTCTTCTTTACCTGTGAGCACTGCTTCGAGAATTTGAGATCCCTGCTAATCATCACACCTAAGCCCTTCTCGACATTAGTTGACTCAAGACGCATAATTTGTAGGTAGTTTGACCAGGGATTTGCATAGCCGATGTGCATCACCTTTCACTTGTCCAAGTTGAAAGGCATCTGCCACTTGCCAGACCACTCGCGAATCAAACGTAGGTCCTCTCTCAACTCCTCGATGTTTTCGGGCGTCGCTATGTTCGTTCCAAGTTAGAGGTCTTCGGCAAATTACGCGAGGCGGTTCACCAGTCCTTCATCATGGCGTTGATGTAGATAATGAATAACAGTTGGCACAACACGGAGCCCTGGGAGACTCCGCTCGTTACTGACAGCCACCGAGAGGCGTGGTCGCCAATAGTAACCCTCTGTCGCCTGTCCGACAATCAACTTTCTAAGCAGTTTGCGACCTTTCCTCTAATTCGCAAGGTACTTACTTCCGCCATCAGTCGACGGTGGGGGAATTTATCGAAAGTCTTTTGGAAATCCAAATAAAGTATGCTCACCGCTCGAATTCTGTCAAGCTCGCTCATTATCGAATAAAAGAATTTGAGCAAGTTCGTGATGCGTGAGCGCCTTCTTTGGAAGCCAGGCTGGATGTCTCTCAACAAGTTATGGGACTCTAATTGATCCGTTATTCTATCCGCTATGATGCCTTCCGGTAGTTTACCCACTATTAAAGTGAAACTTATCGGTCGGTGGCTTCCAGCGGTGCCATGGTATCCTTTTGGGAGGATGGGGGTGACTTTGGCCATAAGCCAGTCCGTAAGGGCTTCACCAGTATCGAGTGATGCGTTAGAGATGTCAGAAAGATGGGTGCCCACTGCCCACCTGATCTTTCATATCACGCAGAACTCTTGGCAGGAAGCAGTCAGGAGCAGGGGATTTGTACGTATTCAACTGACTAAGCCTACTATTTACCTCTTCGGCAGTTGTCGTTATTTCCTCTAGCGTTTCTAATCCAACAGCTATCACTATCGGTGGTCTGGGTATCTCTCCGTCCCTTTCTCTCATGAACACCGAAGAAAAGTATTCCTTGAGTACGTTGGCGATTTCCAGGTCCGAATCCTAGAGGACACCTTCCGCTTCCCTCGGAGGTCCGATGCGCTGGCGCACTGGTTTTCGACTGTTCACGTACGGGTATGTGAAGATCTCCTTAGGGTTCTCTTTCGAGAGAGAGGCCACAAAAACTTCTTCGTTCCACTTAGCCGTACGCACTAGTGCCTTTACCCTTATACAATGAGTCACGTAAGCTTTATGATGCTTGTATTTCTAATTGTCTTCCATACCCTGTGCGCTGTCTTTCTACCTTTAATAGCAGTGGCAATTTCTTGACTAAACCACCTCGGTTGAATGCTCGCTAGTCTGACAGTCTTTTGGGGAACAAATTCAGCCTGACGCTCAATAAAACGATTCTTGAAGTCGTTCCATTTGGAATTCGTCCCGTCCTCGTTAGATTGTTGTATCTGGCCAAGTGCCATCTAAAGTCCATCGAAGTCTGCACGTCTGAGATCCAATTTACGTGACCGTTCATTCATACCTTGCGTACAGGGGGCACGTACACCAAATCTGACAATGTCGTGGTCACTACCACACAGGCACTCATCCACTGACACGTCAGAGACAAGGTCATCTTCGATGGTAAATACTAAATCCAGAACGTTAGCCCCTCGGGTAAGCTTGTAGACCCACTGAGTCAGAGAGTTGCTTTCCGCAAAGTCCACAAGCCGAGAAGCTTCTCCGTCGCCCGTTCGGTCACTCAAGCCGACTCGACAGTTGAAGTCACGTATCAGCAGCGACGGAGACCGTCTAAGTGATCGGACAGTTTGGGGTACAGATCCATATCGACCTTTAATCTCCGATGGGGAGACCGGTAAGCCACTAAAACCATATACGTTGCATCGTCAATCTTAATGTCCACTCCTAACACATCATGACCCGGAACAGGTGGGCACTCAACGGGAGAGAGATATGGTCCCGTACATACACAAAAACTCCGTCGCCTTCCCGGTCAGCGCTATCCTTATGGAAAGTCACGTAATCGGGTACTCCAAACTCGCCTATGAAGTCCCAGTAGTCTGCACGGATCCGAGACTCCGTGATGGCCACTATGTCAAGCTTCTCGCATGATATCAGTGCTCTAAGCTCACATAACTTGTTCCTTATCAAGCGGGCATTTAAGAGAAGCGTTCTTAGGGTTAGTCGGGCATCCTCTCATCCGGAGCTAGATTCTGAGGTTGGCCATCACCTATCCTCCGCCCCGACCTCGTATTGATGGAAGGATTGTCTTCGAGGTGTACGACCACGACTGCTGAGCGCGCTATTTCGGGCGAATCTGCCAACTGGGTTCCGGTCGGCCGTCTTCCTCGACCGAACTTCTCCACTTAGTACAAACCGCGGCGGATAAGCTCTCCCAACACTTCTCTCCTGAGGTCAGACAGGTAGGTACCGTCATTGACGAACAACGGGACTGGCCGTAGAACTCGTCGAACGGGATTGATAAAACCTATGTCCAGGTCTGACAGTAACTCGCCTAGTCTCCAGGTGATGCTCAAAACCTTTTGGTTGGCCACAGCACCTCCGGGGCGTCTCGGAATCATCCCAACGACGAATGCTCTGGTTAATTTGTCCTTCACTGAGGTTGCTAAGGACATTACGTCCTCAATGATGAGCTCTGTGAAGCCTGCAAGACCTCCCCGTAGGAACAGGTCGTTTCCGATGGCTCGTACGACTACTGGTGTTTCATTCCGTCCAAGTCGTAACTTTTCCACTTCCATCCTAACATCTCGGGTCCGCTTCACTGGGAGGATACCTACGCGCCACATATCCTTCGGCACCCTGTTTGGCCTAATAGTCGAGTCCCTCACATGAGAGTCCCCAATAACGATTGCTGCCTCCCTGCCAGATTCGAGAGCTGCAAATCTGTTGGAGGTTGACACCGGTGACGGCCTCGGAGGTTCCCAAAGTCTCTTTGCTCCCCTTCTGACAAGAGTGAAGCCATCGTGGCACACACCTTGGGCACCAGCGATACTGGAACCCTCTACACTCGTGGGAGGTGTAGGAGAGGCAATGGGAGGGAGAGGGGGGGGAGTGAGAAGGGGAGGGAGGGGGAGAAGTGGAGGGAAGGAGAAGAAGAAAAAGGGGGAAGGGGGAGAAGGAGAGGGAAGGGGGAGGGAGATGGAGAACAGGGAGGAGGGAGGAGGGATGGGGAGGCAGAGGGAGAGTGATGGGGAGGGGGAGGGATAGAGGAAGGGGAGGGGATGGAGAGAAGGATGGAAGGGGGGAGGGAGAGTGTGTGTGTGTGTTCAGTCGGTACACATCAACTTGGTTTGCCAATATTTATATATCAATATATATATATATATATATATATATATATATATATATATATATATATTTATATATATGTAATGTAATATCTCTCAAAGTAGCGCGAGAGAAAACGGACTAAATTTTTCTTACAGTAATATTTATTACCATTTTGCGAAAAAATCCGTGTGGTTGGGTAGCAGTGTTTCCTGAATGCAAATTTTGTTGAAGACCATTGTGTATTTTGCCTTAATTAATTTCCTTTGGCAACTTTCTCTTCTTCTATCTTTTTTATTCCATCTTGTAGATGGTGGATAACTTGTCCAGTATTCATCTCTTTTTTAAATGAATGTGTTTGGTAAAAAACAAACTAAAGATCGAAAGCTTAGCAATTTAGTTTGTTTTTTACCAAACACATTAATTTAAAAAAGAGATGAATACTGGACAAGTTATCCACCATCTAAAAGATGGAATAAAAAAGATAGAAGAAGAGAAAGTTGCCAAAGGAAATTAATTAAGGCAAAATACAGCATGGCCTTCAACAAAATTTGCATATATATATATATATATATATATATATATATATATATATATATATATATTATAAAGAGACCATGTTGAATATAGTAATTGTTATATTTGAAATCTACGTCTTTTTACCAACCATTATTTCAAACCGATGACTGTGAGCATCGAAACTTTAGGTGAATTGGCGGGAAATCAAGTATTATTTCAGAAAGAGATGTGTTAGTTTTGCTGTTTTCTCCTGTTATTTTTTCTATCATATGTTCGTTCTAAATAGTTTCCTTTTAAATTTAAAAATTTTTCATTTTGATCTCAAGTTTATTTTTGCTATGTTACTCCTCAAAATCTTGTAAAATATCTACATATATTTTGTATTTATAGAGCAGAAATTCTTTAAATTTATCAGTATAGCCCCTGAAAATGACCAATATGGTTGAAAGAGGCCTCGGGCGAATAGTAAATAATGATTTAAAATGATATTTATGGTCCCACCTCTTTTAAAGGATAATCATTTATGAAAGTTATCAATAAACTAAAAAATGCTTCTTCTGCTGTCAAATATAACAATTAATATATATATATATATATATATATATATATATATATATATATATATATATATATATATATATGTATGTATATATATGTATGTATATATATGTATGTATATATATGTATGTATATATATGTATGTATATATATGTATGTATATATATGTATGTATATATATGTATATATATATATGTATATATATATATATATATATATATATATATATATATATATATATATATATATATATATATATATATATATATATATATATATATATATATATATATATATATATATATATATATATATATATATATATATATATATATATATATATATATATATATATATATATATATATATATATATATATATATATATATATATATATATATATTTATATTTATAATCTTTCTTACAGAAAGAACTTGGTTCCACAGTCACTCCTTCGGCGTGTGGCCTACGGCCTATTTGCTATTCTAAACCGCTTTTTTTAATCCCCTTCATACTCTTTATTTTAACACCCTGAACACCTTTTTCAACATAGATACCCTGAAACATTTTTTTAAAGTTATATCACCTTTTTATTATATTGTCTTTATCCCTTGAAGATTTATATAAATACAGTTGAGAATTTTCCAAACACTTTTTTCAACATAGACACCCTGAAACCTTTTTTTAAGTTATTTCACCCATTCGATATATAGAAAAACCTTCGCCAGATCTCTTTTTTCATCTAAATCTGTTTTATATACGAAATGATAGTAAAAAAGGGCCAAAGCCCTAATTTGAATACATTTTTTGAACTTCACGATTTGTATGTTTTTTCATTCCAAATCTTTCGATAATTCTATTTATTTTTTTCTGAACTCTTAGAAAGAACTTTGATAAAAGTTCGAAACATACAAAAAACAGCCCTGCGAATAAAAGTTTCAAATAAATCTAAACTCTAAAACATGAAAGGTTACTTGTCCACTAAGCAAAAAAAACATTTTCCAAAATTTCAAAAATTTACCAAGTTAAATTATAGAGTTAAAGAAAAGGAAAAACTCACAAAGTATCAAGAGAGGGTAGCAAATGAATGCAATGTCTCGCAGGAAAAAATGAAATGGTGTTTCCTAGTACTTTCGAACTTTATTAAGTTCCTTATCAAGGATAACTACAAGAAGTAATATTATATTAGAGGTATATATAAGAAATAAAAGTATGAAAGACCTCCTAAAAAAAAAGAAATCACCAATGAGGAAGACGGAAGGGGGAATGTAAAGATTCAAATTAAGAATTACACGAAGCAGGTAGTAAGGTCAAACTGAGAAGATGGAAAGGGTAACAGATTAAAAGAAATGGAAATACCTTAACGAGGGAGATTATAAGACACGAGTAGCAACAAGTGACGAAAATACAATGTACATAACAGAGCAGTGACAATTTAAAAAAAAAGTTAAAAAAAAAATGGGGCCACATAACTAAAGATTATATATAAAAAACTAAGAACAAAAGTCAGAACTAATTTCTTTAAGTATTAGTCTTTTAATTATAGCATCTATTCTATATAAGCCAGGGGAAAGGTTAAAATTATCACATTGGCTTATAAAACAACATTCAATGATATTCCTTTTTATAGGGTCATTTGAACGATATATATATATATATATATATATATATATATATATATATATATATATATATATATATATATTTATAGTTTCAATGAACAAAGAAGAATATACACGAAAATTGCACATGATTTTTAGGTTACCGATCCAAATTTGCTCCCGTCCAAGAAGACTCGCTGAAACTCTCCCTCCGACTTAAATATAAAGTCAATGGGCTTCTTCTTTCACTCAAAAAATCGCACGCTCTAGAAGAAGAGACCTACATACAGCTCCCCTTTACAGTCCTCACCTTACGGCCAACTCTACGGTCTCCCTAAAATCCATAAACCAAATGTACCCCTTAGACCTATTCTAAGAAATCTTTTGTGTATTGACTGGAACAGGAGCTGCCAAGTGTAGGCCATGAATGGTCCTTTGCAGTCTCCTTCTTTTCTTATGTTCTTATGTTATAACAGCTCTAATTATAAAACAACCAAATTCATTGCCCAACTTATTACACCCATTGCCACAAACCAATATACTGTCAAAAATTCTCTACACCTAAAAGAGGAAATTATAAAACAAAATTCCAACTTATATGTGGCTATAGAAAAAAGTTAACCTTACTTTGAATTAGTATAACTCAAAAACTATTTATGACTTTTGGTCCTGCAAAAAGTGTTTTATTTACCAACTATTTATCTGTCGATTCTATAAATTTCATTAAATTTCCTTTTATGATTTTGATACACTAATGGGTTTAGTGGAGGCTATCAAAAATATGTTTGCGCAAGGAAGTAAAATAATGAAACGAAGCCTAGGAAGGCTAGGCCACCGTGCACTTTCAAGAGAAGTGTAGGGAGCCTAGGTAGCCTAGGTCACTGTGTGATTCTTCAAGCAAAGTCTAGGCCATTTTACAGTGGTTTTTCAGCCACGCTGTGGTATGGTCTCGTTATTATTTCTTACTAAGCAAATCAAAGCGTTTCTGTGTAAAAGTTTACTCTCATAGAACCTTTTTAATCATGCAAAAGATCAACGCGCATTTACAAACTTTATTAAGACTGGCAGTATTAAACAAGTACAAGATTCATTTGAACAACGTTTTTCAGGTAGGCGCCCACCAAGCAAGCCCACAATCGGGAAAAATGTTCACAAATACCATCATGAAGGAACATGCTTAAATCTAAACGGTGGTCGTTCGGGTCGTATGAGAATAACAGAAAATATCGAAAATGTTCCGATGACACTTCTTCAAAATCCACATGTATCAGTCAGAAAGAATGGGTTGCAATTGTCAAAGTCATCATTTAACTACATTATTAAACATGACTTAAAATGGCATCCCTATAAGATGCATGCAAGACACCAGCTTCTTGAAACGGATTTTCCTCGTCGTAGACAATTTGAAGAATGGCTTCTCCTTAAACCTGCTCGTTTCAAGGAAAACATTGTGATTGGTGATAAGGAAGCCTTTTTCATGAATGAAAAGGTAAATAGCCATAACATTCGGCAGTATGCGCCGCTGAACCCACCCCCACCCCCAGCATTCAACTTTGACACACGTATTTGGCAGCAGAAAGTATCTCTGTGGATCGGAATATGCGAGAATGGCTACTTTGTCGGCCCATTGTTTTACGAGAATAACTTGAATGGTGCTGCCTACCTGGGTATGATCCACGAAAGGATCTTCCCGGAACTCCGCCAGATTTACGGCAATCAATTCAATAGATTTTGGTGGATTCAGGACGGCGCACCAGCTCATAGACAGCTTAATGTAATAACAAAACTAAGAGAAACGTTTGACAACCGCATTGTCGCGCTAAATCATGTAATTGAAGGGACCCCAAGATCCCCTCAGTTAACACTGTGCGATTATTTCTTATGGGGATATCAAGAGAATAAGTGTATTCTACTCCAGCACAAAGCATCAGCCAGTTAAGCAATAGTAGGATCACACTTGAAGTCAATAGACTTAAGGAAAATCACAAGTTAATCAAAAAGGTTGTTCAATCAATGCGATCAAAGGCGCAACTGTGCTTGGAAAAAAATGGAGGACATGTGGAAGGAAACGGTGCTTAGAAAATTAAAAAATGAATTTCTATTACCCATATGAAGAGGTGTTATTGTTAAAAATGGATTTAATATATTTGTTGATATTAGCTTCGAAGTTTCATTATTTTACTTCCTTGCGCAAACATATTTTTAATAGCCTCCACTAAACCCATTAATATATTAATATCATAAAAGGAAATTTAATGGAATTTCCAGAATCGACAGGTAAATAGTCGTTAAATTTGTTTTGTTTTGCAGAACTCAAAAATCTCCAAAAGTTTTTGAGTTATACAAATTCAAAGTACGGTTGACTTTTTTCTGGGACACCTTGTACACCAGTGTCCCATTTTTAGAAACATTTAATATTTTTCTTTCTCGCGCATTCCCTTTCCCCAATTATCTCGTTCATTTTTTAATGAGAAACAAATAAAGAAAATACTACTTACAGTTTCTTACGAAAGCTATTTCTCATTTAATGGAAACTTTTTTCATCAAATAGATGGCCTCGCAATGGGAAGTCCTATTGCCGCCCCTCTCGCAAATCTCTTCATGTGTAACATAGAAGAAGAAGCACTTGACAAATGCCCATTACAATTCCGTCCTATCTTCGACCTCTGATACGTAGACGACACCATCGCCCTTTTCCGCTCTAAAAGTTCATCTGGTAAATTCCTCGACTACATAAACCAGTTACATCCAAATATTGAATTCACTCAAGAAAAGGAAAACAACGACTCCCTTCTTTTCTTAGACCTACTAATAACACACACCATCGACGGTTTCTCCACTTCCATTCACCGAAAACCTACACATACGGGCTCTGGACTCCATTTTCTTAGTCATCGTTCCACCAAAATCATATTACATTCTATCAAAAACTTACTTTCTCGCCTCATCATACCTCAATTTCCACAACGAAGTCACTTTCCTCACTAATTATTTCCAACAAATGGATATCCTTCAAACTTATACAACCGAACTCTTCGAAATTTTAACAATAAAATATTTATCCCGAAAGATCCCTCATACAACTTCCTTAAAAAGAGGGTTTTTGTACCTCTCCCATATATAGGACCCCTCAATTCACTTCTCTGGGCCAAGCTCTCACCCGTTCTTAAAAATTCATTTCCTACAACACATTTTATACCAATTTTTCAAAACAGACGCAAAGTAATTCCGAGGTGTATTTGGGATCGACACAGCGCACACTACATACCCGTATTTGCGCACATTTAGGCATCAGCAATAGAACTGGAGTCCCGCTCACTACTCCCAAATTCTTCCCTATCCGAATACACTACGAAAACAGACATCCACACAATAAACCCAACTTAAATAGTTTTTTAATTCAAGACACAGCAAACAACGAAAACCAACTACGTACACTGGAATCTCTTTATATTAGATTTACAAACCCCACTTTAAATGCCAACTTTTAATGCCAACTGTAATCATCCACGAATTACACACGCCAAATCAACTCCCCCCGAAAACAACCCATATTTTTCAAATATTTCTATTATCTCCCTTTTTTACAACGAAGACACCCAAAACTAATTAATCTCAGTTTTTTTTTTAAACAAATACATATTTCCCATTCCCTAATAGTTAAAAGCCCTGCATTTAAAATTATTTGAATATTGCCACCTCTGCTGATTCTCATTTCCCATATAATTAATTGAGAAATATCTGATAACTTCTCTAAAAAATTCTTATCACTTCATCATCATCATTATCATTAACTCTATAATTTAAGAAGAGGATTTTTTTGAGTATTTGAATAATAATTTCATCTTAGTTTGGTTATGACTGTTTTTTATCAAAGTTATTTCTAATAATTCTTTTATAATATAAAAAAAAATCAAATTTTGTGAATTTTTTAAAACCCAAAGAATTACAAATGGTGAAGTTCAGAAAATTTATTTTTATATATCTTCTTCTATCACTATATTTTAGCAACGTGATATTTTGAAAGGGGGGAAATTTAGTTTAGAGTTCCTTTTTAAAATTATTATAAATGGCGAAGTTCAGAAAATTTCTAAAAATTTGACCATGGCTGCTTTTTTTTAGAGTTTCAATTTTAATCTTAGTAGCGACGCGCAAGCTCCCCACGTAGGAGGAAGTGGCGAAGCCATTGCCTGGTGTTTGTATATATTTATAATGTCATATCCTTGGGAATGGGTTCCTACCCGAAACGTCGGTACCAAGAAGTTAATATATAATAATGAACTTCCTAAATTTAGGCTGCTTATTTATCCTAAAAATACGTATACGCCTGGCAACGCGAAATCCCTCTGCTCTCTTAAGATATATATATATATCGTAACAAGTTTTGTTAAAAATGACAGCTAATTTTGCGTTTGTGATCCTTTTTTCACATTTTTCAATTTGTCTTATATTTGCCTTTATGTCTGGATCGAGTCCATGAATAAGTTCTGCAAAGTTCATTATAGCACGATTTCGAAATTAAAGCGAGGGAATAGAAGATTCCTTATGTAAAAAACACTATTTATCTGACGCGTTTCGTTACAACTTGTAACATCTTCAGAGATACAAGAAAATATAAGAGAAAATTATAAAAAATTGTTTTATATATCATAGATAGACGTTAAACGTACCGACGAACATAGAGGTCACTCAGGTAGGGTGCACTGGCAAACTCCTTGACATAGTGGAACACGTCAAGAGCTCAGGTAGAAGATTAAATTTGCGGTCGTATCCAGATAGATAAATGACCTGGATACCTGAGATTAGCTCTCCCGTGCGTTTCTATTCCGATTCTTGTTGCTAGGTAGTATTCCATTATATATATATATATATATATATATATATATATATATATATATATATATATATATATATATATATATATATATATATATATATATATATATATATATTACCCTTCCATTAATCGATTTTCCACTTGTGCAGCATTGCCAAAAATCCCGTTTTAATGACCCAAATTTGATGATTTTGTCCCCTGTCCAATAATCTACCGACAACACCGCTTTTGTCCACTGTCTTAATGATGCTAAAATTTTATTTGTCTTTGATCATAGTTTAAAGCGACTCTTTTAAAATGAATCTGTGGAGAGAGGTATGAGGAAGGCGAGAAGGGGAAGTGGCAGATGGCTTACAACGGCAAATCGGATACTTCGATTATATGTTTCGACTTCCGACCCTTCTGACACGCTGAAATCCATTGTCTTTTTGATCATGAAGGTGTATGCACCATGTTGGTTTGAGATAAAAGCTAACTCTTCTTCGCAAGATGGAGCACTCAACCTCTTCAAAACAGTGCCATCACTGCAAAGGATAAACAAACAGATTAAAGATATAGTTGCCCCAGTGATTCAAAGGAATGCTTATTTTGCATACGCGGAAAACATTCTTCTCTGTTTGCTGCAAGATAAAAGAAATCATATCTGGAAACTCGCATGGAGAAGAATTATGAAAGCACAAAAAGATTATAAAAGGAAATCAATACGCACTTTCAAGATCCCAGCCATAAACTTTGAAGCTGACGACTACATCCACCTAATTAATTGGCAGCAGACCGTTGTGACCGAACCTCCTTCGACGAGGACGCTCTCTGATGATCAACTTGAAGAATTTATCCGTCAACAACCTAAATTGGATATTCCAAAGTTTCCTTGTCACACACAAGCGGTTGAACGATGCATCAAACTAGTCACAGAAGCGTCACTATCAGTTTGTGGAGAAGACAAACGGGACGGGTATATAAGGAGTAGAATTGAGTCCAGGATAAAAATACCCTCATTTAATACCAAGAAGGACTTCGTAATGAAAGATAATAACACTACAAAATCTAACTGCATTGAATAAATGTATATTGAATAATAGTGAAAATTTAAATATTTTACTGTTTATTGTTCAATTGCTTCATTTCAGAGTGATGATGATAAAAAAATGCAGGTTTAATGGAAACAAACGGAAATAGAAGTATTCATTGTAAAGTTTTATGGAAATATATTTTTAAAAAGTTTTATAGAATAATATACCCCGTATATTATTCAAGTTGTTACAACTTGAAGTTTGAAAACAAATAGATAGAATTTTCCGATATTTTGCTTGTTTTTGAAAAGTTTTTATTGCGTTGAGAAACCTGAATATTGATTTAGAAGTCTGAAATTTCAACACAATAGTTTTTGATGTTGGGTCCATCAAAATATCAGGGTGGGAAAATGACTCAAAATTTTGTAAAACCCCCTTTTTCGATCCACCCTCTTCCTCAGTGTGCAAGTTAATGGAGGAATTGGCCTATTTCCTGGATAGAGGCGGACACCTCTATTCTGCACAGTACGGCTTTCCAAGTCCTACTCTAGCCTGGTTGCTCAACTCCGACTGGAAAATGCTGTCTGCCAGGCCGTCCGTTGTAAACAGCACTACGCCACGGTGTTTTTGATCTGGAGAAGGACTATGATACCGCATGGCGATATGTTATCATTAAATCTCAACACTATGGTAGTGAGGGGATGCATCTCAATCTTTATTGTGAGTTTTTGCGAGACCGTCGATTCCGCGTATGGGGCACCCTCTCCATCACAATGGAGTATGAAGAGAGTGTCTTGCAGGGAAGTGTCCTCAGTGTCATACTCTTTGCGCTGACCCTTATGATCTATGTGGTGCCGGAAGGTATTCTTGCCACGCTATACGTGGATGACCTATCGATCTATTTTGGTGAGGCACAGATACTAACTATGGAGTTTCGTTTTCAACAGGAATTGAACCGCATCTCTCGCTATGCTGAGGCACACATGTTTTGGTTTTTCTTGGCCAAGAATAAGGTGGTGAACCTCTGCCGCAATCCACTGCTCCATCCAGAGTCGGACTTGTTCTTAAACGGGGTTCAGTTAGAAGTGGTGGATTCGCTCAGTTTTCTTGGTCTTGTTTTCAACCGACGCTTCACCTGGGAGGCTCATATTCTACGTTCTGAAACGTTCGGCATTTGGGGTGCTGATATAACTACTGCCTTATTTTCTACTGCGCCTTTGTTCGTTCGAAGCTTGACTACGGATGCGAGTTTTATACATCCGCAGTCGAGCGTGTATTGTCAAAGGTGAATTCGATTCATCGCACCGGTATCTGCCGGGCGACCGGTGCCTTCTGAACGTCACTCATAGAGAACCAACTTGTTGCTGTGGAGATGCCGTTTACTCTGCGCCGTGCACAGTGCATTATATGCCTATAATCGCCAACGGCTCTCACTGCATCTATGGCCCATCATGACCGTTCCTATGCCGCCTAAATACACCAGTTATACAGTTAGCCCTTCCTTTAAATTTAGGCCTAGGAAACTCTTTCGAGAGCTGAGTGCAGCTCTCAGGCCAGTGGCACCTTTAGTTATGCTCAGGACGCCACCATGGAGGGTAAATCCTGTAACTATTTGTTACGATCCCTCTACTCCCAAAGCTTGCACAGCAACGGGGTATTGCGTTCGACCTTTTTTGATCACACTTCGTGTCACGCTAGATCCGCTTTAGTGTACTCAGATATATCTAAATCCCACGAGTGGGTCGGCTCCACGAGGTATCTTCTCTGTTTGAAGTCTGCGGGGCTCGACCCGACGCAGCGTCTATCTTCACGGCCTAGCTGGTCTGCAGTACACCGCTCGGTACGATAGAGAACGCGTCGTGCCCTGTTCGGAGATCGGATTGTGATCTTTAGCGACTCACAAAGTGCCATGAGTGCTCTCGGGGCATTGGTATATCTACATTTCCTGGTTAGCGATATCATTTACGCCATACCTGCCTCGAACCCGGCGGAGGTCGAGATTATCTTCTACTGGTTTCCCTTACATTTGAGATTTGGGATTCCGCCAGGACTAGGCGACCATACCAGCGTTTCACTATTCCTCATACCAACTACATGGCCGGTATCAGGGCAGTCCTCCGGGCTGCTTTGGCAAAGAATATGGGAAACCGCCGAGGGGAATTTAAATTTCCGTGCCATTGCGTCGTGATTGGAGGCGGGCCTGCCCCCGACTTTGAAGCGTGTTTCCTTCCTTTTTTTAAAAATTTTTTGCTTTGTTTTTTTGTCTTTGTTATTTTTTTTGTTTAATTTTTCGTATCTTTTGTACCTTTTGTAATCTAGGCGAGCATTAGGCCAGATTTACGCGAAAAAAATCAATTTCTCCTCTCGTCAGCGTTGCTTGACATTCCATATTTATGAGACATTTACAGTATCTGATGATATTGTCACATCTCCCTTATTAATATTATTTGGCCACCGTTATGTCCCTTGTCTTATTAATATTAATACTTTATTTGTACTGCTTGAATTCTATTTCAAATATCATTGCTATCAACGAAATAAAGAATACTACTAGCCATGAAGAATTTGAATCTTTTATAGGGTTCATAGGCTAAAAATTTAAGACAAAGTTCTTTTTTTCCTGGTATTATCATTTAAAAAGACTATTTTAACAAGGGGCTCATTGCAAGTCTAAAGAATGTTAAAGCAAGTTATTCCACGAAATAGGGCATTTTATATTTCATTTGAATTTAAAGATCAATTCTTAGAGTTGCTAATTTGATCCTAGTACTTGCTCAGCATACTAGCTCGTAATGGTAATTGTGGAGAAATGGCTACATTAAGCCTCCTGGAGGAGTATAGGTACATTCAAGCCCCCCTCCCTTCATGAGGAGAAGCGTGGGAAAGGTAGCCGGCGGAAATGCTTACCATGTGTGATCTCCTCGCCGTTGTGGGCAGTTGGAGCTAACATATGTTTGAAGGCGACCACCTAAGGTCCTTAAACGACGCTCTAACGATCGTATTACCTACGAGACCCATAAACCCGTGGTTAGGAAAAAAAACGGTGCGAGTCAGAAGGCCCGCCAAGTAGCGGTGCGGTTGCGAGCCTATAATTTGCGAGCTGACTTGGGCACCCCAGTGCCACCTCAGGAATTCTCGCTCTCCCCAGATACTAACTCTCCATTCGCTCCCCCTCCCCTTTTTGCATCTGTGGCCTGGTCACTTCCCCCTTTAGATGGGGCGGCAATCCGCCTATATATAAGCCCCGCAAAGAAAGAGAAGAAGATTATCAGAAGTCGATACGCTAGAGGTGGATTAGTTCGTGAAGATCGATCCATCGGCTAGACAAGAAGATTATCAGAAGTCGATACGCTAGAGGTGGATTAGTTCGTGAAGATCGATCCATCGGCTAGACAAGAAGATTATCAGAAGTCGATACGCTAGAGGTGGATTAGTTCGTGAAGATCGATCCATCGGCTAGACAAGAAGATCATTAGAAGTCGATTCGCCAGAAGAAAGATTAGTTCGTAAAGATCGATCCTTCAGCCATACAAGACTATTTCCGTGAGAAACGATAGGATCAGATTGAGAAAATCGATCCCCCCTTTCAGGGCCGTATTAACCTAATTAGTCAAGTTTTATATCGGTGCCATACCGAAGAAGCCTTTTCCGTCTGCAAAGAAGCCCGACTGAAGAAAAGCAAAGCCGCTCACACTCGAGTGATTCTCACATCTCAAGCAATCCCTCTACGAAAATTTCAACCAGCGACCACCACACTTCAAAGCGAGAGATAAGTCCTCCAGCGACATCCGGCAATCCCTAATACCGACCTGTAAGTTAACAATAACATTTATATCTCTATTGCGATAGTAGAAGTTTAGTACGTCCCACGTTTTAAAGGAGAGTAGAAACCATTATTCTTGAACCTAGGTCATATGTGTTTGTAGATGACAGTACGTTAATTTAATGTTTTATGCTAATCAAATAGGGTCGTGATAAAAATACTAATTGGCAATTGGTATGTTTATTGCAAGCCTACTTGTTTATGTTTTGTCATCGAAAATTCTTTGAGGCCAAATATATAGAAATGTGTTTACTGTTGGTTTGTAATATTTAATTTAAAATACATGTTTATTTTGGTAGATTCTGGTGTTTCCTCTTATCCTTATGTGTTTAAAAATAGTTCTTCCTTAAGGACTAAACCACTAAAATAGCACTCTTAGAACAAAGCCTACTTCATCATAGAAGTAACTCACGCCCCTTAAAGCATACCGCTACTAAAAGGGTGTCAAAGCGTAGAGTGATCAAAGCCAAGGGTCATTCTACGACACTAATGTTGGGCGTGTTTTCTCGCTAATCAATAGTCATCGGACAAAATGGTGAAATAGAAGATAATCACAATGTAAGTGAAACTCGACTGCCAGTGCAAAGAATCTTATAATCAAGTTCTGCAAAACAAGAACCTGATAAGAAAAGAAAATTCATCAGGATATATAATTAAAGGCAAGCTATAAAATGCTAAAATTTTCTATATTACTTTATCTATTTTCACGTTTTTTTTGTGTAATCAATTATTCAATATTAATTTATTATGTTTAGGTACGTAGGAATAAAGATAAATTAGAATTCATTTGATCTGTGAAGATATAACGTATTTGTGTTGACCAAATCTGGCAATACTACACTTCTGGCAGCGTCATTCAACCCTTTTTTTGGTTGATGAACAGGTGCTCGCTGAAGCCCTGTGGCCTTGAAGAGCGACTTGAAAGAGTGTGCTATTAGTATTTCGTGGTGGCGCCATCAACGAGACTATTGCTGCCATAACACATACTTATAGAGGTAAGCAAAAAACATATACACAAAAATGGTAGCTTTCACCACGGCAATTGGAGAAAGTCATGTGAGGTAATTAAAAAACAAACAAACAAATATCTGGCATAGGGGCTGCCTCATCCAAACAATCTAGTACTCCGCAGCTCGGCGCACGGGAATCAGGGAGAGATGGTAGCGCCCTCTGCCGTCCTGGTATCAGGGCAGATACAACGGGCGCGGCTCCCTCAGCCTGGGACAGTCAACACAAAGTGACGTGAAGTCTCGATATGCAAACAGGCCTCGCAAAAGGATTCCAACCCAGAAGCGACAAAAAATGATCTGAAACCGTTGACGAGGCATTTTGCGTTAGGTCTAAAGCGGAAGTTCCCAAACTTTTTTCAGGCTGCCGCCCCCTTGCTTTCCTGCTTCCACACACACATACAGACATACACCTCTCTCTTGGTATTAAGTGATTGAATATTCAAAACAATTAATCAAACAATATATACAAGCGTATGTATTTCACAAATAAAAACAACATAGTAAACCAATTTATTTAGCTGTTTTATCAATATGACAAGGAAAATTTCCATCATACCTTGACCATATTGTATTTACAGATTTTATGGGATGGATGTGCTTGGTGTAGGGATAGCTTCTCAACATCAGTGAATGAAGTTTTAAATCTTGGCGTTCAGTAATTTTCAGTCAGTTTCTTTGCTTGGAAATAAGCTGTGTGACTGCACTGAAGCCTCGTTCGCTCTACTAGATGTGATGTTGGAAATGGAATGAAATATACTTTGACTTTGTTCCAAATTACATGGTAGCGACTAGAAACGTGGGGAGTTCTTTATTGGTAAACAAAAATCTTGATATGGTTTTTTCCTTTGACCTCAGCTCAATGTCATGTTGAAGTGAAATAGTTCTTCCTTCACCATTCCTATTTACTCTTTCCTGATATCTAGGAATGGATATATCACCCAGTCTGATATTTTAAGTTACAAGAGGGAAAGTTCCTCCAATGGCCTGTGGCGTTTTGTGATTAGATGATAAATGGTTATTGCATTGATGGTTTCTCATGGTGACTAGATGAGGTTCTGCCAATAGATAGCGCAACCCAGCGCCAAATCCGATGGCAGATTTAAAATCTCCATGGTGAAAAACCCCATGTCCCATGGTCATGTGTGTAATTTCATGGCTCTAAATGGGTACAATTGAACTTCATTTCTTTTGTAAATTGAACTTTATTCCTCTTGAAAAAAAAGCGACGCCTAGACCTGGCGCTTCACCGCAGGTAAAAATAAATGAGGCTTCTGCCACTAGATGGCACCACCCAGCGCCAAATCCGATGGCATATTTGAAATCTCTCCAGGATAAATAACCTTATGTCCCATGGTCATATGGGTCATTTCATTGCTCTAAATGGGTACAATTGAACTTTACTCCTTTTGAAAATTGAACTTTACTCCTCTTGAATAAAAAGCGACGCCTACACCTGGCGCTTCGCCGCAGGAAAAAAAAGCGACGCCTAGACCTGGTGCTTCGCCAGAGGTAAAAAGATCCCAAAGACAAGAAATACTGACTCCCTTTTTGTATCTGTTTTTAGTTGTCTTGGATATTACATCTCTTGAGCCAACCTTTTATCTTTGATGAAACAAAACCACTCCACTCCTTCTTTGAACAACTTAAATGATTTGTTCAGATTACTTGTGTAAAAGTGTACACGCCGATCCTCACTAACTTCAAGTAAGTTGTCTCGAAATGACTGAAAATGCGGAACAAATGATATAATATATTTGTAAAAGCCTTACTTATCACAAAAAAATCAAGCCGAAAAAGCCTAGGAAATATAATAGTGTAATTATTAGGAAAAGTGCATGTTACAATATATAAAAAAACCCTAGAGATTAACTTGCGTTGTAACAGTTAAATAAATTAATAATCAAAGAAATACGTACCAAAAAGAATTTAAAGTTGTGTTTCCAAAAAGAATTCAAGGTTAAAGTTCATTACAGTAAACAAATAATAATCTTAATATTTTGCAATGTGCTCCACATGCTGCCTGAAAGTTCTGTTGGGTATTTTCGAAATAGGGTATTGAACAACCTTACAAAATCCTAATTTCCAGTAAATTAGATATTAATGCGATGGCAGATAATCCTCACGGCGGATTACACAGGAGGGTCAGAGAATATTTTCTTTAGTCGCTGAGTGCCCAAGGAAAGTAAGACACCGCGACTTCGGGGGCAGGAGCTGCAAGGAGCTCACGGATGCCGTTAGTGTCTGTGACTTCTGCGAACTGGAGAAGTGCCTGGGCGAGAGCATCGCTCAAATCAGAGAGGAGAACTCCCACCTCAAAAGGGAGGCTTACCTCTTAAAATAAGAGAGGTGTAGATGCCCAGGCGAGTGCGAATGAGAGAAGGCCTCCGACGTCCAAGAGCAGGAGTCTTCTGCGGCTGGACTGGTTCAACGAGCCAAAAAGAAGAAAAGAAAGAGGAAGAAGGAAAAAAAGAAAAATTAAAAGAGAAGAAGAGAAAGTAGAAAGAGAAGAAAATAAAGTGGAAACAAATGACGAGGAACTACAGAACTACAGAACTACATAATCTAGGACCAGCAAAGACCCTAAGGTCCGCTCGAGGCTAGTCCGCTACACTACATCCGAAACTACGATACACACTTATCTACGAGTGTATCTCTAACATGCTATATATTTTTTTTTTTTATTATTATTATTTTTTTTAAATATATAATCTACTGTACACACTTATCTACATGTGTACAATGTCATGCATATTAACTACAACCTAGGGGGGGTGATAGAAAGTTTTTCTTCTCAACTTCCGCAGCCCTCGACTGCTAGTGGTGAAAATCTAGTTATAGGATAGGCGGAAAAGAAAATGGATATCTAAACTACACATGCAAGAGAAATCGCTGGCATCATTTTTACTCTCTTTGTTCCTCCGCTCCAAACTCCTTTTGCAAAGACGTTATTCTTTACTGTGCTCAGACTACGTTATATTTATACTATTTAAGTGCGCGTCGAGACGGTTTTTAAACATATTTACCGACCTACTATCCACTACGTGGGTGGGTAGCCTATTCCAAATTTGAGTAATTTTAAACGTAAAATAGTTTTGGGCTATACTAGTATTAAATCGCTTGTTGACTAATTTTAATCCGTGTTGCCGAGTGTTTCCCCTATGATCCAATTGGAACAAATTCCTATAATCAACGTTTGAAAATCCTTTCAATATTTTAAATACTTCTATTAGCTGGCCACGTAATCTTCTGCCTTCGAGAGATGGCAAATCTAATGCCCTGAGTCTTTCCTCGTAGGGCCTGTTTCTCAGCTCGGGAATTAATTTTGTAGCCCTACGCTGCACTCTTTCTAATTGCGCGATATCTTTGTTTAAGTATGGAGCCCAAAATTGAACCGCATATTCGAGCAGTGGACGCACAAGTGATTTATACAATGGTAAAATTATCTCTTTGGATTTGAACGTGAAATTACGCGCGATATAACCCAGCACACGATTTGCTTTTTTACATGCATCCGCGCATTGTTTCGTGACTTTGAAGTCATCCGAGACTAAAACTCCCAGGTCTTTTTCCAATTTAACTACGTCGAGGACCTGGCCTTTCATGGTATACTCTACCCTCAAATTATGGCAACCCAAATGCATCACCTTACATTTACTTAAATTAAACTGCATTTGCCACTTATCCGCCCATCTGACAATCAAGTTTAGGTCCTTTTGTAATTTTTCCACATCCGATCTTACATAGGCACGGTTGCCCAGCTTCGTGTCGTCAGCAAATTTAGAAATCGTACTAAATACGCCATTATCCAAATCGTTTATATATATTAGAAATAGAAGAAGAGAAACGAGAAACAGAAGAAGAGAAGACAAATGAAAACAAGAAAAAGAAGAAGAAGAAGAAGAAAAATGTAGCGAAAAAAGAGGAAACCGGTAAGTCGCTAAACTCAGTCGTCTGCAGACAAATGTGCAAGGGTCACCCTTATTGGTGATTCTCAAGCACGGGGTCTGCAGTCCCTGCTAGCGGCTCGTCTTCGCACTAGTGTAAAGGTAAACTGCCTGCCAGGACGGGGTAACCACTACATCAGATTAGAGGCGGAGAAATCTCAGATTTCTGAGAGCTTAGTCGTTGCTCTGATGGTAAGTGGCAACGACCTGTACCTGAGAGGAGGCGTGGTAAGCCCTACGGATAAAATCTTCAACACAGTCATGGGCGCCGTGGATGACTGTGGGCTAAAAACCAGCATGCATGTTGTGGTCGGGATGCTCCCGATTAGAGGCCCAACACGGACTGCTCAATCGATGAACGTCTCTTTGAACCAGCGACTGGCAGATTTGTGTACGGCAGAGGGGGTCTTTTTGTGGACTCGTATCTCACCTTTTATGGTAGGAATGATCTCTACCAAAGGGATGGGGTACATCTTTTCTTTGAAGGAAAGGCCTTTCTGTCGAACATGATCCATGATGTTGTAGAGAGGACCCAAAGGAGTATCCAGCTCAGAGTCACTCGTCACTCCTGTTAAGACCTTTTAGGAGGTCGCTAAGAGGAGTGCCACCGCACCAACAAGCAAGCCAGGAAACGGAAGAGGGTAAAGAGTCCTACATTCGGGGACTCCCTGAAAGTTCTTTTGTTAAATGCGAGGTCAATCAGGAGCAAGTTTCTTGCACTTCGTGGCCTTGTAGCGACGGAGAATTCATGATTTCTACCTACCAACTCTTTCTAAAAGATAAGTTAGACAGATAGGGTGGCGGTGTGATGTTGTATGTTAGGGATACATTCAAAACGACGAACTGCAAAACTATATCCGTCCACGAGCTGCTAGGTGTAGACCTAGAGATAGGTCTTGGCAGATACCAGACCATACTGATTTATAGACCCCCTGCCCAACTCGTTGAAAAGAAGAGGGAGCTGTACCGACTGCTGGGTGAACTTGTTGAAGACAGAGTGTATATCATCATAGGAAAGTTCAAAACCAAAGTTGCCTGGGAATCCAGAGAACCCTGTGGCTAGAACGCACTGCTCCTGGAGTTCGCGAACAAGGAGTTCCTGACTAAATGGGTGAGAGAGCCGACGAGAGGTAGTAATACTCTCGACTTGGTTTTCACCTCTGAGGATGACATCGTTAGGATCTCTCTGTAGGCGAAGAGCTCGGTGGCAGTGATCACTGACTAGTCAGATTTATAGTCAAGGTCCCCAAGGCAGAGTCTGCGACTGGTAAATCGAGGAAACTTGATTTAAGAAGAGCAGACTTTGGAGGTTTTCCTGTTGGATTGAGTGATGCGAGGCTAGAAATGTGCAAAGATGTTGAATATTCGTGGAATAGATTCAAAACTACGTTCTTTAGTCTTCATTCACGATTCATTTCTTTGAAAAGACTTCGTCGGTCTTCTGTTAAACCAAAGTGGTTTAATCGAGAAATAGGTCAAGTTTTGAGGGAAAAGAGAACGGTGTACCGGTAGTCAAAGATTTCTGGTGATTTTGACAACTACCGTAGGCTAGCTAGGAGAGTGAAGTTCAGCATAAGGGTGGCAAAGTGTGCTGAGGAGCTCTGAGTGGCAAGACTTTGCAAGAAGAATCTCAAGGATTTCTTTGGTTAGGTAAACAGCCATAAACCAATCCGTCGCACTATTGGCACTTTAGTGAATGAAGACGGGGCATTAAAGCACTCAGATGCAGAAAATGCTAACCTCGTGAGCGACTACTTCTCTTCAGTGTTTACTGAAGAGTGTGTTCCTATTGCCCAGCCCAAGGATACTTACTTAAGGGGAAAACTGGAGGAAATGGACTTCACCCAAGGATAAATAATAAAAAATCACTGATCTAAAGATAAATAAGTCCCCTGGCCCGGGCGGGTTTCTACCTAAAGTGTTGAAAGAAGTGCGAGATGAAGTGTCACGACATCTGAGCATAATCAATCTTCAACATGTCAATCCGGACCGAATGCGTTCCTAGAGACTGGCGTGAAGCGGAGCTGACTCCTATCTTCAAGAAAGGAAACCCTAGCCAGCCGTCAAACTACCGACCTATTAGCTTAACCTCAATAGTCGGTAAACTCATGGAAAGCATCATGGGGGACAAAATGACGTCATATTTAGAGTCCAACTTGGGATTGAGGAGTTCTCAGCATGGGTTCCGAAGGTACCGGTCATGACTCAAGAATCATGTGGAATTCTTCTACCTCGTTGTTAGTGACCACGACTCGAATAAGGCAGTGGATGTTATCTACTTAGACTTTCAAAAAGAATTTGATAAGGTACCACACCGTCGCCTTCTCCGGAAAGTGCGTGCGCTGGGCATAGACGGAAATGTAGCAAGTTGGATAGAGAACTGTCTAAGTGACAGACGGCAACGGGTGGTGTTGAATGGACAGGCTTCTGAGTGGGTGCCCGTTACTAGCGGTGTTCCTCAAGGTTCTGCCCTTTGGACCACTACTGTTCATCATCTACATCAACGACATGGTCGGTGAAATGGTTGCGAAAATTTCTAAATTTGCTGATGATCTTAAGCTTGGTATGAACGTCGCAAAGGAAGGAAATACTGCCCGCCTTCAAGATAATCTTCGGAAGATTGGGGAGTGGTCGGATACGTGGCAAATGCCTTTTAACGTGAGCAAATGCAAAGTGATGCATATCGACCACCGACAACCACGATCTCAGTATATCCTCAAGGGCACTCCTCTTAAATACACCGACACTGAGAAGGACGTTGGTGTAACTATAACTAGTGATCTCAAGTTCTCGAGGCAGTGTAATGAGGCGGAGAAGAAAGCCCAAGGACTGCTAAGTTATATAAAGCGAAAGTTTAGATATTGGAACAAGTAGATAGTAATCTGTTTGTATAACTCCCTTTTCCGACCGCACCTAGAGTATGCCGTGCAATTTTGGAGTCCTTCGCTTCGAAAGGATATCTCAAAATTAGAACGTGTACAAGCTAGTGCAACCAAACCTATTCCATATATCAGACACAAGAGTTATGAAGATAGATTACGGGAATTAGACTTGTTCTCGCTGAAGACCCGGAGACTGCGTGGTCAGTTTACCGAAGTGTTAAAAATACATCGAGGCTTTGACTTTGTAGACAACAGGGATATTTTCCACCTTAGCCAGAGCAGACAAGAAATCACGGCCACAAACTTGAACTGAAGCGTGACCACCGTGATCTTTGTGGGAAATCTTTCACATATAGCATCTGCGGCCATTGGAACTCACTTCCAATGGAAGTTGTCAACAGCAACTCTGTTGAATAATTCAGGTCAAGACTAGACAAAGGCTTGAAAAATAGCTGTTTGCAGACTTGAAGCGTGGCGTGTGTGCTCTTCTAGAGCGTCAATCTGACCCTTTAGAGGAGTGCGCCTGCTCAAATGTTTACTCAAAGGTACCCGCTTTGAATGGATCGTAAGGTCTACTATGGTACCTCCTTTCTTTGTTACTCCTTTCCTTGAGAGAGATAAAGATATAGAAATAGAAATAGAGATAGAGAAAGAGAGAGAGAGAGAGAAACAAGGAATAACAGGGAAAACATCCAGCCCGGATTGACATGTTAAAGATTGTGCTCAGATGTCGTGACACTTCATCGCGTACTTCTTTCAACACTTTAGGTAGAAACCCGTCTGGGCCAGGGGGCTTATTCGTCTTTTGATCAGTGATCTTCTTTTCTATTTATCCTTGAGTGAAGAATAGAAGAAGAAGAAGAAGAAGAAGAAGAAGAAGAAGAAGAAGAAGAAGAGGAAATATTTAGAGAAAAAAGAGGAAACCAGCAAGTCGCTTCCGAAAGGGAAGACTCAGTCGTCTGCAGACAAATGTGCAAGGGTCACCCTTATTGGTAATTCTCAAGCACGGGGTCTGCAGCCCTCGCTAGCGGCTTGCCTTCGTAGTAGTGTGAAGGTAAGCAGCCTGCCAGGACGGGGTAACCACCACATCATGGTAGAGGCAGAGAAATCTCAGATATCTGTGAGCTCAGTCGTTGCTCTGATGGTAAGTGGCAACGACCTATACCTGAGACGAGGTAGGGTAGGCCCTACGGATAAAATCTTCAAACAGTCATGGGCGCTGTTGACGACTGTGGGCCGAAAATCCGCATGCGTGTTGTGGTCGGGATGCTCCCGAGTAGAGGTACAACACGGACCGCTCAATCGATGAACGTCTCTTTGAACCAGCGACTGGCAGATTTGTGTCCGGCAGAGGAGGTCTTTTTGTGGACCCGTACTGCAGCTTTTATGGTAGGAATTATCTTTAAAAAAGGGATGGGGTACATATTTCCTTTAAAGGAAAGGCCTTTCTGTCGAACATGATCCAGGATGTCGGCTCAGAGTAAAGGCGGACGTGCGCCAGTACGCTCTCGTCACTCCTGGTAAGACCTTTTCGGAGGTCGCTAAGAGGAGTGCCACTGCGCTAACAAGCAAGCCGGGAAACGGAAGAGGGTAGGGAGTCCTACATTCGGGGACTCCCTGAAAGTTCTTTTGTTCAATGCAAGGTCAACCAGGAACAAGTTTCTTGAACTTCGTGGCCTTGCAGCGACGGAAGAACCCGAGATAGTGGCCATAACGGACTCATGGGTAAAAACCTCGAACCGAGGTTTTGAAGGAGAATTTATGATCTCTACCTACCAACTCTTTCTAAAAGATAAGTT
The DNA here is from genome assembly GCA_963969495.1 of Ceratothoa steindachneri. NCBI lineage: Eukaryota > Metazoa > Arthropoda > Malacostraca > Isopoda > Cymothoidae > Ceratothoa > Ceratothoa steindachneri. The sequence goes on from OZ018335.1 coordinate 76,738,577, forward strand.
AGACAGAGAGGGTGGTGGTGTGATGTTGTATGTTAGGGATACATTCAAAACGACGAAATGCAACATTATATCCGTCCACGAGGTGCTAGGTGTTGACTTAAAGATAGGTCCTGCCATATACAGGACCCTTGTGCTTTATAGACCCCCTGCCCAACTCGTTGAAAAGGACAGGGAGCTGTACCGACTGTTGGGTAAACTTGTTGAAGACAGAGTGTGTATCGTCATGGTACACGTCAACAGCCAAGTTGACTGGGAAACCAGAAAATCCTGTGGTGAGAAAGCACTGCTCCTGGAGTTCGCGAACAAAGAGTTCCTGACTCAATTGGTGAGAGAGCCGACGAGAGGCAATAATACCCTCGAATGGTTTTCACATCTGAGGTTGACATCGTTGAAGATCTCTCTGTAGGCGAAGAGCTCGGTGGCAGTGATCACTGACTAGTCAGATTTATAGTCAAAGTCCCCAAGGTAGAGGATGCGACTAGTAAATCGAGGAAACCTGATTTGACAAGAGCAGACTTTGCAGGTCTTCTTGCTGGATTGATTTATGTGAGGCTAGAAGTGTGCGAAGATGTTGAAGATTCGTGGAATAGATTAAAAACTACATTCTTTAGTCTTCATTCACGATTCATTTCTTTAAAAAGCCTTCGTCGGTCTTCCGTTCAACCAAAGTGGTTTAACCGAGTATGATCAACTGCTGAGGGAGAAAAGAACGGTGTACCGGCAGTCAAAGATCTATGGTGACTTTGACGAGTACCATAGCCTAGCTAGGAGAGTGAAGTCCAGTATAGGGGCCACAAAGCGTGCCGAGGAGCTCCGAGTTGCGAGACTCTGCAAAAAGAATCCCAAGGAGGTCTTATGTTAAGAGAAGAATCGTAGAATCGAGCTTGATATCGTCAGTTCCTAATTTAAATCTATCTGAGGGTCAATTTTCTTTTAATTCTGTAATAAGAAAGCAAATAAACAAAATAGTAAAATGTCAGCCCTTCAATATGTTTAGGCCTAACCCCTCCCCCAGATTAGCCACAAGTAGGGGATTGGGGGAAAAAAGATGGGATCTTGTGTTATGCTTATATGCACTTCTCTTATATTTTCTACCCAGTGTCAGTTGAAAAAGGGTGTGAGATACACCGAAACTGTTCTGAATTAAATTGTCTTCGGAGAATGGGGTTTAATTCCTCATCTTTTCTTGCGATATTGCATTAATTTTCATCATATATATATATATATATATATATATATATATATATATATATATATATATATATATATATATATATAACCTAAAGACGAAAGCGCTCGGAATCGTTTTTTACTTTTTCTTTGTGGTGTATCTGCATAACTTTGACTCACGTGGACTCTGTGGGCTTTTTTCATATATATATATATATATATATATATATATATATATATATATATAAAGAACTAGGTAACTGTTCTTAACGTGTATAACATCATCCTGTTGAAACCTTACCTTGACTCGAATGACTTCCCTCCTGCAGGTGACAGCATGTGGCTATCGAAGATTCGTTCCGCTTCCCAGGGCCGCCGGTCAGGAACAAAGGCGCCAGTCAACTTACGCAGACCACCTCATAATGTTCACACTAATCGGTGGTTAGGGACAATATTTGTATTTTATTATTACAAGATCAATTGTATTAAAAGTTCATCTCCTATGAGCTGGCGAGAAATTCATTATTTTGCAAAAACAACATGTAGTGGCAATGATTATAATATATGGGCAAATATTAAGTGGTAAACCGCACCAAAGAGTAATTGCTAATAGCATCTTGCTAAGGAAAGGTTAGCACTTTTGTCCTTGGCGAAGAAATCTTTGTAATGGTATCTCTAGATCTTCTTCTAACCCTCTCTACTGTGGTTGCCGAGAAGATTGATACTTAAAGTTATATGTCCCAAGCACTATTATTACCAAATACCATTACCATATTTCTCTTTAGTAATAATAATATATGTAATACTGACACTATTAATAAGTGAAATATTTTAGTTTTAATTTTATCTTTGACATTCAATATAGTATGATGTCTTGTTTATTTTGTAGCATCTGTAGAATTATAGTTTGTAGAGAGATAAATATTCCAACAGTATGTGTATTTTTATTTGTGGTCTGATTACCTACTCCAGAAACCATAATACTCCTCCTCCCCCCTGGATTAGAAACGCGTTACTAGAGGAACATTCCCTAGCGATTTATAGATTTAATTTTTTTGATTTCTTCAGTTGTCTCTTAGAATGATCCCAACTCTTCCTCGCGATATTTTATAGTTGTTGATCGTTATGTCCAGAAACGGCGAGTGCTGTACAGCGACCTCGCGTGGACATAGGATGAACTTAGGCTGAATAAGATGTTCACAAAATTCTCACCTCAGCCATCCGTAGTTTCGCGTTCCCTTGCTCTTTGTACGAACTTTCTTCTAGGGGCTTATAATCCGCCCCGGTCCAGTATTTATCTTTTCAATATTTCGGGGTTTTTTGTTTATCTATCCTCCTCTCTTTTCCTTAATTGTTTTCATCCCATTTCTTTTCTAGGAAAGATTGGCTCCCTTTAAAGGGCAATAAGGGGAATAGAACTAGGGATCTAGAAAATAAAGAAGAAATAGTGATAGGGGTTTAGAAAAAGAGACAAATGAAGAAGGGTGAAAGAGAGGGATGAGAGTAAGAACTACCGTCAGATTCTCCTATTTGCCTTTGCCGAGTGCGAAAAGGGGGAAAACTCTCCTTTCCAACATGATGGTTTTCATTGGCACATCGATGGAATTTGTTGTCATCGAAATGGAGTTAAGAAAAGCGATTAGCATAAGGCCTGTATGGCTCGTGCTCCGCTCTGCCTCTCGCTCATAGCTGGTTTTCATGAAATGATTTACGCCCCGTTTGCCGCTGGCTCTTGACCTTACGTTCCCAGACGCAATCGAGTGATTTACCACCCACTGAAGGAAGAGAAATAGAATAAATAGAAGACATACATGGGAGAGCGAAGACGAAATGGGGATCGAAAAAATTGCAATCACAGTGAATTAGTTGGTTGGGAGCGTGCATCTGAAACTATCCATTAAAATATTCGCCAGAGTACGTAAACTTCAAAATATGGAATTTATTTAGAGAAATCTATACTCCCGCCACACTTTTCAATAATATGGGAATTAGAATTCTAAAAGCTCTATGGCATTTCTTCAAAGGGCCCTAGGGTTGGGAGAAACAAAGATTGCTCCCACACCTGGAGATAAGGAAGATTCGGAGAAATCCATTTCTCTCTCTTGCCGTTGCATATAAACGCAATCAGTAATTCTTTGTGGGTTAGCGTAGAATTTCGGTCGTTTTCTCTGAACAATATGGCCTGGTTACCCAGTTCCCCAAACCTAGTCACTTTTCCTCATTTGGTAATTTTTAGTTGCTGTCACTGACGGTTAGCACCTGGAGAGAAAATACTAAAGGATATTTGCACAAATACTCGTAGAAAGAACGTGTGAGGTTTGAGGGAAAATGTTATGGTTTGGTCGAATTCCTATTCATCTTTATGTCATCGCAAGAATTCGTTAAGGTTCCGGAAAAGACATGATTTGTCGATGGTTAATTTTCTGCCAAGCAAACTAACCGGTTAACTGGTTAACGGGGTCTGTCAGTCATGTGATTTGAAGTTTCTGTTACTATGGGAAATAATCTTCTTGAGCCAACCGACTTTTGTGCGAGAAACGAGAGACGACGCATCCCATTTTCTCTCTAATTACGTCCGCCTCAGGTCAGCCAGGCTCATCTACACACATTAGGCATTTCCTGGGTATGTGAGTGGCGGCGATCGGGTTGTCCAGATGTAATTACGTCGACTCGCGGGAGAAAAGACCTGGCCTTATAAGGCGATTTCTTTGTCGTCCCTCCCCCCCCCTCCCTCCGCATTCTTCGAGGTTCGTTTTTCAGGGTCTTCATCGTTGTCACTGTAGTCGTAGAAATAATAGTTGTTGTTGAGTCAGAATGATCAATTATTTGATTGATCACGTAATGGAAGTATCGATTGCCTTTCAATGCGAAAAACTCAAGTTGGCATCTCCCGAGCTTAATATTCCTCGCCTTTCATTTCGTAAATATTTTCATCTTATATCACCGCACTTTTTCTCTTTGATTAAATGGCAGCTTAGAGTGCGACCGAGTGAAGCTCACTTCTCCGAAACACTTTTCGGTTGCAGGTTCCGTGAAAGCGTGGGGTAGACGGGCATAGACTATTTTGGACTTCTCCTGAAACTCTCCTCAGGTTGTGGGTCGTAATTCACAAGGGAAATTCGGACACCTGATTTCCCAACTGCATATGTCCATTGCGGATTGCTTAGATGAAAGATGATCGATTTTCTCTTTATGAATTGGATTCAATATGAATAAAGGGAAATGTGATCGCTTGAGCATGGAGAAAAGAATGCAGTGTCCCAAATCTCGATATTGTCGGAAAGAAAATGAAGTGAAAGAAGAAATCAAGGAATCTATAAATAGGAGTAAAGAAGATTAGAGATCACGTAAAGTGCAATAAATGTAGTACGTCAGAGCAACGGTGTTGCAGAAAACAACTTCTCCAGACACTTCTCGTCCTATGGAGTAAAACAAAATAATAATCTAGAACACTTTTCTTCGCGTCAAGAATCAAGGTTATCATAGCCTTTGACATCAGTGGAGGACTTAGGGCACCAGGATGTGTTATCGCGAATATGAAAATTAAAAAAAAAACAAATTCACTGTCAAATAAAATTTAAAAACAAATAACTCAATTGGGATCCCAGATATACCTGACAGATTAAACGAATATATATGTGTTTGTAAAGCTCACTGGTCACGTTAATTATTCAAGACAAAAAAGCAATAGGAGAATTTTTTAGGTACTCGACGTACAGAACTAGTTTTTTGGGGGGACTATAGATCATGTTTAGGTGAACTACGTGATACTTGTTTGTAAGAATATCAATCTGCTTATTTAAAAGCTAAGGTTAAAGTTTCATGGGGAGAGATTGAAGATGGAAAGGTAATCAATTAGAGGCAACTCGACAATCGGTTGCCTGATATTGCCATTTGAGCGATGTAAAAGTTTTATTTTTAATGAGATGCGATCAAAAAAGGCTTTTGCAGTGTTGTGGATGCATTTGCTAAATATGTGTTTGCATGTGCGTTTGTCTAAGTTTCTGTTGGTTTGTTCTCGACGTCAGATAAGCGCTGTAAAACGTTGAAAATAGATTGTATTTACTTCCACTAACAAAACTCAACAGATACAAATCCTAATTCAACTAACTACCGATATATTATCTTGCTTTACAACCTCAAATAAAAAGTCATCAAAACACTTGTAAAAAATACTAACACTACAATAGTTTTCATTTTCCCTGGCACACTTAAAAGTAACTCACATCTCCCACCCCCTTTCCTCGCTGATATATAAAGGTGTCTACCAAATACCTTGCAGAATTTTCAACCCATCGTAATTAGACAAACGCATATACGAATACAAGTTAACATACGCAGAGGGAACATTTCCATTAACCTCTTTAATCGCATATCATTAAAAACACAAAACAAAATTACCGTGAGATCAAACCAAGCGTTTATATAGGTCAAATGGCAATATCAGACGGCAGGTTGTCGAGTCGCATCTAATTGATTCCATTTCACCTTCAATCTATCCTCAGGAAGCTTGAACCTTAGCCCTTGTCTTAGCAGATTAATATCCTCAGACACATGTAGTTCATTCAAACCTTGATCTCTTGCTTATTAGAATATATATATATATATATATATATATATATATATATATATATATATATATATATATATATATATATATATATATATATAATATTGAGCTCCATATGGATATATATATATATATATATATATATATATATATATATATATATATGCAAATTTTATTGAAGACCATTGTGTATTTTGCCTTAATTAATTTCCTTTGGCAACTTTCTTTTCTTCTAACTATCTTTTTTATTTCATCTTGTAGATGGTGAATCACTTGTCCAGTATTCATCTCTTTTTTATATGAATGTGTTTGGTAAAAACCAAACTAAATTGCTAGTCTTTCGATCTTATTCGATCATTTTCGGAGTGTTTTGCTATGTTCTTGCCTCCTTTATCGATGTAATGGCTGGAGTGAGGATCTGACAGAGTAAAATATGATGGTACTCGTATACTCAATTTGGTAGATGATGGGATAGAAGTAGATAAAAGTGGGTGAAATTTAAAGCGGGGAGGGGTATTTTGCCCTAGTAGGAGGGCATCACATTATATTTTTCATTTTGATTTTTCCTTTTTGTCTTAGTTGTTGTATATAGTGTTTTTCTATGTTTGTTTCTTTTTGTGTAGCTAGCGTGTTCTTCTTATTTTTAGTGTCTCAATTCTTGTATACTTATATTTTGGGTTCAATTCTTGAGCATTCAAGCCTTTAATAGCTGTTAGCTCAGCAATTTACCTATGTTGTTGTAATGATGCTATTTGGTCTCTCTGTTTTTGTTTCGGTTGAACTGTGTTAGTTTTTTGTGTTCCTGTTAAGTGTATGTTGATGAAATGTTTTCCTGTGAGCAGAACTTAGTACTTGGGAACTGGCTTCGACGTGACACTTTCTCTCGCAGTCGTGCAGGTATGTTAAGTCTGCCACCAGTTCCCTGTAATTCCGGAATTACATCGTTTGTAAGAGTTAACCAGACCCTTCTTCCCAATTTCTGGGTTAAGATGTTAATAGGGTCTAGTTTTTTCCTTGTATGGAGATCCCTCTGCCGATGTTGGTCACGCCTTCTGGCTTTATTAATTAGTAGGGATGCGGAGTTCTGTATTCGTTGCAGTTTTCTCATTGAGGTCTTGCTGGCCGCTTGAGTCACTACTGCGGGATAGATGACCTTAGCCCGGACGTACATCAGGTATATTTTCCTAATGTTGGCCGAGCTAAGAGCTCTAAACCTGTATAGCTTCGAGATTTCTCTCTTTGCCAGGGTTCCTCTCTCCGTGTACTGTCTCAAGTATCCGTGGTCGGAGATCTTTAGGCCCAAGACAGTGCCTTCGGCGGAGTAGCCGTACCTCCTCCCATCAATGATGATAGGACACGTCAACGTGCTGCTCAGTGGGACGATTTTGAACTTGTCCCTATTAGTTCTTATCTTCCAGCGTCTCTCGTACCGGTTGATGTTGTTGATTTCCGCTATTGTACGCAGTGCCTGATCCCTCACTTTCTTCACCGGGCACGGAACGATCTGGATGACGTCATTTGCAAATTGAAGATACATCGTGTGTACCCTGTGCACCGGTGTTGGGAGGTCGATGGTAAAGACCAAGAAAAGCAGTGGGCTCAGGCAACTTCCCTGTGGAACGCCCCCCTTCAATTCGAATTCGAGTCCTCTGTATCCTTCGATCATGAGACATGCCCTTCTGTCCATGACAAAGTCACAAAGGATCCTTTCCAGTATTGGGTCCAGCTGGAGGTTCAGGATCTTATATTGAAGTCCTTCCAGCCAGACTTTATCGAAGGCCTTCTGCACGTCCCTCAACACAATGTCTACATAGTACCCATTCGCTCGGCATTTTGCTACTTTTTCTGTCAGGAGCGCTAGTGCTGTATCTGTGCCCCTTTTTTTGGTGGAACCCGCTCAACTGAGCGAGTTAGGAGCACATAACCCCCTTATGTGCTCCTAACTCGCTCAGTTGAGCTTGTAGCCTATTAGCTAGGATCTTTTCAAAGATCTTGCCGAGCATCTCCAGAAGAGAGATCAGGCGATAGTTAGCAACCTGGTCTGGGGGCTTCTTTCCTTTCGGGATCAAGATGATTTTAGCCATCTTGTGCCCGTCAGGAAAGTAGCTTGTATTCAGGGCTGCATTCATACTATTAACCAGTCCCTGAATGATTTGCCTCGGGGCATTCACGAGGTTGTTTTTCGTGAGCCCTGACTAGCCTGGTGCCCTTTGCTTGAAGGACCTTATGGTGTTCATGGTTTCTTCAAAGGTTATTGGGAACCGGCGGCCAACCATCTCTCTTTCCTGAGATACTTGCGGGTGTGGGTGTGTTCTATGTATCCCTGTGCCGAGGTCCTCAAGCAGTTAGTCTTCGAATTCCTGGTTGAAGTCGTCGTTCTCCTCAGGGGTTATAGCGAAAATCTTTTTCCAGTGTGTCCTGAATCTTTTTTTTTGAGAGACTCTGGATCCTCAATGATTTCATCTCCATCTTTTATTAGTGTTCTGGCTTTGGTGAGCAGTCCCATAAGTCTTCGTATGCTATTCCAAAAACTTACTGGACTGTTCTCCCCGTCCAGCCTGCCAATGATGTCATTCTAGATTTCCTTCTGTTTCTCTGTGATTGTGTGTTTAGTTCCTTGCTTAGTTGTCTCATTCTGGCTGTCCTTTCCCGATTTGGGCCTGTCCTGCCGATTTCTTCGAAGATTCCCCTATGTTCCCAAGCGATATCCCTCATATCGTTCATCACCCTAGACTGTGGAAGCATTTTATAGGAAATCCTAGGGACGCATCTCTCGTCGGCTTGAATGAGTAGATTAGTGATGGAGTTTAACTCCTCATCTATCTTTTCGAGATTGGCGTCTTCCAGGTCAGCTGGTTGATATTCGCTGAGTATTTCTCTCTATAGCTCCCAGTTAGCTTTCGCATAACTCTTCCTAAGTTGGACAGGCTTGAGAATTGGTGCAAGCGAGATTGTTATAAATATCGGGATATGGTCTCTCGGTACCACAGCTCCGGGCTGTGGTACCGAGCGATGTTAAAGGGGAAGTTACGGCTCGCCAACACTATGTCCGGTTTGGTTGCCGAACATTGCGTTAGGTAAGTCGGGAAATCCGGTCCTACTCTCTGGAGTCTGTCTCTTTCGAAATGTAGTTCCAGATTCCTTCCCCTTTGGTTGGATTCACCGTAACCAGACTCTGTGCAACTGGCGTTTAGGTCTCCACCAAGCAACGCCATTTTTCCTCGTCCCAAAATGTTGAAAAAATTGGGAATCGGCAGGTACTTTTGGCGGGGTGGCTGATAGGCCGCTGCCACAGTTAAGTCTCCCACCAGGGTTGGGATTTCAACAGCCACGAATGATTCTTCTAAGTCTGGGAGTGTTTTGTATGTTATGTTTTTCCGGATCACGATGGCTGCGCCGTCGTATCGTTCTTGTGTGTGTTTTTCACGATCAGAGTGTAATTTGGTATTTTTATTGTGGTGAGTGAAAGAAAACGATTTTTAAGGGGTATTTATTCCACCTAGGTTGTACGTAACGTTAAAGGAAATGGGCCACCCCGGTGATTGGAATTTTAAAATATTTTTAATGTGCGATTCCAGCTTGTTGTTTGACTGTTGATGGCCAGCTTATCTTCATTTATTAATATGGCTTCTAAGATGTTCAGTTTCGCTTTATTAACCTCTTTTCTTTTAATAATGGTGTTATCAACAAGCATATCACTCGTTCGGTTAATATTATGGACACTCTCCATATGATTTTTAGGCCCTCCGCTTTGTAAACGTCTCGAAAGTGTAGTGGTATTTATGCCAATATATTTTGAGTTATTATAAAACTTAGTCTTCATCGGGGCAGGTGAACTCGTAAACTATGTTGGTTGACTTGAGATTCAAGGAGTTTAGGCAGGTGTTGTTCTTCATCAGGAGATTGCTGGCTTTTTGTGTTTTATAATAGATGATGAATTGAATTTTATCCGTTTGATTTTTGACCTTGATGTTACGGTTAATAATCTCCTTGATGTTTTTTTCATCTATTTTATATGATGTTGACATCTGGTTTCTGTAATACACTTTAAAGTTGTTGACTTCTCCCTGATTACTTTAGTTTTATCTGCATGTTTGTAATGGTTATTTAAAAATGATTGGAGTTGTTTGTCAATCATACTGTTTGAGAAACCATTATTCACGAGTATTTCCTTTACTCGTGGTATCTTTTGGTGGAAAAGTTCCCAGGTATAGCAGCTTTTATAAGCTCGGCGGATGTATGAGACGAATTACGTTTATTTTATACCTTTCAGGGCATTCACTCTCAGCAATGAGGCATCTTCCCATGTCAGTACTTTTTCTATGTATCTTTTCGACGTTGAGGTTCAAAACATCAATGGCAGCTACATCACTAGGCAGAAACTTCACTTTCACTGAAACCACGATGAAAGGTCAGTCTAACTTTTCTTTTAGTGCCTCTACGCTCTTAAACACAACAGCGACTTATGTCGAAGTAGGCAGTCGCCAGATGGGCTCCTTAACCCAGCCCCCCCTGCTCTTAAGCACTCCACGCCTGTGACCATCACTCGCTATTGACATATGAGACGGTGTCTATGCTTGTACGGGTGTATTACCAAACCACACACGTAAGTCACATCGGCACCTGGCGGCGTGGGTCTCGTTAATTTTTTTACAGACTCTAGCTACACTATTCCGATCGGTCTAAATATACGGGAACCTGAACGCAAATATTGCGTACAGTCAAATTCACAATGTATTTTGTGAATTGTCAAAAGTACATTTTCCTACCTAATTCGAGCATACTGAATTCAAATCTGAAATCAAATTCTCTCTAAATGCTACAGACTTTTCGTAATATCAATAACTAATATTATACAATAATTTTCATTTTATCACGCCTATCAGCATACCCTGAAGTAATTTTGAATCGTCCTTTTGCGTTATTTATAGTAAAGCAGATTTTTTTGCACAAACATTTTATTGCATATGAGAAGAAACTTGAATTGCACATTAGGATTACAAATACTGTAATCAAATAGATGCTAATTTATTAATGACCGTACATTAGGCTGGAGGACCTCTTCTTGATTTAAATCAGGCAAAAATTTGCGTTTGTAACTCTTTCTCTTGTAAGTCTTCTCTGGCCGATCTCTTCTAATCGTCCAGCAGTAGTCTGCCATCATGTGTCTATCCCAGTGACCTTAGTAGCGCTCTTCCATCGTCATCAAATCCTGATGGAAGCGTTCCCCTTGTTCGTCGCTCAAGGCTCCCAGATTCTCTGGGAATCGGTCGAGGTGACTATTTAGGAAATGCAGCTTCACACTCATGTTGCATCCAAGATCACGATATGCTAAAAGCATATTAGTAACCAGATACTCGTAGTTATGCGCTTTTTTGTTTCCCAAGAAGTTACGAACAACGGCAGAAAATGAGGGCCAGGTTGCCTTCTCTTTTTAATTCATGGTGTTCACGAATCTAGAATCACTCAGAAGTCTTCGGATTTGGGGACTATCAAATACTCCTGCTTTTATTTTTTCGTATAACAAAGCAGGAAACTTCGATACTATGTACTGAAAACAATCATTGTCAGTGCTCAACGCCTTAACATACTGCTTCATCAACCCCAATTTGAGATGAAGTTAAGGGAAAACGATCTTCTCTCGACTTACGATTGGCTCATTAACAATGTTTGGTATTCATGCTTCCAAAGTTTCCCGAATTGGCCAATCTTTTGGGGACCAGTGTTTGTCACGGGCTCGACTGTCCCAAATACAGATATAACATGGAAACTTTGTATATCCCTTCTGCTGGTAAAGGGTGAAGTTGACCATCTTAAGGTCTACACATATGATCCAATTGTGTTCTTATGTCATCGTGAGTTTCTCGCAGATGGACAGAGTGACCGAGAGGAGCTGCACCAAAGTCATTGACATTATGCAAAAGGACACACTTGAGGCTACGCTTGGAGCTATCCAAAAACAGTCTCCACTCAGCAGGGCTATAGGTGCCAAGTCCCAACTCGGTAAACAGACCAGGAACATCGCGGCAGTATACAAACTGTTTGTCCTCGGAGAAATATTTAACAAATGTACTCTCCTTTGTTCGGTAATATGATACCCTTACCGACCTGTCAAGCATATGTCTTTCACTCAACCTGGAGGCTAAAAGTTCTGCAGCTTTCTTGGAGAGCGCCAAATCACGTATAAAGTCATTCAAATCCTCTTGATTGAAACAGTGAGTAGCTAATGACTGTTCAGCATATGATGATTAATCTGCAGACTCTGAATCCATTCCGTGGACGTCCATATCAGGTACATCATCTTCACTCTCGGAGGAAGCATATCCCCTGAAAATCGGAACTGGTAAAGACTCAGAATGAGGTACTGGCCGAATCGCGGAGGGAATGTTGGGGTAGTCGATCTTGTGCCGATTTTTATTTACAATCCCTTTAGTATTCACCAGACAGAAATAACAGTTCGATACATGATCCTTTGGCTCTCTTTCCTTTCGTCCACTCACGAAGATGTTTCACACAACTATGGCAAACAGCATGTGGGGCCCCACTACTTATCTTGATCGTCAAGAGGAACATCAAAATATGCCTTATAAGTGCGGATCACAAAGTTTGATATATTGCGCCTTTGACGAACTAGCATGTAACAGCCACATATGTAGCAGAAGGTCTCTGGATCATAAACGCAATTTCCTCTTGACGAAGCCATCACTCTAACATGAGACCTGAAAAAGAAACAATAGTGTCAATATTTTGCACAATAGTACTGTCAAGTATTTGCTTTCTACAAGCACCCCCTCTGTCCGTCCGGAGGGCAGTTTTCGGAGAAACGAGAAAATAAAAATTACAGAATAACTAATAGCATGTAGATAAAAATGGATTATGTATTTGAAATCAGCATGAAAAACGAATTAAAATTGGCAGATAAATCTAAGTCACCAGAAAATGTGATTAAGATTGTTCCCCTCTGTAATCAAACATGACTCCTGCACACCCCTATCATTCACACACATTACACAAACTTATCGAATCCATCCCTGATATAATCCCACCACGGGTGATGTTAAACATAACTAAACACTAGATTCAAACAACTTCACTTGCCTGCCGCCTTCTAACCTCAAGGCCCGTAAGAGAAGATTTAGTCCTTTTCAATTTTTAAGGAAAGTATTCCACAATCCTAGTGCCCTCTAATGACATCCTGAAAGGGGTACACAAATGTACCAAGTCCCTTTTAAATTGACCAGAAAATGCGGACGACGTCTTTATAGCGGAAAAAGACTTTCCATCACAGTCATGTTACTGCAACCGATAAGAAGCGTAACGGATGCAAGGGCAAAGGGGATGAGTGGCGCTTTCGAATAGCTAAAGGAAAATAAATATGCTTCATTTGCTTTCTTTCCAAAGCGGTTTCCTTAACCATAAAAAATGCACACCATTTGTTTGTAACCTTGTGCAGCATTTCCAAATGTCAAAATTTTGTTTCCCTTGATCAAAGTTCAGACGTAACCCTCGTCAAATACCACAAATCCCTTGAACTTGCTTTTCATTCCTTTAGCGCAAATCACATTCACTGAAATTGTGCCTGCTGTCACCCCCTCGAGAACCACACCATAAGGGGACTGCCCAAAGTGGTTGAAAGCCATTGATCACAAAATCCTCTCAACCCACAGTCCTAGAACCCCCCCCGCCAAAAGAAAGGTCTTGCTACCGGGAGATGTTGTAACAGTAACGATTCTGTATGGATCATATTATGTAATAGGTAGGCTACTGACACCAAATTATAGGATTCAATAGGCCCAGCAAGAAACTCCACAAAATGGTCGCGTGGTAGCCTCATTAAATCCTAACACGCTGGAAATAAAAAAAGGGCAAATGCGAGAAAAGGGATAAAAGGTCAAGATACCTAAGTCATCAAAAGGAAACGAATAAACAAAAGTTCACGTCTCGGGATAAAATTATCAGAAGACGGAAGTCTACGGAACACCTTAGTAAACACAAAGTCCAATCAAAGGAAATTATAACAGTTCTGTAAAATCGGGTCATAGTATAACTAGATTAACTGGAGGATGTAAGCAAATTTTGATACATAGCCGTTCAAAACTCTGCCCTTAGGGGGTGGAACTAATGAGCCCCGACGACAGATTTGTTTCGGACTCGAATCTAGAAATGAAGCTATATATAGGCGAGCAATGAGAGGAATAGAGAGTTAAGAATTAAGCATTATAATTGTCATTAAGTATTGCCATACCCGTATTAGCGTTTACTAAACCCCTTTAAATTCACCAAATCTTGTAGCTCCAAACTTTATATAATATATATTTTGCAACGTCCTTCTTTACCTCGATTACCCTAAACTTTCGGTAAGACCACGAAAATAAGAACATTGGGAAGAATTCATCTTTGGAGTCAGATACTTAATTCCCCATTCATATAAGCTGGTAACCTCCATAACTAGAACCCTTCAAACTGGTGACGCTTCGTTTCGACCGGACAGTGAAGGTATAGAAGAAATGGACGCAACATTCCATCGTCAGGAAAGACAAGGTGAAGTTGAATTCGTAAATAGTATCAACATCAAGCCGCCCATCTTTAATGAAACAGCAGTCATACATAGGTTGGTTCAGAATTGTGTAGGCCCAATTTCACATTTTCGAAATTAGAGAAGAGGAGACTAAACTTTTACACGCATTGGCCTCATTTCCTTTAGAGACTGTCGAGTATTTTCTGGCAGCCATTACAGCGGACCGACGCCAAGCAGGACGAAGGAAAACGGGAGTCGCCAACAAGGACACCAATCCCACCCCACTCTACGCCCAATAAGAAGAGGACCTGGCTATCTCCATCATCCTTGGCCTACCCTTTCGAAAGAGCTGAAGTAAGGATGGTGGAAGGACGCATTTCTTCACGCCAGACCACTGCAATCAACACTGGAACGATATGATACCAGACGAAACTCACACCATAAGTTCGGGTACAGTTTTTGTAAACTTATAAATAACAAGCGTACATAGTGTTGTGTTCCAGTGATGATCAATTTAACTGCTAAATTCAGTATTTTCTATATATGTCCGGTGGTGTGAGAAGGATATCAGCCCCAACAATTTAATAATATACAAAGTCAGTTAATTGTTGAGATAAAGTTAACTCCTGTTGGTTTACATAGTCCATGTATGCATTAATTTAAAGGCTAACTCAGTATGCTTAAGTTCAGTACAGCTAAAAGTGAGGTATTCTGGTACGCACGCACAAGCCTTGTAGTGTCCATTACAAGGCGCAATAGATTCAGTATGAAGGCTCACAGATGAGTGTCACGTCAATTCTGCAAAGACTTGTAATTGGTACGCGTATAAGAATAATCTAAATTAAAAGATATAGCGGTGTTCTTGAATAAAAATCACTCTACGTGAATAATTTATATGTACACAATATATTCATATAAATAATGATGTAAAATAGTAATGTTATATATCTCTGAAAAGTAATATTGTATAGTTTTCGTACATATAAGTTATAAGAAATATGAGTTTTAAGGCAGAATAGGCTCCTTGTTGAACCCTCACATATGAGCATCATGGAAACACTATAAAGCCTTGTAACTGCTCAGAAAACAAAGACAAGCCGTTTGCCAGGAATCCGTCGTTCATGTATTACTAATCCTTGTGTAGGCAATATTGTCGCGAAATATTTAATGAAAGAGGAAGAGTCATAAATATATACACGCCTCGCTGCCTCTATAGCTTTATTATATGCCTTATTATGTGTTTGTTAAGTGTCATAATTATATTATGTAAAAATCTAAAGAAGGATAGGACAAAATTGTGGATAAATTGTATATAAATGTATTAGATTTTACTATTATTATATTATATGGCAGAACATAACATAAATAGGCCTGTTTAGTACAGGCATGGACTTAGTAAGTGTCAATTTTCTGTGCGTATGTTGTAAACGCTGTCAGATATTAAGTGTGCCAAAAATAAGTATTTCACATGTATCTACATATGTAATGTTATACGCTCTTTTCTCACCCACTCCATTACTGGCGGGAAGGTACTGTAGGGATCGGATTATGTAATAGGCAGGCTACTGACACCAAATTGTAGGATTCAATAAGCCAAGCAAGAAACTCTACAAAATGGTCGCGTGGTGGCCTCATTAAATCGTAACACGCGGGAAATACAAAAAGGGCGAATGCGAGAAAATGGATAAAAGGTGAAGATACCTAAGTCAACAAGAGGAAACGAATGAACAAAAATTCACGTCTCGGGCTAAAATTATCAGAAGACGGAAGTCTAAGGAACACCTGAGTAAACACAAAGTCCAACCAAAGGAAATTATAACACAGTTCTGTAAAATCGGGTCATAGAATAGCTAGATTAACTGGAGGATGTAGAAGAGGGTCAGCGAATTTAATGTAAAATGATTCTAATGTTCTTAAATTATTTTAGATATTGGCTGTTTACAGTATAAAAATCATCCAAACATTCATTGAGTTTCTATTTTCTGTTTGCAGTAGAAAAAAATCATCCAAACATTCATTGAGCTGCGGTATTTCCTATGGTTCATAGAAAAATGTCATTATAAAGCCAAGCCAGAACAAACTTTTACTCACTTATATTCCCATATTCGCCCCAATTAATTAATTTTAAAATGCTAGAAGGAGTCAACAACATTAATGTTGGCTTTCAATACGAAAACAAAACGATCCGAAATACTCTGTCTAAGAATAGATCTAGACATAAAGAACAGGGCGTTTATTATATTCCTTACAAAATTTGCGATCAAATATACATTGGCAAAAGCAGCAGATTCTCTAAGAGAATGAAAAAATACAAATGCCTATCATCTATCCTGTTCCTACACAAGTCAAATGAAGACCAATCAATTGACAATGATGATGCAAAAATAATTTATCATTCCCACAATCATATACATAGACGTCTAATAGAATCAGCTCTTATAAAAAAGGAAATTCCATACCTCCACTTTAATTACATTCCGACTTGAAAATTTGTGTGTGCTTAGGCTAAGCATCTTTTTATTCATTAATTTGCCAGCGATTGAAGATGACGGATGTCTCAGTCGAAACACCTGGTTTCGCAATGAATCGATCCTAACACTGTGTTTTTTTTTCATATATATATATATATATATATATATATATATATATATATATATATATATATATATATATATATATATATATATAAGTAAAAGCACTCAATGGCGAGTTATGGTATATTAGAGTGAAACCACTGTAATGGAAACAAAAGTTTAATTTACGAGATTAGTTTCAGTATGTATAGCGAGAATGCAATTGTTACAAAAGTCTATAAATAGAGTACAGATCAAATAAAAAACAAAACAAAACCACAAAGACACTCAAAACGGGGGAAAAGGTAATTAATCAGGAGGTGTAAGTCTAAGATCGTTGGCTAAGCTGTTTACGATGAGGTTATGGGAATGGGGGCTGCATTTCAATTGCCCATCTGACAAATTAAAATTGGAAATTTCTCCTATAATATAGATTCTACTATCTTTCTTTTACGGAAATCTTTACAATATTATTTATGATTTGTGCCTTTGAATAGTCAATTTGGTGGTTGAAATTGCTAATATAATTAAAAATACTGGATGTGGTACTGCCTCGTTTGACATCACCTTTATGTTCATAAATGCGTTTTGTTAAGGTTCTTCTGGTCTTTCCTATGTAAAATGAGGGACAGTTTGTAGAGCCACACGGGATTAAATATACACCTGCTTCATTTGGCTGATCCACCGGCTTTGTCGAAGATTTGAGGATAAAAAAGGGTATTTAAATGTGGTTAGGCTTGGAGAAATAACTTTGTTCACTCCTTTAAGGAGGGGAGAAAAAGGGAGGGATAGACACTTCGTATTACTAAATTTGTTTTTATCCTTGGAACGGTAATGACTAGATTTTGTTTCAGATAATATTTCATTGATCACGTGGAGGGGATAATTTAATTCAATGAAACTGCTGGTTATATGTGTAATCTCGTCTTCTAGAAAGCAAGGGTCACATATCCTAAGTACTCTCAAAAACATACCTGATCTGTACGCTATTTATAGATTTTTTGTAACAATTGCATTCTCAGTATACGACTGAAGAGGGTATGATAAACTACATACTGAAACTAGTCTCGTAAATTAAACTTTTGGCTCGTATACAGTGGTTTTACTATATATATATATATATATATATATATATATATATATATATATATATATATATATATATATATATATATATATGATAATGAGGGATGGAGAATGAGAAGGCTCAGATTCAGGGAAAGTTTTATTCCGATGTTCGTTGTAGGCCAGCTTCCAAAACTTCCATAAAAATTGAAGCTGATGAACTTTTTGAAGTTTATCGAAACACAAAAGTCCAAACTTAATTCAGTAAATTACATCTATTGGCCTGCTTCCCGCTTGCAATCAGCTCTATCCTAGAGGAGACTTCATTTTCCAGCAAGATGGTGCGCCCTCTCATACTACCAAAAAAACAGAAATTTTTAGAAAAAAAATTGTCCTAATTTTATTAAAAAGTATGAATGGCCGCTCCAATCTCCTGGACTATTCCATATGAAATTTACTTCAAGAAAAGTTTACAGCAATAGAAAAAATATCGTATATTTAGTGAATCTGAACTTAAAGAAATTTTGGGGGGCATGGGATAACATAAGGCTATCAGAAAATCGGTCTTCGTTTTACCATCCCATGACACTCCCGCAGAAACCTTCGCCCTTTGGTAAATCTTTAAGATTCATGATAAAGGCGGGATGGATGGATGTCCCTTTTCTTTAATCCACAAACTCCCTTATTTTGACTATTTGTTGGTACTTCCAAAGTGAAATATTTATCGTAGGTAAACACAAAAAATCTTGTATATAAAGATAAATAGCGATCGTAGAGCAACTTACAACGTGTCTTTCTACGTTGACTTACATTAATATCACGACGGAAATGCGCATTCTTTTATAAGCTTTATATATATATATATATATATATATATATATATATATATATATATATATATATATATATATATATATATATATATGCAAATTTTGTTGAAGACCATTGTGTATTTTGCCTTAAATAATTTCCTTTGGCAACTTTCTCTTCTTCTAACTATCTTTTTTATTCCATCTTGTAGATGATGGATCACTTGTCCAGTATTCATCTCTTTTTTTAAATGAAAGTGTTTGGTAAAAACCAAACTAAATTGCTAAGCTTTCGATCTTATTCGATCATCTTCGGAGCGTTTTGAAATGTTCTTGCCTTCTTTACCGATATTAATGAGTGTAGTGAGGATCTGGCAGAAAGTGAAAGAAAACGATTTTTAAGGGGTATTTATTCCGCCTTGGTTAAACGTAATGTTAGAGGAAATGAGACACTCCTGTGCGTGGAATTTTTAAAATAGTTTTAATGTGTTATTCCAGCTTGTCGCTTCACTGTTGATGGCCGGCATATCTTCATTTATTAATATGGCTTCTAAGATGTTAAGCCTCGCTTTATTAACCTCTTTTCTTTTAATAATGGTGTTATCAACGAGCATATATCTCGTTAGGTTAATATAATGTACACTCTCCATATGGTTCTTAGGCCCTCCGCTTTGTAAATGCATAGTTAACCATCTCGAAAGTGTGGTAGTTGCGATACCAATATATTTAGAGTTTTTATAAAGCTCACAGCCTTTATTGACGCAGGTGAACTCGTAAACTATGTTGGTTGACTTGAGATTCGAGGAGTTTAGGCAGATGTTATTTTTCATCATAAGATTGCTGGCTTTTTATGTTTTATAATAGATGATGAATTGAATTTTATCCGTTTGAATTTTAACCTTGATGTTACGGTTAATAATCTCCTTGATGTTTTTTTAACCTATTTTATATGCCGTGGATATTTGGTTTCTGTAATACACTTTGATGTTATTGACTTCTCCATGATTACTTTAAGTTTTATCCGCATGTTTGTAATGGTTATTTAAAAATGATTTGAGTTGTTTGTTAATCATGCTGTTAGAGAAACCATTATTCACGAGTATTTGCTTTACTCGTGCTATCTCTTGGTGGAAAAGTTCCCAGATATAGCAGCTTTTATAAGCTCGGCGGATGTATGAGCCGATTACGCTAATTTTATACCTTTCAGGGCATTCACTCTCTGCATTGAGGCATCTTACCATGTCAGTACTTTTCCTATGTACTTTAGTGATGTAGTTGCCATTAATGTTATGAACCTCAACATCCAAGAAAGGGAATTTATTGCCCGTGCTCAATTCATAAGTGAATTTTAGCACGGAGTTCTCCTCAAAATGTTGCTTGATGTTAACGAGATGTTCTTCGTTTTGGACGTCTACGTCAAGGGATGATAGAAAGCCTGTTCACAAATGTGCCTATCGCTCAGACCATCGACATCATTATATAAACGTGTACCACCATCCTACAATGTCTCCTCTAAATCTTGACCAAAACATCTTTAGGAGCATGTTACGTCCATGCACATCAGAGGCGCCGTTCAGGACACCGGACGGTAATCTATACACGCAAATGGATGGAGTGGCTATGGGGTCACCATTACGGCCGACCTTCGCCAACTATTACATGGGTCAACTCGAGGAGAGATTATTGGACATCATGGAAAATAAGATATACACATATTGCCGATACGTATATGACATCTACATCAACGTCCAAAACGAAGAACATCTCGTTAACATCAAGCAACATTTTGAGGAGAACTCCGTGCTAAAATTCACTTATGAATTGAGCATGGGCAATAAACTCCCTTTCTTGGATGTTGAGGTTCATAACATAAATGGTTTATATCTACCCTTATTATATTATTTTCTTTTGTAGTCATCCTTGAGAATGAACTGAATAAAGTTCGAAAGTACTTGAGAGCACCCTTTCATTTTTGCTGCGGGACATTGCATTCATAAGAACATAAGAAAAGAAGGAGACTGCAAAAGACCATTCATCGCCTACACTTGGCAGCTCCTGTTCCAGTCAACACATAAAAGATTTCTTAACAGTGCAAAATATTTTGTTGCGTTTATTTGTATTTTAGGCCTAAAAAGATGACCTTATTGTGGTCGAAACGTCACCGGTAAATAAAAAGGATGATAACAGCTATTTTCCTCGCCTTGGGATTTCTGTTAAACATTATATATATATATATATATATATATATATATATATATATATATATATATATATATATATATATATATTGAAAATCAGATGACGCGTGATTCTTTATAGATATATTTTTAAAGGCCCAGGGAAATGAAAATTGGTGACACAACCCGGAAAAACACTTAGGACAATGTCACGTGAACCAATCAAAGCTTAAGAAGAAAAATTGGAGACCTAGAGAACGGAAAGATAGGACAAACTATTTTAACCGTTATATGAAAATAAATAAAGAAGTTGAATTTGAACCTGTATCATTAAGCGCTCATCGCTTATATCAGCGTATTGGTCATATAAGAGATGAGCGTTTAATGAGACTGGTTCAAATCCAACTTCCATATTTATTTTCATATAGCGGTTAAAATTGTTAATCCTATCTTTCCGTTCTCTACGTCTCCCATTTTTCTTCTTAAGCTTTGATTGGTTCACGTGATATTCTCCTAAGTGTTTTTCCGGGTTGTGTCACCAATTTTCATTTCCTTGGGCTTTTAAAAAAAAATAAACAATATATATATATATATATATATATATATATATATATATATATATATGAAAAGGCGTAGCTCCACCTACCTAGGCCAAAACTAAAAACAAAGAGGGAGGAAGAGGAGACGTAAACTATTAAGTGACAAAAGATATCAAGAAGCAGAATTAAGAGAAGGTACAGGAAGAGTGGAGTCATAGAGAAAAATCTCCTCTAATAAAATAGAGAGAAAGAAAAAAAAAGTGGAAATGGAGACATGATTATGAAATATGAAAACAAAGATGTAGAAATATGCTTACTTTATCAATTAGCACAAAATAAAGAAAATGGGAAAGAACTATCGGTTTTAATGGACAATTTAATTTAAAGTAAACTTTTTATGATAAAATAGGGTTTATCAAGACTGGGTGGAAATATTAAAATTAGGAGAAGTAGTAATGAAAGAGAATTCAACAATTGTGTGCTTATATCTTAGGAATCGTAAATAAATATAGCAGAATTCAAAATCTTATGATGATCATTTCCAGTAAATGAATAAAGAAAACATTATTACGTTCACCTCTTCTTACACTGGATTTGTTTTGGTTTAAGCGGGCAATTAATGATTTTCCAGTTTGCCCAAAATATAGCGCTTAGTGCAAGCTAAACAATCGACAAAATAGACCTCTCCCTATATTTTTATTATTATTGTTTACAGTGCACCACCAAGCTAGGCGGAGGAGCTGCCTCTAGCAGCCAACGGCTAGCCAAACTGAGGAGATCCTCGACTGATCCAACGGCCAAGTGTAGGCGAATAAACCTTCCAAATCAGGAGTGGAGCCCTGAAAGCGGACCAATACGCTGTGCTTACTGACTCCAGCAGCTCCTGCAGCCGACCTGGTGCCAAATGTATTGCTCTACATTCGTTTGAGTGACACCGGCGAGGCTGAGAAGAAGAAGGGGATCTTGATGATTGGGCAATCCAGGATCTCCATACACTTTTCCCAGTACTGCGCCCTGGATAGGTCACTTTAGTGCTGTTGTCCCAGCGACAGAAACAATACATCGGGCTGTGCAGTCACAGTAGGCGCTGCAGTTCCATTACAGACTGACTTCCATGGCGCAATCTCCATTGTCTTCCTAGACAGAAAGATGCCAACTCATATTGTGAACCAGTATTTTGTACATAGCTGTCTCATACTAAAGTGCGACCGAAATATTCAAACATTTCAAGAGACTGGGAAGAACAGAAAAGCCATCAGATAAATACAATAGGATTAGGCTTGAGAATGGTGGTCTCCTTCGTCCCGAGGTCTGTCATCAAGGCAGCGGCTCTGCCATGGTCATCTCCACCTCAGAAGGAGCCACCATTGGAAAGGGGTCACCATAAATATCACTGAGCTCCCTGTAAGCGCACAGAGCTCAAAATGACCTACACGATTCGCTCTGGAATCCAACAAGGGACATTTTTACCTCTTCACCGGTCGTTATTTGAAACCAGGAAACCCTTGCTTACCCTAGCAACGGGGTGAGACGAAGCCTCACATTGAATGGATCCGCCTGGATTTTTATTGACTGGAGGCAGCAGAGGGCTATGAAAAATGCATATACCGTACTACTAACTTAGGAGAGATTCAGCCCACAGACAAACTAAAAGAAAGTGGGTGTGAGCTGTACATTTTGGGACAAAAGGCTTCAAGATTCGTCACTGATGTACGCTTTTTAATTATTGATCATCATTCATCATCACTAACTCTATAATTGTATAACGAGATTTTTGAAGATGGGTGAAAAATTAATAAGTGTTTTTTTTTCCTTAGCTTTTTTATCAATATTATTTCTAATAATTCTTTATAATATCAAAAAACAAATGGTGAATTTCAGAAATAAATATAAGTATCGAAATTTGGTGATTTTTTTGAAAACCAAAGAATTACAAATGGTGAAATATTTATTTTTATATATCTACTTCTATAACTATATTTTAGCAACGTGATATTTTGAAAGGGGAGAAATTTAGTTTAGAGTTCCTTTTTAAAATTATTATAATTAGCGAAGTTCAGAAAATTTCTAAAAATTTAACCATGGCTGCTTTTGTTTAGATTTTAGATTTTAATCTTAGTAGCGAAGCCATTGCCTGGTAGTTTTATATTAAAATGAAGCAAGATGTGCGTGGAAGGTGCCGCCGTTCAAAACATAGAGGTCCCTCCCCATCCTGATGGATTCCCTTGACCGGACAGAGAATCATTCTGGAAAGCCTTCCGTGACTTAGCAGAGGTAAAGCAATTTGACCTTGAGGCTCCGGGGATGACCAAAAGATATCCCTCATTCCTTTTCGACCAGTTAAAATAATATGCCATTGTTAATTAGGCCACTCAACATTATCACTAATCATCATCATCACTAACTATATATTTTAAAAAGGGGATTTTTTTGAGCATTTGAATAATAATTTCATCTTAGTTTGGTTATGACTTATGTTTGTTTATCAAAGTTATTTCTAATAAATCTTTTATAATATCAAAAAACAAAATTGTGAGTTCAGAAATAAATATAAGTATCGAAATTTTGTGTTTTTTTAAAAACACAAAGAATTACAAATGGTGAAGTTCATAAAATTTATTTTTATATATCTTCCATAACTATATTTTAACAACGTGATATTTTGAAAGGAGGGAAAGTGAGTTTAGAGTTCCTTTTTAAAATTATTATAATTGGCGAAGTTCAGAAAATTTCTAAAAATTTAACCATGGCTGCTTTTGTTTAGATTTTAGATTTTAATCTTAGTATCGAAGCGCAAGTTGCCCCCATAAGGGGGAGGGGCGAAGACATTGCCTGTTTTTTTATTAAAAAAAAAGGCTTTTGATTTCATTGACATACTAGGGGTGGTTAATAAGTTTTGCAATTCCGATATAAGGAAATGAGATATGAGGAAAAGTGTTTTATTATTTTTCAATATAACTACCTTCGACTTCAATGCACTTGCGCCACGTGTCCCTGAGGTTTCGAATTCCCGACAACCAGAAATCTCCCGACAGCTGTTCAATCCACTCCTGGACGGCGAGCTGGACATCTTCATCGTCCCCAAACCGGCGTCCACGCAGTGCAGCCTTGAGCTGGCGGAATAAAAAGTAGTCGCTAGGGGCCAGATCTGGACTGTAGGCGGGATGGTTGAGATCCTCGAATCCGTACTCGTGCAGGGCAGCTTGTGCAACTCTGGCCTTGTGGACTTTGACGACGTTGAAGTCGATCATGGGCATGAGGTTTCTAGGGACCCAATGGGCAGAGACCTTTGTCATTGCCAAATTGTCGTGGATGATGTCGATAACACTTCCCTATGATATTCCAAGTTCTCGCTCGATTTTTTAAAACCTTCACCCGTCGATTTTCAAGGATCATCCTCTCCACACGGGCCACATTGTCCTCGTTGGTCACGTCTGAAGGGTGTCATCTTCAAGGGACTCACGACCATGGTGGAACTCCCTATTCCAGCGAGCAATGGTTGCATATGAAGGGGCAGTGTTGGTGTACATTGCAACCATGCGTTCATGGATCTCTTTTGCATTCTTGCCTTCCTTGGTCAAAAATTTGATCACTGCGCGGTGCTCAACCTTCTCCATTGTTGAAAAATTTGTGACTGACGATCTGCGATCAGCTACTGCTTCTTAAATAGACGAGGCAGGAGCGTGTGGCTGCAGGTCCTGACTTGTCATAACTTGTCCTTAACACCCCCACCAACAGCTATCCCCCTTCCTCTGTTTTGCCCTACCAATTCACAAGACTTATTGACCGCCCCTCGTACAATTGCTCTGTCGAAATCAAAATTTTGGTCAAAATTTATTACTTGAATAGATCAGCACATGAGAGAGAAACACATGGGCAAACAAATGGATTTGAATGAGGGTAGCTCATTTCAACGTCATAAATAATACTTCTAAATGAACACTTAATTGAAAGAGAATAAGATATTGACATATTGGGGTTTCAATGCGTAGTTAAATATATTCCTACCTACATTTTCATTTCAAACAAACAAAGCGTAAACTCGAGACACCTCTTTTAATATTGTTTTTCAAAAACATCGTCACATTTTATTTATAGGGCAGACCAGGCAATGGGTTCGCCCCTCCCCCCTATGGGGAGAGCTTGCGCTTCGCTACTAAGATTAAAATTTAAAATCTAAAAAAAAGCAGCCATGGTTAAATTTTTAGAAATTTTCTGAACTTCTCCAATTATAATAATTTTAAAAAGGAACTCGAAACTAAATTTTCCCCCTTTAAAAATATCACGTTGCTAAAATATAGTTATAGAAGAAGATATATAAAAATAACTTTTCTGAACTTCACCATTTGTAATTCTTTGGGTTTTGAAAAATTCATAAAATTTCGATACTTATATTTATTTCTGAACTTCACCATTTTGTTTTTTGATATTATAAAAGAATTATTGGAAATATCTTTGATAAAAAAATATAAGTCATAACCAAACTAAGATGAAATTATTATTCAAATACTCAAAAAGATCCCCTTCTTAAATTATAGAGTTAGTGATGATGATGTTGATGAAAAGAAATCGAAATTGCTAGACCAGGGCTATTGATAATTCTTTGGTAAAAAGAAATATGGGTAATTTGGCATATGTGGGCAAAGTTAATCATTAATATGTTACTTTGTTAAAAATCTAACCGAAGTTAACATTAAACCGTTAACGTTAATTATTATTTTATTATCATAAAACAATACAGAAAACATTTGTTTTTGCTCCAAAACAATTTCAAAACTACCAAAAATACAGAATATAAAAATTTCTAACTTTAGAATTATATAGGAGGAAAAAATGAGGAAACAAAATTTTTTTAACGGATTAACGATTAAATGTACCCACCTCTGAAATTTCAGCATGAAGAAATCAATTGTCAATGATCATCAATTGTCCGCAGCTGTACATACTTTTTAACCATGTCAAGAGCTTGACATCTTAGAAGATTTTTTCTAATCATTCTTATATTGTGAGTGCAGTTTCTGGCTGTACTTTAGTAATTTAAGCATGATTAGCATGAATATTTGGTACACACGTGTATAATTTGGTAGCAGTGGTTCTTTAAATAAATAAATTAAATAGAACAAACAATAAAACGCCATGACATACCCTTTATAAGTATTATTAGAAAGAATGTTTAGATCATCGACACCGATGTGTTTGTATATAAGGACACAATTTCTTTTCCTCTCACTTTATACTTGTAATTTTTCTAGTCTGTTGTTCTTCTAACAATACAAATATCTAGACCTGTCTTGCCTCGCAAAGGTATTTCTAGTTCGTGTATTTTAGTTCTTCGTTCTTTTCTATGGATTGTTCTTCACGCATTTGTTGCTAGAAGCTTCCGATGCGCCCTCCTGGTTTGAACATTTATGGGTAATGATGTCTTTAACTCCGGCAGTCATTTTAATTTCTATTTATTATTACTACTAATACCACTTCTTTAATTTTTATTTCTTCACCCAAATATGGGTTATCTCGAAGTGTAAAATGCTTGTCCACAAGGACGAATTTAAATCAGATTAACGCCCACCAACCGATGCATAAACTCGGAGAGCGAGAGGGCAACGAGACGGCACCGCATCCTGTAGGTTTTGTAGCCAGGAAACTTATAGGTAAAATTGACATCTATTTTATAATTACATATTTAATATAAATAATGTCAACATTCGTGTTGTTTTATCTTTTCGTCAGTATTCTTAATTTGGACACTTCATTATTAAAGCTTCAATTTATTGAGTTGATTAAAAATTTCGAATATTCACGAGATAAAGGTATTCGGAAAATTATAATAATCATTAAAATGACTGGGGAGTTTGGGAGTTGCTTTAAGACGGATGGGAAAGGGGGGGGGGGATGCCAACTTGAATATGGAGTCCTTTCGATGTTTTGCAGCCAAGTAGGCGATCGGTGGGATTATAATTGACAAAGGTAATGCACAGCCTTCATCTTTTGTCACGTAAACCTATTTATCATTCTCCTTCTTCTATCTTTCATTCATCTCTTTACCACTCCCCACTTCCTTGTCTCCTATGGGGCATGAGAAACGTTGCCTCACCAAACGCGGGGTTATTATTACTAGTTCTAAATAAATAATAATAATAATCACGTTTTGTCAATTTTCCCTTAAATAAACACAATACTGACTAATTGTTATCAACGATATATGCGGTAAAGGTGTGTGTGGTGGTGGTGGTGTGTGCGTCGTGGAGGGGGGGGGCAATACCGCATACATATGTCCTGTGTCTCTAACCCGGAAAAAATACCTATTTTGGTGCTTGGCGGTGGCCACAGGCTACATTGGTTTCATCGAAGTGGAGGTTCCGAGAAAACATAATACATGTATGTCTTTGCTCGTTGTGTATAAGTCGGCGTGTGTCTTTTCACGCATACTCTGTGTATGTATACATACTCTATGGTCTGCCTACGTTATAACAAAACCTAACGAATTATCACGCTGCCCAAGTACAAAGAATTGAAGCTTTATAGATATATTATAAGTTATACTTTATTAAATAGTTCAGCTGCAAATTGTGATCTGTAGAAAAATAATACTATCCCCGGGGGTCTCTAAAGCCTCGTTGCGATGCTGCTAGACGAAAACAAGTATAAAAACAGCACTCATTCGCCAGGGAATGAGTGCAATGGATGCAATGGATTTCGAAACAGGAAAATACGAAAACCCGTCCAAACCATACAAAAAGGTGAAAGATTAAAACAGGCGTTTTAAGGGTTTATATAGAAAATTAAAATATACATAAATGGAAAAAATTAATAAAAAAAACAAAACAATACCAGATTACAACAAAGCCGCTCGATCACAATAGTAGAGAATAGATTTGTGCAATGAATGATTGTTAATTAGGAACGAACGCAATGGACAGGAATGACTGCAATTAACTGCAATGGCTAGAAATGACTGTCCCTAATAGTTTAGGATGAGGTTAAGGTCATGGTGAAATGACTACGAGTGGTTCACCGCACAATAATAATGAGACTCACGGAGAATTAATGTTATCTGGACGCGATAAAGTCGGTCATCAATCCCAGCAACAGCGGGCTCGAAAGACTTCAGCGTACGTAGGGAGCTAGCCGCGTATTTTCAGACGTGCTGAGCTTGCCGTATGGGTGCAGACAGTTCATCCACAAGCGCCATCACACACAAATCCACTGACAACACTGCCGTATCCCTTCTCTTAGTATACGCAACACATCACTCTTTTCTTACAGAACCTGCCGAAGGGGTCTCCATATCTACACTATTTTGACGTGGAACGGGTGGCCCTTCCTTGGGCCAAGATAGATAGCCGCAGATCTTCCCGCTGGCATCGGAACCGAGAGGGCCCACGATCCTCCAGATGTCAGCTGTAGCTGGGTTGACGGGAAAAAACCCTGAGTCACTCCCTTGCAGGACAGGTCGGGGGACCTCGTCCACAATTAAAAGGTACGGATGGCTTAATTAACTAAGGTCATTAGTTAGTTGCTTACGCTGTTCATCCCTTGTAATTGTGGACGAGGTCCCCGATTGGATAATGAAGTTCACATAGAGATCAGAATCACATTCGCTAGAAAACCCTAGGACGGTTTTCGTTGGGGAGAGAGAAAGAAGAGCGGATAGCCCTGCATTGTGTCCCCAATTGTTGCCCACATGAGAGCCACCCATTCAGTGTTAGGAGAATGTGAATATAAACCCCCTCCAGTGGGTTCCGTAGACGGTAAAGGTGTGTGACTGGGAAGGAAACTTGTTGCATACATGCGTTAGACACTTCACACCATCAAGTGGTTGCTTCCTCCCCACGAGTGTAGAAGTATTTTGTGTCCGCTCGCGCCGGGAATCGAACGCGGTACCCGTACGTGTGAATCCGAGGTCTAACCCACTATGGTAAGAACTCTTTGAGAGATCGTGAGGAGAGGTAGAGGATAGTTGAGGGTCTAACGTCGAAGTGTCGATAACAGCAGAGAATGAAGCGATATTGTGGAGGGGAAAGTTGTCAGGCGAGTAGATGTGACGTCGGAAGAGAGCAAAGAGGAGAGTAGACTTAGCCGCGGAGAAGTCGCCTGCAAAAGCCGTGGAGAAGTCGTCTACAAAAGCCATGTAAAAGTCACCTGCAAAAGCTGATGAGAAGTCGTCTGCAATCGTGGAAAATGACATAAAATCCGGGGCTTCAAACGACCGGAAATAACGGCGGAAGAAGACAGGCAGCGATGTTTAAAGAGTCGAAACTTTTCCCTCAGTCGAGGTAGACAGCCTCAAATCGAAGGCAAGGAAGAGGCACTCTTTGAGTCCTGTCAACGAAGAAGCAGTTGACAGGATCATGAGTGGTGTATAGATATCCAAATTGAATAAAAAAGTGCAGTTTATGGTAGTGTCCTTGTTCTCTTTGCTTTGTTGTTGGTTGGCTGTTGCCTTTCTTAGTGTGTTTGTTCGTAGTATTCACTGAACCTACCGGGACTGGATATTATCTCCCCTTAGGATAGTTGGGCCTTTGTAACAGCAGGGCGGTGTGCTGTTCTCTTCTTTCTTCTATAACTGATTTTATGGATGAGTAGCAGAAGCTTGGTTGAATAGGAGGAAGCAGTACATATTAAGAGGGAGAAGAACATCATTCGAATCCCCTAAGGTTATAGAGGAGCGTCGTTCTCACTTGGAATTGCTTTCTCCTGAAAATAGACTAATTCCTTGTATCGTTATTGGCTACCCTTATTTGTACATATTTGATTTCGAGTCTTGGCGCCTCTCAATTAACTCCAGTTTCACTTAACAGAAACGCCACACGAGTCTCTTCCAGCATCTAAATTCATGTAAGGAATTTAGATGCGAAAATTGCCAGCGGAGTGTCAAGGGAATTATTCTGCTAAAATGAGAAATCCCAACAAAGAGTAGGGGAAGGATTAGCGGACGTTTCTACAACAGAAAATCTTAAGTGTGAAAAAAAAACGAATTATTTCGTAAATTGCAATGTTCTGACGAAACGGAATAACCGGAGAAAGAGCAACTTATAAGTTAAAGGTTCTCCCCCCCCCTCCCAAACTAGGCCATTTTGTTGGTTTTATTTAGCGAACTCCTGGTCCATTGTAGGAAACGTAATTAATTTGACTCCTTAATTGCGCTCTCTAAGCGAAAGGATGAATACAGGATTTTTTAACGTTATATTTAAAAGAAAAAAAGCATGATAAAGGGATGTATGATAAATGCATGATAAAGTGATTAAAAGAAAATACAAACCCAAGGTGCATGGCTGCTTTAGGCATCAACTTTAAATTATATAAAATATTTTAATTATTAAATTTGTTATTTTCAAAATAACCGATTCTCGCATTTCTATAGCTAATATCAGCTTTATATCAAATGTTCCAGTTGTCTTTCTTTGAGTTGTGTAGATTATATTTTCAACTTGACTACATAAGTTATTTATGACGTTTTTGCATAAAAAGTGAGATATCACTCTAATATCTTCACTAATGTCCACTTTCAATTCTGTGTTTTCTCTAGGTTTGCTTTTATGCACTCTTTATCTTTGAGATAGCCTCATAAATAGACATCCGGAGAACTTCAGCCAGTGATATGTTACGTCTTTATAAGAGAATGTTTTGATAATGTTTAAGTGTTTGAACTTGTCCTACCCAAGTGAAACCAAAATATGTTGAAGGTTAAGAATATAATACTCTGAGCCTCGCCCATAAGAGATTAAGCGCCTGCTCATATCTCTCTTTGGTAATAGTAACAGCCTTATCATTTTCTCCAAAGAAAACGTCAAATAATTCCTCTGACGGAAATTGCAGTTCATACTGTAAATTTTGTGAGTTCAGTGACTTCTCCTGTCTCTCAATTGGGCTTTGGAAACTCCCAAATAAGTTTAGATTGACGTTTATATTTATATTTAAGTGAAAGTGGACTTTATCGGATATCCACAGAAATAGAAGTAGGTTGCCTCGGCTTTCACTTTTTAGTTTTTCTCTGAACCATTTGTAAACTTCTGGTTTTATCTGCTGTTGATAATTTCCGTTTTATCTGTGCCGAAGTTGAAACAGCTTCAATAATTATATTTCTAACGGACTGTTTGGGCTGCTTACAACGCTACTCCCGTCCATCTTCTAATAATCGGTTATTTTCTTTATAAATCCTCCAAAATGAGATGTGGGGATCAGACTTTCTAATTTCCTACTTTTCTATTCCCAAATATATAAAAAAAATTATTAGGAACCACTGAATTAAATGCGCCGAATGAGGCAGCGGAAAGACGCTAGATGAAGCGATGAGTTTTTCCGTGGCAAAAATCATCAAGAGAAGAGGAGTAACATCGGAAGATCACTAAAGGCAAAAATGAGTCGTCTTGAAAACTGACGGGAGATTAAGAGTAGAGACTTTGCCGTTAGTCAAGGGAAGAAAGGGACAATCCTTGTCTCCTATCGGCGAACTAGGATCTAGCCTTAGCAAGACTGCCGTCCAGAGAGTCAGGTAAGTGGTGTTTGTTTCATTGTTGTTTGCTATTGTCGCCTTAATCTCTTTGTTTTTAATATTGCAGTGAGCGCCGCACTTATACAACTGAGACAAAACCAGACAATACACGGAGTGATGAATCTCTGGAAGAACCCTGTACGGTCGGCAGAGTTCGTCGAGGTGGCCGCCCTAAAGGATGGACTTGCGCCGGAGCCAACTTAAGTATACGTAATGAAAGGCTAACGATTTGAAGGAAAAAACTGAAAAGGTGCAAGAAATGACGAAATAATGGGTGTAGTAGCATTGTAACACAAATGCAGAGTCCTTCATTTTGTCACACTAATGCCGAGTCTGTTATTTTGCTGACGTCACTGAAATCTTTGGAGTGAAGTCGTTGATTTGTTTAATATCATAAGGGATCCACCTACCCTTAGATACATATATACAGACAAT
This sequence comes from Ceratothoa steindachneri, assembly GCA_963969495.1. Lineage (NCBI taxonomy): Eukaryota > Metazoa > Arthropoda > Malacostraca > Isopoda > Cymothoidae > Ceratothoa > Ceratothoa steindachneri. The sequence goes on from OZ018335.1 coordinate 76,770,928, forward strand.
CACCCACACATACAATAATATAGACGTCAACAGAAACACACACATGTAATAAATAAAACATGGAAAAATGGTGAGTGTAGATTTAGTGAAAGTCTTCATGTTTAGATTCCGTTGAGCTTCCGTTTCCTCAGTGTCTAGACACTGTTATAGTTTAGTGTCATAAGGAATCCACCCACAAATACATACAATACGTCATAATTGTTTTAACCTGCATGTATCTATATTTCACCCATCTAATCCCGGATATACTGCATATGTGTTTACTCATTTGCTAATCAGCCTATCTGTGTTAGACGCCATATGATGATCCTTCATCTACACCGCGTAACCCTAAGACTCACCAGCTATTTTACTGCTGAAGATGTCTGTAGATGGGGCTAGAACTCTAGTCCAGCCTATTCATTTGCAGTTGGTTTCTTCGAACAACTTCGTTGAATTATTCATGATTATCCAAATTCATTGCATTGAATTTCTATATAATGCCTCAGCCCACCATCTACCCCCAAAAAATAAGGGAAAGAAGTATTTGAAAATCATTAGTTTGTGGATTTTGACAATCCTTGGTGAAAAAAACGAGGTTATGGATAAGTTTACTTCGTAGGGGGACTATCCGATCGTCACACTACATAGGGAGACAAGTTTCTCTGCATATTGCATTTTAACATGACATGATGAATGATGGTGAGAAAGTAGTGAACATCGTTTTATTTAATACAAAACCCAGGTTACTTCACTTTCTCACCTGGTATGGTCACCAGCTCACTGACACGATGAAAACAAAAATAGAAGATGTTAGGATGAAATTCTCCTCACAAATTCAAGAGAATGTGAAGAGTAATTTTGTAGAAAAATGAAAAAGTTCACAGTGGCCATGAATTATTATTTTACCTCTATGGAAGAGATAAAACTCGTTTTTTTAGAATCTTTATTTTCTTCATATTAAACAGAGAGAATATTACAAATGGAAAAATTATACACTAAAAAGAGATGATAATACGTGAAAAAGATGCGGGTTATATGAAATTAATTTTAAATGGTCTGAAATTTCCCTTGGTAATAAAATCTATAGTTGGATAATTTCCCAGAACTTAGACTCATTTTTTCTAAAAGACTTCTTTTTCCCTCCCTCATCTCCTTAATGCTACCGTATTTCTTGGCTCTGAAACACATAAAGAATACAAGGATATGGTTATTAACTTCCTCTTAACCCTCATTAGCGCAAACCAGACGTTTAATAGTATCGTAGGCCTCGCCTGGATAAGTACCGAGTAGGTTTGCGACCCGTAGAGCACACTGAATCTTCAGACGCATCACACCGTATACATCTGCACTCTGATGTTTCGGATGAAAGTTGTAAACTCAAGTGAGAGTGTATTGCGAGATTACGTACCTGGTTCTATCGCAATGTAGCAAGCCATGGCAGGGGTAGGTTTCCCGTTCGTAAGAGTGGAGTCACTTCGCCAATAAAACCTGATTTATGTAAGGTAGTGTAGGGTGAGTAGCGAAACTTGCGTATCATTGTGATGTTGTTTGGATAGCACTTTTTCAGAACATGGATAAAGTACTGATTTCTCTGTCCCAGTCGAGGACTTTAGGTCGGTTGGTGAGGCCGTTGAGTTATTCTCCGGCAACCTCATCGCCATGGACTTAACTACTATTCTTTGAACGACTGGTCGTTTTGCACACCAACCGCTTCTGTGGCGGTCAATCGAGTGTGAACCCCCCTCTCAAACAGAAGCATTATGCTGACATACGCTATAAGAGACATCCGAACGATTTCGATGTCGGGGAACTTCGTCGAACTAAAGCTAGGTTCCGGTACGTTTTGAAACAAGCTCGATACTCTCCCTGGCGGGCATACGTGTCTTCACTTAGCCGGTGAAGACCCCTCTTACAGAGGTGTTGAAGCGAGTCAAAAGGATTTAGGGCAAGTTCTCACAGGGCCCCGCTCCCGTTCTCCAGAAGAATGGGACCACAATCTTGGACCCCGCGTCTGTGGCGTAGTCCTTCGCGACCAATTTCTCCGCATTTTCTACTCGGGATGCTGTTCCGCCAGCATTCAATGCACGTCGTGATTTCGACGAAGGCCCCCGATTGGATTTTACCTCTAGAGGCGTAGAACACTTCAACGACAGGTTTACATTGAGTGAGTTGCGTTCCGCTCTCTCTTCGTGCGCGGACACCACCCCTGGTTTGGACGATGTCACCTAGGCATTGCTTCCACACCTAGTTGAACCAGGCATGGCTTTTCTGTTAGATTTGTTCACCAGGATCTGGGTAGAGGGTATCTTCCAAGTCTCCTAGTGAATGGCTACAGTGCTCGCTTTTCGTAAACCGGGAAGACTAACCTTTTTTCTGGACAGTGGAAGCCACCTGTCTCCTGCTCCTGGATGAGGCGGGCTCCCCCCGCCCCCCCGATGCCAGAGCGTTTTTTCTTTTCCTTGTTTCTTTCGCTTCATGTTATATTATTTGTTTGGTTTTGTCGTTTTTTTGTTGTCTTTTTTAACTTTTTTCTGTTGTTTTTTTAATAATTATTTTCTTTTAATCTAGCCTTGCATTGGGTTTAAAAGCGATTACATCAACTTTTACGCTAGTAGGCACTCACCAAATGGGCTCTTAAAAAAAAATGGCCCATCTAAGGGGAGTCTCTCCCAATAACACAACTTGGAATACTCAATTCTACGGTCATCGAAATACTAGACGAATTGAAAATAAAAGAAAAAAGCTGAACTGAATCATGAACTTGGTTAATATAATCGATCTGAAACTTTTGATAAAAGTCTTCAACTTGATTTTGGCCTACAAACTCTCCTAGACTATCTTCATGTGGTCAATATAGACGCACAGCTAAGAATATATTTGAAATATTAACGACCCAGTTAACGAGAAAAGCAGAAAGTCCCTGGCATTTTGGTATTTCAGCTTTTTGATGCCACACGGATTTTCCTAGTTTTCAGGTAGTGGATGCATATGAACTGGGTACTATTCAACCAAGGATTAGATATAAGCAGGTTCAAGTAGGCATGATAATGTATATGCTTGAGCAGTAGACGATTAGACATTAGTTGTGTCTGTAGATAGGTAAGTATTCCTTTGCTTTTCGTAAACCGGAGAGACTAGCCTTACATGCCTTACATCGTAGACGAGATCACCGAAAAATGAAATGCACATAAAGGTGAGAAGAACAATCGCTGGTGAATACAAAAGCCACGCGGGCTCGACCTTGTTGGGATGCAAGGATTCCTGGTTTTACTGTGTAATAACACTAACCAGCGATCGTGGTACTCTAGGTTAGCTTATAGGGGAGGGGGAGGCTCCCGTTTCGCCTCGGAGTATGTGAATATGAGTATCTTCATAAAGGAATACTAGTATTGCATCGGAAAGGCTCATGGACGGAGGGGAGATTAGATTAATTGTAATGTGAAAAAGGAAAGGAAATATTGCGGTATTGTGCTAGTTGTGTTGTGTAAAATTGATACTTTTAGACTGTATATTTTTTCGTTTCCATCGTTTGTCTGTCAGAGGGTCAACTTATTCTCCTTGCTGACAGGCCATTTTTTATTACGTTGCTTTGAAACGTTGCTTAACGACCATGATTAAATACACTTTCAGAACATCTATGTGCAACGGTTGAGGGTCATAAACAGATAGGAGGTTTTCTAACGCTCTTGATCTTGAACCTGAACCGGTAGTCGTTGCGCCTGGCTGCGGATCTTCTAACTTTAACGCAATCTTGACCTTTAGAGTAAGATGTAACACATTTTGAGCCATAAGTCCAAGAGGGGTAGGCGTTTTCCCTTAATCTCGGCATTTGTGGTGATCGTGGGACATGTTTCCAACTCCTTCTTGGAGTTGGAGCTGGAAGTGGGTGATTTTGGGTCCCCTTTCTTCTGATGTGTACATGTGGCTCTTTTGCTCTTTTTCATACGTTACACATTTTAAAGAGATATAGCTAAGAGATTTAATACGGGCAACACTCCTACTCTCTATGTGGGTAGGCAACGAAGGCCTTTTATGTGGACAGAGTGCAAAGGCGGCGTCTCCTTCAAACTACCCTATTTAACCTCTTCAGCGTTCTCGTTTCACTTTTCTAATCGAATATTTCAAATCTTATAAGTATTTTTACTCGTGTGTGTGTTCAAGTAAGTCTTTTTAAGCTCATAGTGAGTAGGGCAAGGTGAGATTACATTTAATATTTTGTCGTGATTTATCCATTTATTGTCAAATGTGTGAACATTGGGATGGAGAAGGGGGAGGGTATGAGGAAAGAAAGAAATACTTGTAGCCTTAGAAATCATCTTGGTGTCACGTATTTGTACCCTTTACAAACTTTCTATATCTTTCCGCAAATAGAAGCATCCGAAATGCACCTCATATTACAGATGGGTCGAACTAATGATTTGTAGAATGGGGTTTATATGTGAAATTTCTAAATATAAATCTGTTGACCCTGTTAGCTCTTTTGCAGGTTTCAACACATTGTTTACCACCTTTAAAGTCGTTGCTTATAATCACGTCATGATCCTCCTCAGTGATTACTGTATTTACCGTTCGTCTGAACATTGTGTTGCTGACTCCCACAAGCAACGTACTGATATGTAATACTTTGTATTTATCAAGATTAAATTGCATCTGTCACTTTTCGGACCACTCAACTACCGCGTTCAGATCGTTTTTGTTTCGAGCATGCCTTAGGGAGTTGTAGCTTTTCCTCTCAACGGCATGTCTATGGCATTGATATAAACTAGTAACCATAGCGGACCCAGTACAAAACCTTAAGGCACACCGCTAGTAACGCATCGCCACTCAGAATGCAATCCGTTGATGACTTCCGTGTTTTCTTCCGCTTAGCCATGTTTTAATCCACTGTAATACCGTGCGCAGCAATTTTGTTTTTCATTAAACGTTTTTGTGGCACATTATCTAATGCTTTTTGAAAATCAAGAACACTTCAACATTTCTACTCAAATCTTACTCATTTTAATTTTATGATATAAATTTAATAAGTTGGTCAGGCAGGACTTGTTCTCCATAAAACCATGTTGCGTTTCCTGGATTAGGTTGTGGCTATTGAGATATTCTACAAATTTGTCCTTCACGATCGATTCAAGCAGTTTGCTAACCATGTATGTTAGATTTATTGGTCTGTAGTTTATAAGTGATTGCCGATAGCCTTTCTTAAAGATAAGTGCAATATTTGCAAGTTTGAGATCCTCAGGATCGAAGCCTTATTCGAGAGAACTATTGAATATAGTTGCAAGTGGCTCTGTCCTCATTTCATTTAGCTCTTTTAAGTTTACTTACTGTTAACTTATCAATTATACCACTTGCATGTTCCTTCCTCATCAACATCGTGCTGAGAATTGTGCCTTCCTCCGTGCCCGTTAATCCTTTGGGACGAGTGTTTTTTAGAATTGGGAATGGCAATCGGTTGATGATTGCAAGGGATATGCATGGGTAAAGAAGTGACAGGATTTTAGATAGGATAACTAGAGCTCTTGGTACACCTCGAAAGAACAAAACTAGAGAAAGGGTGGCAGGGTTTTGTGCTGAAATAAACTTATGATAAACACATTCTTTCAGCACAAAGATGGGCATAAATACACATAAGCTGGGCAAAATAATAGGGGAAGTTAATTGTATGATTGATTTATCTATTATAAACGAACATGATGTAAGTTATATTTGATGAGAAAGCTGTAACAAATATGATTACTGACCTATCCAACACTTGATTGTACTATGTAAAGTTAAATGGGTCGGTACATGATAGATAAGATCTGAGCAAGGTGGAAAGGGCGATAGAATTGAAAGGGAAAGTTCGTTAAATTAAAGAGAAAGAAGGACTATATGAGAATGTTTGAGAATAGAAGAGAGGATATAAGTGTGAACGTGGGGATGGATAAAATGTTAAACAAATTTAAGGAAGAGATAGGAGATAGTGCAAGGGCTTTATGTGGGCATATAGAGACAAGAATCATACGATCGATTTCAATAGAAGTAAAATGGTATTTAAATCGGCTAACTATGTTAAGAGAAGAATCGTAGAATCGAGCTTGATATCGTCAGTTCCTAATTTAAATCTATCTGAGGGTCAATTTTCTTTTAATCCTGTAATAAGAAAGCAAATAAACAAAATAGTAAAATGTCAGCCATTCAATAGGTTTAGGCCTACCCCCCCCCCCCCCCCCTCAGATTAGCCACAAGTAGGGGATTGTGTTATGCTTATATGCACTTTTCTTAAATTTTCTATCCAGTGTCAGTTGAAAAAGGGTGTGAGATACACCGAAACTGTTCTGAATTAAATTGCCTTCGGAGAATGTGGTTTAATTCCTTATATATATATATATATATATATATATATATATATATATATATATATATATATATATATATATATATATATATCAAATCGTCACCAACTTTCGGGATAACTTAACGCGGCTATTTGTTATTGATTTTCTTGGGGCGAAGAAGGTTCCAAGAATTAGACATTTATCACTTGCTTCTTTCCGAATCACACCGCCAGATCTCAAGGAATGTGCAAGAGATGCCCCTTTGAAGTCATAAGCGTTTTTAAGGCCATTTGATGGCAGATGAGCAGGATATAGAGCGGGGCTTCTCAACCAGGGAGAAATTCGACCCGACGGGAGGGGTAGGGTGGAATTTAAAGTTTTCAAGGAAATGGGCTCACAGATTACTAGACTCAACTTTGGTAAAAATTAGCTTTCTACAAATACATCATACTTTATTGAACGTGGTAGATGAAAATAAAGGTAAATTCTCTTGCTTACATTTTATCGGAAAAATATTCTAGTTATAGTTCTCTCAGTATTATTTGCAATGTCAGTACCCTTATAGGCAAATAAAGGCAAAATGACATTCTCCCTTTAAGTAAAAAGTGAGCATAAAGAGAAAGAGGAGATAATCTGTGATTGAGAGCAAAATGAAAATCTGAACATAAGATGTTTAGAAAACTCGGTGGATATATAGAGATTATAAAAAAAATAATGGCAACATTTAAATACTGTTTCTTATTCTCAATATTAAGTTAGCATTCCTTTAACATTAATAACAGCTTCAATACGTAGATAAATTGATTCATACAGTTTTGAGACGTATATCGAACAGGGGTGGGCAACCTTTTTAAGTGGGTGTGCCAAAATTGGCCAAATCTTTGCTACCAAATTTTATCACGTGCCAATACTTGACTAAAACACAATGAAAGGATATAAAATTAACCTAAAAATATACATATCATATTATATTAAACAGAATTGAATCTTTATCATTTCAAGCAGAAAACAACAAATCCAAACTAGAGAAAGAAAAATTGTGGACATTTTCATTTATTTACCATCAATGAGACATCTGCTGCTGCCTCACTGATAACATAATTTATACCGCCAGTGGGAAAGACCGTTTGCACTATGGAAAGCTCCTGTGAGTCGAAAATTGACAGTCTTGGAAGTTCACCATGAGCATACTAACATTGAAATAATAGAATGGAAGATTAGTTCGAATATATCACATACTGTCATTGTAAAATTCTTATGACATGTTTGATGATGATTAAGCTCTATAGTCACCTGAAGCTGTGGTCCTATGATTCTTCAATATGATTCTCTGAATCGCCAAGCTTTTTCTTTCGTCCACTATTGCTTTTTGGGAAGCTTATCTTCCTCTCAATCTCATAACGAGTTAGTATCTTCCTCTGAATCACATTAACAGTCAGGATCTTCCTCTGAATCTCATTAACAGTTATGATCTTAGAAACAACTCGTGTAGAAACATTAAACATTTGAGTGTTTTTTTACCGATGCTCTATCCATTCAAGCTACTTCAATCTAGCCTCTTTAAAACTCTTGACGGTCTTTCATATTAAAATAAGGTATCATTAAATTTAAAAAAAACGCAACATGAAGCTTATATCATAAAATATTATATAATAATCTGTAGCATATAAAGGTTTTTGTTTAGACATTCGGAATTTTATGTAACATTAGTATCGTTCAGAAAAGGAAAATTACCAGGTGTTTCCATTATTTTGCCTAAATCCCGGCTATGAGATAAAAAAGAAGACTAGGATAGATGAAAATTGTCAGGTAACGGATCGGTTCCACTTTTTGGGTCTCGCCACGTAGTTTAATTTTAGGCGTTTCCTTTTCATATGCTAATTAATGATGGTCAAGGTTAAGCCAGATGACTTGTTCAATAACTAAATAAACCCTAGCCTAACTTAACTTAAACTAATTAACATGTATAATATACACACCTAAAATCCACTAGGTGACGAGACCCATACAAGTCAACCTATTCCTACTAACAAAAGGTGTAATCTACTCTTGATTTTAATTCATCCTGAGCTAAGTATAATACATCTTTGATCATCCGTTTACTGTGAAACACGAGGGTAGTCTCAGGCGAGTTATACGCATGGCAGTTCCAACTGCCGCAAATAGTCTCCTCTTTTGGTTTTGTGCTATGCATGTTTCACACTTTTATCACTTAACCCATATTTTTTTTACGAACTTCCTTTAAAATACTTTTTAGGCGAAAATGCCCTCGTTGTTTTGCTTTTTAAAATGAAAATACTGTAAATCACAATTATTGATGGTGTTCATCGAAACTTGGCCCCAGCCGAACGAAGGCAGTGAAAGGAGTTTCTTAGAAAGAAGAAGAGAGGGAGATTTGACGGTTTGATTCTTCGAAGCATTCTGATTTTAAAATTGTAAACACGCTCCAACCCCAACCAAAGGTTTAGAAGGAGCGTTTTCAGGTTCAGCTCAAAGGGAGGAGTGACCCTATCACTCACTCACAGGTCCAGGGAGCTATAAGCCTCAGTGTTGCCCTCTGACAAACTTGAAAAACATTGTCATAAACCGATAGTCAGCAGCTCAGGGCACTAGACCTAAAAACATGAAGACACACGTGTTAAAATTACCAGACAAAAGGAAGTCAACGAAAGAGGGAAGGGGGAAAATATACCAGTAGAAAATATAGGTTTTGCCTCATGATTAAGGATTAAAAATAAATAATCAATCAAATTCCGTAGCTTCTGTTCGGCCTCAAGTGCGGCTGTCCTTCTAGGACCTGCGAGGTAGTTGGGACTCTTGCCAATATAAGTAAGTCCTTGGAAGCGGAGACCCCATTAGAAATTATATAATACCGTCCGTATATTTAGATCCAGAGTGGGTGATAGAGAACTCGAGGGGATATAAGAGTTTAATAGGATATTGAAGCACTTGTCCATCCATCCTTTGAAGTCTAACTAATCGGACCTTGTTATCTTCACCAGGAACAAACTCGAGAACTCGCCCAATTTACCTAAACGCAGAGTTCTCGTAGGATTTTGAATAAGAACGACATCACGTACCTTCAAACGATTTCCCCACGCGCTCTGACAGAGATATCAACTGTTTCCTCAAACTTAGAAGGTAGTTGGGAAAATTCGATGAGTTCCTCGTGGAAATCAACGTTAGGACTCCACAAGGGATTATCCACTTACGAAATTTTGAAGCTAAGCTTAGAATTAGAATGAAGTGTAAGGAAGAAATTTGGCATAAGAAGGAAGAAAGATAAGTGATAGAACGCCCATTAATTACGTTTAGAATGGAATAGATTAAAGTGGAACGGCCTATAGATTTATACAGGCCTGATAAAATCACTTGGATTAACCCTTCTCACCAAAACTGCCGACTAAAGCCGAGTAGATCAGATTTTAAGGTGTCTGATGTTATTAGAAAGCCCGTGTGCTTGGAATTCATCAAACAACAAGGATTTGGAGAAGGTTTGCGCGCCGTGCCTATAAGGCCTATTTTGACGTTCCTCTTGGTGACCAAGACAAGTGGGCTTCACAGACTCTCATAATTGCGAGAAAAGTATTCGTAACAGGACAAAAGTAAAACGAAAAGGGTTACGTTTTGGAGTCCACATGGTTTCAGGAGAGCCTAACAACCACATAACTGACTGCTATTTTTGGCATCGTCAACACTAAAGGCGCTGGCAAGAAAAACTGCCATAATAGCTCATATCCGAGTATTCCCTCTGCAATTCAACCTCCTCCGCATTTTGAAGAAGTTCCAGTTCCAGTTTATAATGGTTATGCCTCCTCTGAACATGAAAGCAGTAAATCTGATCAGGAGTTTTAAGACATGGTCTCAGATTTCGAGGCTCTTTATCTAATACGAAACAGTCATCAGCCACTAAGCGTTTTACTTAGGCGGAACTGAATGACTTAGCATGTGATTTGGCACTATTTAATAAAGTAACAGAGCTATTTGCATGCAGGCTAAACGAAAAAAACTTTCCTCACAGGTCTGCAAAAGTCTCATATTTCAGAACACGAGGCTAGACTTTTGTGAACATTTTTCAGAAGACAAGTAATTTGTTTACTGCCCCAATATCCCATGTCTTCTAGGATAGTTAGGTGTCGTCTCGTATAACCCTACAGAATGGAGATTTTTTTTGGATATTTATAAGCGTAGTCTCAAGTGTGTTCTCTTTCATAATGGCAATGTTTTTGGTACACTAAATTATCATCCTATCTTTGAATGTGTGATAGTTGAGCTCGAGACACACCAGTCCCATAAAGGATGGCGCATCCGTGAAACTCTGTAAGCAGGCATGCCCCCAATCCATCTCAAATTTTGCTTGAAGAAGCAGTTTGTGAAAGCATTAAGTACTGAGAGGAAATGCTTCCAGCATTCGGCCTTTCATGCTTTGTCTTTAGAAAAAATCAAAGCAGGCGTATTTGATGGACCTCATATGCGTGCCCTTGTACATAATGTAGAATTTGATAACAAAAAGGCCGATAACTATGAAAATTTAGTTGCTAGAATGCTGTTGGCTTTTCGTGATCTCCGATGCAACATTAGTGTCAAGCTTCATTTCCTGAATAGTCCCCTTCACCAATTTCCAGAGAACCTTGGAGTTGGGGTGGTGAACAGGAAGAGCGCTTCTATTAAGACCCCATAGGGATGGAAAAGCGCTATCAAGAGCAATGGGATAGAAATGAGCGCTTAAGTATCAAACGATATGACCCCAACAAAGTCTCCAAGCAAAAGAGCTATAAGCGCAAATTCTTGCCGCAATAGGAACAATTTGAGTTTTTTTTAGTTCATTGTTTTTTTTCTGAATCGCATCGGGAACACTGATATTTGGATGTAACGAATACAGGGATCAGATTTGATTAGTAGTAATACATATTTTTGTTACATATTTGATTTCTTTTGCCTTTATTTAAAATTCTAATGCGCATTGTGATGAATATACACGCTGTTGAGAAAAAAGCCCAAAAAGATTCGTTACCTTAACGGTTGTCATTTTTAACATAGTTGGACAATAAATTGCTTAGATATAAGATGACATTATGCAAAATGTGTTAAAATTTTGCCAAAAAAAACAAAAGGCTGGATTTCCAAAAATATGTAGCTTATAGAGAAAATCTGACTTTAGATTTGAATTCAGCCTGCCCAAATTAGGTAAGAACAAGTGTCAGTATAATACAACCAAATTTTGTTCATTGTAATCTTTCTTTTTAGTTAGCTTTAGACAATTTGCTATAAATTATATGAGAAATGGGCTAATTCTTATCTCTTTCAGCCACAAAGAAGTTCACATCCAGACTTTTAAGTTCATATAGGATGGAGCGGATTTCGTTGAGTCGATGACAGCATTCCGGTCATAAAATTCCGTTTTTAATAATTATAATGCAACTTTATATTTATTGTATGAATTACTCATATATTTGGCAATAGTAAAAACCTATAATTTAAAATGTCCCTCTTGCAACCGACAAGGATTTCTTCAAATTGTGACAATAAAATGTAAAAATTAAGATTGTTTGAAGTTCCATGTAACGAAATAGAAGGCAAAGGAGGAGGAGAGCTACAAAAAAGAATTTTTATTTACTTCACTAAGTTGATCCTTGAAATCCGAAAGAGATGCACTCGTGGAAATGGTTGAGTTAGGGGAAGTGACATTTATTACACCAATTTCTTACACACTTTTTGCGTTATAAGCCCTCGTTACTACTGCGCTTTAAATTCGAGTGCCCCCCTTCCCCTCAAACCCCATCTGATTTCTCAATTTCGGTGGAATGATTCGAGTTTTGTGTCGCTCCATAACATATACCGATGGAGAATGACAATTGGCACGTTAAAAACTCATTCGTAATGGTGTTTCTCACGAATCTCTGTTCTCCTTTACACCCGGTATCTTAATTTTTGAGCACCCTGTTTTAGTGTCTGTTGAATTTTTCATCCCGTTTTAAGGTGTTTTGCATAACGGTCCTTTAATGGATAAAACAAGACAGCTTGTATTCATCCCTGCTGTTCCTAATCCCAAATTAAATATTTACCAATTTATGATATTTGATACGCATATCCTTGCGCATTCAATGGCATAATGTCCACCCATTGCTCAACATCTTCGGTATTTGTTTTCCAAGGCCCCCTTCAAGGAAAGATCCCCTCATATCTCTATCCCTACTGTACACATTTGGCTCCAAATGATGCTGTATTATAAAGAAGTACATTATAGTGAAGGTGTTGTATTATATTAAAATTTGTTTGCTTTTTTTTTTTGTAAACGTGGTTTGATGGTTTCCGTTTTACAATGTGTTAATTATCCTGAAAACCTATGGCATTCTAGGTCCACCGTTAGGTGGGTCATTGGCCCAAGAGGTTGGAAACTACTTAACTAATCGGAGCGAGAGGGTGAGGGGTGTAAAAGTAATTTCCCGTGTGAAAATTGCAGCAATAAGGAGACAGTTTTAAACATCCGAGTTTCAGTAGAGTAAAAACAGGAGGTCTGGATGAAGGGGGGGGGGAGTACATTCTCCTGGGGTGAAAGTTAGTGTGCAAGAAGTGAAGAGAGATATAATTATATAAAAAAATAATAAAAAAGGGACCAAATACAGCAGTAGTAAGGGTGAGGCCGAGATCGGTATTTCATTACTTACCTCAGGAATGAAGAGATGAGCAGGAATCTTTAATGTGTGCGATGGGCGAATAATTATAATTTGTCCTAAGGAAAATATGATGATGGCTGACAAGAATAATGTTGCTATTATTATTATTATCGTTATTTTTATTTCTATTATTATTATTATTATTATTATTATTATTATAAAAATGAAACTTTTTTTAATCTCCCGATGATATTCGGGTAAAAATATTCGCCACTATTATGGTGTCAACTATTCGTCGTAGAAGATGTTAACCCAAGCGTGAAATGTAGCCCACGCCTTAGGGATAATAATCACAATGAATGTTTTAAATGACCTTGGGTTCAGTCAGCTGAATCACTGGATCTGACATGCCCTTACCTGTCCTTTTTTTATCTCATTCCTTTTTCGCTATCTTATTGCGTTGATGTGAGCCAACCTACCCTTGAATGACAGTGTGGTTAAAAGTAAGATATTGCCAAGAATCTTCGGTTATAGCTTTGAAGCAAACTGCAGCCCGAATGCTGATAGAACACAATCCATTCTGCGACATCAGCGAAAATGACTTCCAACTCTGTTGCTATGATGAATTCAGTTCATTGAATTTCATTTTTGCTTAATCTCTCGTAAATTTACCATTTTATTCATTATCTGCCATTCTTTACTTAGGTATTTGTTTAATTTCACCTTCAAAATACCGTAAACTAATATTCCCAAGTAGTGTGAATTTAAATTATACAAGGGATCGAGGTGAGGAGCGGCTAAAAGCATTCGAGCTCGCGACCACCAACCCACGATGGACTAAAATATAACGCAACCTGAAATCTCTTAACGACCTCCGAGGAATGACCTATCAAATTAATGATCAAAGAAGTCCTTTACAAGTCTCAGGAATTTTTCTGGATATTTTGTTGATCTTAAAAAAAAAAGCATGTATGTATGTCCAAATTGACTAGGGGGCAAATTTCGGGCTATGGATATAATTATGTCATGGACAAAAGTTTTGACGTTAGTTTATCGATAGGAGTATACTCGTATTTTAACTTTGGAATTTTTAAAAACAAAATAGTGAAGCTCAGAAAAAATAAATATGATTATCGAATGTTTAGGATTTTCTAAAAAAAAAAAATTACAAATGGTGAAATTCAGAAAATTTATTCAAATTTAGGCTTATCTGTTTTGGGGGTTGTTTTATTTTCGTATATTCCAAAGGTTTTATCGAAGTTATTATTTCTAAAATAGATTTTCAATTTTAATCTTTAACAGGAGCAAATAGGTACAGGCCTATAAAACCGAATAAACCAAAATAAAATTATTGAGAGCAAATTTAGAGAGGTGGTTGAGTTCGTATTTTATAGAAATTCCGAAAAAAGTTTTTTTTCCTGCTCTAAGGACTAGAAAATAGGCATCGATGCGAAACAAGATAACCAGGCGTAAATTATTCAGAGATATGATCTGAAAACTTTTTGGATCGAGAACTGGCTAAGTGGCAGACGGCAAAGGGTGGGGGTGAATGGACAGTCTTCTGAGTGGGTGCCCGTTACTAGCGGGGTGCCTCAAGGTTCTGTCCTGGGACCACTACTTTTCATCATCTACGTCAACGACATGGACGGTGACATGGTTGCCAAGATTTCCAAATTTGCCGACGATACCAAGCTTGGTATGAACGTTGCAAAGGATGGAAATACTGCCCGCCTGAGGGAAGATCTTGGGAACATTGGGGAGTGGTCGGACACGTGGCAAATGCCTTTTAACGTGAACAAATGCAAAATGATGCATATCGGCCACAGAAACCCCCAATCTCAGTATATCCTTAACGGCACTGCTATTGAATCCACTGACACTGAGAAGGACTTGGGTGTAACAATCAATAGTGACCTCAAGTTCTCGAAACAGTGCATTGAGGCGGAGAAAAAGGCCCAAAGGATGCTAAGCTATATTAAGCGCCAGTTTGGTTATCGGAACCAGGAGATTTTACTGTGCTTGTACAACTCACTTGTCCGACCCCACCTGGAGTATGCCGTACAATTTTGGAGTCCTTCATTGCGAAAGGACATCTCGAGATTAAAACGCGTACAAGCCAGGGCAACCAAACTGATTCCCTCTATCCGACATAAAAGTTATGAGGATAGACTAAGGGAATTAGATCTGTTCTCGCTGGAAACCCGTAGACTGTGTGGTCAGCTTATCGAAGTTTTCAAAATACTTCGAGGGTTCGACAATGTTGACTACCAGGATATTTTCACTCTGAGTGAAAACAGAACGCACAATCACGGCTTCAAACTTGAACTGAAGCGTTACAACCGCAATCTGTGTGGAAATTTTTTCCCCTACAGTATCTGCGGTAAGTGGAACGCACTTCCAGTGAAAGTTGTCAACAGTGAATCTGTTGACCAGTTCAAGTCAAGACTAGACAAGGACTTGAAAAGTGGCCGTTTAGGGACGCAAAACAATTGAGCAGCCATGTGCTAACTTAATTGCTAGTCCAAAGGTACCCTCCTTGAATGGACCGTAAGGTCTCCTAGGGTACCTTCTTTCCTTGTTGTTCTCCTATAAGGAGAAGTGGCAAAGCCGCTCCTTATATAACAGCCGGTTTGTCCCATAGAGCTTCAATTTAAGTTGAACGATGAAGGAGAAGACGAATTAGAAGATGTCCATCATTAATGTATCATACGAGAGAAATAAATATACAAATGACTAAGTATCGTGATATGCCAGAGATGGGCAATAATAGTAAGCAGCGAGCCACATTAAAGCTTATGTTAAGCTTTGCGGGCGCACTTAAACAGTTAGATGGGAAATTTGAATATATACAAGTTAATTCGAATTTCCTTTGTGTATTTGTTTGCATATACTACATAATCATATATATAGCTACACATTAATAACTAAGGGTAATTTTTTTGCATAGTTTTTCCCCCCTTTTAAACTGTTTCCAGACTTGGATCTTTTCTCTAATTATGGCGTAATTTCGTCTCCTCAGCCAGAGTAATAACGGTCGCTTACTCGAGTGAATAGGTTGTGTCAACGTTAGTGTTACGATATATTTTTGTTTGTTTTTTGTTTTTTTAGAAGCATTTAGCAGTGTGTTCACCCTTAAAAAAATTAAAACGTACGAACAATGTTTGCAGTGGGTTTTTAGAGGGATTTGCAGGGACGTGGCATAAACATTTGACTGTTAATCACCCGCAGAACTTTAAAGATCCAGAAACAAGTACCTATACAAACCAAATAGAGTCGCTTTGGACCAAGGCGAAAATGGGGAATAAAATAGAATGTGGAACCGCTCGTTCTCTGATCGACTCCTTTATGAGCGAATTTGTATGGAGGCAACGAAATAAAGGAAAAAACTTAGTTGCTCAAATTTACATTGACATTGTAAAGTTTTATCTATTAAATAATGTTTAGTTTTTACTTTTTTACTTTCCTTACCTTTTACGTGTTTACTTTCCTCTTATTCGCCCCTACAAACCAGCAAAATACTTATAACATAGGAATCATCCCACCCTTCGATTCTCGCGCATGAGAATGGCAGTTCAGCCTCTTCAGCCGGTCATTCAGCCATCTGGCTTAGGAGACGAAATTGGGCCATAATAAGAGAAAAGATTCCCAGACTTATATCAGAGTGGGGACTTACAGCTTCACATGGAATCCGAACCACAATTTACAATTAATTATTGACGCATTATACAATATTACCAAACTTAAATAATGACGGCAGTATAAAACAAGGCTTATATGAAGTCATTTTGTTGGGAGAACGCAAACCATTAAAATTTCGAAGGCTTTCCAAAATTTGAAAGAATTAATGTATAAGGTGAAATTTGGGCGAAATGTTCAATAATTAATTTTCAATATTTTGTCGAATTCTGAGATGAAACGTGGGCCACATGAAAAGACTGCGCCGACCACAGTATGTCCACCTCTGTTATATACAGTTCTAAAAACAGGTATATGGTACCAAAAGTAGCTGAAAGTTATAAAGCCTCACTAGTGTGACAGTAAAATACACAATAGAGTCACTATTGTAAAAACAAAGAGAGGTCTTGGAACAGAATGTAAGTACACAAGAATAACAGCATATGTGATCGTAAAACAAATTGAACCCAATAACGGCTGCTAAAGAACTTAGAAAAATACAAAATTTTAAACAACATATTAAAATTGGGAACAATAGTGATATATCACTTACTTTAAAGGGATGAAAAAGGAAGGGGACAATGACAATGTAAATTAATATAAATGAAGTTCCCTCTAAACACAGTTACATACCTCCTCGGTGAACAACAGGGCAGAAAAATGACGAGATGCACGAAAAAAACGCAGGAAGAAATGGAAGTTGGTTGATAAGAAAAATTATACTTAGGTAGAAGTAATTAATAAGAGGAGCTGGAGAGAAAGGAGGACTTTTAATAGACAAGTGCGTAAGGAGACCGGGGGTCATGAGTAGTTTTAAAAATTTTAAACTTATTAATAGAAATATTAGTTTTACATTTTATAGCGTGTGAACGAACAGGGAAAAACCTCTTCAAAAGCACCCTTCCCGTTCTCAACTAAGATCCATATGTAAAAAGAATCTCGCCTTCAGGGAGAGTAATTGAATTCATAAGCCACGGAGCATCTCGCTTTAACATGGTTCCTCTCCTTATAATTAATATAATTACCTAAACGGTGTTTGTTAATAAAATTATTTTGAAATCAAGGTGAAAAAAAAACGTTATGAGAACAATATATAGAATAATTTGGGGAAAGGTGGGACCTCAACAAAGGCCCCAGGAAAAGCGTTATTATTAAAAAATGTACAAAGAAAACGGATTTCTCTATGGAAATTGGTATAGGAAGAGCTAAATAAATTAAAAAACTTGGTTTCAAAACTTTAGAAGAATGGGAAATAGCTTTTGTGACTTTTGATATAAATTGTATTCAATATCGTTTGGCCATGAACAAAATAACTGTATCAATCGTTTATCTTTGTATTTTTGTTTGTCTACAGTATTATTTCGTGCAAAACTTATTCGCGTAGAAGGGATCAATCTCGATTAGTTTTGCGTGGTAATCCAATTCACCCTGGCCGCAAGAGTAACCATTCGTATGTAATTTGATGGTATATGCACTCTTTGAAAAGGATAGTAGTAGATAAAAAAGATGGTGAAGTGGGGGGTAGGGTTGCCCTTGTTTTAGGGGCATCGTTAGCTTGCTTTATTATTTTTATTAATTTATTTTTCCTCTGTTTGGGTATTGTTATGTTCTCATGTTTTCGTTCTGTGCGTGTTCTTCTTATTGTTCTTCATTGTATTTGTTCTTCGTTTGTCTGTAATATCTAAACTGTGTGTTTGAGCTTTCAAGCCTTTGTAAGCTTGCAATTATGTGTTTATACTTCGTGTCAATGATCTTCTTTAGTTTTACATGTTATGAATTTATGAGTTGTCTTTTGTGTCACCATGGTGTGTGTTGCTGGTGTTTTGTGTTTTTAGGTGTAGATTGGTCTTATGTTCTCCTCCCAACAGACTTTGGTGCTCGGGAATCGCCGGTTACGACCGACTTGCCCGTGCAACCTGGCAGGGATGTTTATCCTGCGTCCAGTTCTTCGTAACTCTGGTAGGATATCATTGGCCATTGTGGACCAGACTTTCTTGGCCAATTTTTGGGTAGCGACATTTATCGGCTCCAGTTTCTGCCTGCGGTGCAGGTCCCTCTGCCGAAGTTGATCCCTTCTTCTGCATTTGTTCATGAAGAGGGAAGCAGAGTTCTGTACTCGCTGGAGCCTTTTCATAGCTGTTTTGCTGGCCGTTTGAGTCACTACTGCGGGGTAGATAAGCTTAGCCCGGATGAACGACAGGTATAATTTCCTGATGTTCGCCGAGCTGAGTTCTCTGAACCTGTATAGCTTAGAGATTTCTCTCTTCGCCATATTCCGCCTCACCGTGTAGTGCCTCGAGTATCCGCGGTCGGAGATTTTTAGGCCCAGAATGTTGCCTACGGCGGAGTAACCGTATCTCCTCCCATCAATCATGATGGGCCACGTCAACTCACGACCCAGCGGGAGAATTGTGAATTTCTCCCTGTTTGTCCGGATTTTCCACTTTTTCTCGAAGTTGTTGATGTTCGAGATCTCCGCGATGGTGTTGATAGCCTGGTTCTTTGCTTTCCTTTCCCTACAGGGGACGATCTGAGTGATGTCATCTGCGTATTGCAGATACATCGTGTCCCCGTGGATTGGAGTAGGGAGGTCAATGGTAAAGACCAGGTAAAGCAAGGGACTCAGGCAGCTCCCCTGGGGAACGCCCGCTTTAAGTTCGAATTCTGGACCCCTGTGATCTTCTATCATGATACGCGCCCTTCTGTCCATGATGAAGTCACAAAGAATCCTTTCCAGGACCGGGTTTAGCTGGAGACTTAGGATCTTGTATTGCAGTCCACTCAGCCAAACCTTGTCGAAGGCCTTCTGCACGTCCCTTATCACGATGTCTACGTAGTGACCCTTCGCACGGCATTGCGCGATCTTTTCTGTTGGGAGCGCCAGGGCAGTTTCAGTGCCCCGTTTTGGTCTAAACCCATGTTGTGCCGGGTTGTGCGCTCCTAACTCGTCGAGTTGATTTTGTAGCCTGCTGGCTATAATCTTCTCGAAGATCTTGCCGGGTACTTCTAGGAGAGAGATTGGGCGGTAGTTGGCCACTTGGTCTGGGGGCTTGTTCCCTTTCAGGATAAAGATGATTTTTGCCATCTTATACCCGTCTGGGAAGTAGCCTGTATTCAGGGAGGCGTTCATGATGTTGACCATTCCCTGAATAATTTGCCTAGGGGCATTCACTAGGTTGTTCTTAGTGAGCCCAGACCATCCTTGCGCCCTCTGTTTGAAGGACTTAATGGTGTTAATTGTCTCTTCAACAGTGATCGGGCGTCCGTGGTCAACCATCTCTCTCTCCCTAGACACTTGCGGTTGTGGGTGGGTCCTATGTATCATCGTTCCGAGGTCGTCGAGCAGTTGGTCTTCGAAGTCCTGGTCGAAATCGTCGTTCTCCTCAGGTGAGATCGCAAAGACCTCTTTCCAGTGGTCCCTGAATCTTCTTTCTAGGGTATCCGGATCTTCTATGAATATGTCGCCATCTTTGATTTTAATCCCAGGCCTGGGAGGCAATCCCCTAAGTCTTCGGATGCTATTCCAAAAACGTACAGGATTAGTCTACTGGTCTAGCCTGCCAATGATATCATCCCAGATTTCCTTCTGTTTCTCGAGGATTGTGTTTTTCATAGCCTCGCTTAGTTGTCTCATTCGGGCTTTCTTTTCCCGGGTTGGGCCTGTCCTACCAACTTCTTCATAAATTTCCCTGTGTTCCCTAGCGATGTCCCTCATTTCATCCGTCCACCTAGGTTGTGGGAGCATTTTGTACGAGATCCTGGGGACGCATCTTTCGTCAGCTTGAATGAGGCGATTGGTGATGTTCTCAATCTCCTCATCAATTTCCTCCAGATTTGCGTCCTCCAGGTCAGCTGGGTGATATGCGCTGAGCATTTCTCTGTACTGCTCCCAATTAGCTTTCGCAAAACATTTTCTATGTGGAACGGGCCTGAGCATTGGCGCAAGCGAAATGGTGGTGATAATAGGGACGTGATCGCTCGGGACTACTGGACCAGGTTCGTTGGCGATGTTAAAGGGGAATTCCGGGCTTACCAACACAATGTCCGGTTTTGTCGCCGAACAATCTGTTAGATAAGTTGGGAAGTCAGGTCCTACTCTCTGGACTCTATTTCTGTCGAATAGTAGTTCCAGATTTCGTCCCCTTTGGTTAGCGCTCCTGTAGCCAGATGCACTGCAGCGGGCGTTTAAGTCCCCGCCTAGCAGCGCTAGTCTTTTGTGCCCGAACAGGGTGAAGAAGTTGTTGATTGGTAGGTACTGTCGCCTGGGTGGCTGGTAGGCTGCCACCACAGTTAGGCCACCAACCAGGGTCGGGATCTCGACCGCCACGAATGATTCATCTAAGTCCGGCAATGTTCTGTATTTTATGTTTTTTCTGATAGCGATGGCGGCGCCATCGTATCGTTCTTGGGTGTGGTTCTTCTGTATAACGTTGTAGTTGTGTATCTTTATGTTGTCTGTGGTTGTGTTTATACCATGCTCTGATATGAGGATGATGTCTGGGTCCACTGTACGGAAGATGTTGCCATACACAATGGATTTTCCCTTCCATCCATCCACATTCAGAGTAAGTATTTTCAAGGCGTTGTTTGTGTTTTCAAGTTTGAGTTGTTTTGTGTGTTAGTGTTCTTCTTAGTGTTTTTACGTTTTAAACCTCCCGTTGCAAATTTCCTTAAACTCTTCGTTGTTTAGGGCAATGCAAGAGTCTTTATATATTTTTACTGCGCCTTCATGCAGTGCTTCTTCTACTTCTCTTTCCGTTATATTTGCGGCGTAAACCCATTTAATACTCCCTTGTTGGATCCCCTTAAGGATTTCCGTGGGGGAGAGCTTTTCTGGGTGAGGGATTTGCTCGTTCGAGACGATCCTGAGGTCGATCTCCTCTCCGTCGTACTTGTACTTACGTTTCGAGGTCTTCGACCTGCTTCTGGAGCTCACGGGGCTCTTGGTTGCCCTGTTTACTGCTTCGTCAGCTTCAGAGTCCGAGGAAACTTCGCTGGTCAAGTTACCCTCGGCTTCTTTCAGCTTCCTTTTAGCCTTCTTTTCCTTCCTCTCACGTCTCTTCGCCGCTTCTAGTCGGGGGTCCAGCCGGGACGTGCTGGCCTTCGTGCTTGGTGAGCTTTCCGACATTTTGATCTCTGACGCAATCTTTTCTTTGGGGAATGGGGTTGCTGGGGCCTCTGCTGCTCTGTCAGATCCGAACTGGAGTCTCAGGACGTCTCCCGATGGTGGGTCATCGGGAAACCACATCTCCTCCATGCCGTTATTTTTAAGCATGAGGTTGAGGGTCTTCGCAAATGTTCCCGGATTTGTGAGATTGTTCACATGCGCAAAGAGAATGCACGTTAGAATCTTCGTTGAGTTCTTGTTCTCGAGCTTGAGATATGTCTTCTTCTGGGTTTGTGGGGTCTCTTCTGTGTTTGGGGCTCTCTTCGCGACTTGGGCGTAAGAGGTACTGGTTCTTCTTTGATCTTCTGTCTTCTTCTTCTTTACTATCTCCTTTCTCTGGGGGCAGGACATTGCCATCACCCCATGGTTTAGGCCGCAGTTTGGGCACTTCTCCTTTGTCGCCTTGCACTCTCTCCATCCGTGGCCTGATCCACTGCACCTGGAGCAAGTTATGTTGGACTCCTTGCAGTCCTTCGTGGTGTGCTGCTCAAGCTTGTAGCAGCGGAAGCAAATTTGGATGTGAGTGAATTCCTCCCTTTCCATTTGGTCCGCGCTGATCTTAGCGTTGAACAACAACAGGCCCCTTTCCTTCGCCTTTTGTGCCATCTGCGTGTCCGCAAAGATGACCTTGAATACGTGTTGGTGTTCGGTGTTGTCCCGTTTGTTACGGAACTTCACCACTTCCACCACGTTGGCCCATGCTTGGTTTCTCTGGATTTCCTCCTTTATCTCTAGGCTGGTATGTTGGCCTATCCAGGGATCCAACTGTCGGCACACTATACTTCGGTGTGCCTGGATCTGGGGAGGGGGGAGTGCTAGGCTGGAGGCCTATTTCCTCTAATACCTTCCGACCCTCCTCTTTGGTCAGGGTCTCCACGTCTGCCTCTCTTTCGCAGACTGCGGAGTAGCCGACTGGGGTGTCGATTAATCTCGGGATAGCTACGTTGAGCTTCCCGAAGATTGTTGAGAACACCGTTCGTCGGTCCGGCTTAGTTTGCCCAGCAATTGTCATTTGACCGAGGGGGAAATGTTTAAATAAGGCAGCATTTGTGAGTTTTCTCGTATTGAGAACATAGGTGGCGCTCGGCATAGAATTATGATTCGATCTAAAATTTCAGCCAGTAAATCTGCTGATTTCAAGTCAGATGCTCTACCTGTAAACTACCAGACACAGTGTCGCAAACACACCCGACCTTGGAACTTCCAAGGGATATTTATACCATATCTTCTTACCTGCTCGCAATTTAAAGGCTCATTATCCACGTCAGAGAAAGAAAGAACAAATACAAGTTCTGCTGGTGGTAACAACCACCACAGGACTTTCACTATATTCAATTTCTGTCTTTCAAAAACCTTTAGAGGACAGAAATAAAGATAGAGACCTTGTATTGCAAATTATATATATATATATATATATATATATATATATATATATATATATATATATATATATATATGTATATATATTTATATACGAGGGGCGGTCAATAAGTTTTGCAATTCGGATATAAGGAAAAGTGTTTTATTATTTTTTAATATAACTATCCTCGACTTCAATGCACTTGAGCCACTTGTCCCTGAGGCTTCGAATTTCCGACAACCAGAAATCTCGCGACTCCTGTTCAATCCACTCCTGGACGGCGAGCTGG
Source organism: Ceratothoa steindachneri (assembly GCA_963969495.1). Lineage (NCBI taxonomy): Eukaryota > Metazoa > Arthropoda > Malacostraca > Isopoda > Cymothoidae > Ceratothoa > Ceratothoa steindachneri. Next base: position 76,794,332 of record OZ018335.1, read on the forward strand.
ACATCTTCATCGTCCCCAAACCGGCGTCCACGCAGTTCAGTCTTGAGCTGGCGGAATAAAAAGTAGTCGCTAGGGGCCAGATGTGGACTGTAGAGGGGATAGTTGAGCTACTCGAATCCGCACTCGCGCAGGGCAACTTGTGCAACTCTGGCCTTGTAGACTTTGACGACGTTGAAGTCGATTATGGGGCGTGAGGTTTCTAGGGACCCAACGGGCAGAGACCTTGGTCATAGCCAAATTGTCGTGGTGATGTTGAGAACACTTCATGTGATATTCCAAGTTCTCGCTCGATTTCTTTGACCTTCACCCGTCGATTTTCGAGGATCATCTTCTCCACACGGGCCACATTGTCCTCGTTGGTCACGTTTGACGGGCGTCCTGGACGGGGGTCATCTTCAAAAGACTCACGACCATGGCGGAACTTCTTATTCCAGCAAGCAATGGTTGCATAGGAAGGGGCGGTGTCGGTGTATACTGCAACCATGCATTCATGGATCTCTTTTGCATTCTGGCCTTCCTTGGTCAAAAATTTGATCACTGCGCGCTGCTCAACCTTCTCCATTGTTGAAAAGTTTGTGACTGACGATCTGCGATCAGCTACTGCTTCTTAAATAGACGAATCAAGAGCGTGCGGCTGCAGGTCCTGACTTGTCATAACATGTCCTAACACCCCACAAACAACCATCTCCCTTCTTCTGTTTTGCCTTACCGATTCGCAAAATTTATTGACCGCCCCTCGTATATATATATATATATATATATATATATATATATATATATATATATATATATATATATATATATATATATATATATATATAAACCCATGAGTGAAGATACTCGCTTCCAAGCTTCGACCTTCATTTCAATGTACGGTACTGTGACCTATTTCTGCGTTGGTTACGGGGCCAAAAGGATTTCCCGGTGTCCGTAGACCTTCTTAGACGCAAATATTGAGGGCAAGTATCAGTAACATTTTTTTTACGTAGGGAAGTGTTGAGGGGAAGTAATTCGTGCATGGAGCACGAATTTCATCTCGGCAAGAAGAAGAAACAGATAGAGTTTTGAAGATAAAGTGTTTAGTTTAAAACGAAAAGACAAGGAAGAGATTAAATATATGTAGCAGAAAGTAGAACTATAAAAGAACTCTGATAACGATTAAAACAAACATGAATTAAAGAGTGTACGGTAGTGGGCAGAGAAGAACCTCAGTAGGCTTGTGGATTATAATGTATTCTTGAGACAAGGAAGCTGTTGTGACAAGGTGGAGTAAAAATGGATACTCTGAAACAAAACAAAAATAATATTCAAGTACAAAAAGGGGAGTCTTACAAATACTAGGTAAATATATTAGCCAAAATATCCGCCGCTAAAAGCCTGGGATCTGCAGAAACAAGTTTAAGAGACTAGATTTAGAAGTTGAGAGACACTTTTTCATCTCTGGTCTCTCTACTACCAATACTCCTCTATGTATAGTAGTAAACTTGGTGTGGATTCAGAGGGTACATTTTTTTGATTATTTTATTACCATAAAATAGTAAGCGAAATTACTTTTGAGGAATCAAAGAAAATTTAATCAAGAAACATTCACAACGAATGTGTTGTGCTCAGTTCGTTGGCAGGGAATAAGTTCGTAGGTGTGAGTCATTATTGTATATTTGGTGGTTTCACTTACTAGATCCATATCTGCACCGCCATCAGTTGCTTAAAAATCACATTAGGTGGAAAGGAAGAGTTTTCTTTGTATAATTAGGTCATTTTTTAAAATGATACTGCTGCTTATCTCTTTTAAGATGATAAATAATTGCACTTCAGGATCGGGGAGTGAAATTTATGGCATAAAAATTGCGAAGTTTAATATATAAAATTAACGTCAAAAGTATAAGGGCACAAAGAGAGGACATAAGAGAGAGTAACAACAAGGAGTAACAACAAGGAAAGTAAGTACCCTAGGAGACCTTACGGTCCATTCAAAGAGGGTACCTTTGGACTAGCAATTGAGCGGGCACATGGCTGCTCAATTGTTTTGCGTCCATAAACGGCCACTTTTCAAGACTTTGTCTAGTCTTGACTTGAACTGGTCAACAGATTCACTGTTGACAACTTCCACTGGAAGTGCGTTCCACTTACCGCAGATACTGTAGGTGAAAAAGTTTCCACACAGATTGCGGTTGTAACGCTTCAGTTCAAGTTTGAAGCCGTGATTGCGCGTTCTGTTCTCACTCAGTGTGAAAATATCCCGGTAGTCAACATTGTCGAACCCTCGAAGTATTTTGAAGACTTCGATGAGCTGACCACGCAGTCTACGGGTTTCCAGCGAGAACATATCTAACTCCCTTAGTCTATCCTCATAACTTTTATGTCGGATAGAGGGAATCAGCTTGGTTGCCCTGGCTTGTACGCGTTCCAATCTCGCGATGTCCTTTCGCAATGAAGGACTCCAAAATTGTACGGCATACTCCAGGTGCGGTCGGACAAGTGAGTTGTACAGGCACAGTACAATCTCCTGGTTCCGATAACCAAACTGGCGCTTAATATAGCCTAGCATCCTTTGGGCCTTTTTCTCCGCCTCAATGCACTGTTTCGAGAACTTGAGGTCACTAGTGATTGTTACACCCAAGTCCTTCTCAGTGTCACTCGATTCAAGAGCAGTGCCCTTAAGGATATACTGAGATTGGGGGTTTCTGTGGCCGATATGCATCACTTTGCATTTGCCCACGTTAAAAGGCATTTGCCACGTGTCCGACCACTCCCCAATCTTCCCAAGATCTTCCTGCAGGCGGGCAGTATTTCCATCCTTTGCAACGTTCATACCAAGCTTGGTATCGTCGGCAAATTTGGAAATCTTGGCAACCATGTCACCGTCCATGTCGTTGACGTAGATGATGAATAGTAGTGGTCCCAGGACAGAACCTTGAGGCACCCCGCTAGTAACGGGCACCCACTCAGAAGACTGTCCATTCACCACCACCCGTTGCCGTCTGCCACTTAGCCAGTTCTCGATCCAGCCGGCTACCTTTCCGTCTATGCCAAGCGGTCGCACTTTCCGGAGAAGGCGGCGGTGTGGTACCTTATCAAAGGCTTTCTGAAAGTCTAGGTAGACCACATCCACCGCCTTGTCCCGATCGTGCTCGCTGAAAACGAAGTGGAAGAATTCTACAAGGTTCGTCAGGCATGACCGTTGCCTTCGGAAGCCGTGCTGGGAACTCCTCAGTAGCAGGTTTGACTCTAAATACGACGTCACTTTGTCCACCATGATGCTTTCCATGAGTTTACCGACTATCGAAGTGAGACTGATAGGTCGGTAGTTCGACGGTTGGTTACGGTCTCCTTTCTTGAAGATCGGAGTCACCTCCGCCTCACGCCAGTCTCTAGGAACGCATCCGGTCCGGATTGACATGTTAAAGATAGCGCACAGATGTCGTGATACTTCATCGCACACTTCCTTCAACACCTTGGGTAGAAACCCGTCCGGTCCAGGGGACTTATTCGTCTTTAGGTCAGCGATCCTTTTCTTTATTTCTCCTTCAGTGAAGTCCATTGCCTCCAGCTTTTCCCCCGAGTAGGAATCCGTCGGCTGGGGAATGGGACCACACTCTTCAGTAAACACCGAAGAGAAGTAGTCGTTGAGGAGGTTAGCATTTTCTGCATCTGAATGCTTTAATGTCCCCTCCTCATTCCTCAAAGGGCCAATCCTTCGACGGATTGGTTTACGGCTGTTCACATATCCAAAAAACTCCTTGGGATTCTCTTTACAGAGTCTCGCCACTCGGAGTTCCTCAGACCGCTTAGCCGCCCTTATGCTGGACTTCACTCTCCTGGCTAGCCTCCGGTATTCGTCAAAGTCACCCGAGATCTTCGATTGCCGGTACACATTTCTCTTCTCCCTAAGCAGTTGGCCGATTTCTCGATTAAACCACTTAGGTTGAACAGAAGACAGACGGGGGCATTTCAGAGGGATGAAACGCGATTGAAGACTCATGAATGTGGTTTTGAATCTATTCCAAGAGTCTTCAACGGCATCGCACACTTCTAGCCTCACGTCAGTCAGTCCAGCTCGAAGGCTTGCAAAGTCTGCTCTTCTCAAGTCAAGTTTCTTTAATTGACTGGCAACAGACCTTACCTTCGGGATCTTGACGCTAAATCTAACTAGCTGGTGATCACTGCCACCGAGCTCTTCGCCTACAGAGATATCCTCAACGATATCATCCTCAGAGGTGAAGACCAAGTCGAGGATATTGTCTCCTCTCGTCGGTTCTCTGACCCATTGAGTGAGGAACTCGTTGTTGGCGAACTCCAGGAGTAGCGCGCTCTCGCCACAGGCTGCTCTGGTTTCCCAGTCAACTTGGCTGTTGAAATCGCCCATAACGATGCACACTCTGCCTTGAACCAGCTCACCCAGCAGCTGGTACAGTTCCCTGTCCTTCTCAACAGGTTGGGAAGGGGGTCTGTAAAGCAGCAGGGTCCTGTATTTGGCAGGACCAATCTCTAGGTCAACGCCTAGGAGCTCGTGGTCGGATATAACGTTGGAGTTCGTAGATTTGATTGTATCCTTGACATATAACATTACACCGCCACCCTCTCTGTCTGGCCTATCTTTGTGGAAGAGTTGGTAGCCAGGAACCGTGAATTCGCCTTCAAAGTCTCGGTTTGAGGTTTTTATCCACGATTCTGTTATGGCTACCATTTCGGGTTCTTCCGTCGCTACGAGGCCACGGAGCTCAGGAAACTTGTTCCTGATTGACCTCGCATTGAACAGAAGAACCTTCAGGGAGTCCCCAAATGTAGGACCCCCTATACTCTTCCGTTTCCCGGCTTCTTGTTTGTCTTGGTGGCACCATTTTTAACAACCTCCGAGAAGGTTGTTTGGGGAGTGACTCGGGCGTACTGGCGTACGTCCGCCTTCCCAATGGGCCGGACACTCCTTTGGGTGCGCTCCACGACATCCTGGATGAGGTTGGCTAGGAACGCCTTGCCCTTAAAGGAGAGGTGCACCCCGTCCCTTTGGTAGAGGTCTTTTCTACCATAGAACACGGCGTACGGGTCCACAAAAAAGACACCCTCAGCCGTACAGAGGTCTGCAAGGCGCCTGTTTAGCGACATGTTCCTCAAGTGGGCAGTCCGGCTTGGACCCCACCTCGGGAGCATCCCCACCACGACGCGTCTGCGGGTTTTCAGTCCACAGTCGTCGACAGCGCCCATAACTGTCCTCATAATTTCACCTGTAGGGCCTACCCTACCTCCTCTGAGGTAGAGGTCGTTGCCACTTACCATAAGGGCAACGACTGAAGTCTCTGAAATCTGAGACTTCTCGGCCTCAGCTCTTACCTGCATATTCCCACAACCTGGGATGCAGCTCACCTTAACGCTTGTGCGAAGGCGGGCCGCTAGCAGGGGCTTCAGACCCCGTGCTTGAGAATCACCAATAAGGGTGACTCTTGCACATTTGACTGCGGACGACTTAGTCTTTCCTTTCGGAGGCGACTTGCCGCTTTCCTCTTGTATCTCTAATTTTTTTTTCTTATTCTTCCTCTTATTCTTCTTCTTGACTTCCTTTGCTATCTCTTCGTTTGTTTCCCGTTTCTCTTCTTCTGCTTCTACTTTCTCTTCTTCTGTTTCCAGTTTCTTTTCTTCTCTTTCTACTTTCTCTTCTTCTCCTTTTACTTTCTCTTCTTCTCTTTCTACTTTCTCTTCTTCTATTTCTACTTTCTCTTCTTTCTTCTTTCTTTTCTTCTTTTTGGCTCGTTGAGGAAGCCCTTCAGCAGAAGAAATCGGCTGTTGGACGTCCGGAGCCTTCTCGCCTGAGCATCTGCATCTCTCTGATTTTAAGAGTTGAACTTCCCTTTTAAGGAGGGAGTTCTCCTCTCTCAGTTGAGCGATGTTCTCGCCCAGGCGCTTCTCGAGTTCACAGAAGTCACAGACACTGACGCCATCTGTGAGTTCCTTGCAACTCCTTCCCCCGAAGTCTTCACTCCATCTATAGACTTTGCATATTTTGCAGGTTAGCTTTCGAAACGGAGGACCATTCTTCTTCGCCATCTTACAAAAATCTCGGACCATACGCATTAAAAAAGGGGTTTTTGGTTGTGATTTTCTCTCGCACTAATCTCATCCGCCTATTTCCAGGAGGTTTTCGGTCGTTCGGCGAACAGAAACCCTTTGATCAAGCACACCAACCCTAAGGTCTCCCCTGGGCCGGACGTCCCCAATCGTGCCGCAGCTCCCAACTGAGCAGCACGAGAGCCCCAGTGAACTGGTTCTCTGATTTTTCGACAGGGGTGCTTGAGGTGTAACTGTCTTCCTACTAAGCCCTACTAATCAACTAAAAACGGCCAGACTTGAGGCAAATAGTAAAGCTAAGTGCCCACGACTTCATCCGAGATCTTTAGCTGATCTGGCAACCAGCAAGGCACAAAAGCTCTCTCTCCAAAGATCAGTTGAGCCTTTATTCACCAAGTAGCGGTCACAGGGAGCTGGTCAGGCAATTACACGTTAGGAGAAAGCTTCTAAGGGGTACCTAGCATTTCTCCATTAATCGTACCCCAAACGCCTAAGATCCCTTCAATCTCAGTCTCTTGTAACCTATGAGTGCTCCAAGGCGTTATTTAAAGAGGTTCCAAAGCCTCTCTTCTCACGCGGCATAAGGGAGCTGGTGAGGCCCTTATTAATAAACAACTTATGTGTAATAGAGATGAAGGTTTTTTTTTTGTTATTGGGTTTTTGTTTTGATTTTTTGACAGTTGAAGAGAGTTGGTGAAACTTAGTACTAACAGAATCGAATGGGTTGGTAGGGGGATGCAAGGAGACGCATCAAAGAAGTGGTAGAGAAGTTTGACAACCCTTAGTCTGGATCCTACTACAGCTACCTTACTGGCATGGGTGACCCTACCGGACTAAAAGTCCCCCAGCTTAGCTAGCTTAACTCAGGCAGATCACGCAAGCTCTCTCACCGACGACAAGGTGGCTGTGTTGAGAGAGAGAGAGAGAGAGAGAGAGAGAGAGAGAGAGAGATAGATAGATAGAGAGAGAGAGAGATAAATAGAGAGAGAGAGAGAGAGAGAGAGAGAGAGAGAGAGAGAAAGAGATTAAGAGATAACGAGATTTTTTCACAGCTTGGGGGAACTTTGTCTTTATGATACGTAGAACGCCGCATGGATTATAGGGAAAGTCACATGTTGTTCTGGGTTGTAGGGAGATACAAGATCTCTATAGGGCTTCGGAGGAGAGAGCTTGAGCACTTGAGATGAAAATAGAGGCTATGGAGTCAGAGCACGTGCGCAAGCTTAGCCATCTCGAGGATAGGGTCGCAGAATTGGCCGCAAAATTAGCGACCCAGTCAACTCCAACTGCCGGAGAGCCACTCAATCAAAATGGCAACACTGCATCGTTAGTGCCCGGGGAGACTAGTGGCCAAGTGAAGAAGAAGAAAAAGAAAATGAAAAACAATTGTAATCCTTCACTCCCCCCTAATAATGATGGTTCCGACGTAGCTGTTGCTGAAAGAGTAAGTCATGATGGCTTCACTCCTGTCAGAAGAGGAGCCCATAGACCGAAAGAAGTTTCAATACCGACACCAGTCCCAACGTCAAATAGATTTGCTTCCCTGGACTCGGGCTGGGAGTCTCCAATCTTTGTCGGTGACTCTCAATTAAGGGGCTTGACAAATCGGCCAAACGGGATGCGCAAGGAAATGTGGCGCTTACGTAGCCTACCAGGTAAGAAGACGCGAGAGATCATAAAAGAAGTTAAAAAGATTAGAATAGGACAGCAAGATACGCCGGTAGTGGCCAAAGCCAGTGGAAACGACCTGTTCCTACGGGAAGGCTCTGCAGGCTTTACTGAGCGCATCATCGAAGATGTCAGAAGTTTAGCAGCCTCGTTGAAAGAAATAACATCAAAACCAATCGTCCTTGGGATCATACCGAGACGCTCCGGGGGTGCTTTGGCCAACCAAAAGGCTCTGAGCATAAATTGGAGGCTAGGTGAAATCCTATCAGGAATCGGCGTATGTTTCGTCAACCCCTTCGACGAATTCTACGGTCAGTCAGGGCTGTTTAGTGAGGATGGCACTCACCTGTCTGTCCGTGGAAGAGGTGTGCTGCGTGAGCTCATCCGCCGCGGTTTATATTGGGTAAAGAAATCCGACGTAGGGGAAAGGATGACTGAGACCCCAGTGGGAGAATCCCACGAAGTAGCGCCCTTGGCAGCCGAGGTCGAGCACCCAACACCCAATCCTTCCGTCGATACAGAGGAGGGGGCGGAAGTGGGTGATGGTCAGCCTCCGAATCCAGCTTTGGAGGGGAGGACGCACGACGAACCGTCGGGAAACGGAGAAGTGTAGGGGGCAGTAGGGCTAGCGGACGCCCCCTAAGAGTTCTTCTATTAAATGCCCGCTCAATAAGGAACAAGTTCTGCGAGCTTAGAGCACTGATGTCATCAGATGCTTGACAAAGTGGCCGTCACGGAGTCTTGGATTCGTGCACACACCAGGGACTTCATAGGTGAGTTTGGAGTACCCGGTTACGCGACCTTCCATAAAGATCGCGCTGACCGGGAAGGTGGTGGAGTTCTAGTGTATGTACGGGCCCATCTATCTCTCATCGAATGCAGAACTGTCCCAGAGCATGAGGTAGTAGGAGTCGACCTCAAGGTCAACAATACAATGTACAGGTTCATAGTGGCCTATCGACCTCCTCATCGGACGGTAGAGGTTGATATAGACCTGTACCAAAAACTGTCCAGTCTCTTAGACGGCCCTACCTCGCTGCTGGTAGGGGACTTCAATTGCCGAGTCGACTGGAGTGACCGAGCGGGCGACGGAGAGGCATCTCGGCTTGTAGACTTTGCTGACAGCAACTTTCTGACTCAGTGGGTCGGCAAGCCTACCCGAGGGGGCAACGTTCTAGATCTAGTATTTACCACTGAAGATGACCTCGTCTCTGACCTGTCAGTGGATGAGTGCCTAGGTGGTAGTGACCATAACATGGTAAGGTTTGGAGTACGTGCTCCCTGTACGCAAGGTATTAATAAACGAACACGTAAATTGGATCCCAGACGTGCAGACTTCAATGGGCTTCGGGAGGCACTTGGCCAGATGCAACCAACTAACGAAAGCGGGACGAATTCCAAATGGAACGACTTCAAAAATCACTTTATGGATCGTCAGGCTGAGTGCGTTCCCACGAAGGCTGTCAGACTAGCGAGCATTCAGCCTAGGTGGTTTTCTTAAGAAATCGCTAGTGCTGTTAAAGCTAGAAAGTAAGCGCACAGAGCATGGAAGAGGAATAGTAGTGCGATGCACCATGAAGCCTATGTGACCCATAGTAGAACGGTTAAGGCACTAGTGCGCACGGCTAAGCGTAACGAAGAAATTCGTGTAGCCTCTCTCTCTAAAGAGAGCCCCAAGGAGTTCTTCGCGTACGTGAACAGCCGAAAACCAGTACGCCAACGCATTGGACCCCCGAGGGACGCCTACGGCGTTCTCCAGGATTCAGATGAGGAAATAGCTGGCATACTCAACGACTACTACTTCTCGGTTTTCATAAGGTAAAGGGGCGGAGAGATACCAAGACCGCTGATAGTGATAGATCGCGAGTTAGAATCACTAGAAGCAATAACTACAACTTCCGAAGAAGTTGCTAGGAGGCTATGTCAGTTAAATGCGTATAAATCCCCAGGTCCTGACGGCTTCCTGCCAAGAGTACTGCGTGAGGTGAAAGATCAGGTGAGCCCTCATCTTTCTGAGATCTTCAACTCATCGCTCGACAGTGGCGAAGTACCTGCAGACTGGCGTATGGCCAATGTCACCCCGATCCACAAAAAGGGGGACCGTGGCACCGCAGGAAACTACCGACCAATAAGTCTAACTTCAATCATGGGCAAAGTACTGGAAGGCATCATAGGGGATAGGATAATGAATCATTTAGAGTCTCACGACCTGTTAAGAGACACACATCATGGCTTCCGAAGAAAGCGCTCGTGCCTCACGAACTTGCTTCAATTCTTCCAGAAGTCGAGCGGTGGACATACTTGATTTGGATTTCCAAAAGGCTTTCGATTAAGTCTCCCAACGCCGACTGATGGCGAAAGTACATGCCCTGGAAATAAGAGGAAAGGTCGCAAAATGGTTAGAAAGTTGGTTGTGGGACAGGCGACAGAGGGTTACCATCGGAGGCCACACCTCTCGTGGGTCGTCAGTAACGAGCGGAGTCCCTCAGGGCTCCGTGCTAGGCCCTCTATTATTCATCATCTACATCAACGATATAGATGAAGGACTGGTGAGTCGTCTAGCGAAATTTGCCGACGACACAAAACTTGGAGCTAATGTAGCGAATCCCGAAAACATCGAGATGTTGAGGGATGACCTACGGATGATTGGCAAGTGGGCTGACAAGTGGCAGATGCCTTTAAACTTAGACAAGTGTAAGGTGATGCACATCGGGTATGCGAACCCCCGGTTAGGCTACGAGCTACAAGGTATGCGTCTTGAGTTTACTGATGTCGAGAAGGACTTAGGGTTGCTGATTAGCAGCGATTTCAAATTCTCGAAGCAGTGCTTACAGTTGGGGAAAAAGGCTCATCGCTTGTTGGGTTACATCAAGAGGCAATTCAGCTTTCGAACAAAAGAGGTTTTTTTGCCCTTGTATAACTCGCTGTTGAGGCCTCACCTAGAGTTCGCTGTTCAGTTCTGGTCTCCTCATTATCGAAAAGACATCGATCGTCTGGAAAAGGTGCAAGCCAGGGCCACGAAACTGATCCCATCGCTAAGGAACAAGTCATATCAAGAAAGACTGCAAGAGCTCGATCTTTATTCGTTAGAGACTCGAAGACTGCGCGGTAGTCTAATAGAGACTTTTAAAATCTTGAAAGGATTTGAAAATGTCGACTCCACCAAATTCTTTACCCTCAACCGGAATATGACTCGAAATCACGGGTGGAAGGTGGAGCTGCCCAGATTCAATACCATTCCGGTGGGTAAGTCATTCACATATGACATTTGCGACACATGGAATAAACTACCAGCGGGGGTTGTTTAGAGTAGCAGTGTTGAACAGTTCAAGAGTAGACTTGACAAATTATATTTGAAAAGTTGATTATCTCATAGCAAGTAATCAGTACATGCTAAGAATCGAAACCACAAAAAGTGCCTCCTCGATATGGGCCGCAAGGCCTTTGAGGTACTTCTTTTCCTTGTAACTCCTTTTAACTCCTCTTGTACGAGTGGTAGCGAGGTTCTTCATTCAAGGTCAGCTTCATGGTGGTCACTCCAACACCCATCCCTTGTTCGGATCTCTCATCAACTTCTCCTGCAGCTTTTGGATGAATTTGGGGGTAAGGAAGCAATCAGAACGCATGCTGTTTTCATTTCTGCTGGCCATGGCTTCGTCGTCTCCGTTGCAGCTGCCCGTGTCACGTCTTACAGTCTTTACAATGTTAACAGAGCATTGAGCACCAGTGATGATGTCGGCATTTTGATATCCAGCGCGAATTATTATGATGCAGGTAACACTTTTCCACTATTCAGATGGGTCTTGAATAAAGTAAGTTCGTGGTAAAATGTAATACAACTTAAAACAAAAAGAAGTATAAATGTATTTTTCAATATAGCTCCATTAAGGTTAAAATATTTTTGTAAGCCATGATACCATCCATTTACACCATTTTTATAAAACAGATGACTAAGTTAAAATAGCTCTTTTATCAATATCGAGAGAAAAAAGACGAGTGCCCCTCATGTTTTTGTTTTTTTCCAAACCTTAAAAACAGAATCTGGGCACTCATTTTTCTTCTGTTGATGATGTTAAAAGAGCTGTTTTAACTTGATTTAATTCTTAGAGTCCTTTTCCATTTTGTCTCTTCTTTTGTCCCAAGTGCTTTTCAACTTGTCTACCTTAAAATCAGTTGATCTTCTCTTTTTTTCATAAAGGGTGAGAGAAATTAAATCTTTGCAACAACTCTTTAATAAAAATTAACAAATATAATCTTTATAAAAAAATCAACAGTATCGACCTGGCGATTCCACTAGTTTTAAATACTGAATTTCAATGAAGGCAGAAGGATGATATGAAGTCTGAATGAAGCTTGTAATGAGGGCAGGAATGGAAAATCTGACGGAAATCGGTCTATACTTTCTAATGCCTATACTCTTGAATAGTTGTGCTCTTTAATGATGAGCAAATAGTAATGAATCATTATCTAGAAGTATATTCAAAAGGTCTAAGTTTGTTTTTTTATTTTTTTAATATCTCTAACCAGGAAGCGGAGTTATAATTAGTCCAATGAATTGATAAGCGAGGCTTAGTGACCTCACGATACGAGAAGATATTTGTGTGAATAAAGTTCCGATGATATATTTTAACCTTCAAATTTTGTTTATGCTTTCATGGTTTAGTTATTATGATTTGTTTTGCGTCTCTATATACGTTGCTCTTACTGTTTTATTTATAATTTTAATTCTATGTCAATTAGTTATTATTACTTATAATTTCCTTATGTTTTGGCCACTTGATATGTCCCTAGTGTAAAGTCAGAAGTGTCTGGGAAATACATTTATAATTGCTGTCACTGCTTTTCTCTTCATTTTCCTTCTCTGGATAAAATTTTCGCAAAAATGTTTCCAGTATATATATATATATATATATATATATATATATTAGTCGAAAGGCCTCGCAGTTCTCTGTTGTTTCATTTTCCTCGTGGCTGTAATGTTATTCATTAATTCCTCACGTTCCTTATTTTCGTGATTCAGTTATACATATATATATATATATATATATATATATATATATATATATATATATAAAGGGTGTTCCATTAAGACGGATCGAAATTAGCATTAAATAAAACAGTGTTATTGGTGAAAATTTATTGATTACTATTGGATCATGTTATTTGAGTCATGGCAATTATGTGTGAAAAATAATATCGCCTAAATGTCCACCAAGGCTTCGGCGGCACACCTCCACTCGATGGTAAAAATTTTTTATGACGTCTCTGCATAGCTGCTCCTCGATCTCACCAATATGCCTTAAAAACCTCATCCTTCAGCTGTTGAATTGTTGTTGGCTTGTTGGCATAGACCTTACCTTTGAGATGACCCCAAAGAAAGAAATCTAAAGGCGTCAAGTCACACAATCGTGGTGGCCAATTGACCTCGCTGTTTCGAGAGATGATGCGACCTGGGTACTTCTTATTCAATAAAGCCATTATTGCATTGGCTGTGTGGCATGTGGCACCGTCCTGTTGAAACCTCAAATCTTCCACATCCATAGAATTCAATTCAGGACATAAAACCACCCAATGATTCCGCTAGCAAAAGATGCACACCAAACAGTGACCTTTTGTGGATGCAGTGGCTTTTCAACAATCTTCCTGGGATTTTCATCAGCTCAAATGCGACAATTCTGCTTATTAACGAATCCACCAAGATGAAAATGGGCTTCATCACTAAAGATGATTTTTTGCGAAAAATCATCATCCGCTTGTTTTGCTCGTGCACCCAATTGACGAATGTACGGCGCTTCAAATGGTCAGCAGTCTTCAGTTATTGTGTCAATTGAATTTTGTAAGCGTGTAGAGACAAATCTTTTGTCAAATTTCGATGTAACGTTTGTTATGGAGAGGTTCAATTCCTGCGCGCGATGACGAATAGAGGTGTCTGGATCTTCGGCCACATTCTCGCGCACTGCAGCAATGTTTTCAGATGAACAGCGTAAACGAGCACGCAATGGCGTTTTTATATCTGCCACCGACCCCGTTTGTTTAAATTTACGAACAATTTTCCCAATTGTACTCTTAGTTGGTCTATTATGTTGACCAAAAAAAACCGCAAAGTGCCCGAAATGCGTTTATGTTTGAATGTCCATTTTCGTAATAAGCTTCGATAGCTTTAACACGTTGTTTGATTCTTAATCTTTCCATGATTGAAATTGCCAAAGACTGAAGTTGTTAAATCTGAAAGAAAAAGAAAAAAATCATTCGACGCTTCAACTTAACTCACATTTAAAATCGCTCCAAGTTATTGGAACACCCTTTATAAGTAATAGGTATAACAAAAATCCTATTTAAGTCATTTTTGGAATTGGTTGTCTTAAATTCGTATTTTATATTCAATAAAGAATTTTACGTCAAAAAGGAAGGATTGGGGTTGGGCCTACCACTTGGGCCAACTTTCGCGAACATCTTTTGCTATAATGAACAACTTTGGCTTACTAACTGTCACTGTCCCATTGAATATAAACCTATCTATTACAGACGTTATGTCGATGATACATTTGTATTAATGAAATCGCGACAACAGGCGGAACAATTCCTTAAATACTTGAACTCTAGGCATAAAAATATAAATTATACAATGGAGATCAAGAAAAATAGTAGAGGAACTAAGTATGAAACTTCAGTCTATATGAAACCTACATTTACAGGTTTAGGCACAAGCTTCTTCAGTTTCTTACGAGAAAACCTTAAGTTATCCTCGATAAAAACTCAAATTCATCGAGCCTACAATATATGTTATTCAGATAGACTTCTGAATTTGGAATTCTCTTTTCGAAAAAGTTTCTTTAAAAATAATGGCTACCCTGACTCATTAGTGAAAAAACACATTAAAACGTTTATTAATGCTCTCTATCAAAAAAATCCAACAAAAAATACTGTAGAGAAATGATCCATTTTCTTTAGTCCCCCATACTTTGGTAAAAAAAAAATACCGACCGTAAATGAAACTAAGAAAATTCTAAATAAATTCTATCCATATCTCGATCCAAAATTCATATAAAAAAATGCGCACAATATTGGATACTATTTCAGCTATAAGGACCGAATTCCATTCCCTTGCCTCTCCTCTGTAATTTATAAATATAGTTGTGAATCTTGCGATTCATCTTATATTGGTGCGACCATTAGGTCAATCCATTGTGGATCGAGCAGCATCGGGGAAGGTCGACCCGCACGGGGCTGATTCTAAACAAACCCGACACCTCGCCCATACGAGATCACATCAAAGTATGCAAGTGTGAAATTAATATGGATAATTTTAAAATCCTTAGTCATAGCCCCCATCCCAACGAACTACGAATATTAGAATCACTTTACATCCTAAAACTTAAACCTAAGTTAAATATAAATCAAACTGCATCCAATCTTTATATTGTATCATAAATTATTGAAATTTTTATTCTTGTATTAAGCAACTTATCCTAAATTGCACTCTTAAATTTTAGTATTTTATAAAAACTAGAAATTTTAACCCTTTCTTTCTTTAAATCTTTAGCTGACCACCCCCATAGAAAAAGTCAAAGGACTATAAACCCAAGGGGCTCGAGAAGGAGATCCGCCTGCAAATAAAAGTACGATAGAGACAAAAGAAGAGTAAAGATTAAATATAAGGAAAACCAGGCAATGGCTTCCCCACTCCCCCCTACGGGGGAAGCTTGCGCTTCGCTACTAAGATTAAAATCTAAAATCTAAACAAAAGCAGCCATGGTTAAATTTTTATAAATTTTCAGAACTTCGCCAATTATAATAATTTTAAAAAGGAACTCCAAACTAAATTTCTTCCCTTTCAAAATATCACGTTGCTAAAATATAGTTATAAAAGATATATAAAAATAATTTTTAGGAACTTCACCATTTGTAATTCTTTGGGTTTTAAAAAATTCAAAAATTTCGATACTTATTTATTTCTGAACTTCACCATTTTGTTTTTTGATATTATAAAAGAATTATTAGAAATAACTTTGATAAAAAACATAAGTCATAACCAAACTAAGATGAAATTATTATTCAAATACTAAAAAAAATCCCATTCTTAAATTATACAGTTAGTGATGATGATGATGATGAAGTGAAAAACCCAAAACACCGGAAATCAGGTGATGTCAGCAGATAATAAGAATGAGTTAGTTTCCCTCTTAAATGTATAGAGATCAGTAGACTCCACAACAGCATTAGGCAAACCATTCCGCATCACGGTTGCAGCCACAATTAAACTCCTGATACTAGAAAATGTCACACTATTAGCAGTGGCTGCCTGCCTTGTATTACGAGCAAAAACAGCTAGATCAGGTAAGGACAAATGCAAAGGATGTTTATCACTGCAGTACATTTTATGCCACAAGCATAAAGAGCTCACTTTACGCCTATGCTACAGGTCAACATTAATATTGTAGCAATTTTTGGAGCAATAAAATCTGCAGTCTATTTCAAGAAAATGAGGAATATCCCATTAAGGTGGATACCACCATGACTGTCAATATTCAAAAGCAAAGTTTTAACCTCACTAGATACGAAGGCCATTAAACACAACTTAGGTTCTGGAAAGCATGGCTGAGGCAACAACAGCGACTCACCACACTGCTTACTATCAAAGAGGTGAGCCAAAGGTTCAGCCTTTACTTTAGGGCAGTAGATGGCACTTCCGTCAGTATTTAGGAGTGGGAGCATACTAAAATCAGCTCTGAAGAGCGACGACTCAAGGGTAGACCACCACTTATGATTACTACTACTGGAGAGTAAGACCTCCTTTTACATCATCCTTATAAGCTCTCTCAGCTCTCACATAGATAATCTGAGCTTGTCTTCTAAGCTTAGTGAAATTATGCCACAAGAAGTCACATTTATTGTTCCTCCATAAATGGTAAGCTTCTTGCTTTGCTTGATAAGCAAGCTTACATTCAGCATTAAAACATGGCTTATCTTTAAGTCTAAACCTGAGGAGTTTAGAAGGGATTCTCCTCTCTATAATTGGGCTAAGATGGTCATTTAAGCATTCGATAATATTCGGGCTTCTATAAATATCACTCCAACTGAGTGCCATAAGGTCATAAAGAATACCATTCCAATCGGCACGGGACTTAAGGTAAACTTTCGTAGAGAAGTTAACATCTGAAACAACCTGATCCAATGAACATTAATCTTAATCGAACTATGATCAGATGAGCCTACTGGAGAATTCACTCCACAGGTAACAATACCTGTAACATCAGTAAACACAAAATCAAGACGGTTGCTAGATTGATGTGTGGATTCATTAATCAGCTGCTCACAGCCAGAAATATTTGAAAAATTTAAAGCAGCTACACCATGGCTATCTTTAACAGTAACTAAGTTCAGCCACTCAGTATGATGAACATTATAATCAGCAATGAAAATAAAGCAAGACTTAGAGTCAGCCTGTTGAACTGCTGCCATTTTAATTAACAAACAGTCATAAATAGATTCATCCAAATCCGGGTTCCTATAGCTGGCAAATACATAAAGATTTAAAAGTCTACCAGAGACTTTAAACACCTGTGTTTCATGGCATCTGCATTCAAATAACGGCCTATGAGACGCAGTGAAACTCTATTTAAAATACAGAGCCATTCCACGGGCTCTCGAGATGGCATTACGCTTGAGCAAAACAGGCTTTTTGAATCCTGGAATTAACAATTCGGAAATACGACGCAAATCAGACATAAGGGTCTCAGAACAAAGGAAGATATAAAATTTATCGGCAGATACGTCCAACTCCTTTTTATTCTTATATAGTCTACGGACATCGCTATATAATATTCTACATTGACTGTACATCCAAAGGAATTACTATCTTAATTTCCTAGTGCCGATAATAAGGGTAGGTCATCGAAACGTTCAAACCCAGACAAATAAAGATGCTTTTATCAATAGCGTGCTTGGTTTTCACCTCTGGTACCTCTCGAAGCAAGGAGCGGCCCTAGCGTTCTTCGACGAACGAGTGTCTCCCGATGACTGGATGGCAATGGTCAATAACCCAAGCCGTCCATCAACCTCGAAAGCACTCAAGAGACTCAAAAAGAAGAACTTCACTCTTCCAGACGGTCTTCCCGAATTGGTGACAAAGCGAGCTTTAGAAGATATTTGGGTCTTCGCGGGGGCGATGGTTACTACCCAGAACGTGGAACATGTTCTACAAGATCCACAAATTTGAGCCACCGTCCGAGAGGAGTGGCACTGATCCAAAGACTCCAAGCCCCGAACCAAAGACGAGCAACAGAAGCAGTTCCCCCTCAAAGTTGTTCATCATGACCACAAGACCGTCAAGAGAACAAAGGCTAGAGTGATCGCTAAGTTCCCTCCTTCTCCTTGAGCCCCATCCACCAACGACTTGATTGCCCTGCTCTACTAACGGAATTTTTCACAATTTTGTTTGATAATTTTCAGTTGAATACCATTCGTTGCAATATTTTGTCTTCTCTTCTAATTGAATTGTTTCGAAGTTTCACTTGAAATGTGCAATCTTGTGAATCTGTGCAACCAGTAAATATTGACGAATCAAACCAAATTTTTGCATAAAGTATTTATGGGTCATAAGAAACAAGGGAACGCCCGTGCTAACAACTTTCAACACATTTCATTTTTTTATCCCCGGGAGTGAAACACCCTAATATATAATGTGTTTTCACATGGAATCCAAAGTAATAAGAGTACCCTAGAACAGTGCGACTCATCCCGAAGATGTACTATTTATAGACTGCCTTAACATACAGCTTGAGAAAATGTGCTAAAGAAAGGTAGCAACACAAACAGGAATTTTGGTAGTAAAACTATACTTGATAAATAATAATATGCGAAATAGCTGTCCATCAAAGTAGTCCTAAAACAGGGATTTCAATCTACGAACTATTTTTCTTTCTCATATTCTGGCTAAACATAAATAAATTCTGGTGATTAATATTCTCGAATCCTCGAGGAATTTTGAACACCTATCTCAGTTGACCGCATAGTTTCCTAGTCTCTACCGAGAAGTGCCTAAGCTCTTGCAGTCGCGTCTGATACTCTCTATGCCTAATCCATGAGATCACTTTCGTGGGTTTAGCTTGCAATCGCTCTAATCAGAACAGCTAGGGCTTTCTCCACGTCAGTGACATTTAAACACTGACCTTTTGCAGAGTAGCCCGACCAGGAGTTCCCAAATACCCGATATGCATTACTTTATTTTTTATGAGTTGAAAAGCATATATTTAGTACATAATCGACCAGTCTCTTAACCGGCGCAGGTCAGCCCTAACCTTTCGAAACTTTTGGCTGACGCTACACTGGCACCAAATTTTGTGCCGTATGCAAAATTGCTTATTTGGCTAAATAATCCATTGTCTATAACAACGATATAAAAGATGAATGGCATGGGTTCCGCTCTTCCCTGACGACCAGCGAGAAGATTGGCCGGTGATTCCATCTCAGAAAACCAGTTCTCGATCAGGTCCATAATATTTAGTATTGATAAAGTTCGTCCACCACTCGACCTCGGGCGTACTCCCCCAAGCATGTGAATAAAACTGGTCGACAAAGTTTTTTTTTGCATTGATATCAAACACTTGGTATTACCTAATTTCTTGCGCTGTTTTCAGATCTCAGGTTAGTTTTTTCTTCAGTGCTCAACCTTTTGGGCAATCAACGTACTTAAAAATCTCAAAATTTCGTCATCATCACATTGACGTCGTAGTCTATCAGGAAAAATATTTAATGAAATATGTTATAAAACTCCTTAATATAGCTGGGTAATAAAAAGGAAAATGCAAGATAGTATAAATCTATTCAGGATCACGATTTGTAACACTTTTCCAAATAAACAATGGTTATAGTTTATATAAAACTGATTGGTAGATATGACATTTGTTACTATGAGGTCATTCGCGTTTAATGCTCCAGCAGTAACCTGCTGGAGCCATAATGTGGTTTCTACCCACTAAAAACTCGTCCATTGGTACAAGAAGTTCTCATTGCTAAAGTCTACGAGCCGCCACGTTTCCCCATCACCTGCTCTGTCGTCTTGAGGTCTTGATGGAACCGCTCGCCTTGCTCGTCACTTACTGCTCCTAGATTCTAGGGGAATCTATCAAGATGACTGACAGGTAATGAAGTTTGACACTCATGTTACATCCAAGATCGCAAAAAGCTGACAACATATTAGCTACAAATGTTTCATAGTTGTCAGCTTTTTTATTATCGAGAAAGTTTCCCATCACTGCCACAAATGAACGCTATGCAGTCCTTTCCTTGTCCTTCATCTTTCTAACAAATTATTGCTCACGTACAAGTGCGCGAATCTGTCGTCCATCGAAAAAACCTGCCTTGATCTTCTCGAAGGACAAACCATGAAGGACAAAATATATGTGTTGGAATCATTCACTGTCAGTATTCGATGCCTTGACAAAACTACTTCATCAAACGCAGCTTGATATGGAGCGGAGGAAAATTATCTTTTCTTGACTGACAATTGGATCGTTGACAATATTTGGCATACCTACTTCCAAAGTCTCGCGTATGGGTCACTCCTTCGGGTTCCAGTGCTTTTCTCGAGTTTGGCTATCCCATATGCAAAGATCGCAGGGATACTTTGTAAATCCTCTTTGTTGACCTAGGAAGAAATTAACTATTTTGAGGTCCACACAAATTGTCCAGTTGTGCTCGTGGTATTTTAGTAGGTCAATCAGAGTTTTAATGTCATTATGTTCTTCTTGTAAATGCACAGAATATATAATTGGAACAGCTGCATAGACATTGTCATTGTGAAGTAGAACACAATTTGAACTGCGCTTAGAACTATCTAGAAATAATCGCAAGTCATTTGGATTGTATACTGGCATCCTTAATTCCTGAAGAACACCTGATATATTATGACAATAAACAAAGTTATTCTCCTCTGTAGAAAATGGTACAAAAACCTGCTCCCGATTTCATAAGTATAAAACTTTAGTTATATGGCTCAGCTGATTATTTTCTTGCAACCTGGAGGCTAACACTTCAGCTGCATTTTTGGAGAGACCCAAATCACGCACAAGGTCATTCAACTCTGGCTGACTAAACTGTTGAGGAGTTAATGAATCTGGGGCCTCATAAGAAGGATCGCCGGATTCTGAAAGTATTTCTTGACTTTCATGAGCAGTCTCCTGCTTTTGGTCACTACCCACATCTTCAGATGGAAGAAAACATTTAAAAACTTGGATTGGGAGCTTATCAGAGTGCAGAGTAGGTCAGATTGCTGAGGGGATACTAGGATATGAGATTTTGTGTTTCTTTTTCTTGCCAATGCCCTTTGTATTGACCAGACAAAAGTAGCAGTCAGTTGTGTGGTCTGTCAGTTCTCGCCACGTCATGGGAACTCCGAAAGGTAAACCCTTGCGTTCCCTTTTGTCCAGTTACGCAGCATTTACTCGTAGTTATGACACACAGTATGTGGGGCAAATTTCTTGTTTTGGTCACCAAGACTTAGTCCGAAGTACGCTTTATGAGCGCGCCTCACAAATGATGTTATATTACGCCTTTGACGAATAAGCGTGAAGCATCCACAAATATGAGAGAAAGCGTCCGGCTTGTTCACACATTGACGTTTCCGTGTAGCCATGATCAGATTTGAAAGTAAAACAAAAATTTAATAATATCTCTGTTGATAACATAAACGTGTAAGTAATTAATTTAACCACAAACGTCTAGAATGGAAAATTTAAAATTGCATGAAAACTAGAGCATGTAAAGCTGAACCGTTTCACATTTGAATTTAGCAGATCTTAGAAGATCTTATGCAACTGAGATTTCTAAAAATAAATGTTGACCAGTGTAAACTATTAAATTGGTAAAACATGAAGTTTTCATACCCGACCCCCTACTATGAAACCTTGATTAGATTGTGCAAATCTATGTGATCTGTGATTTTGTCTCTCTACACCTATCTAACGGTTTCTTTTTTTATAGATCGGAGTTACATAAGCCATCCCCCAGTCAATCAGATTGGAGGAACAGGAACGCATTAAAGATAACGGATAGGTAGGGTTGAACCTCTCCCTAGACCTTCCACAGGACTTGTAGAAGGAACCGTCAGAGCCAGGTGATTTGTACGGGTCAAACTTTCCATTCCGTGCTGATACCTAATCCTCGTCCATCCTAATTTCCTCTTGTTTTTTTTTGTCTCATCCGCAAGTTCCAAGATCCGAATTTCGTACTACGACACTATCGTCCCTTAACGAGCTTACATGCAGCCAAACTGGATTTTGGTTGTTCAGGTGGATAAATAACTTGTTCTTCATAGAGAGAAGTTCCACATGAACCTTTTCCTCCCTCTTTTCACGACATTTCCTAACATCACTATCTAGGTTTTGCGACTAAAAGGCGTGAGCTGTTGGGTCACAGCTCTCAAAGTCTTTGTTAGCAAGTATTCATTTTGTTGATCTATGAAAAGTTCTTAGAACTAGAGCCAAGTGGCAGCAGCACCATCACCGTTCAGACGAGACGGATCAACTCTCTGAAGGCTGTTCTGAACACGGTAAACTTGCCTCTCCCCCCTAAAATGTAACTTCCGCCCTACATTGCATTCATCAAAGGATTAGATCCTTAGAACAAACAGAGCCATAATGTGGTTTCTACCCGCTAAAAACTCATCCATTGGGATAAGAAGTTCTCATTGCTAGAGTCTACGAGCCGCCACGTTTCCCCATCACATGCTCTGTCGTCTTAGTTAGCTTATGTAAGTGACACTATTTCCCACTGAATGTTGAACTCTTTAAAACCACAAGGATATGCGATCCTTATGGAAAATCACGTATTGCATTCACCAGCAAAATACCCCTATATCGATGCACATCCTGCACCGCGGTCACTATACCCACACCGGGCTGCATCCCTTATCGTTGACCCTTAAATATACCCCGTATCCTCGTGACTTTGAACAGCCCAGCATTCATTGGGGGATTATGTGTCCCTCAATTAAGTCAATCTTCTTCCTTTGGACGTATGCGATCCTTGTTGGACCTCATGTAGCCCGTGACTACGCCCTGTCTACCTTACCTGAAAATTTGTTGTAGACGAAACGGAAATTTAACAACACAACTTTTAAGGCGTCATGCCTAAAAATTTGCCTCACCTCAGCCCCTGATCTATTAGATCTTTCTGTTTCTTCCTCCTGGTAGGGATTCGGAACTTTGCCATTGCCCTTACCGGTAACTTCGCCTTTTGCATTAGTGGTAACAGTGGACAGCCATTCGTTATGGGCAAGGGGGTACATATTCACATATCTACGGTGGGTGACCTTTTCCTTTTGCTACTTTGTGCCTGCCTTAATCTCTTCTTAACGGATAAGAAGGGATAGCTAGTGAGAGAAGGGGATATTAATTAAAATAACGCTTCATTCCTAGAGCTTCTGCTGATTTCAGTATTTTGCTTCGTCATTCAGTCAACACATACAAAGCAAAATTTAAAGGATTTGTCCTAAAAAATGTAAACCCCGAAGGAACTAAGTAAATAACAATGACTCATCCGCTAAGGAGGATTTCGGATCTTTTGTTTCTCACTCAGGTATCTTTCTGGAACCCATGAACACGACTATGGCCTCTCATTTCGGTATTCTGACAAGTTTTGACTCGCGGAATTCAATTTAAGTACGAGGGTAGTATCTTATGTTTTGGTCACGATTTTACAAATATATATTATTTAAGACGGAATTGAATTTAATGGCCCAAGAATATTTTAAATATATCTTGATGCAAAGGAATTTGTGTAAAAGGCAGCTTAATAATCTCGCTCTTTAGTTATTTTATTATTTCCTTATTATACCAGTTAAGTGAATATAAAATGGCGAAATCAGGTATTATTGTGAGATCAACGCGTCTGCATTCTGTATGTAGGTGTGAGTGTCAAGTACACATTGATGTATGCAAATAAAGGACAAGTTGTTTAGCAATTCTATATATTTTTTCTGAATTCCATGAAAAGTGCAAGGTGATCTGCCTCCCATGCGAAACAGGGGCTGGTTTAGGAGAGTTGCGTCTCATCCCGGATCTTAGTCTACGAAGAATTAGTACCCTACGCAACTTTACACTCCTCTAACTTCGCCACTTTTTATGAACTATTTTTCGAAATGTGCTGGTGCAGATTTCCTCGATAGTTTGTGGCAACTGGTTTGAATGTTATCGAAAGCCATCTGTTAGTCCCAACGACTATCCTGAAAGGCGCGAAACCAACGTATTAGGGTAGTAGTGGCGGAAGGCTAGGGAAAATAAGAGTGAGGTTTTTTAAAAGATAAAGGTGGTCTTTTTAAGGGAGTTCAGAAAACCCTCGTTAGTTTACAGTTTAAATGAAACGGGTTAGAGGTGAGGAAAAATTTAAAGGAATGAATCCGTTCTCCCGGGAATGAGAAATTGTGTACTTACCTTGATTAGCTTCGAAATTAAGACCTTACCATCGAAAACCACTGGACCGTACTTTGAAGGAGATAAAACGGAATGAGTCGGAAATCTTGAAGAGGGAGATGTTTACGAGGCGAAAGCAAGCACAATTATGTCTGGGACAATCACGAAAGCGAGAAAGGACCCGAGGGTTGGGGAAGGGAAGCTCTATTCTCCCGCGTCTTAGGGGATTTAGGGGTTTTCTGAGTGAGCTTTATTTGCAATTTCACTCATTATTTGCCTAGATATGTTTCCAATATTCGTGATTTTGCCTTCTTGTTAAACACTTATTTTTTTAAGGAGTAACATTACTCTATTATCTTCAGCAATGCCATCAACTAAAACTTGATTGACCCATCCACAACATCTTAGGTTCGAGAATTTTATTTCCAGGCGAAAACCAACGGCGGAATCTCCGTAGAAATGTATTTTAAAAGGAAGTTCATAATAAAAAGGTGAATTTGAATAAACAAAATCCAAGATACAGAATGGAAATTTGCGTAACTCTCCTAAACATGCCTTCATTTTCGCAATTAGGCCTCGAGACAATTTTACAAGGACTTTCTCCCGCCTGTGCAGGGACATTGCCATATAAAAGTGCCTTCCGTTTAAAGTGCTGGGGGATGTCAGATCCTGACACAAATCTGATCGATATTTTACTCTTAGACGAACAACGTTTCTGTGCAATTTCATAAGGATCCGCCCCTAACTCTGTGAATAATCATTGTAACAAACAAACTAGAGCCGAGAGATGCGCGGTTGAAGCGTAAAACTCGCTTTGGAAGATATCGAGCCATGGACACAGAAATACAAACGCTAGAGTCAAACGCTCTATCCTACCCTCCCCGAACATCCCCCATGAATCCCCGGCGGCGTGAAATCTCGTAAAGAGAAATAATATCAGTGATTATGGAGAAAAAGACGTGTATAAAGTATAATTCGGTCAAATTCTTATCTTGACGGAATCTTTAACAAGATTGAATTGATAAGGATTACATTTACCCAAATATTACATTAAATTTTAATCTCAACCTAATTCATTGTTAGTGTTATTGGTATTAGTCATCGACTTTTCCAACAGGTATTATTCAGCTCCAATTTCGTTACGTTTCGCGCTTGGGGCAAAACCCTAAGATTTGACCGCCAAATCACCCTGAAAACGTATCGATGGCATTATTTCCTCAAATCGTGTTTCGGGAAAGACTATTCGATCTTATAGAGGGTAGAATTTATTATCAATATTCTTTATCTAAGATTTCACACTGATACCATTATCTTTAAACCGAGGGATTGTTGTGAGATACGCGGTATCGATCGAGGTGTGAAAGAGGATAGTTTGGGTAGGGTAAGAGTGGAAGATTTGATGTGGAGAGAGCGATACCAGACATAGCTTAAAAAAAGTGTCAAAAGTTTTAAATTGATGGAGGTTAACGAATTATTAAGAGCCAACCCCTCCTATTGACTGTGGGTGTGTATTTGTATGGAGAGAAATTTTTATAATTTGGGTGAGATTGAGACGAGATTACTCGCAGGAAAAATTAAAAGGACTTTCCAAATGCTTTTGCCTTTATCATTAAGGTATCATTAAGGAAAGAACATATGCTGTCAGTATATACTTATTTAATTTCTATGAAAAGTGAATAAAATATTTGTGGGAAATTTTCCTCCGATAATGTCTAAGTTTAATTTAATAGACTAAAGGTTAAAAAAATATGATGAAAGTAATATGTATCTGAATACAGAATGCCAACAAGTATAAAGTCATCCATAACTAGACAACAATAGTTACCTCATAGAAAATTAAACCAAATATTAATAAGAGGTATGATACAGGCCCTTGTTCTGAATGACTTGAAAACATCTTCGGCCAGAGGACTTCACCAATTTGTTGCATTGTTCAGGAAGTATTTTATTCCATTCCTTTTTCATTTTTCGCCACATACGAGTATGTTCAGTATTCGTCGGTTGCCGGGCCTTCATCTTTTCAACGAATATCTTCCATAAGTTTTCAAACGGGTTTTAATCAGGACTCTGCGCAGGTCACTTTTTCACGTCGATAATTTCAGCATCCAAGAATTGCTTCACCATCATTGCTGTGTGGCATGGAGCATTGTTCTGCAAGTAAACAGGCTCATGTACTCTCAATGATCGGAGAGAGGGAATCAGATGTTGCTGAAGCAGATTCCTGTCTACCTCGTCGTTTACTTTGTCGCATAAATATACGAACGGCCATGCAGTATGCACTATGTCGATCGCAAATACACACTACATGCCCGTATTTGCGCACATTTAGGCATCAGCAACAGAACTGGGGCTCGTTCACTACTCCCGAATTCTCCCCTATCCGAATACACTATGAAAACAGACATCCACACCATAAACCCTACTTAAATAATTTTTCAATTAAAGATACATCAACCAACCTAAATTAACTAAGTACACTGGAACCTCTTTATATTAGATTTACAAACCCCACTTTAAACTCCGACACAAGCTCATTTCCACTTTTACAACAACCATAAACACCCATGAACTACACACGTCAAATCCACCCCACACCCCCAAAACAACCCATATTTTTTAAATATTTCTATTATCTCCCTTTTTTACAATGAAGACACCCGAAGCTAATTAATCTCAGTTTTTTATTTTAAAAACGAAAACATATCTACCATTCCCTAATAGTTAAAAGCCTTGCATTTTTATAATTTAAATATTACCACTTCTGCGGCTTCCCATTTCCCATATAATTAATTTATAAATATCTGATAACTTCTCTAAAAAAAAAAATTTCCTATGATTTTATATATTTTTATCATGTCATATCCTTGAGAATGGGTTCCTACCCGAAACGTCGGGACCAAGAAGTTATAATATAATAATGAACTTCCTAAATTTAGTCTGCTTATTTATCTTAAATAAATATATATATATATATATATATATATATATATATATATATATATATATATATATATATATATATATACGCTTTATTAATTAAAGTCGAGAGCGATAGCAGCATAGTTCCCCTTAACCAGTAGCTTCTTTATTCTCTTGAGATCCTTTCCTGAATTTGCCAGGCGAAAGACAAAAATCGGGCGAGAGACAATTTATTCCAAGACGTATTTCCTCTCATAGACACCTCCCTACACTCCTCTCCGGATGTGTGTCCCTCTCATTACTCAAAATATCCAAATTGACCCAGATGGATAAGGGTTGGCGTGAGGCGAGGAAAGTGGAGAGGAGTATAAGATTTGAAATGAAAGAAAAGTGTAAGTGAATAGCAATTGATCTATGTTGACTTCCTTATAGTTGATAGATGAATAAAATGGACCAACTCCATTTCGTGGACCTAGTGCAGGGATTCTTAAACTGGGGGGCGCGCTCCCCGTGGGGAAGCGTGAAGGGTTCTCAGAGGAGACGTGGCGCGATCCAGTGTGACGTCTTTTTGCTGGTAAATCTTGAGAAGTGACTGAAAGTCAGGCAACATTTCAAAGGCCAGTTTGTCAATTCATTTTTTGAAATTTCCAGGTGGTTCACCAATACATAGAGAATAATAAACTCTGTAATAATTTGGTTCCCAGAGTTTTATCACGTGATGCTGTGCATAAAAATGATATTGTAGAAGTTTCTATGGAAAATATATGCAATTACCATAACATCAACGACATTCAATAGGCTAGATTTTAACTTCGATTGCTGAATATATAATTTGCATAAGAAAAGCCCACGACGTTCCGGAAGTATGTGAGACGTAATATTCAGACGAAGTGTTAATGGTAGCGTGCATCAACTGTGTCATCTTGAAGTACAAGGTGCAGTAAAGTGATGCTATTTAAGTGTATTATTTTGTGTGCCTCATTCATATATGTCATTTAGAAGTGCTTGGTGCAGTAAGGTTATGTTGTATAATGTGTATTGGCTTCTGCAATCCAATCCAAGAACCATATGATTAGGTAGTATGTTGAATGCTCTTGACAGTTTAGAAGACAGAATGCATAGTATACATAAAAATGAAAACAATTAAGGTACCCAGAGTAAGTGAAGATGAAGAAAATATAATTATGATGTGTGAGCTAGGTATGCTGAGTAGATCATTACACAAAATCAAATACTGTAGGTACCTAGTAATAAGTGTATCTTTTTGGAGAACTTTAAATTCACATGCTGTTTGTGATTCAACAACAAATGAGAGGAGAGAGTTCATATTGTTTGTGCACTGATAGCTAAAGAAGTTTTATTATACAACATTCCCAACAGCTAGGTAATATTACTTTATATATTATGCATGTATGATCTCTCGTTCTGGTTGTGGTTTTGATGTGCAATATACGATCTGGCTTATTTGCTGTTTTACCATACAATAATTTGTAGTGTTTTATCAGATATATTATAGTCAGATGCTCTTTAGCTGAAAACAAGTTTACCTAGTTGGCACAGTGGGTCAGTGAGTGCAGGTAGTCCAGTAAAAATTTAGTCAAAATATGATAAAAATCTAAGGGTAATCTGAAAAGATTATATATCAATAATAATAAGCAATTCATCGAGATAAAATATTATTTAAGAAGAATATGGCCAACATAAAATTCATACAAACAATAAGTGGCATATTTAGGTTACATTGAGTTCATGGCTGAATTTAGATCGCAATCTTTGATAGGATGTACTGAATAACCCTGATAATTTCTTAATAAACATTATTTCATCATATCATGTATTCACCACAATGCACAGACTCTGCACACAACATGAACCGGGGTAAGAAGCAGAATGGCTCATTAATCCCCTATACCTACTGTACTTCTTCACAACTGAGTAAATCGAATCGAATAAGTAACTAAAAGTGAATAAATAAAGAATCTACGAGTATATAGCGATTTGTGCCAATTGTTTTCTCTTCGTTTCGCAGATTTTGATATATGATGAGCGGTAAGGAAAAGCAATACCTCGATGATTATCTTCAGTACGGGTTCACTTATGCCACGATGAATGGTCAGAGCGTACCAAAATGCGTGATATGTTTCGAAACTCCGAGCGATGACGCCCTGAAGCCAAGTCGCTTGAAACGTCACCTGGAGATGAAACACCCTGGCCTTCAGAACAAGCAATTGGCGTTCTTTAAAATGAAGAATGAATCTTTCAAGAAAATGAAGATTGCGGGTGGAGAGAACGTTCGTTAATCATCATCTACTGAAGTAGTGGAACCGTCTTTTGAAATCGCTCATATGATTGCTCATGCGAAAAAAAACACAACATTGGCGAAACACTGATCAAACCATGCATGCTAAAAGCATACAGTCTTGTATTGGGAGAGGTGAACAGCCGAAAGCTAGATAAGATTTCCCTCTGTGATTCTACGATGAAAACGCGAATCGATGAACTGGCAAAAGATATTTAATTTCAAGTTCTTGAAAAGATACATGCATCACCTTTGTTTGCCATTCAGTGTGATGAGACAACTGATGTTGCTCAACTGTCTCAGTTGTTGGGCTACGTTCGTTTTGTGGGATCTACTTCAATTGAGGAGATGTCGTTCCGCCGGTCCCTTAAAACGACTACCAAAGCCGAAAATATGTTCGAAGCTATTTCCTCGTACTTCGATGGCAATGGCATGGCTCGGGAGAGACTTGTAGGAGTCTGTACAGATGGTGCTCCTTCAATGATTGGATCACGGAGTGGATTTATCCCGAGGATAAAGTAGAAGAGCCCGAACGCAGTTGGGACTCAATGCGTGATCCACAGAGAAGCTCTGGCCTCCAGGACTCTCCCTGCTGCAATGAGTGATAAGCTGGTCATTACCATACGAGTCGTCAATTACGTCAAAGAAAGTGCTGTCAATTTGAGGCTGTTTGCCATGCTGTGTAAGGATATCGGTTCTGATCATGAGACTCTGTTGTTTCAGACGGCTGTTCGTTGGCTGTCAAAGGGGAACATGTTGGCTCGTGTTTACGAGGTGAGAGAAGAAGTGAAACTCTTTTTTGAAGCTCATGGGAAACAGGATCTCTTGTTCTCATTCACGTCAGAGGGTCTTCAACTAACATTGGCATACCTTGTCAATATTTTCGAAACGTTGAATGTTCTCAACCGTCTCTTGCAAGGAAGGAATACGAGTCGCATGGATCATTATGATGCAATACGTTCTTTCTTAGCGAAGCTGGGGTTGTGGCTTCGGAGAATTCAGAGGGGAAATGCGACTTCTTTTCCCAACCTCGATGCAGCCCTTGAGGAAAAGCAGCTTTTTCTGGAAGGCGAGTTAAAGTTGCAAGTGGAGAAACACCTCGAGCTCTTGAGATGAGAATTCAAGCGCTACTTCCCAGACCTAGAAAACTCGGAACTCCCAGAGTGGAAGTTAACGAGAAACCCCTTTGGAGTAAACGAAGACATCCTACTGGACGATCTGCAGGAGGAATTTTGGAATTGAAATTCAACTCTACCGCAAAAGACGATTTCCAAACGATACCTCTGAGCGATTTCTGGACGAAATACGTTTGCGTATACCAAAGAGTTTGAAATGTAGCACTGCGCACCTTGCTACCGTTCTCTGCCACTTACCTTTGTGAAACTGGGTTTTCTACACTCGTGAATGTGAAGACGAAATCAAGGAACAGGCTCGACTGTGAGGTAGATTTGCGATGCGCATTGTCGTCAACCAAACCTCGCATTCATTTATTAGTTTAAAAAAAAACAACAACTTCATCCTTACCATTGATTTTACTGATTGTGATTGCTCACATAAATTTTTTTTCAGCC
Organism: Ceratothoa steindachneri; assembly: GCA_963969495.1. Taxonomy (NCBI): domain Eukaryota; kingdom Metazoa; phylum Arthropoda; class Malacostraca; order Isopoda; family Cymothoidae; genus Ceratothoa; species Ceratothoa steindachneri. Next base: position 76,825,261 of record OZ018335.1, read on the forward strand.
GAAGCTGGTTGTGATTTGATGATGAGACATTGATATTAAAATATAACCTGCCCTTTTTATACACTCAAAAAAACAAACTTGATTTTTATGGATATGGAAATGGATGAGGAGGGGGCGCGAGATCCGATGAATGATGCGAAGGGTGGCGCGGCCGACAAAGTTTAAGAACCCTGACCTAGTGATTTTATTGTGGATTCCGAACCACGCATCAAACAATTTCTCTATTTCTTGCATCTCGTTTTGCTATTTTATTCTTCTTCTAACGCTCAACTTCACACAGATAGCGAGAGACCCACATAATTAATTAGTTTGTTTGTATTTACTCATTCTTTCATGTGTTTATTGTAGCATTCATGCAATTATGTATATTTGGTTGTTTAAGCTTATGTTGATTGTTATTGTTCTGTTTTTATTGTTTATGTTGTGGAGTTATGTCTCTTTATTAATTTTTACTTTAATTTAACTCTTTCCATTTTAGTTTACTTTACTTCATTTAGTTTGGGGTACATTATTTTACTTTCACATTTTGTCTTTATTATTTTGTATTATTATTTTACGCTTATCGCACTTTCCACTTGACTTCCTTTTCATTATTATTTGGAGCAGATTATGGAGCGGCAGGAGATAACAGGGTACAAGGCCCTAAAATACAAAAAGTGGTAAGCTTAAAACAAAAGCAATAAAAGGATTAAAAGATTAAAAAAGGGCACAGGGCCAATAAACAAATGACGCGCGTTTACCAATATTTACATTTCTAGTTAATTAAAAGGTTTATTTACAAGCTATAAAAGAGAGAAAAACCAGATTAAATTACAAATCGGAAGAGGGAATTGGTGCTAAAAGAGCGGTTCTCGGCTAAGAGGGAGCGGGGTCTATCTTCTTTACATGGGACAGGTAAAATAGATGGGAAGCATTCCATACGTAAGGCAGACAGGGGTTGGCAGTCGACCAACAGATGGCGTACTAATATGGGCAACGAGCAGAGTGGGCATGCGGGGGGAGGGGGGCTATGTGGTGCCTATCGATACTCATTAAATACTCAAGTGCGAGTCGTGTGTGGCCGATTCGCAGGCGACAAAGGGTGATATCAGAGCTCCGACGAGGCTGATAACAGCTAACCCACGGTAAAACAGGGGCTTAATGGAATGGAACTTGTTATGGATGTAGCCGTCCCATTCTGACTGCCAGAGTGTCCGAATGTAGTCCATAATGTGAGCATAAAAGTCACGATATGTCAAAGTGCAACAAGTAGGCGTCCGGGTGACCGCAATTCGAGCTGCCTAATCGGCCCGCTTGTTACCCTGGAATCAGACACGACTAGAAGCACAGGAAAACTCTACTTTGTATCTGGAAGAGTTAGTTCTTGATCAACTAGGAATGTATTTTGGGGACAAGAGGATGGTTAGAAGTTAAAGACCGAATAGCATATAATACGCTTTTCGAATCAATAAAAACCGTTAAGGCAGTAAAATGCAAAGTAGATAAAAGGCGCAAGGCTAATAAAACTGCATAAAGATCGGTGGTAAAACTGGAAGGTGTCCTTGATAACGAATTGGAGACTAGACCCGGATGAGACCACCGCAGCCCCCTTGCCATCGTGTCTGGTGAGGAAAATGCCAGCCTCAGTATAAATGCTCGGTATAGGGGAGGAGCGTAATGCGCCACTGGATAGACGGAGTGCCAGATTGTGGATGGGATCCAGCATACGGAGAGATGAAGAAGAAGCCGAGGATACACCTCACTACTCACTACCATAGTCCATTGTACGAGAAAGATAGAGCCCCCCTCAGCAACGTTAGCCTATTACTTCCCCAAGAGGTGTTGGAGAGCATCTTTAGTAGGTCCATCTTCCGGAGACATCTCCGTTGCGGCTCACAAAGATGCAGACACCATGTGAGTTTGGTATCTAGGACCATCCCCAGGAACCGGATCTCTGACACAAATTGCAAGGGGTTAGCCTGGAAGGAACAATGGGAGATTAACTTGCTGACCCCGCTTCCGGTAAAAGTGCATTGCTTTTGTCTTTGAGGCGGAGAAGCGAAACCCTTTATGAAGGGTACCACGGTTGATAGTATCAACCGCCAACTTGGGGTGAGGGCTATTGGCCTATAATGGGAAGGAGACAAATCGTCTCTACCTGATTTCGGAAATAGTAGGACTAACGCCGTTTTTGATGTACTAGAGTAGAATCTCTGGATCCAAATCAAGTTAAAAATATTTAGTGGGAGTAAGTCTAGGCCGGGAGATGTGGGGGAGCAACGAGACAGCGCTGGGCTCATCTCGGCGGTAGTGAACAGAAAGTTGTAGGGCTGCTTTTCACCCGGCGAAAAACGCAGGGCTTTACTCTCCAACCCAGTTTGATACGTCTTAACTCCGCCAGGCAGCGCTCAACGCTGCTAACATCGGCAAAAAGGATGCCAATATATCGGCGACGCTGGCGGGATCGCAGATGATTGAGCCATTCTTCTCAATTGCATGGGTGTCAGGACCAGCATACCGACCACTGATTTTGTTAATTCTCTTCAACATCTGAGCTGAGGAGATAGTGGAAGTTAAGAAAGACACATGTGCCCTCCAGAAGTCAGTACGCGCCTGACGTAAAGTTCGCTGCCGAATGGCTATAGTTCGATTTCGGTCAATACATTTCGGAAGAGTTGGGTTCTGGCAGAACCGCGCATGAGCCTTTTTATAGGCATCCACTACACGAGTGCAATCAGCATTCCACCATGGGACTGATGTTTAGCCCCCTCGGGACCGAGTACAAAGAATTGCGAACTCTGCAGCATCAAACACTAAACAGAAAAAGTAAAGTATGTATAGCTGCATCAAAATCTACAAAATCTCCAATTTCTTTGCTGATGAACTAAGTGTCATGGAACTTTGACCAGTCGGCCCTTAAAACATTTCCTCTCAGGGGGATATGAAGAGGATGTGAAAAGGGTCGTGTGTTTCAAAACAATGGGAAAGTGGTCGCTGCCATGCAGGTCATCTAACACAGACCACTTGAAATCAAAATACAGATGGCGGTGCCAATTATATATAATAGGAGGTAACATGACCAGAGTTAAGAATGCTAAACAAATAGTGGATAAAGGAGATTAAAGGAGACTGCTTTGACGGTTGTTCACTCTAATCCGACACAGTGTCTGGCAAGAAAGTCACCTAGAACTACTCGTAGAAATGGGGGTAGGAAGCTGAGATAGAAGATCTAAAAACTGAGCCCTTGAAGGGGGCTCATCTGGGCGAATATGAGTTGAACAGAAAGTAACGGGTGGCCCAAAAGTTACTTCACATTTTTTAAAATTAATAACACAAAAGCTAATTAAGTTATAAAAGTGGGTCATATATAAAATGAAAGAGGATATCTTAGATTTTTATTATTTAAATATAATATCCTCCAAATGTTCTCGATTATTTTTAAAACAAAGGCGGATTATTTGCACCATATTTTCCATGACATTTTCTAAAACATCAGGAGTGATTTTGTCGATTTCTTCAATGATGTTTTGTTTCAATTCTTGAAGATTATTAGGGTTTATTTACGTATACCTTTTCTTTAAGGTATCCCCAAAGGAAAATATCTGCAGGGGTATAATCAGGTGATTGTAGTGGCCAGGAAACGTCACCTAAACGTGAAATTAACCGACCAGGGAAGGCTGCTCTTAGTGTTACCATGGTTTCTCTCGCTGTGTGTGGTGTCACCCCATCTTGTTGAAACCACATATCGTGCATATCTAAATCTTCCAGTTCTGGCAATAAATAATCTTGTATCATTTTTCTGTAAGTGTCCCCTGTTACTCTCACTGTTTTTCCGTCAGCATCCTCAAAGAAGTAGGGACCAATGATTCTCGAACTGGTTATGCCCCACTAGACTGTAACTTTATGTGCATGAAGAGGGTGCTCGTGAATTATCATGTGGTTTTCAGCACACCAGAATCTACAATTTTGTTTATTAACGTATCCAGTAATGTGAAAATGGGCTTCATCGGAGATAATTAGGTACGAGGTAAAAGTCGGATCATTTGTTAGTCCCAAAAATGCACGTGCAAAGTTTATTCTTTTTTGATGGTCTGCAATATTTAATTTTTGAGTTATTTGAATTTTGTATAAATGAAGTTTCAATTCTTTTGTTAGGATGCGTTGCAATAATGTTCGAGAAATTCCTAGTTGACTGGAACGTATCCTAGTTGACGTTTGTGGCTGTTGTTGAACACTGGTTAACACACACTGAATAACACCTGTATTACGCACAGATATCGGTCTACGAGGGCGTTCTTTATCACTTATAGACCCGGATTCTCTGAACCTTGATACCATTGCAAGAATGAAATGCCTCGAGGGACTGTTTCGTTGATTAAATGCTGTTCTAATGTCCCTCTGCACAGTAACAATTGATCCATTATGTTTTAAATAAGTAGTCACAATTCTTGCTCGCTGTTCTTTGTTGTATCTTGCCATTCTGATTCAATAATTAGTCGGGTATTATTGTGTACTATATTCTTTAGATACGTATTATAGATACACAATAAAAATGTGAAGTAACTTTTGTACCACAATAAAACCCGAAGATCTCCTCTTCCATTTTATATATCACTTACTTTTATAACTTAAATAGTTTTTGTTATTAATTTTTCAAAATGTGAAGTAACTTTTGGGCCACTAGTTATAAATTTTATTCGTAAGATGGGCACGAGCTGCAACTGCTTGAAGAGTAGTCCGCAGAATTAAAGGCGTGCAAAAGTGGTTAATGCTCACCGGGAGCGAGACATCACCATTGGCCACCCCCAGTGAAATGACGAAACTTGGGGAAAGGGCGTTTCCCGAGCTTGGTTTCCTGCAAGCATAATAGAAGGTGATATTTTAGATACTAAAGAGGAGAATTTCTCCCACTTCGGAAGGATGCCCTGACAGTTAATTGGAGAATTACTGCCATCACTCAGACCACTGAGAGACCACGGTCGAGATAGTGCGGGGGGCGGAGGAGCCCTCATGAACAGATGCCGTGTGAGAAGAACCCGACACGGGCGTTATGGGAGTCTCTTAAAGGCGAGGCGACCCCGATTTAGAGGGGCGGGGCGGGGGGAGGATAGTATTGCAGGAGCTAAGTTTGTTTCGAAAGACCAAAGTTAGTGGGTCATGACCCGCAGGGAAAGGGTAGATACAAAAGAGATTTTGGGGGGCGTAAGGTTACTCAAAGTGCGGGGAAGATCATCACTCCTAATGGATGGTGCGCAACCTACGTCTGAAGGGAGGTCGGAAGTAGTAGTTCCAGATGGTTTCAAAGGGACAGACAGGGCTAACAGGAAGGAGAGATGGGTTATCGTCTTGGTCGGAAGGTATTTGTATGGGTAAAGGTGACTTGGGCGTATCCTTACCTTCTGAGAGTGGGGGTATATCGCTATGAATGATACATCACCTCCGCCTGGGGAAAGGCTGGAAGTTTCATGTTACATATGTCAAAGGGACTAGAGTAGGGGAAAGGGAAGAAGGGATATAGTGTACCTCAACTGAGGTAGAGAGAGAGTTTTAATTAATGTAGATTGCCCACCCGTTTTGGAATTTAGCTTCCTAGAGGGAGGAGAAGAGTCGGGAGAGGCCTTACGCTTGAGCCAGACGTCCTCATTTATAACGACATCAGATAGGGGCACCTTGGTAGATTCTATATAGGCTTAAATATCGTCCAGAGTCTCCGGAGTGACATCCGGGGATTGGGCACACTTTCCTGGCGCGGGGTCAATAAGGGCAGGAGGAGAGGAAGGGGACCAGACTTGGGTCTGGGTAGAAGAAGAGGGTGATACAGCACAGCGGAGGATTGTGGTTCTGCATCTAGGGATGATGACTGAAGAGATGTAGTAGTGTACGGGATAGGTGGGCGAGTGGGACGAGAATCCGCTGCCATGCGTAGGACATCGGAGAACCTGAAGCCGGGTGAGATAAATTTCTCCCTGACTAATCGACAGGCTTCCCGGAAATCCACCTTAGCAGAATCACGGATAGCTAAGACTTCTTTTTCACAGAGAAATATGCGACACTTCGAGAAAGAAGCACTATTGGATTCTCCAAAGTTGGCACAACGGCAGGAAGGGTCGCAGGAATGACCATGGTATGCCTGCGGGCAATCCACGCATACACGTGTGTGGTGGGAGGCAGTGCTCGCATGACCAAACATATGGCAATTAAAGCATCGTCTCGGATTAAATGTATAGGGTTTGACTGGAATTCGTAAGTAACCCGCCTTAATATGCGTTGGGAGATCCCGACGATCAAACGTCAGAAACATTATTGGTGTGTCACCCGCATTCCACTAACGGTTTGTTGTGGTTTATGAATATCAATAATCCGCTGGTTAGCCAGCCTTGACTCAACCATCCTGAGATCACAGTAAATTAAAATGAATAGCGCCATTCACTGTCTTGAAGGTTGGGTGGAACGAGACAGCAATCTCAGAGCGAACAAGGGTCTTGATGGCTTGTATGAAGGAAAGGGACCAGACTTGGGTCTGGATAGAAGAAGAGGGGGCGGGAAGTGACATTCAATACTTGGACTCCATCATTACGAGACCAGATGCGGCGTTGTTCTCCGCACCTTTCATCGAGGTCCTCACTGACATCAAAAATTTGAAGTTTTGATAGGGGAATGTCAGATTTCGTTCTAAGGACCAAATAGCGATGGTAGTCCAACTCAGGTTCTAATTCCGAGGAAAATGGATCTGCCGCGAGAAAGCGAGAAGAACTGTAACGAGATCTAGAAGCACGAGGAGCAGAAGTCGAAAACTTTTGCGAAATAGTTTTAGGTTTAATTTTATCTATATACTACTATGTTAATTAGCCAGCCTTGACTCAATCATCTTGAGATCACAGTCAATTAAAATGAATAGCGCCATTCACTGTCTTGAAGGTTGGGTGGAACGAGACAGCAATCTCAGAGCGAACAAGGGTCTTGATGGCTTGTATGAAGGAAAGGGACCAGACTTGGGTCTGGATAGAAGAAGAGGGGGCGGGAAGTGACATTCAATACTTGGACTCCATCATCACGAGACCAGATGCGGCGTTGTTCTCCGCACCTTGCATCGAGGTCCTCACTGACATCAAAAATTTGAAGTTTTGATAGGGGAATGTCAGATTTCGTTCTAAGGACCAAATAGCGATGGTAGTCCAACTCAGGTTCTAATTCCGAGGAAAATGGATCTGCCGCGAGAAAGCGAGAAGAACTGTAACGAGATCTAGAAGCACGAGGAGCAGAAGTCGAAAACTTTTGTGAAATAGTTTTAGGTTTAATTTTATCTATATACTACTATGTTAATTAGCCAGCCTTGACTCAATCATCTTGAGATCACAGTCAATTAAAATGAATAGCGCCATTCACTGTCTTGAAGGTTGGGTGGAACGAGACAGCAATCTCAGAGCGAACAAGGGTCTTGATGGCTTGTATGGAGGAAAGGGACCAGACTTGGGTCTGGATAGAAGAAGAGGGGGCGGGAAGTGACATTCAATACTAGGACTCCATCATTACGAGACCAGATGCGGCGTTGTTCTCCGCACCTTTCATCGAGGTCCTCACTGACATCAAAAATTTGAAGTTTTGATAGGGGAATGTCAGATTTCGTTCTAAGGACCAAATAGCGATGGTAGTCCAACTCAGGTTCTACTTCCGAGGAAAATGGATCTGCCGCGAGAAAGCGAGAAGAACTGTAACGAGATCTAGAAGCACGAGAGCAGAAGTCGAAAACTTTTGCGAAATAGTTTTAGGTTTAATTTTATCTATATACTACTATGTTAATTAGCCAGCCTTGACTCAATCATCTTGAGATCACAGTCAATTAAAATGAATAGCGCCATTCACTGTCTTGAAGGTTGGGTGGAACGAGACAGCAATCTCAGAGCGAACAAGGGTCTTGATGGCTTGTATGGAGGAAAGGGACCAGACTTGGGTCTGGATAGAAGAAGAGGGGGCGGGAAGTGACATTCAATACTTGGACTCCATCATCACGAGACCAGATGCGGCGTTGTTCTCCGCACCTTTCATCGAGGTCCTCACTGACATCAAAAATTTGAAGTTTTGATAGGGGAATGTCAGATTTCGTTCTAAGGACCAAATAGCGATGGTAGTCCAACTCAGGTTCTAATTCCGAGGAAAATGGATCTGCCGCGAGAAAGCGAGAAGAACTGTAACGAGATCTAGAAGCACGAGGAGCAGAAGTCGAAAACTTTTGCGAAATAGTTTTAGGTTTAATTTTATCTATATACTACTATGTTAATTAGCCAGCCTTGACTCAATCATCTTGAGATCACAGTCAATTAAAATGAATAGCGCCATTCACTGTCTTGAAGGTTGGGTGGAACGAGACAGCAATCTCAGAGCGAACAAGGGTCTTGATGGCTTGTATGGAGGAAAGGGACCAGACTTGGGTCTGGATAGAAGAAGAGGGGGCGGGAAGTGACATTCAATACTAGGACTCCATCATTACGAGACCAGATGTGGCGTTGTTCTCCGCACCTTTCATCGAGGTCCTCACTGACATCAAAAATTTGAAGTTTTGATAGGGGAATGTCAGATTTCGTTCTAAGGACCAAATAGCGATGGTAGTCCAACTCAGGTTCTACTTCCGAGGAAAATGGATCTGCCGCGAGAAAGCGAGAAGAACTGTAACGAGATCTAGAAGCACGAGGAGCAGAAGTCGAAAACTTTTGCGAAATAGTTTTAGGTTTAATTTTATCTATATACTACTATGTTAATTAGCCAGCCTTGACTCAATCATCTTGAGATCACAGTCAATTAAAATGAATAGCGCCATTCACTGTCTTGAAGGTTGGGTGGAACGAGACAGCAATCTCAGAGCGAACAAGGGTCTTGATGGCTTGTATGGAGGAAAGGGACCAGACTTGGGTCTGGATAGAAGAAGAGGGGGCGGGAAGTGACATTCAATACTTGGACTCCATCATCACGAGACCAGATGCGGCGTTGTTCTCCGCACCTTTCATCGAGGTCCTCACTGACATCAAAAATTTGAAGTTTTGATAGGGGAATGTCAGATTTCGTTCTAAGGACCAAATAGCGATGGTAGTCCAACTCAGGTTCTAATTCCGAGGAAAATGGATCTGCCGCGAGAAAGCGAGAAGAACTGTAACGAGATCTAGAAGCACGAGGAGCAGAAGTCGAAAACTTTTGTGAAATAGTTTTAGGTTTAATTTTATCTATATACTACTATGTTAATTAGCCAGCCTTGACTCAATCATCTTGAGATCACAGTCAATTAAAATGAATAGCGCCATTCACTGTCTTGAAGGTTGGGTGGAACGAGACAGCAATCTCAGAGCGAACAAGGGTCTTGATGGCTTGTATGGAGGAAAGGGACCAGACTTGGGTCTGGATAGAAGAAGAGGGGGCGGGAAGTGACATTCAATACTAGGACTCCATCATTACGAGACCAGATGCGGCGTTGTTCTCCGCACCTTTCATCGAGGTCCTCACTGACATCAAAAATTTGAAGTTTTGATAGGGGAATGTCAGATTTCGTTCTAAGGACCAAATAGCGATGGTAGTCCAACTCAGGTTCTACTTCCGAGGAAAATGGATCTGCCGCGAGAAAGCGAGAAGAACTGTAACGAGATCTAGAAGCACGAGGAGCAGAAGTCGAAAACTTTTGCGAAATAGTTTTAGGTTTAATTTTATCTATATACTACTATGTTAATTAGCCAGCCTTGACTCAATCATCTTGAGATCACAGTCAATTAAAATGAATAGCGCCATTCACTGTCTTGAAGGTTGGGTGGAACGAGACAGCAATCTCAGAGCGAACAAGGGTCTTGATGGCTTGTATGGAGGAAAGGGACCAGACTTGGGTCTGGATAGAAGAAAAGGGGGCGGGAAGTGACATTCAATACTTGGACTCCATCATCACGAGACCAGATGCGGCGTTGTTCTCCGCACCTTTCATCGAGGTCCTCACTGACATCAAAAATTTGAAGTTTTGATAGGGGAATGTCAGATTTCGTTCTAAGGACCAAATAGCGATGGTAGTCCAACTCAGGTTCTACTTCCGAGGAAAATGGATCTGCCGCGAGAAAGCGAGAAGAACTGTAACGAGATCTAGAAGCACGAGGAGCAGAAGTCGAAAACTTTTGCGAAATAGTTTTAGGTTTAATTTTATCTATATACTACTATGTTAATTAGCCAGCCTTGACTCAATCATCTTGAGATCACAGTCAATTAAAATGAATAGCGCCATTCACTGTCTTGAAGGTTGGGTGGAACGAGACAGCAATCTCAGAGCGAACAAGGGTCTTGATGGCTTGTATGGAGGAAAGGGACCAGACTTGGGTCTGGATAGAAGAAGAGGGGGCGGGAAGTGACATTCAATACTTGGACTCCATCATCACGAGACCAGATGCGGCGTTGTTCTCCGCACCTTTCATCGAGGTCCTCACTGACATCAAAAATTTGAAGTTTTGATAGGGGAATGTCAGATTTCGTTCTAAGGACCAAATAGCGATGGTAGTCCAACTCAGGTTCTAATTCCGAGGAAAATGGATCTGCCGCGAGAAAGCGAGAAGAACTGTAACGAGATCTAGAAGCACGAGGAGCAGAAGTCGAAAACTTTTGCGAAATAGTTTTAGGTTTAATTTTATCTATATACTACTATGTTAATTAGGTAGTGAGGGGAGGGTCTTGCACAGAGCGGAACCCACCTACGCAGCCACGTCACCCGATGTGCACCCTCAAAGGGAAGGAGGAAGCCTTGCACTCCTCAATCAGCTCCGTTGTTTTAAAAATGGGTGGCTGCGTTAGGGATTTTCCCTTCAAGAGCGCAAAGACCATTGCGCTAGGCAGCCGCGGTCCGGGCATCGACAGAGCGTCGCACCGCGGTGAGGCAGGACCGGTACACTGAGACTGCAAAAAATCCGAACCTAAACCTAGAACACGCACTAGCACCCACACATTAATTCAGTCATACACTATAACCGACCTCCCCTATACGCTCAGGCGTAATCAATCACACTTAAGAAAGTAAAAAGGAGAAGGAGAGAGAGAGGAACAGGATGATATCATGTATAACATAAGAATGAGACCATAAATAAAGGTAGAGGAGGAAGGAGATATAGTAAAACTCCACTTTGCAGTTCGCTCTAATGAGCTGGCTGAGCCCCTTCTCTAAAGACAAGGCAGGAGCACTCCGCGGCCAGCTTCTGGACATTTAGTTTTTTCCTATTGTTTATTAATTTTTCACATTTTGTCTGTTTTAGTTTTAAGTTGCATTTTGCACTTATCACCTATATCACTTATTGATTAATTCATTTTAAGGTTGCATAGGTAAGTTCTGGTGGACTTTTTCGGTTGTCTTATGGTTGTCTCGATTGGTATTTTTATCCTTTTTTTCTGTTAGATTTTCTGTCTCTATCGGTTTTTATTTATCGAGTTTGTTAATTGCTCTGTTTGGAGCTAACTTAGTTGAGCTATTTCGTATTGTTATTGACTTCATTTCTAAGTAAACGACGTTGTTTCCCCAACTCTCAGCTGGTGTCTACCGCTTGGGAATCGAGGTTTGTAATGTGTTTATTTTCCGATAATAGTATGTTCTTTTCTTGATAGTAATATTAAGCTGTTCAATGTCAGCTTCATGGTTTAATACTTTGGCTTCTATAGTCTCTTCTATTCGTGTTGGTTATGATATAGAGAATCCAATTTGTATCTTCTGGAGTTCCAGTTTCTTTGGTCTTCGTTTCATTATTGATTGTGATCGATGGGTATACTAATACCAACCTTCCTACTGCAATGTAAACTTTATTGTTACCTATTTTTCATGTTTAACCCACTTAGGATGTACACTTTAATCGGTGTAGCCTTTTTTTCCCTTTCTGTTATAGGATTTTTATAACCTCTTGATGTTATTTTTAATCGCAAGACTTTATCTTCCGAATGATACCTGTAGTTGTGATCTTCTACTTTGATCCCTGCTACCTTGTTCAGAGAGATTGAAACTATCGTATATTTTCTTCTTTTGGTTCTTATTTTCCAGTCCTTTCATAGTTGTTTATGCTGCTAATTTCTATAGCTTTCGTTTTAGCCTGAAATCGCTCGTTTTTGTAATCTGGCTTATTTTATCTGCAAATTGTATATTTAAGCATTCGTGCATTATTTTATTGGTGTTGGTAAGTCCGTTGTATATATTGAATACAGCGTGGGACTAGGGAAGTTTCCCTAGGAAACTCCAGCCTCCAGTTCGAATTCAGGTCATTTGTCAACGTTTATCATTGCGTATGATATTCTGACTGTGATGTAATAGCAGAGAATTCTCTCCAGATTGTTGTTCATTTGGTGATTTAAGATCTTATATCATATGCACTTTTCACAGACTTTGTCAAACACTTTCTCTACGTCTCAGCAAAAAGGCGATGTACTACTCTGCTTTTGCCAAGACTATTTTCTCTGTTATATTGACAAGTGCCATCGAACTCTCACTTACCATTCTAAATCCGAAATAGTATTCATTATAAATATTATTTTATTCATGTCTTCGGTTGAGAATTGTTTCAAAAACTTTGCCCAGGAAATACAATAGCAATATAATCCTACCAAGCAATAGCTTCGCCACTCTCCCCTACGGGGGGAGATTGCACTTCGCTACTAAGATTAAAATCTAAAATCTAAAACAAAGCAGCCATGGTTAAATTTTTAGAAATTTTCTGAACTTCGCCAATTATAATAATTTTAAAAAGGAACTCGAAACTAAATTTCCCCCCTTTAAAAATATCACGTTGCTAAAATATAGTTATAGAAGAAGATATATAAAAATAAATTTCCTGAACTTCAGCATTTATAATTCTTTGGCTTTTAAAAAATTCACAAAATTTCGATACTTATATTTATTTCTGAACTTCACCATTTTGTTTTTTGATGTTATAAAAGAATTATTAGAAATAACTTTGATAAAAAACATAAGTCATAACCAAACTAAGATGAAATTATTATTCAAATACTAAAAAAATCCCCTTCTTAAATTATAAAGTTAGTCGTGATGATGATGATAACTGTTGAGGTAAGTTGGTGGTTTTCCTTGTTTGGAGACGAATATCATCTTTGCTAACTTCAATTCATCTAGGAAGTATCCAGTATTTAGGGTCACGTTGTAGATGCTCTGTAGTGTACAATCACTGCACACATGCAAAGAAAAAGAGAGAGAGAGAGAGAGGAGAGAGAGAGAGAGAGAGAGAGAGAGAGAGAGAGAGAGAGAGAGAGAGAGAGAGAGAGAGAGAGAGAGAGAGAGAGAGAGAGAGAGAGAGAGAGAGAAGGACAAATATACATTTTGCCAGGTCGAAGTATCAAAGATCGAATGGTAGGAGCAATAAAAAATAAGGTCGTTTGGAGACAGTTCGTGAACCAGCGGATCTGATTAGAACGTCTGGATTGAAACCCGACCATAATTTAAGGCTATCGCACCCGAGTGTGAGAACAGATGGGCAAACAGAGTTTTTAAAGCTGTCTGGAATGGGGAACAGAATCGGCGACAAAAGATGTTTCACCTTAATGTAAAATTTGATAAGGTCATCTTGTAGCTTTAAGAAAACGGAGTCTCTGTGATACCCTCACAGGGAAGAGACCCTCAAATTAAGATACGAAGTGGAGAATTTTAGCCAATCACAGGCTAGACTCCAACCAATCACAGGCTCCGCTGGACTAATAGGTAGCTAAGTACCACCTCAGCGACCCAAGGAAGGCGGAGCCACGCGTCGCCTCCAAAATACTGCCTGGTATAAATAGGAGAACATTTCATTAAAATGCTGATTTATTGACACATTATTGATTGTTTCATTTATTTATTCATTGATCAATTATTAAACTCTTAATTCACCGCTCTGCGAATCTCCATTATTCTTTTTATTGCCATTATAACTCGATTTAGCATATTCCGTTGCGCAAATTAAATATTTACCGTAAGTGTAAACATTACAAACCTTGATCGATTAATACCACTCGGACCGTACGTCAAGAAACCTGTAAGCAAGCCACTTTACTAAATCCTTATAGGATCACCTTGCAATCCAAAACCAGGCCTACTTACGCCCACCCCATAATAGGCGACCCTATAATTGGCGACCTTTTGCCTTTGAACCTCTATAACTGGCTAGCAACCTTAGCTACCGAAACCGAACAAAGAAGAGCAAACAAAGAAGAAAGAAGGCAAGAAGTAATTTTTGCGAATGCTGTGAGCATAAAACCACCTATGTTTAACGAATCAGCGGCCACTGGCTGGTTCCGTATAATTGAAGCTCAGTTCCAAAAATCCGGAATAAAAAAGAACGAGGCAAAATGTTATCAAGTCTTAGCTACACTGTCCCCGGAGACTGTCAATCGACTGCCAGAAGATATTTTTGAAGGACAAAACTACATCAACCTGAAGACAGAAGTCATTGGGCTTTTTGAAAAGAGCAAGCCCGAACTTTTCAACAAACTCATAGCGTCTTCCCCACTTACCTGCCGGCCCTCACTGAATTTGGAAGAACTAAGGAGGACAACACTTCAGGTAGGATTCGGTGAAGATTTAGTGCGACATAAATTTGTTCAGTCCTTGCCACCGAGCATAGCGCCTGTAATCGCGTCGCCAAAGGACCTATCCGTGGCCCAGCTAGGTAATTTAGCGGATGAACTGATTATGTTCGACAAAGCGCAATGCCTGAGTGTAAACGCGAGTGGGCAATTGAGGGAATGCAGTGTAGTGTCCGCATCTGATTCCTCTATGCCAATTAATAGTGCATATAATAATATTAATTTTAATAATAGTGCATTTAGTAGTCGTGAATCTAATAATTATGCATTTACTGATCTTGCAGTTAATAACTGTGGATATAGAGATAGTGTGAATAACGCCGCGAATTCGTCGTGGCCAGGGCATAATAACAGTGGCTATAAGCATAATATCCCGGTGGGCTTACGGCGATTTATTAGGGAGCAAAAACCTATGGTGTTCCGCGCTCATAATTATTTTGGTGAAAAGGCAAAAACCTGTAAACCCTGTTGCAGGTGGTCAAAGAGAGGGGAGACTTTCCAAATGCAGCCTTTTCTCTAGGCCATCTTCGCCGCTTCCGGCGGAAAACTAGCCAGGCATGCCATAGCTAGCGCGGCCGCTGGCGTGCGATCTGTTTTCACGATCGCCGCAAAAATATCAAATTAAAAATGCGAATTTTTAATAGATACCAGGGTGAGTGTGTCTATCGTACCGGCCAAACTGTTGCGATTAGGATGGTTGGGGACTTCCGGGCGTTGAATGCCATCACAAAGCCCGACAGGTATCCGTTACCACGAATCCAAAGTTTATCAGACAACCTTCACGGGGAAAGGATTTTCTCAAAGTTAGATCTAGTCCTTGCTTATCATCAAATCCCAAAGAGCCCAGCGGACATTGAAAAGACGGCTATCGCAACACCAGTTGGTTTGTGGGAGTACGTCAATCTTCCATTTGGCTTGAGGAATGCAAGCTGCACCTTCCAAAGACATATGGACTGTATCTTTCGTGGATTAGAGTTTGTATACATATATATAGACATCCTAATCTTTTCGGATAACCTAAAAGACCACCTGAGGCATCTGGAAGAAGTATTCAAAATCCTGCACGAAAATAACCTCAGGATTTCCCTGGAAAAATGCGAGTTCGCAAAGAGAAGAAATTGGATTCCTTGGGCACCATTTATCGCAGGAGGGAATTAGGCCACCCTTCACAAACAAAATAAAGAAATAAAAGAGATGCCAGTGCCGAAAGATTTGAAGGGACTTCGCCGATATTTTGGCATTATGGGATACTATCGCAAAATGATGCCTAATTTCGCAGCGATCGCAGCCCCATTGACCGAACTTTTGCGCCTGCAACCAAAGGCTCGCGAATTAATTTGGATTGAAGAGAAGCGTAATGGCTTCGGGAAGACCAAAGTTGCCCAATGACTCTCCATTCCATGTGGTGATGGATTGCTCCCAATACGCGGCAGGTGCTGCCCTGCACCAAATGGTCGAAGGTTCTCCACGACCAATTGCGTCCTTCTCGAAGAAACTAAGCCAATCAATCACAGCAAGCGTACTCCACGTACGACAGAGAGCTACTAGCGGCGTACCCTGCTGTGATACACTTCAAGCATATGATCGAAGGGCGCCACGTAACCCTGTGCACCGGCCATAGGCCACTAGTGTTGGCCTTTTCGTCACCATTCAGAGTGAAGACGGATCGACAGCAACGCCATTCGACTGCCATCTTGGACTATGTGAGCGATATCTCCTACATACGTGACAGGACAATGTAATGGCGGACTGCCTGTCAAGGAAGGTCAATGCGATCCAAATTGATTCGCTTGGCCTCCAAGCTTTAGCGATGGCACAGAGGGAAACAGATGAAACAGAGGAGCTGAAACAAATCTTTAAGCCTTTTCTCTTCCCGGAGGAAGTTCAGCTATGGTGGGAGGTAACATCAAGATACCCACGACCATTTGTGCCAATGGCATGCAGAAAGGTAATTTATGGGCAATTACATAACTTGCCACACCCGGGAATACGAGCGCCACTTCGCTTAATAAGAGCCCGTTACTTCTGGCCCAAGATGGACAAGCACATGCGCTCTTGGACCAGAGAGTGCCTGGATTGCCAGTCATCAAAAATCACGCGCCACACGAAGTCTCCAGTGCTTCCCATCAACATCCCCTTCTCAAGGTTTGAGACGGTACATGGGGACATTGTAGGACCTCTTCCCCCATGTATGCCTCCCGGCCAATCCTACCCTTCACCCTGCCGCCATGTGCTCTCTTGCATCGACCGTGCGTCCAGGTGGGTCGAAGCGATACCAATCCCGAACATAAGTGCCGCAATTATTGCTTTAGCCTTCCTAGACGGGTGGATATCAAGATTTGGGGTCCCACTCTACGTGATAACCAAAAGAGGTGCTCAGTTCGAATCTGAACTTTTCAGAGAATTATTAGCCCTCGTTGGTTTTCACCGCCTTCGCACAACATCGTACAGACCCTCCACAAACGGGATGATGGAAAGGGCACAGAGGACCTTGAAGGCCTCAATAATGGCCCGCCAACAAGGTTGAGTAGTGGCACTGCCAATAATCCTGCTGAGTATTAGTGCCTTGCCTAACGATTCTGGATTTCCCCCCTTTACTGCAGTGACTGGCACTACCTTATTATACCCGCAACCATTGGTCTCCTCATCTCCGTCAAAAACAAAATGCAAATTCATCAAGGAACTAGCATCAACGGTGGCTCAAATCGATTTCGGACAAGTATCGGAGGGCAACCTTCACTCGGTGCCAAAACCTTTCATGCCACAATCTCTGCAAGACGCGTCACATGTGTGGGTGGGGAATAGATCGCGTTCGAAAGCCTTTAGAGGCGCCATATGCGGGCCCCTTTCCAGTGATCGAACGCGGTTCCGAACGGCAGGAGGGACACTGTCTCCCTTGACAGGTTGAAACCGGCAAAATTGCCTGCAACCAACGAGAGCAGGCCTTCCGCCACCCAGCGTCGTCTGTTATGAGCAACTGGGCCGCGAAACACATAAGGAAGAAAAGGCAACAGAAGAAAGGAACACCAAATCCGAACCATGTAACGCTTCATCAAAGCGAAAGAATCCACGAGAAAATTGTGAAAACACGATCAGGGGACGGGTTACATTTGCAAGAAATCCAATGTACAAATATTATTAAACTTAGTAAATTGTATATATGTACATGCGAAATTGTTAATTTTTATCATTGTATAATGACTTAGATATATATTGTTGTAATAAACATGGTAGCTTTGAGATTAGATACCAAATATATATATATATATATATATATATATATATATATATATATATATATATATATATATATATATATATATATATATATAAGTAGCAACTCTCTCTTATAGGATGTAATTTTTTTATCGTACGCACTTCGTGGACTAAGAGGGGACGTGTGTAAAGTACAATCACTGCACAGACAAAGAGAGAGGGAGAGAGAGAGAGAGAGAGAGAGAGAGAGAGAGAGAGAGAGAGAGAGAGAGAGAGAGAGAGAGAGAGAGAGAGAGAGAGAGAGAGAGAGAGAGAGAGAGAGAGAGAGAGAGAGAGAAGGACAAATATACATTTTACCAGGTCAAAGAATCAAAGATGAAATAGTAGGAGCAATAAAATAAGGTTGTTCGGAGACAGTTCGTAAACCAGCGGAATCTGATTAGAACGTCTGGATTGAAACCCGACCATAATTTATGGCTATCACATCCAAGTGTGAGAGCAGATGGGCAAACAGAGTAATTAAAGCTGTCTGAAATGGGGAACAGAATCGGCGACAAAAAATGTTTCACCTTAATGTAAAATTTGATAAGGTCATCTTGTAGCTTTAAGCAAACGGAGTCTTTGTGATACCCTCCCAGGGGAGAGACCCCCAAATTAAGATACGAAGTGGAGAATTTTAGCCAATTACAGGCTAGACTCCAACCAATCACAGGCTCCGCTGGACTAATAGGTAGCTAAGCACCGCCTCAGCGACCCAAGGAAGGCGGAGCTACGCGTCGCCTCCAAATGCTGCCTGGTATGAATAAGAGAACATTTCATTAAAATGCTGATTTATTGACACATTATTGATTGTTTCATTTATTTATTCATTGATCAATTATTAAAATCTTAATTCACCGCTCTGCGAATCTCCATTATTCTTGTTATTGCCACTATAACTCGATTAGCATATTCCGTTGCGCAAATTAAATCTTTCTTGTAAGTGTAAACATTTCAAAGTGGTATAAAAATGCAAGTGTTTAATTCCTTCACAAAGGAGTCTCTTACTTACAAACCTTGATCGGTTAATACCCCTCGGACCATACGTCAAGAAACCTGTAAGCAAGCCACTTTACCAAACCCTTATAGGATCACCTTGCAATCAAAACTAGGCCTACTTACGCCGACCCTATAGCTCTTTATTTTTCTACGATGTTGTCTGGTGCCTTTGTAAGATTGATTCCAGTGATTCCTGTCTACCCTTGTGCTTTATGCATTACTGATGCTATTCGGGGATATTTTTTCGATGTGAATTATTCGTCGTCCCCTGTTGTTATAGAGAACATTGAATTCTAGTGAGGGCCAAATTTCTAATATGTGTTTCTATTTTCCTGATCTCTCCCCCCATTTCTTCGTTTCTTATGATTATTTTCTTTCTCGTTGATCTGCATTTGATTCTACTTATCAGTCTCCAGTTTTCTTTCACTTTATTTTTTACGCTTCACAATATATCCACATTTATGCCCTTGTTGTTCTTCTATGATATGTCTTAGTTTCCACCCTTCTCTTAAAAGTAGAAAGTCTCTATCTGTTGGGTCTAAGAATTTTTATCTGGCAATTTGTTTATTGTTTCGTTTCATCTATTCTTTGCACTGCGGGTGGAGAAGAGTTGGAATCTTGTTATCGAAATGGTACTTAGTTTGCCCTGGTTATTATTCTTAATCTGGAGTTTTCTTCGTCTATTTCTTCCGGGATTGCATCAAAAAGATCTTTTGGAATGAAGTTTCTGAGTTCTTTGCATTCCTCTTATCTGACTCCTCTCTAATCGTTCCTGCCTAGTTCATTAACATTAGGGTTCCAACATAATCACTACATGCATTGGTGGCTGATTGCATATAAATGGCTTCGTTGCGGCATTGTATGTGATGTAGGTCGGAAATTCTGGTCGAATTCTCTTGAAAATATTCCTCTCTATCAACATTTAAAGGTCATCTCCTCTGATGTTCCTTGTGTGGTAGCCGGTTGCCTTGCATCTGCACTGACGTCTCCCATAAATATTTCAAGGAAATCTGTGCAAAAGATTGGCATTATGTTGTACATGGGTATGTATTTTCTTCCTAGGCGTTTGGTAGCCTGTGACAACTATTATTGGCATCATTTCTGATTCAACTTTTTCTGCCAAGAATACTTCATCCAGGTTGTTAATTTCGATGTATTTTATGCCTCTTCTGATAAATACGGCTGCCCCATCGTGATGCTAAACCTGATGGGTTAGCATTCATTCCATGTTCTGATATTTTATTATGTGTGGATCGATTTCTTTGAATATATTTCCAAGTATTGAAGTTTCACCGATCCAGCCTTGTGTTTTATTTGCAGTTGCTGAGCTTTCTCCTCTTTTCGGCTTCCATTGTTTATTTGGATCGATAAGAGCTTTTCTATCTCTCTCTTGTCTTAGCTTTGAATGCACATTTGGATTTCTGCATTTACCTTCTTTTAGTGCCTTTATTACCTCCTCTCATCCTATGGGAGAGGGTATCTCTCGATGAGATATACTTTCAGATTGATATTTGATGCCTCCATGAATTTTTCGTTTTTTCTTTCTTTCTCCATCTTTTTCCTCGTTAATCGCTTCGTTTCTCTTTGTTTCTTCTTTTATTCTACATTCTTGGCTTTTCTTTCTCTGTGCGATGCTTAGTTTTAGGATTTAGGATGGAGGGGGATTCTCTGGAAACCACATTTCATTTATCCCGCTTTTCTCAAGTATTGTATTGAGAGTCGTTTCGAAGATTCCATGCTTCCCTATATTCATGATGTGCGAGTATATGTAGGATGCACGTTACAAGTTCCATAGATGTTTCCTAGGATATTGTCAAGGATTTCTGGCATTCGTTCATATGTTTTACAGTGTCTTTTGACACTCCCACATATGTTGCATTTTTTTTAATTTTCATATTTGTATCTTGATTCTTTTTCCTTTCCTGCCATTGTTTCCCGTTTTTTGGAGCATGCCATAGCCATGGTTGTCTCCTTGTAATCGTAACGAGTGCTACTTTCAAATGTCCGCATAAGATTTACAGTTTTTCCCTTTGTCCGACTTATTATCGTGTTCAATTTTTCATAGTGGTACTCGTAGGCCTTCTAGGGTGCCTTCTTTCCCTAATGGGGGGGTGGTTCTCCGTCGCCTTGTTTGCGAGCGCTTAGGCTCTCTTCCTTTGTGTTTCTTCTTCTATAGGTGATGTTTTTGCTTGAGCTACACTTCATATTCTGTATAAAGAAATATAGTAAGATGTTTCCGATTTTCCTGCCTACAGGAGCACCTCCTGACCACTCTGCCTATGTGGACCTTCTTCGCGCCCCCTAATAGGGCTTACTTCCGGGATTCATTATACTATACTCTTAGTGGGTCTGGGCACTGTGCTGATCGTGTTATGTTGCTTTCAGTTTGAAATAATAGAAGGTAAAGCGTGAAGGAGAGTGGAAAATGCCCTTTACGGTATCTTCCTCGTCCAGTAAAAACAAGAGAAATCTCCAATCATTCGAGTGAACGTATATATCGTGGAAATTTCTGCTTTTGTCGCTTGCCGGTTTAACTTCCTTTATCATTTTCTAAGCTTTTCATGCGGAGTAAGTCCTGAATCGGTCGAATGATCAGGTGTCGACGATAGGTGAATCGGCCGCAGCTCCTTCTCACCCCGCCCCCCTTCACTCCAATCGACCCCTCTCGTTTCTCTTCCTCTCTCATCTGCCATGTGCTACCATGTTTGGTGGGCCAGATAGAGAAGGAACGGCAGAGGCCGAGGAAGGAGGCGAGGGAAAGGAGAGAAATGTGTGAAAAGAGAAAAATCAGTAAGAGAGAAGTTGATCTCAGGTGACCTTCTTCTTTTAGTTTGCGATAGAAGGATTTAATTCAATAGTTACACTATGCTGAACCTACCCTATTAACATGGAATTCAAACCACGACCTGTTCTTATCCTTTGCTATTCATTCTTTTATCTTTTGTTCTACTGGCATGTAATCATAATTTCTTTATAGTTGTCGGAAGAGCCGACTAATCGATGTTATCATATAGTCTATCTTTAATTTTTGTGTATACTATAGCATTTATGGTGCTATGCGAATTTCTATGTTTGATGTCATCATATAGTCTTTCTTTCATTCCTGTGTATACTATAGCATTCATGCATCTATGTGAATTTCTATATATGAAAAATCTGGGTTGAAAGGTCTTTTTGCTCTGGTGTTGATATTTTCTACAAAGATTGGAGGAAGTGACTTAATTTCCATCCATATATTTTCCATCATTTTTCTATAACTACATATGTTGATCGGTTCTACTTTTCTTGTTTGATGTAGGGCTCTTTAGGGTGTCTCTTTCTCTCTCTCTCTTCCTTTTCTCTTGTTATGAGGTAGAGAGGTTTATTTTGTATTCTTCTTAGTTCCTTTTCTTTGTTGTTGATAAGGTTTTAAAGGGAATGGGAAGATATATAATCGCTTTCCTTCCTAATGCGAGATAAATCGGTAGAGTTGTTCCTCTACTTCGATACATGCTACCTTTAGTCTTGAGATCGGGACTATGGTGAACTTTTGTCTGTTCGTTCTTATCTTCCAATCCTTCTCAAATTGGTTAATAATGTTGATCTCGATTGTTGTCCCCAGTGCCTGTAATTACACATTTCTGCATTTATTGGCGTCTAGTTGACTGATGTCGTCAGCGAATTGGATATTTAGGCCTGCAGGCATTCTAGATTGTGGCATGTCCGCTGTATAGATCGAATACAACGTGAGGCTGATGTAGCTCCCCCCCTTTCTCCCTGATGTAGTCCAACTTTGAATTCGAACTCTGGACATTTAAATTCGTTGACCCTAACAAAAAGTCTTCTTTGTAAGATAGTCAAAGAGAATTCTCTGGCCCACACTTTGTCAAAGACTTTTTCTACATTTCCCGGGACCAGATTGATGTATATTTTCTCTGCTTTGTCCTCGACAATCTTTTTAGTGATAATGCCAAGTGCCATTGTGGTGTTTCTACTTTTATGATATCCGAATTGTAATTCGTCATTGAGGTTGTTTTTTATACATATTCCATGTCTGTTTAGGACTTTTTGAAGAACTATCCAATAAAGTTATGAAGTGATATAGATCGGTAGTAGATGAGAAGATCAAGTGGCTTGCCTGGTTTGGGGAAGAATATAATTTTGGCGAGTTTGTAGTCGTCTGGAAAGTATCTGGTGTTTAGGGCCACGTTTAATATACTTTTGATGGTCTGGATTATGATTATATTTTTCTGCCTTGGTTAATGTGATCCTAGTAGTTCCTGAAAAGACTGACGCTTTCTGTTTGAAGGAATAGATAGCGCTTTTTATCGGTTATAATTGTGGCTCCTGGTCTCAGGTACTTTTCCCTTTGCTGTTCGACGATAGTCGCTGGTTTTTCTTTTTGTTGATTCTGAGGTTGCCATGCACCATATCTTCGATGACTGGATTGAGGTCCGCGTTTTGTTCAAGTGTTATTGAAAACCCTGACTCGCAGAGTCGTCGGATTTTTTCTCCGATGGTTCTACTTTTTTTAAATTTTATCTTTTTCGTTCTTTTATGTTATTTTTCTCCGTGAAAGTGTGATTTCACTCTATTAATAGCTTCTAATTTTCCGTCAAACTTCCTTTCGTCTATTTCTTCGATGATACTATCCCATATGTTTCATTTTTTTTTTCTATTATATGCATCAATAGATTTAGTGATCAGTGGAGGGTTCGTGGAATATGAATAGAGTATCGTCCTCAAGTTCCCACCCTTCCCCACTGGCGGGGACAGAAGGGAAAGAACCTTCAGGTATAGTGTCAATTTGTGGGGTGAAAAAGCATTTTTGCCAATTTATTCACCAAGGGTTGTAAAAATATGTGTTTGGATGTGATTAATTAAAATATGCTATTATTATTTGTTATTGCTCAACATTTAGCTTGATAAATCTACGCTTAAAAAAATCATAAAATATATTCTAATAATAGGAAAATTCATATCTGCTATTATTTTTGTGATTGCCCAAAACTTAGCTTGTAAAATCTGCTTTGGAAAAACAACTCATAAATTGCTTTCAGAAAATAACATTTATTAATTTAAGCTTCTCAAAATGACTGATATAGGTATAGACATTTAGTTTTTCTGCATAAAACATATCACAATAATCCTAAAAAATATCCTCGTATTCATACAACATTAGAAAGTGATCATATCAATAAAAAGAATTAATTAAAAAAGTTTCATCAAGTCTTGCTTTAATTCGCTATTCGACATCAGCCACCGGATTTCTTCTTGGCCTCTGATATGGCCTTCACGTTTCTCATGTGTATACACTATGACTGCTGCCTCTGTGACATGTTTCACACACCTCTTTATTCGCTGAGCTTGAGAGGGCCACTTTAGAACTTGAATAAGCTTGTCAAGGAACTTTTTTAATATCCCTGTAGTCAGTTTTAATGTCAAAACAGGTTTGAATGCCCCATCAGACCAGTCGTTCAGCTTCAACAGGTAAGAAGCACTTGGGTTGATGGAAAATGTCTTCCTGGAACGTACAGAAAGATATCCGAGTGTGTGATCATCTCCACTTCCCCATGTCAACAATATTTTGGGCAGGAGTTTTCCTCTCCTCACTGTCATCTAAGAAGAAGAGTGTCTGAATTATCATTTCGCCGAATGAATATCACGCTGAGCACTTAATGGTTGGCAAAATAGCATCCACTACAACTTTCTTTTCCAGCTTAAGCAGCAGCAGCTGAAACAAGATGTAGCGCGGGCCTTCCGCCCAAGAATGTTTTACTTTGATGTTGAACCAACAGAGATAGTACACAGCAACAATGTATCCCACTATCATTCTTAAGTTGTTGAAGATTCTGCCTTTAAGGTCATGTTTTTAAATCAATATGGGACAAAGCCTGTTTGCTGTTGTAAGGATAACCTACCACGTGGCTTACGAGCCATTTTGTAACTTACGTCGTAACTCTTGGGAAGCTCGGTTCGATAACTTACTACCCAGTTTACTCCGTAGCGACTGGAGCACGAGCAGAAAAACTGAAAGCCGGCTGAGGGTATTGAGGGTATCAGAGAAAGTTCCTGGTTTCCCTATGTTTATTGCGCAAGAAGTTCCATTGAGGACTAATTTGGTACTGTTAGATGAGCTTCTGTCGCAATCATCTGTTGTACTGTGGCCTTAGTCACTCCTGCATAGGTTGCGTTTTTATTATTTTCTGATTTATTTCTTTCTTCATTTTTTCCTTAGAATATTTTTTTTCCTTTTTGGTGAAGCCATTGTCATTGTCGTCGTTGTGCCTCGCTACAATTGAGGCATTTCTTCCCCGTCAGTTGGGCACAGTTCTTCCAGAAATGCCCTCGTTGGCTGCATTGAGAGCATCTTTATTCTTTCTCAATGCAATTTCTTGTTGTGTTGTCCTTCAGCTTTTAAAAAATGAAACACATCTGTATGTTGATGTGCATCTCTTTATTTCCATATCTCTGGTGGAATCATCATGCTAAATAAAACCAAGCTGTTCTGGCAGATTTTTTTTTACCATTTCTCTCATGGCGAACACTATTTTGAAAAGATGTGTGTGGTTTCCAAATTTTATTACTTCGTTGAAGCCTTTATTTTCTATTACTTCGGCGCAACGACGAGCATAAGGCCTCACCAGTTCCTTGCATAATTCTAATTTTATTTTGTTCCATTCTTGCTGAATTTTTCTGCATAAATCCGTCACAGTTGAATGCTTTGTCTCCAATGATCTTCCAAGTGTTCAATTGGGTTCAGGTCCGGGCTCTGAGCTGCCAGCTCCATTATTTCTATATTTATTATTGTAAATAGAATTTTACTCGCTTTTCAATATGGCATGGCGAGTTGCCCTGCATAAATACTGCTGGCCGATTTATAGATGCTCGGAGTGAAGGCATAAATCTGTTTAAGCACACATTTGCATTTACCGTTCCAATTATCTAAACTAGCAGAACAACTCTCTCAGACGAAAACATCCCTCATACCATGACGATGTCTCATCCATGCCTGTCAGCCTTTTTAACACATTTGCAGCGCGTTTAACAAAGCGTCTGCCATCAGATACAACTAAATTCTCTTCCAATCTTTATCCCTCCAAACATCATAAGCTTCAACATATTATTCGAGTGTAGCCTTCTGGTTCTTCTTTCTAGTGATTAGTTTGGTTGCTAGAGAAAGAGGGGACGAGACGCTGTGAAACGGCTCATTTCTTTGCCACTATTTGTCTTAATTTTGCAGCAAATTCCTGCTGCAGTTTCAAAGGGATCCTTCATAGAGAATAGCCTAATAGCTCTATCTTCTCGGACGGTGGTTATGCGGGATCGAGCGACTTTTGAAGGAGATTTATACTCGTGAGTTTTGTTTTCATAGTATAACTTCAGAACGCGCGAACTTACACTTTTAGACCTTCTTACCTCTCTTAAAAGCGCAGAAAGAGTCCTCCTCGAAGCCTTCAAGTGAAAAATTCTCTGAAGAAGCTCAGGGGTCACTTTTACGTTTGGTTGCATTTCTGCAGAGAGAGTAGAACAACAATAGCCGTTGTACATTTCTTACCGATTAAGCCAAATATTGCTAGATGATTTCAAGAATCTTCTAGAATGCTCCTGAAAAAATTGTTCTCTTATTTTGCTCGTGTCAATATTATATTTTGCTAGTTTATTTAGTATAAATTCCTGAATTTACGAATGTATCATCTGAGATCTTCATAAAATATATTAAATGCATGCTTTTATGTACCATAGAAATTTCATTTACCTACTCATCATAATTTAAAAAAATTCTAATAAAGGAAAATCGTTCTCTTATTTTGTTGCAGATTGCGATGTATCATTTGATACGTCCAAGATTCAATCAGAGCAACGTTTCAATAAGCTTTCCTTTTTCGGGTTTGTTAATTTTCTCGAGAGTCCTTAAGGATAAACGGATGCATTCGAGCCGCTATTTTCTTACTCGTACCTAGTGCCCTAGCCGCTCAGTGTTATGGAATCTCTCTTTTCACTTAATATTTGTAGTTTGCTCTTCTTTGAAAGCTGAAAAGCGATTGTGTTAGAACAGTTGTTTCCTTTTTATTCTTTTCGCACTGCATATGGGTCCCTACTTACCTGTATATTATAGTAGCATTCCTGGACCACCTTACCTAAATGCGCTTACCCTATTAGGCGCATCCACTAAATCTTGAGCCTAACTGGGCTTCCTTCCGGGATTCACTACGCCCTACTTTAAAGTGGTTCTGAGTTCTGTGGTGGTCTAGTTATGAGGATTATAGGGTTTAAAAAGTCTAGAAAATAAGGATAGATCTCCCTTTATGGTCTCTAACTCGGCCACTGAAAACAGGAGGTTTCTCCAATCACTTCAGTGGACGCATATTTTTCTTATTTCTTGAAATTTTATCTCTACAGTTCAACTGGGTCCTCTACATACTCACCGTTCTCCTTTGTCCAAAGTCTTTTCCGTTCTTGGCATAACTATCATCTATGTGGGGTAAGCTGTGTAGGCTCTTTTGTGAGTAATTTGAATTATTTTTATAAACTTAATGAGTTCCCATAATATATATTTTTTCACTTTACTTACATTAATTTTTTCACAATATTTCACATTATTTTGGAAGCCCATAATTGTTATATTATTACACACAATCAATTTAATAAGATTCAACAAGTTTTATTAATGTATTTCTTTCGACTTAATGGGCTCAATTCAATGCGTTTAATTTATAAAAATAGAAGATTTCTGGAGATTAATTCATACTAAATGGCTTGTTTTTTATATATATCTTAATCTTAACATAAACAAATCAAATCCATTATATTAATTGTTTTCTTATAAGGTTAAAGAGACATATCTTCCATGTTTTCCAAATGTCACAATTTCTCATATTTTTATGCTAAAAATCACAATTTCTCTTTTCACGTACCAATTAAACTCAATTTATATTAAATATATAGAAGAAATGAGATTTTAATTGTTACCTATAGACATTTACATAGATTTTTTAATTACTGAACTAAAAAATTTTATTCCAGTCTTTCGCTTCTTTTCTTAGATGGTTTTAAGTTTCTTCAAATAACGGAAAAAGAAAATTATTTAGTTACTGGTAAAAATAAGGAAGTGATTGAGAGAATGACAATAATTTGGAAAAAATATGACTAAGCTGTTTAATATTTTACGTTAAGAGATATATAGAATATGATGCAAAAGAGGGGTATTGACGATAGGGGAACAGTACTCTAAAAAGAACATTTATTGGGATTCCCTTTAATGGAATATTATTTTTGGTTTAATGTGAACCCATTATAGGATTTCATAAAACTTCAAAGTGCTCATTTTTGAAGTGTCTTTGAGTGTCCTATTCCAGCCTAGGATGTGGTTCTTACATTACAACAGTGAGCATTACACATCATAATTCCCTGTCTACTCTGTATATTAAGCTGATACATATTTCGGCCTGTTGTAAGTTTATAGCCACCCTAACCTTTTCACTTAGGCGTCGTAGCAGTGAGCTTCTCTTCGAATTGAGACCTGTCCTTCTAACTTCCATTTACAACTACTCCCTTTGCAAATCTGATTTGAGGGGGGCGGTGGATACCCTGTATTAAGTACACACTCGCGGTCTGCTTCTAAGATAGAAGCAGTTATCTTCTCCAGATCCTCGTCATTCTCCTTTGACGTTACTTCACTTAGGTCAGCTGGTACGTATGGACTGAGTAGTTGTCTGTAACGTTCCCAGTTGGCCGCGGTGTAACCTTTGCTAACATTAACTGGAAGTTGGATCGGTGCGAGTGAGATAGTTGTCAGGGTCGATATATGGCCACTGGGTACTGCTGGGACTGTGTCGCTATAGTAATTTAAGGGGAATTCGTTGCTAGTCATGTATTAGGCTTAGTTGCGGACCTGTCAGCGGTATAGGTAGGAAAGTCCGGCCAAATCCTATGGAAATTTCTTCTTTCAAAAATTATTTCAAAATTTCGACCTCTTTGGTTTGTGTTACCAGTAAGCCATTCGGCATCTGACAATGAGGTCGCCCATTATGAGTGCCAGTCTGCGGTGTCCATAAAAGGTGTAAAAGTTGTTGATGGACAGGTAGGCTTCAAGGTGGTTGATATGCTGCTGCTATAACGAGGTTACCAACCAAAGTGGGAAGTTCCACAGTCACAAAGGACTCGTCCTGCTTCGGCAGGTGCCTGAACGAGATATTTCCTCTGATAGCAATCGCAGCACCGTCAAACCTTTCCTGGGAGTGTTTTTTCGTGAGTATTTTATAGCCCAGTAATTTTAATTGGCAAAATGTTGTGTCAATAGCGTGCTTCGTTAATAAAATGATGTCGAGGTTGAGCTCTCGGAACATGTTACTATACACCGTTGCTTTCCCCTCCCATACATTAATATTAAGTGTCAGTATTTTCAGCCTGTTAGTCAGGTTCTCCGTGTTGTACTTGGTCTAGACTAGTGTTTCTTGGTTGTGAACCTTTTCCTACCGTCCCTTTTTTTAAAGTTGGCATTGGAAAATTGCTCACACGCGTCCTGATATTGGGTCACGTTTAGTATGAGCAGAATTTCCTCGACAGTCTCCATATCTTCCTGAGCATCGAACTTTCTCTTTAAGTTCTGTTCTTAAATCCTTGGAAAATCTTCATGATGTGATGTCCATATCTTCGGAGAAGGAGACATGTTCGGATACGTAAATTGTGGGATTAATCTACTCGTCCTTGCCTTTTTGGTCCTCTTCTTCGTTTCTTTCTTCTCTTTGGGTTCTTTGGGTTCTGTTACCCCTTTGGTTGCTTCCTCCTGTTCATTCTTCGATTCTATTCGTGGGTCCGGTCTTTTGCTTTATGTTTCCTCTTTGGATGTGTTTTTTGTGTGTTATGCTGCTCGTTTGCTTGCTGGTTAAGGACCATCTGTAGTTACAGGAAACCCTCTGATGGGGGGTTGTTCGGGGGAACTACATTTCGCTCAATGCATTTTGGCCAGCATTTGGTTTCGTTCTTTTGTGAATGTTCCTGGTTGCGTCAGGTTCCTAAAGTGGGCGTTAAAGAATAGATGTCAGGATCTTAGTCGAATTTTCGTTCTAAATTTTCAGATACGTCTTCTTGGTCTCTGTTTTAGTGTAAGCTGCCTTTGCTACTTGAACATAAGTGGCGTTAGACCTCCTCGTCTCATCTTGCCTTCTGTCTTGAATTTTTATTACATCCTTTTTTTAATGGGCATACCATAGCTATTTTTTTGTGGCCCTGCACACAGTTAGCTCAATTATTGATGGTGTTGTTACACTCCTCCCAGTGATATCTAGACTCGCTACACTTCTAACACGTTTCCTTGTGCTCTTTGAAGTTCTTAGTTGCGTGTTGCGCCATTTTGTAGCAACGAAAACAGAACTAGATGGGGGAGGGGATTTCTCCCTTTTAATTTGTTCACCGCTGAATTTTGCGTTGAACATTAGGAGGTCTTGCTCTTTTTCCTTTTGTGTCATAAAGGTCTACGCGAAGACGACTTTGAACACACGGAAGTAGGCGCAGTTATTTCATTTGTATTTAAA
The DNA here is from genome assembly GCA_963969495.1 of Ceratothoa steindachneri. Classification (NCBI taxonomy): domain Eukaryota; kingdom Metazoa; phylum Arthropoda; class Malacostraca; order Isopoda; family Cymothoidae; genus Ceratothoa; species Ceratothoa steindachneri. Next base: position 76,855,575 of record OZ018335.1, read on the forward strand.
TTTGATAAGGTCTGCGACCTTTGCTTTCTTTTCTTTAGCCCGATATCCTCCTTTATCTCTTCTTTGGTATGCTATCCTATCAATAGATCAAGCCTCTGGCATAACACGCTCCTGTGACATAGGATGTGCAGGGGAATGGTGAGCTTTCAGAGAGTGGACCCTCGGGGCTGAAGTCTCTTTTTCACGCTGCTGATCATAGGATATTGGCGACGTATTACGAGAGGTAATATTTGGTAACCCTTTTCTGTGGGGGGTTATATTTTCTGAAATTGGAAGTTGTTAACCCCATATTTGTTGTAACTACGCTTCCGTGAACGTGAACTGCCAAATAGGAGGGGTGAATGATGAGCCGTGAACCTTGGGGGGACGACCGCTCGAGGTGTCTTTTTGTTGGTTAGCACGGAATCAACCATCGCAAACCGGGGGTTCCGTTCCTCGAAGGTTTGGATATCAGAACTTCCGGGGTAGAGGGAAAAGGCAGGCTCCCTATTCTCCTCGGATGTTGCAGTTCTGCCCCTTGGCCGGTGCCTCTAGTGTTGGGTTCTACAGTGTGCTATTTTTCAAACCTGCTTTCCCCAGCGCCTTCAATTATCTTTTCACATTAGAATGTCATAGATGGAACGAGGCTTAATATGTGACAGTCCTGTTCGCTCAACCTTAGTCACTCCGTTGTGGAGGTTGTGGTGGTTGTGGGGGTTGTGGGGACTGGGGGTTAAGCTGACATAAAGTCGCCTATGCTTAACTTTGAAACACTTCTTTTATAAATTCCCCGTAAGGAAAAATGAAAAAATCACGTTTTGGGAGTCAACCTCCCTTTGGCCAGACCTCCTTTACCGACGAAATAACTCTTGAGAGTTAGCGTTGTTTCTTCAATTGAGACTGAGGGATAGGGATAGGGATAATAAAAAGTGGTGAATGTGATGAAGATGATATAGGATAGATAGAAATATAGTGTAGAGAGAGAGATGGTTGATGTGCTTATTATGGTAGGGTAATGCTTTCGATGTTGTGTGGTTTTTGCTTTTTGGTATGATTGGGTGTGTGTGTGTGTGTGTATGTGTGTGTGTGAGTGAGAATGTACCAGGTTGCCTGGCAATCGATTTCATATTGCTTTTTTATTTTGCTTTGTTTAATATCTAATATTTTACAGCTTATGAGCCTTTGTTTTCATATTTTACTTTATTATATTTTTAGTACTTCTTTGTACGTAGTTTGTTTTCTCTTTCGAGGGAAGCATTCGAGCCTTTATTTTCATTTCATTCTTCTTTGAAGCATAATCTTATTATTTCAGTAGATAGTTTTAGTTTTATGAGATGCACTCTCGAGTGCTGAGTTAGATTTTTAAGGTAACTTTTTTACTGTTTCTTTTTCTAATTTTAGTATGTATACATGTATAGCGATAGATTTTTATTTATTTATTTTTTTTTTTATACTATCAATATTTATATTTTTGCGCGTAGATCTATTTAAACTTACATCCTAATGCATTTTTTTTTTTTTTTTTTTTTTTTTTTTAATACTATCATTATTTATCTCTTTGCACGTAGATCTATTTAAGCTTAAATCTTAATGAAGTTTTTTTGTTTTTTTGTTTTTTTACTATCATTATTTGTCTGCGCGTAGATCTATTTTAACTTAAATCTTAATGCACTTTTTTTTTTTTTTTTTTTTTTTTTTTTTTTTTTTTTTTATACATGTATCCATCTATCTTATATTAATGTGTAATTTTTATACTGTATTCTTTAATAGCTAGTAGTATATACATATATTCTTTCTCGATTTTCTATCGATATATAGGATCGACGTCATTTTGAATATCTTTTCGGCTACTTTTAAATCTTTGTCTAAAATGTAGCCTTCTATATTCTCTGTCAGTGGGAATTACTTTATCTGTTATGTCGTGTGGGAGTTCATTTTCTAATTTGTGCCATATTTTTCTGGCACGTTCATGGAGGACTTGATTTATTGGTTTTAATTTTGTTCTACGGTGAAGTTCTACAGATGGTATTGCATCCAGTTTTGATGAGTTGGTTATAAATCTGGTTGCGTAGTTTTGAATAACTTGTAATTTTGACATTTGTGTTTTTGGAAGGGTATTCATCGGGATGACGGGGTACGTTATGATGGGGCGGACTAGGGTTAGATAAAGTTTTCTTTTGTTTTTCTCTGATAAGTTTTTAAATCTTTGCAGAGAAGTAAGGATACTTTTCGCATGTATAACCTTTTGGCTTACGTGCGTACTGTATCCGTTCTTGGTGAAAGTTAGCCCGAGTACTTTTCCTCCTTCATTATAGGGGTAGTGGACGTTGTTGGCGGTGACTCGGTGCGTTTTTCTTCTGTTCATTGGTGTGAGTATAAATTTTGCGATGTTTGTTTTTATCTTGTGTGTTCTTTCGTAATCGTTTATGTTTATTATTTCTCTGGCAGTTCTCTGTGCGATATCCTGAGGGTGTTTTCTGTCGCTGGCAATGATTTGCGTGACGTCATCGGCCAGCTGGATATACATAGTACTTTCCTCTAAGGGTTCAGGGAGATCCCTGGTGTACACTGTGTACAACGTGGGGCTGAGGCACCCACCTTGCGGGACCCCTGCCCTCAGAGTGGAAGTACTGCCAGTGTGGTTATTTATTGTTAGTTTTGCCTTCCTGTTCTCTAGATAGCTGCACAGGATTCTGGTAAGGTTCGTTTCGAGACCTAGTTGGATGATTTTAACTTTAAGGCCTGGTACCCATACCTTGTCGAAAGCTTTGGCAACGTCGCGGAGTGCCAAGTCCACTCTGTTGCCTCTTGCTACGTCGACTGCTATTTTCTCGGTAATGAGTGCCAGTGCTGTCTCTGTACCTCTTTTTTTCTGAATCCATGTTGTTGTGCGCTATGCAAATTTCTTTCTTCCAGGAAGGTCTTTAACCTTTCATTGAGCAGCTTTTCCATCAGCTTGCCAATGAATTCCAACAGGGAGATTGGCCTGTAACTTTCGATGTGGCCCTTGGGTTTACCGGGTTTGGGAAGGAAAATCATCTTCGCTGTCTTCAATGCTGGTGGAAAATGGCCTGTATTCAGGCATGCATTGAAGATTTTGAGGATTGCTTGGTGGATATTGGTGGGAGCATTTGTGAGGTGGTTCTTCGTTATTTCGCTAATTCCTGGGGATTTTTGCTTAAATGATGCTAGGGCTGTTTTGTACTCTATCATAGTGAAGGGCATTCCTTCATTCCTTTGAATTCGGGATTCATCTACTTTTGGGAAGGTTGTGTGTTCGTGCTCTCTATTTTCTATTACTTCTTTTACATATTGTTCATGGGCCGCATCGTAGTTTTTGGTTCTCTTCTGGTGTGATAGAGAAGATCCGGGACCAATGTTCTCTAAATCTTTTTTCAATTTCCCTGTTGTCGTTAATTTTCATTTCACCATCTTTCAGGTACATTTTGTCTTTAGGAACGGAACCTTTTAGTTTTCTGTATTGATTCCAGAACCTTTTTGGATCTCTCTCTATATCCATATTTTCTATTAAACTATTCCAAGTTGTATTTATGTTTATTTTAATGAGGTTGTTAACTTGGTTTCTTAGAATTCTCAAACGCATAAACCTATCTCTACTACTACCATGTCGGCGGATTTCTTCGTACGTGTTATTAATTTCCTCCATATTTGTTTTAATCTCATCGGACCATTGGGGCGCGGGGATTATTCTATATCTTGTTCTGGGGACATATATTCTGTCTGCTTCCTTGATGAGGTTTGTGATGTTATTTAGTTGTGTATCTATTTCTTCTATGGGACTTTCTGCAAGGGGCGTTATAACAAAGTTTTCTAGGTGTTTTTTATAATCTGTCCAGTTGGTTCGTGACAGTGCCTTCCTTTGGGGAATTTCAATCTGGATAGGTGAAGTTGAAATTTTTGTAATGAGTCCGATGTGATCCGAAGGTATCTCGGGGCTGGGAGTGGTATGGATATTAAATGCAAAGTTGGGATTAGTCAATACAATATCTGGAGTGGTTGAAGACCTGTGAGTTACAAAGGTGGGGAAATCAGGGCCTTCTCTCGACACTATTCGCCTTCTCAAGAGTAGTTCTAGGGTTTTTCCGTTTCCATTGAAAGCGGTAGTATACCCGGCAGATCTACATCTTGCATTAAGATCTCCTAGAAGGATCGCTGATGATGGTCTGCGGAAGATCCGAATGAAGTTCGGGGTCGGGAGGTACGAGCGCCGGGGGGGTTGATATGCCCCTGCCACCACTAGATCCCCCGTTGTCATTTTTAGCTTAATAGCTATGTATGACTCTTCCAGATCTCTGATTTCAGTGTATGAGATGCCTTTTCTTATTCCCATTGCTGCTCCGTCAAAGCGTGAGTGTGTATGACTCGCCGCTAATACTGTGTAATTTGGAATTTTAATGTATTCTGATTGTAAGTCTATACCGTGTTCGTTTATTATAATTATATCTGGGTCTATTTTTCTAATTATGTTGCAGTATACTAGTTTCTTTGGTTTCCATCCGTCGACATTTAGTGTAAAGATTTTCAGATTTTTAATATATTGCGCGTTTGAATGCATTTTCACTTTCTATTAGGTCTTCCGTTTTTAGCCTTTTCAGAATTTGCGGGCGATTTGACATGTCCAGGGCGTTTCTTTTTAAATAGTTCTGGGGTGAGATTGAAACAGGATTTTGCCGAAATTTGTATATGTCCTTGTTTGAGGGCATTGTTAATTTCGGTTTCATCATACTCTGAGTCATAGTCCCACTTGTATTTCCCTTTAGCTAGTCCTTCAACAATTTCATTCTGCTTATTAATTGGGGGGAGTGGAGAAGTGTGACTTCCGTATATTTTTATATTAAATTTTTCAGTGTTATTTGTCCGTGCTTTTTTTTTCTCTTTTTCGAGCTTATGTTTCATGAGTTTTATTTGCTCAATGACTTCTAAGTCCTCGTTGTTGTTTTCATTTTCGGTGTTTGTTTGCTCAACTGGTGTTTCTTTTGATACCTCTTCTGTTGGCATAGTTATCCTGTATAGGTCACTGGACGGAGGGTTGTCCGGAAACCACATTGGTTTCAGGCCATTTTTCGTCAACATTTTGTTGAGTTCTTCGGAGTATGAGCCAGGCTTTGCCATATTCACAAAGTGTGCATGAAGAATGCATAGAATGAGATCAGGTCTCATATTCTTTTCTATGTTTACCACCGTTTTTACTTCTTGCGTCGGCTTTGCTGTTGCTGCTGCATAAGATGTCATTTTCCTCCTTTCTTTTTCCTCTATTAATGCAGCTTTCTTGTTTCTGAGGATTTGTTTCTTTAGTGGACACGCCATTGACATAGTCCTATGTGGATCTCCACAATTTGCACACTTTTTTTGTTCGTTTTTGCACTGATCCCATCTGTGCTCAGTGCTTGAACATTCAGAGCACCTTGTGCCCTGAAACGTGCATTCGCGGGTTGTGTGACTGTCAAGGGCGTAGCACTTGAAACATACCATCAGAGAGATAAAAGTTTCTCTCTCTATTTGTTCGGGTGCGATCTTTGTGTAGAATGCAAGTAACCCGCATTCAGCTGCTTTAGACGCCATTTCTGTGTCTTTGAACACTGCCTTAAACACATGAGAATGTTCTTCACCATTTTGTTTTTTGAATTTGAAAACTTCTTCCACTTTCGCCCATTCCTGATTTTTCTCTATCTCCTCTTTAATCTGTTCTGCTGTGTGCTCTCCCACCCATGGGTCGAGCTTTCTGCAGATTATCGACCTCTTGATAGCGACTGCGGGTGGTATTCTGGCAGCCAGGCCAATTTTTTTCAGTTTTTCAGCTGCATTTTCGCTGATCAGAATATCCAGATCTTTCTCGGTGTCACATAGTGCGACATAGCCGTTATACTGCTCTTTTAGTCTTTGCACTATTACGCCAATGTCCGAAAAAATGGTCTGTAGTGTTTTCACACGATCAGGTTTTGTGTAACCTTCCAGTACCCTTAGTGGGACCCTTTTTGATCCGTCAGAGTTGTCCATTATATCCGAGGGGAGGGGGGTGTCCCCCTTTACTGGTTACTTTTCAGATAATATTGCCTTTATGATTAATGTTTGAGTAACTTGTTTTTCGAAATGAAGTTTTTGGGGAAAATATTGGTTGATTAAAATGGTTGAGTGAAGTTCCCCCACCTGTTTGGAAACTTTCTCTCGTCCAGATTGGGCTTGCTGTCTTAGGTGAGTTAATGGAATGATGATTGATGAGTGAGTGGATGAATGATTGAATGAATGAATGAGTGGACCTGGGTGGGATCCTCCGAGGGGTGAAGTATGGCGGACTTTTTGATGGACGGTGGTCGAATCAACTCCCACCGCCCGGGGTGCCGCCCCCTCAGGGTTTTGGATATTCTACTCTGCTTCCAACTTGCATAGAGACGGCTTTAATCCCTCTATGATCTTGGCCGGGCACCCCCGGAGGTTCTTTTGGAACACCCCGGGGCTTGCAGAGTAGTCCCATTGACCAGGTGCCTAAGACCCCGAGTTCTACAGTGGGATAGGCCTCAAACCTGCTTTCCTCGGAGCCTCAAATTATGTCTTTGCTCAGTGCAGGACATAGTTTGAATTAGGCGGTGATGATAGATAGCTTCCCAATCCAGACGAAGTTTCCCCAAGGCAGGGGAGTGTGGTGAAATTAGCCTGACATATTAATGTATGATGGCTAGATGAAAAGTATTACTCTCTTTTTATGATGAGGTGGGGGGGGTGAGTAAGAGGTGATAGAAGGCAGAAAGGAAATGAGGATGAATAAGTTGGTTGGATCGATGTCGACTTCGATAAAGTTTCCCTTTTTGTGGGGGTGCTTGAACGAGAATGAATTTCTTCAATGTAATTCTTGTTCTTCTTGTTTATTGTTATTTTATCGTCGGAGAGTGCTATCCAGCGTGTATCCGGTCTTCAGAGTATGCGTGCGTGCTAGTCGGTGACGAGCAGTCAAATTTCGAGACTGAGTAGTAGTGATCTTAAATCCTAAAAGAGAAAGATAGAATAAGAGGGGGAAGATTTTGGAAGAGAGGGTGGAGGGTAATAGTGAGAAAGGGAAGGAAGTGGTAGTCAGATATGTATGTGTGTGAGTGCACGGTGAACGGGCTATCTCCATTAGTTATTTTGTTTATTTTTTCGTACTTGTTAATGTCCTCCCATTGCGGGATCTTTTAATTATTTTGTATTTATTATTGTCATTCTAATTTGTCCCATTTGGGGATTTTTTAATATTATTGTTTCGCAATTTTTTCTTTCCTTTTAGTTGTACTTTGGTACAGGGCCTGTTATTTTGGTGCTGGGGAAGATATCTTTTGTATACACCTCCCTCTGTCTCTGGTTCTAGAGCCACTACAGTTACCATAGGAATAATAGCCTCTAGTCTGGCTCAGATGCCTCGACCTTTTCTATAGAGGTATGTATTTAGTGGTTTAAGACCCGTTTCTTCATGGAAGCTTCTCAGGGTCCGATACTCATGCCACTTAACGTTAGTAATAAACCGAAAGCCTCGATTTTGCACTCTCTGGAGTCTTGTAATATTATTTTTGACGCTGCGTTGAGTGGAATAGCAAGGAACACCAGTTTCGATCTAACTAGACTGGTGTACAACTTCTTTTTATTAGTTGTGCTGAGGTTTCTGAATCGGAGGAGTTTGTCGAGTTTAGTGTTGGCGTATCCAATCCTGGAGCTGACGTGTCTGTTCATGTTAGTACTGGCAAGTTTGTAATCGAGTACTGACACGTGCGGTGAGTATTCAATTTCGAACTTTTCTAGATTGAGAGGGATGGAACGACGTCTCCCTATTGCGTTTGCTGAGAATTTTGATACGTTAGTCTGTATTTTCCAGCGTTTCTCGAACCTGGAGATTCTTTCAGCTTCAGCTGTCGTGGCTCTGGCCATCATCCTCGCAGAATTTGTTCTCCGAACCACAACTTGGGTAATATCCTCCGCATATTGGATGTTGAGAGTTCTCCCATCAGTTGGTTCGGGGACGTCTCCCGTAAAGATGGTGTAGATAGTGGGGCTGAGGTATCCTCCCTGAAGGACGCCGGAGAGGGAATCGAAGGCTTTCCCTGTATACTTCTCGAAGGCAATGACAGCTTGCCTGTTGGTCAAGTAGCTACAGAGGATCTTTTCAAAGTAGGGGGTGAGTCTTAGTCGCGAGATTTTGTACTTCAGGCCGTCGATCCAAACTTTGTCGAAGGCCTACTTTACATCTCTGCAACGACGTCGATCTAGCACCCCCTGGCAGGCCCTGCTGCTGCGCGTTGAAACATGTGGGCTATGGCTGTTTCCGTGTTTCAGTGTCTTTTGAATGCGTGCTGTTCCTCGTCAACAGAGAGAGCTCTGAGAGGTGTTTTGATAGTCTACTATTGAGAATTTTTTCAAAAACCTTCTCTGAGAGGTGTTTTGATAGTCTACTATTGAGAATTTTCTCAAAAACCTTCTCAATGGTCTCCAGCAATGAGATATGTCTGAAATTCATGACCTGGTTCGCTGGCTTCCCAGGCTTAGGGATGAAAATGATTTTCGAGGTTTTCAGGCCATCTGGGAAATAAAAGGGTTTACAAAATAGTATATATACATATGTACTGGGACAGCCTAATAACCAGATTAGAGAGCAAGGTATGACTTGAAGAATTCTGGCGAAACTTTAAAATCTAAAAGGACTACCGAGAAAAGATAAGACCAGAAAAAAAAGAGGATGAATACTTAGAGGACCTGGTGGTTCTGAAGGAAAGAAATCTCAATAACACCAGAGGCCGATGAAGAGTGAGACCCAGAATTCAAGGACCAACTGATATAAGACTTGAATCGGATAACACTTCGAACGCACCCAAACCCCACGTCGACGAAAAGAGGGAGAAGGCAGACTAAGGTCTCAAAATAACAACTGAGGAGGTCAAGGTAAATGTGAGATCCTTTTTTTAAATGCACTACGCTGGACGGGTCTCATCAAAAACAACTTAAGGCATGTCCCCCATAGATCATTCAGGGAATCACCAACATCTTCAACGCCTCCCTGAATACGGGCTACTTCACTGACGGTCTAAAAGTAGCCAAAATCATCTATATAAATAAAAAGACCCCCCTCCCATCCCGATCAACCGGTTAATTATAGACTTATCTACGAAAAACTTCTATCAAACAGGCTACAAGACCAGCCCATTGAGCTGAAAGTGCACAACACTCAGCAGCACGGCTTCCGTAGGAAACGAGGGAGGGGTACAGACCTCTCCCTTCTAACGGAAAAAGTCGTGTGCTGCTGAGCTGACGGAAAGGACAGTACGTTGACCTGGTACTGCGATATGTACAGAAGGCCTTCAATAATGTTTGGGTGAGAGGTCTACAATACAAGATCTTTGGCCTCCAGCTCAACCCAATCATGGAAAGGAGAACCAAAATGACGATCGAGTGCCAAAGAGGAGCCGAGTGCACACTGGACTTGCCAGCGCCAGTACATGAAGACGGAACGTAGCCGCAATTCGAAGATGACATCACATAAATCATTCCCAATTCCTTTTGTAATGTTAAAGTACAGGCAAGGGAAGCAGCTACCGAGCTTGATGATATTAACAGATACGAGAAGAAGTGGAAAATAAAGACCAAACGCCAAAAACTACAGATCCTCCCATTGAACCGCCGAAAACTTAAGGATCTCATCGTGAATGACGAAATTTACCCATATAACAATGAAGGTAAAGTCATGGGACTGTTTGTCACTGTCACAGGTTATCAGACACACAAAATCTCATTATCCAAAAGAGAGCTTGGGAAGCTTTACAGGTTCAAAAGCCTCAGTGCCAATAACATCAAAAAGTTATACGGTGCACTGATGCCCTCAACATTGGTGTACCCGGCAGTGGTAACGCAGGCTGCAATCTCTACCTCTTTCAGGATAAAGCAGAGAGTGCATCACAAAGCCACCCTGCTAATAGCTGGCGCACGGAGGATGGACCATATTTGGCAGACAGAAATGCACTAAAGAGCAGGGCTTAAGCTATTAAACATAGAACTCCAGAGGCTAAGGAGTAAATCCTGGAATGAAGTAGAGGATCAAATACTCTGTCAATGGATAATAATATCAAAATTCCACAACTTAAACTGCATATCATCAGCAGGAGGGCTCTATTCCCAAGCGGAAGAAATTGCTTCCTTCAAGTCACGAATGATATGTATACCTAAACAAGACTACCAAAATATACGCCAGAGAAATTAGCAACTAGAAGCTAAAAAATCAGAAATAAGCAAAATAGATAAAATAAAAAGAGGCAATATCCCACCAAAATATTTGATAAATAAAAGAAAGCTTAAAATCAAAAGGATGCCAAGTGCCCAAAACATAAGAAAAAGAAAGCAAACAAATTGCTAACAAATTAGCAAAACTAAAATTGAAAGCCTTGAATGCCATCCTGGAGGAATATATATATATATATATATATATATATATATATATATATATATATATATATATATATATATAAGAAAACAAAAGGGCAAAAGATGATGGTCTAAACAAGTCCACCAAAATAGACAGAAATTTAGCCAACAAGATATCCCAAAGGGAAGGGTGAAGAACCTATTCCCTGTTCCCAAGCTTAACAAGGCTAAAGGAATGAGAAGACAAAGAATAAGAGGAAATCTACACTCGAAGAAAGACTAGATCATACTAATTTGGACATAATATCGATACGGAGAACTACCAACGTTCTGGACTTCACTATTTGGATACCAAACCAGGATACTTAAATGGACAACAAGAAAGTCAAATTACCTATTCAAGGAAAAATAGAGTAGGAAAAGGGAAAGATATATAAATCTATACTACAATCATATATACTAACAATGTTACTAAGAAATACATTACCATTACAGAATTGCGTGATCTTCATGAGTAACACCCGTTTTACTTAACCATGTTAAAAACTACTTACAATAGATCGAGATAAATCTGATCTCCAGGCAAACTAATATCCCTTGGCAAATCTTTACATTCCTTCACACTCACATTGAGATTCACAGTGGATACATGGAATAAGGATCACGAAATAGCAATGAGTAGAATATAAGACATTTTACACATTGTTTTTCGGTTCCTTGACTCCCTAAGTGTACTTGTTGTATTTTGCTATACGTCCCACTCTTTTATCCTGAATCTTTCCTTTTCTCCGCTCACTCACTCCTATCTTCCGTACCAATACTGTTCGAAGTCTACTGGGGCTCTTGATAGAGAGGATTCGGATGACTACAAAGAGTATTGGGACTCGCCCCTACTTTGCCTGGCGAAGAGAAAGTCTACTGAGATATCGAGCGGTTGCTAAGATAGTCTCTCCCTAAAGCTGCACATTGATTGTAGGTTACTTTTTTAAGATAATGGCAGCTTCAGCCATTCTCAGGCGTCGACTGTCACTAATGGGCAGGAGGTGTTTGTGCAAAGCATTTCACGAGTGTTTTTTCTCGCCTTGAAAATTCAGCGAATTGCCTCATTAGGATAATAAAGAAGCTACTGGTTAAGGTGAACAATTCTGCTAATGTTCTAGACCAGCGGTCTTCAACCTGGGAGCCATGGCCCCCAAAGTAGCCATGGTAAGAATTTACGGGGACCATGGCGAGCTTTCAGAAATTATACATTTCTAAATAATGTTAGAAATCTGAATTTTAAAAAACTTGCATCAGTCATTCTCTCCTGAGAGAACAAATTTTTCCTTTTTGATTGCTTACATCGACAATAAAATTTTAACAGTTAAATAATTAATGGTACAATTAAAGAAACATGAATAAAAGGTTGATGACAAAATTCAACCACCATAGATGGTTGATCCACCGTGTTGCATTGTCGTCAAAACCCCTCACTGATGAACTTTGCAAGATCCTTGAGTCTTCCTTTTTCCAGAACCTTTGTAGAGACATGGATTCGGAGCATGAAGTTCTCTTTCAATACAAAGTGCGCTGGCTTTCAAAGGGTAATGTTGTGAATCGACTGTTTAAACTTCGGAGGGAGCTAAAATGTTTCTGGAAATGCAAACGAAAGATGATCTTTTGAGTCAGTTCAATGAGGTTTTATGGGAGCCACGTCTTGCATACTTACCAAATATATATGAACTGTTAAATAGGTTGAATCTCAAGCCAAAGGCCAAGGGAAGAAATGTGTTTCATCTGATGGATTGTCTTCGTGCATTTCTTGCCAAGCTCCAAAATTGGCAAAGGAAAGTCGGTGCCGTCAGTGTTACCATGTTTGAAGACTGGTATGCCTGATAGTGTGTCAAATAAAACAATAAAAATAAGTAAGACACTTTAATAGGGATTACTTATGTATAATTAAAAAATAAAATACAAAAAGTGAAACCGAGATATTACATTTATCACATATATTGATACATTTCATAGGCAACAATATATATTTACGGGCCTCTCTATATATTTAACCATTTGTTTTATTAACTGTTTTTGTCATTCAGAAAAGGGATGGGACACACGTTTGGGCCCCCCCAATGGGGGCCCAGGGTAACTTTTAAATTTGTGCCCCCTTGGCACCCCCTTAGCTACGCCACTGATTATCTAAGATATTCAGGACGAATTCCTTGAGCTGAAAAATGATTCTCATGTCAAAGATCTCTATGAAGAATTTTTTTTTAATGTATTCTGGTGTTCATTGTATCATTCATATTCCAAAGTTAGTGAGATTCACTTCGCCTACTCTTGCCTTTTTCATCTACCTATTTATGTGAGTCTGGTTTCTCTACTCTACCCTTCTACAAATCAAAAATAAGAGCCGGAACCGACTGGATGTGGACCCCGACATCAGATGTCATTCTCATTGACACAACCTCGGATTTGTCAACTTCCTGAAAATAAACCATGTCACCCTTCTCATTGAGGCTTTCGATTTTTATCTAGAAATATACAATTACAGATACAAATACTTTCAATTTTGATATGAAAATACATTAGTTTATTGATATGCAAAAGGGCAATTACAGCTACAAATACTTTCGATTTTTATATAAAAAATGCATTAACTGAACTTTTAAGAAGTATATCACATAAATCTACCGAAATATAAAATAATTATGATTGTTAACTTTGTAATAAACAATAAATCAAAGGTGCTTTCTTCATATACATTATTTTTTTACCTTTTTTGGCGGTGTGGTTTTGGGAGAAAAATGAAGGGGAGCCACAAGGATGTTGAAAATTCATGAAGAAGGAATGGAGTGAAAAAGGTTGAGAATCACTGTTCTAGAGTTTAATATAACATGCACGTACTCAGCATGGCCTGTTATCTAAGTATAAATATCTTCGCCAGGGCAACAACCCACGAAACTCACTTGAACAGAGGATCGCTTTTATACGTGAAGAATTTCCGAGCAAGCAAAATCTCTATGCAACGCTTCACAATGAAACTCCTTTCGCTTCAAGCTCTTCTTAATTTAGCGAAAATTCCAATTAAATCAAAATCATATCTTCAACACTTATCTGATACACACCTCCTTCAGTGCAGGTGGCACATTTTTGCAAGCTTGCTAATTTATATGGTAGGTCAGTCGACTTCTCCAAATGAAATACCAGCTCATCAACACAAATTTAAGCAGTGAAATGCTTTGCACAAAGACATCTGGTTTCCTACGCATTAGTGACCGTCAAATTCTGAGAATGGCCGAACCGCCATCATCTGTCTGAAAAAAACCTACAATAAATCTCTAGCTTCAGCCAAAGAACATCTCACCAAACACTCGACGTCTCAGGTCATCCAAGATGGCTTTTTTGCATTGCCTCCTTTACCAGACGAAGCCACGTCGCTTCCTATTTTAATGTCGTAGCATGCATGTAAATTCACTTTTTGATGATCATAAAAAAGAAAAATCGTCATCAGTTAATATTATGCACAAGGACATTCACGATCAAGGAGGCGGAGTCACCCCAGAGAGGAGTTTACCTGGCAGTTGAACCTATAAAGCAAACTTTGGTTAAATCCACAAGGAAATTCACGATAAAGGAGGGGGGGAGTCGCCCCAGAGAGGAGTTTACCTGGCAGTTAAACCTATAAAGAAAACTTTGGCTAAACCGTACAAAAGTCCCTCGACAAATTTGGCTGAGGAAACTGCAATATCCATCTGCAACTGCATGATGGATAGTAAGGCCCTAATATAAATGGAGAAAAACAGAGGCCGGAATTTAGTCTAGAAGCAGGAGTGCCGGAAGGAAACTGTTTTAGTCCTCTGATGTACCTCGTATTCACCATCAATCTGTCATCGCCAGTAAAAGATTACGCAATGTACCTGCAACACGCAGATGACATTATGTAGATTTCCCCTAACAGCAGATTTTAGAAACACAAACTCGTTCGAGCGGAAATAGAAGATGAATATGAACACTCATTAGTTCCAAATTATCCCCATTAACCCTACCAAATTAGCCGGATGTTTATGTTGAAAATCAACGTTACCGTTACACCACGGAAGGCTCAGTACTTGGGCTAAATATTACCACCAATGTGTATAAACAAAATATCAAGTACATAAACAATTTAGCCATGACTGCACACCAAAGATATCAGAAAACTCTACTTCTGTTATGTCAGATCCAAATTAATATACAAGGGGTTGTCACACGGTCCATCAGCAACATAACCCTAAAGAAGATGCAAAAGATCCAAAATAAAGCCTACCTGCTCATAAATAAAACGAGAAGATTGAAACGAATTCTCCATAGAGAACTGCACCAAAGGGCCCCAAAATACAATAAACATCTTAAAAAAAGCACAAGCTAAGAAGACAAAAGAAAAATTCTAGCAGGACTTGAGCAAATTCTAGACATTGACTTAATGAGGCTGAAAAACGTAATAAACAAAAGAGCAAGATTTCCAAGCGGTAAGGTATGCGTTGCCGAGGATACAGCAAAATAACTAAACATCATCATCCTGCGAATTCCCCCAAGATGACCTACCATGGTCGAAAGACGTCTTGGAATTAATTGTCTCTCACCCTGTTTTTATGTCTTCATGAGTGTCTAAACTACTTCTTTCGCCTATACTTGTTCATGCCTTGCAACAAATTCAGTGAAGGATCTCGTAAGAGATTAAAGAAGATACTAGTTAAAGTTAACACAATGCTGCTCTTGATATATATTGGGTTGAGGAATAAGTTCTTGCGGGTTTATCAAATTTATTCATTACCATTAACAACTTTAGAAAAACTTCCCTTTTAATTAATAACAATATACAATTTAATCAATAATGTATTCTGCGTTGTTATTTAAGCCTTCTTCCCAACGTTCAACTAGTTTTTCGATGCCTCTGCCATAAAAATCTCTGGATTTTGACTCGACAAATTCGTCTAACCAGGTTCTTAATTACACATCAGTATTAGTATTGAACAAAACGCCGCGCAAATTGTTGGATAGCGATCGGAACAGATGGAAATCCGATGGAGCCAAGTCTGGCGAATATGGAGGATGCGGCAGGATTTCCCAATTAAGCATTTGGATGGCGTCTTTTGTCATATTGACAATGTGTGGACGAGCATTGTCGTGTTGCAGAAGGATTCCATAACGTCGATGAGGTCGCTTTTCACGATACATTTGTTGAACGTAGAGTTCTGCATTGACAATCTCGTTGTTCGCAAGGAGCTCATAAAAAATGATGCCTTCACAATCCCACCACACACACAGCATCATCTTTCGTGGATGAAGTCCTTACTTTAATCGCGGAAGTGTTTTTTTTTATTGGGGCTAAGCCATTGTTTTCTATGGTTCACGTTGACATAAACACACCACTTTCATCGCCAGTGATGATGCGGTGAAGAAATCTGCCCTTATATCCACGAGTAGCCTTGTGACGAGCAAGCAAACCTGCGGCAATCGTTGAGCGTTGAAGTTTGTTGCTTTCGCTCAAAGCGTGTGGAACCCATGCACCGAGTTTTGAACTTTCTTCATCGAATGAAGGTGATTCACTACAGTTTTCTGATCACACGCCAATTTCATGAAGAAGGTCGTTCAATCGATCTTCATCCAAAGTTGTTCGTCCTTAAGATTGAAATGACCGTTTTTTAAACGTGAAAACCACCATTGAGCTGTCTTTTCTGATAAAGCATTTTCTCCGTACACAGCACAAATATCGCGACGAGCTTTGGCTGCGTTTGCATTGTTCCCGTCTCGATTGAAAATTAATAACATCAAGTGTCGAAAATGCGCCTTTCTTTCAACTTGACATTCCATTTTGAGGATACAGAACAAAAATTAAATTAACACAACTTTTAAATAAACCGCAATGACTTATTACTCAACTTCAAGACGTAGCCTAAGCAAAAGCCTAATAGTCTACGCCTCACCTAATAGCCTAATAGTCAAAGCCTCACCTTTGCCAATTTGCTCTCATTATTTATTATTATTTCTTAATATGTGCACAAATCACGCCAACAAAACAGGATTTATTAAAGTATTAGGTTGAGGAATAAGTTCTTGCGTTTTTTAATGTTATGTTGATTTAAGTTTTGTTGGCGTGATTTGTGCACATATTAAGAAACAATAAGGAGGGATGGAGAGAAAAAGATAAAGAAATGCTAATAAAGTGACAACAATTACAATATGTCTTGCTAAAAGTAATCATTGTTCTGCGTGTCCATAGTGGCTTAAATAAGAGTTTTAACAGATCTTACGCGCAAGAACTCACCTTTGCAAACCTACACATACGAGTGATGTATAATAATACCCGCGCTTCCTTGCCTTGGGAAAGTGTCCAGCAAGCTTATAATAAAGATAATTGTCCATATTTGAGCTGCATCTTTCTAACACACGATTTTATCTAGTTTATTGAGAGTAGAAAAAAAACAGGCCTAATCCCAAAGTAGTCGGTTCATTTAGTCCAAGAATAATTAGAAGAGGGGTATATTAACGAAAAAAATTGAAAGAATAGAAAAAAAAAGGATCGGAGGGAATATTATAGCATCTTTCGTCAGCACGAGGTGTAGGAGTTAAATTGGCGGATGAGAAGCCTCTAGGAATAGTTTCATTGAAAGGCACGATTCCAAATCATTTGTGGCCATGGTGGAGATGGAGTCTGGCTCTTCCGTGCTCGATTATCCTTCAGAGGCATGCTGGATTGTGTGTTAATGTGGTGGCGTAACTGTCTTTTTCCACGTCCTATTACATTCTTCCCCTTCCCCTTCCCATTCCCGCACCCGCTCTATATAATTTCATGTTGGGCCTCTCATGTTGGCCCTTAGGTATGGCAAGGCCTGTCTCGCCTCATTTTACCAGAAGGCTGGTGATTGCTGGGAGTTACTTTCTGTATTCACTTATAAACATTGATCATCTACGATTATTGAAAATAAAGAGCTATTTTAACTTTTAAGTTTCCAACTTAATATCTATACTAGGTTTCATCATATTTAGGATGAATGTCACGCAACTCTCCAATGTTTAAACAATTCCGCAAAAATAGAAATGGAATTTCTTGAAAATTTGGATTAAGATAATCACTCCAAGAGAAAATGAGTGTTTATCTTTACTCGCTTAATTTGAGGAGTGTATATCTCTACTAGGTTACTTTAAAACTAGTTTAGGTTTAGTAAAAAAACAACCATAACTAAACAACTTAACTTTCCAAACAAGCACACATTTACGGAGTGATCAGCTTTACTTGATAACAATTAGCACTGAATTTTTAATTAATTTGTGTGGGAAAGATATTCAAAAAGAAAGTGGTAAATTATATAAAAGTGACTACTTGGATTGTCAAGGACCGGAATGGGACGCAACTCTTCTCAACCTACCCCATTTCGCACTCAAATAGGAGTATTGGCTTAATTTTATAACGAGAAAGTCAGTCACTTGTGCTGACAAGAGTGAAGTTCGGTGGAATATCGTCTGTGGAGCTCTCGTTAGCCTTTTGAATAGGGCGTTGGACTTCTACGCCTAGGTACAAGTATTCTCAATGTGTGTATGGAACTAGTCAAATGCGTAAGGAGTTAGTCCAATTCGCGACGAGGTGGGGAGCATAGCTAACGTATTGGTTTACATTTGAAAAGCTTGAAATTAGAGTTCAAATGGAAATTTTATTAGCTCTCTCTGACAAATTCGCCCGGCTAAAAAAGTTTTAAAAACAAAGCCACAAACCTTGACCAGTCGGTACGGAGAAGAATGCTCGAGAAAACTTGACGATATCTCAAAATAGACAGACAAGACGGGTAGAAAAGAAATCGATCGATGTTTTTTTTCACTAGCCATCTATTGGAGGACGTACTGAACCTGTCACGTGATTCAGGAAGCTCCGTTCACATACATAGCCAATCGCAATAATCATGTATCTTCTTTTCCCCTCTCTTCCCACGCACAACATATAATTCTTCTTCCCCGTAACCAGCCGAGAAGGTGTTTTCATTTCCACACAGCCATGGCGTAGAACTTGTGGGCCCTTTCCCGGCACGCGCAGGATTCTCTTCTCACTGGCTGGTATCAAAACAGTACTACCGCTCTTCTTGTACCTCCCTCGCTCCAACGATGAGGGACCTTGGTTTCTTTGAATTTTCTAGCGATTGTCATTTTGATCTTGATGTAAACTTAAAATTTTCGGTCAATTAGAATGGGATGGGTGGTGTAATTAACTAACATGTTCATCTGTCATCTTATTTTTCCTAAATTCTCGTGGAAATCTTGTGGAGAGCATGGCCCTGGCATTAAAATTGCATCAGCAAAGTGCCTCGCAGCAATAGGGAAATTGTATCAAATGTCCACACGTATATATATATATATATATATATATATATATATATATATATATATATATATATATATTTGTAGACCGATCAAGAATTAAACGGAAAACCGTGAATTCAGTTATCAATAAAAATTTGTAGAGAGTGCAATAAAAACGAACACTTCTTGTCTGGAAAAGGGATTAAGACGAGACAGCTGTCGCCGCGTCAGGTGTTATAAAATTTATATCAAGAAAGCGTCAATTTTTAGACGCCATGGATCCATGACTACGGGACAAGATATTAACGTCGGTCAAAGGAATCCCGCCCTGCAGGCAGAGCTAAAGACGGCGTGCCCTGGAGGCAGGAAGAGGCCACACCTTTCTCCTGCCCTAGTTATAGAAGAAAAATAGAGAACGCATCCTCATTCTTGATTCTAACTCTCGATCTCAGAGTCGCCCAGTTATGAATTACGTTTCGTTTAGGGTAGCGAAGCTCTCGTCTTAACCGCCTAAGCCTTGCACTCGTTACTCTCGCCTTCCTGACCGGTAGTAAGAAATTTTCCTGACCGTACTCTGTAAACGCGAGCCTCATTTTTACCTACTCGTAGCTTGTTTGTTTAGAATTAAACCTTTATTTTTTTTTACGTGATTTCTCTCAGTCCTTTCTCGATTACAAGCCTTCGGTAAGCTCAACCAAGCCAATATATTATTTGAGTCTCTTTGGAGTCAAATACAAGCTTAACATCACCTATCACTTCACCCCGGGAACAGTAGGGACCTCGCGAAATATCCGCGTCATTTTTAACCATAACTGGACCTGTTACCTGTACCCGTCTGTGCCATAAAATAGCATCCCTGGACGGCCTTTCTCTTCCTACCATAAACTGGTAACCTGTGATCGTCCCTACATTACGCTATAAAGGTAACAGTAACGTGCCCTTCCTGCCTCAACATTAACTGGCAACTCCTACGTCTCTACCAACAAACTGGTAACCAGTGGTCGTTCCTTTAATACCATATAAAACTCGGGTACCCTATAACTGGTGACCTCCCTCACTTCAATCTAACCAATTACTCTCCTTCCAAATCTTTAGAGACGGTTTAACGGCCGTGAACTGAGAGGTTTGAAAATGATAATGACAGTAACAATTAACTCACGCAGAAATATATTACATAAATACTCGAAAGCGTGCCATCATATTTAAAAGAGTTAAAATTATCGGGAACAAAGATGAAGTAAATTCAATTTATAACAGTGTACAACCTAGATAATGACTTAGTGGTGTGTTAAAATGGAAGTTGGTTCTAGTAAAAACGAAAAACAGACCTAGAAGCTGCAGCATCTGCTTCTAAGGGCCTGCTTGCATTTGTACTCTAGAAAGCGGTAGAAATAGTGAGATTTCCCGAGACGGTGACCTGCTTTTGATGATTAGTTTTTCTTCAGGTAACTCTCACCTCAACTTCATTTTCTTTTTATAGTTAATCTTACATAAATTTGATTTCGTTTTAAACTAGAAAGAATTAAAAAAAAACATTTTCTGCTATTAAATGATTTGTAAACTTTTCATTCACTTCTTTATTCCTGATTAAGCGATTAATTAGTGGGAATAACAATGAGAGGCAAAGTTTAACGGAGTACCATCACAGACAAAAAAAGGGAGGCGTTTGAGAAACACGAAAAAAAAATGTGCTGAAAACTTTATTTATCCCTAAATGTTAGGAGAGGAATAAAATTCCACGAAGCAATTAGTTATCCAAATTTTCCTGGAGGGTTTTGAACTATCCACCTGTAGATATATTCATATATAGGTCCCTATGTATGTATGTATGTATGTATGTATGTATATAGGCGCTGAAACAGCCTGTGAGGTCGGGCCCTGAGGAGTCGAGGTGTTGGTGACTATGGGAGATGAGGCTGATTGCGACTATCTGCGGTCGACGCATTTAATGACGAGTCGCACAACACAACATTTCAGAGGAATTCAAGAAATTTAAAATGCGATTTAGAAAGGTTTGACATAAGCCATCTTCACACACATGGACATACATAGACTTCGTACGCTCATCGCCCTCCTCATTCTCCCCTTTATGCTGTCGAGCTCAGTCGGAACAGCGAAGCTGAAATGAGCTAATGAGTATTCGACCATGATACGAAGACTCTCTCTCTCTCTCTCTCTCTCTCTTTCTCTCTCTCTCTCTCTCCCCTCCCCCCTTCCCATCCACACGATACGCCCTTGCAAGGTCATGACGCGGCCCGGACCACCAGCGAGTAGCATGAGGTGACGCGGGCGGACCTGGCCGCTTCTCCGCCAGGGTCATTACGACGCCATTGCCTTCCGTTGGGCGCAGGGCCACTCCACAAACATCATTGCAACCCATTTCCTCGAATTCTTTCGTCTCATCACTGGTCAACGTGCGCTTACACACACACACACACACACTTACTCTCTCTCTCTCTCTCTCTCTCTCTCTCTCTCTCTCTCTCTCTCTCTCTCTCTCTCTCTCTCTCTCTCTCTCTCTCTCTCTCTCTCTCTCTCTCTCTCTCTCTCTCTCCCCTCTCTCTTAGTAGCTATCTCGTAACGTATAATGGTGGTCTGACCAGCCCCTTGTGACCGTTACTTGGTTAACAAAGGCTCAACTTGCTCTTTGGTGAGCAAGCTTTTGCGCCTTGCTGGTCGCCAGATCAGCAAAAGGTCTCGAATGAATTCGTGGGCACTTAGCTCTATTATTTGCTTTAAGGCTGGCCGTTTTTGGTTGATTAGTAGTAAGACAGTTACGCCTCAAGCACCCATATCGAAAAAATCAGAGATCCAGTTTACCTGGTGCTCTTGTGCTGCTCAGTTTGGGAGCTGCGGCACGATTGGGGACGTCCGGCCCAGTGGAAACTTTAGAGTTGGTGTGCTTGGTCAAAAGGTTTCCTGTTGGCCAAACGACCGAAAACCTCCTCGAAATAGGCCGAGGTGCGAGAGAAAATCACACAAAAAATAAATAAACCCCACCTCTAAGCATATGGTCAGATGTTAAATTAATTAAAATGGCGAATAAGAATGGTCCTCCGTTTCGCAAGTTAACCTGTGTAAAATGTAAAGTCTACATATGGAGTGAGAACTTCGGGGCCATGAGTTTCAAGGAGCTCACATATGCCATTAGTGTATGTGACTTCTGCGAACTCGAAAAACGTCTGGGCGAGCTCATTGCTCAGTTGAGAGAGGAGAACTCCCTCCTCAAAAGGGAGGTTCACCTCTTGAGATCAGAGAGGTGTAAGTGCCTGGATGACTCCGAAGGGAAGAAGTCTTCTAACGTGCGAGAGCTAAAGCCAGCTGCTGCGGGACTGGCTCAACGAGCCAAAAAGAAGAAAAGAAAGAGGAAAAAGGGAAAAGAGAAAGAAGAAGAGAAGCCAAAGGAAGATAGGAAAAAGGAAGAAGAAGAAAAAGAAGAGAAATATGGAGAAGAAAAGGGAAACAGACAAGTCTCTTCCGAAAGGGAAGACTCTGTCCTTTGCAGACAAATGTGCGAGGGACAACATTAATGGTGATTCTCAAGCACGGGATCTTCAACCCCTACTAGAGGGTCGCCTTCGCACCAGTCTGAAGGTAAGCTGCCTGCCAGGACGAGGAAACCACCAAATTAAAGGTGAGGCGGAGAAATCTCAGATTTCTGATGATAAGTGGCAACGACCTCTACCTCAGAGGAGGTAGGGTAGGTACTACAGGTAAGATTCTCCACACAGTCATGGGAGCTTTGAACGACTGTGGGTGGAAAACCCGCAGACGTGTCATGGTTGGAATGCTCCAGAGAAGAGGTCCAACCCGGACCTCTCACTCAAATAACATCCCTTTTATGTTAGGAACGATCTCTACCAAAGGGATGGAGTGCATCTTTGCTTTTAAGGAAAGACTGTACTATGTAACATGATCCACGATGTCATGGAGCTAACCCAAAAAAGTGTTTAGCCCCGAGTGAAGGCGGACGTGGACCAATACGCCAGTGTCACTCCTGGAACGACATTATCGGAGGTCGTTAGAAAGGGTGCCACCACTCCACCGCCTAGGGGTAGAGAGGAAAATATGACAGGAAACGGAAGAGCGTAGGGAGTTCTACATTTGGGGACTCAATGAAAGTTCTTTTGTTTAATGCGAGGTCAATCAGGAACAAGTTTCTTGAACTTCGTAGTCTCGTAGCGACGGAAGAACCTGAGATGGTACCATAACAGAGTCGTGGGTAAAAACCTAGAACCGAGATTTTGAGGGTGAATTCACGATTCTTGGTTACCAACTTTTCCTAAAAAATAGGCTAAACAGAGAGGGTGGTTGTGTGATGTTGTATGTTAAAGATACATTCAAGATGACGAACTGCAACATTGTATCCGATCATGAGCTACTAGGTGTAGAACTAGAGATAGGTCCTGCCAGATACAGGACCCTGCTGCTTTATAGACCCCCTCTCCAACTCGTTGATAAGGACAGGGATATGTACCGGATACTGGGTGAACTTCTTGAGGACAGAGTGTGTATCGTAATTAGAGACTTCAACACCCAAGTTAACTGGGAAACCAGAGAACCCTGTGACCAGAACGCACTACTCCTAGAGTTCGCCAACAACGAGTTCCAGATTCAATGGGTGAGAGAGCCTACGAGAGTCAATAATAATCTCGAATTGGTTTTCACCTCTGAGGATGACATCGTTGAGGGGCTCTCTGTAGGCGAGGAGCTCGGTCGCAGTGGCCACCGAATAGTTAGCTTTGTAGTCAAGGGGCCAAAGGTAGAGTCTGTGACTCGGTGCATCGAGAAAACTTGATTTGAGAAGAGCAGGCTTTGCAGGTCTTCGTGAGGGATTGGCTGATGTGAGGCTGTAAGAGTGCAATAATGTTTAAGATTTGTTGAATAGTTTCAGAACTAGGTTCATGAGTCCTTAATCATGATTTATCCGTGTGAAATCTTGCGTCGGTCTTCTGTTTAACCAAGATGGTTTAATCGAGAAATTGGTCAACTGCTGAGTACCGTAGGCTATCTAGGAGAGTGAAGTCCAGCATAAGGGCGGCAAAGCGTACTGAGGAGCTCCGAGTGGTGACTTTGCAAAGAGAATCCCAAGGAATTCTTTGGTTATGTAAATAGCCGTAAACCAATCCGCCTAACGATTGGCCCTTCGGTGAATGAGGGGGGGGGGGCATTAAATCATTCAGATGCAGAAAATGCAAACCTTCTGAACGACTACTTCTCTTCAGTGTTCACTGAAGAGTGTGGTCACATCCCCCAGCCCATGGACTCTTACTTGGGTGAGAAGCTGGAGGAAATGGACTTCACCCAAAGCGAAGTAGAAAAAGAAATCAATGAGCTAAAGACGAATAAGTTCCCTGGTCCGGACGGGTTTCTACCTAAAGTGTTGAAAGAAGTGCGTGATGATGTGTCACGACATCTGGGCACACTATTCAACATGTCAATCCTGACTGGATGCGTTCCTAGAGACTGGTGTGAGGCGGAGATGAGTCCTATCTTCAAGAAAGGAGACTCTAGCTAACTATCGAACTGCCGACCTATTAGTTTAACTTCGATAGTTGGTAAACTAATAAAAAGCATCTTGGTTGACAAAATAACGTAATATTTAGAGTCCAACTTGCTATTGAGTTGTTTCCAGCACGGGTTCCGAAGGCAACGGTCATGCCTGACAATTCTTGTGGAATTCTTCCACTTCGTTTTCAGTGAGCACGATCTGGATAAGGCGGTGGATGTTATCTACTTAGACTTTCAGAAAACCTTTGATAAGCTACCACACCGCCAGCTTCTCCGGAAAGTGCGTGCGCTGGGCATAGTCGGAAATGTAGTGGGTTGGATAGAGAACTGGCTAAGTGGCAGGCGGCAACGGGTGGTGTTGAGTGGACAGGCTTCTGAGTGGGTGCCCGTTTCTAGCGGTGTTCCTAAAGGTCCTGTGCTGGGAACACTATTGTTCATCATCTATTTTAACGATATGGATGATGACATAGTTGCGAAGATTTCTAAATTTGCCGACGATACCAAGCTTGGTATGAACGTTGCAAAGGAAGAAAACACTGCCCGCCTACAACAAGATCTTCGGAAGATTGGGGAGTGGTCGGACTCGTGGAAAATGCCTTTTAACGTGAACAAATGCAAAGTGATGCATATCGGCCACCGAAACTCCAATCATTGATATAGTATTTGGTTATTAATGGGATTTATTTTAGTTATTAAATCAGCCTAAATAGCTATTTGTAAACCATTACCATAAATTTGTTGAGTTTGATGGAAATAGTCGAATGCTAGTTTTTAGGTCTAACGACTAACGTGAAATGAATTAAAGACTTCTGAACTAGGTTTGTAAGAAAAACAGAAATAAACATATTCACAAAATTAACGAATGCACAATGGGAGAATTGAATTAGGAATACAACGTAAGATGCGGTGAAGTAAATATAATAAAGTAACTGATTTAAATTAACAAGATGTAAAGTAACTAATATATGAAATAAATATGTTGCAAAGTATGATGTGAAGTAAAAGTGAAAGCGAAGGAGACTATGATGGACTGTGAATTGGGGTCGGTAATTGGAAGTAGAGCCGAGCACGAATGAAAGAGAATTCGCGTTATTTCACAATTGGTGAAATGCGTGTGTTTGTATGTGCGTGAAATTCTAAGAGATGTTTGAACCAGTATGTTAAAGGAAATCAGTTTTTCGTCACAGGATATTTGAATTATTAAAGGTTACATAAAATAAATGAATTGCAAAAAGTTATGCATAAAATAATTGAATGATTGAATTGACAAAAAGTTAAGTAAAATAAATAAATGAATTATTAAGTTGTACATAATTTTCAAGCATTTTAGAGCTTGTGCACCATATTTGTTGTGGTACCAGCACCACTGAGTTTAATGATAGAAAATGAAACGTTATGCTTCGGGAGACTACTTGGTGCAGTATGGGAAGAAGCATAACGGTGGCTATAAGGCTATGTACAGTGTACAGCGTTGTGCCCGTAACTTTGATGATACCAGCATAGTCCCTGCTGGTGTGGAAGATGGTGAGAATAGTTGGAAGAATGAGGTTCAAAATTTTTCTGTCTCTCACCTCTTGCATCGGGATGCCCTCGTTGGTTTCTCTCTCGTGAACCAGAGTGGAACCTGCGCCTTCGATCGCCAAACCCGTTTCCGTGTTCGCTCTGTGATTCCCGCTGCAGCTTCAGCCGCTGGATGTCTGCTTCCATCCTCTGTATTGAAGCTTCAAGATCCCTCGATAGAGAAGATGGAACCTTGAACGCTCGACCTGGTCGTCAGAGGAGCTCGACGTGCCTCGAACCTGAGAAATTAAAAGATTGTTAAATGGGCCGTGAGTTTGGCCGTTGCCCCAATTCACGTAAGGACTCTTGTATAATTTGTCTGTGGCTCCAGCAACCTCCTCAATGCTGATGGAGCTCGAGCTTAGGATTAGTGGCCTGATTCCCTCCGGGAATCCTCTCATGAAAATTTCAGTGAGGAGAGGGCTAAAAAGTTTGATTTGAGCACCTTTCACCCTGATGAGGTCCTTCAGATGAGTTAAGAAACAAGTAGGACTCTTATCTCCCATTTCATGAATATTCAGGAGCTCTCTCAGGTTTTCTATTTGGGACCTACCGTATTTGTTTAGGAAAACCTCCTTCAGGCGGTCTAGCACTTCCCTGAATTGTATAAATATACTTATGGGTAACCTCTGAATTATTGCTGCAACTTTCTCTTCTTCGGTGATGTTCTGAGGTTTAAGGAGGAGGGAAGAGACTTCCAACCATGCAATTGGGTTTGCAGGATCATATACGGGAAGCGAGAGGTACGCATGTGGCTGCCTGTGCGTGAGCTGAGGGTTCGAGACAGATGGTTGGTCATGATGATGGGGTTGGCCGCTAACATATTTCCTTATTTGGTGTGTTTGATCCATCATAGTCACTATGTTTTATGTCTACTTGTGCTGGTTGAATGGATGTGTTGATGTGAGTCAAGTAGCTGTGGCTGTGTGCACGTGTGTGTGTGGAATTATTCACGAGCACAGGAATGTGAAGAGATGAAAAATAATTATTAGAAATAAAGGAAATTGTCCACTCGTTGTATATAGGGGATAGTATTAAATTAAAATGATATGAATGATTGAATTGACAAAAAGTTAAGTAAAATAAATAAATGAATTATTAGTTGCACATAATTTGCATGAATGATTTAATTGACAAAAGTTAATTAAAATAATTGAATGATTTAAATTTTATACATGATATATATAAGTTTACCAGGAGGATTTTATCATAGGAATGCCCAGAGGGCATTGCTATACTGTATATCCTTAAAGGTACTACTCCTGAATGTACTGATACTGAGAAGAACTGTAACTATCACTAGTAACCTCAAGTTCTCGAAGCAGTGTATTGAGGCAGAGAAGAAATCCCAAATGATGTTAGGCTACATAATGCGACAGTTTGGATATCGGAACAAGGAGATAGTACTCTGTTTGTACAACTCTCTTGTCCGACCGCACCTGAAGTATGCCGTACATTTTGGAGTCTTTCGTTTCGAAAGGATATCACGAGATTGGAACATGTGCAAGCCAGGGCAACTAAACTGATTCCCTCTATCAAACACAAGAGTTACGAAGATAGGTTGCAGGAAATAGATTTGTTCTCGTTGGAGACCCACAGACTGCGTGGTCAACTTATCGAAGTGTTTAAAATACTTCGAGGCTTCGACAGTGGAGACTACACGGATATTTTCCAGCTTAGCGAGGGCCGAACCAGAAATCACGGCTACAAACTTGAACTGAAGCGTTACCACCGTGATCTGTGTGGGAAACTTTTCACAAACAGCATCTGTGGAATTTCGAACGCACTTCCAGTGGAAGTTGTCAACAACAATTCTGTTGAGCAGTTCGAGTCAAGAGTAGACAAAGTCTTGAAAACCGCCGTTTGGGCACTTAAACCGTTGTGCGAGTGTTCTTCGAGGGCATCAATGGACACTTTCGAGGACTGCACCTGCTCAACTGTTACGCCCAAGGTACCCTCTTTGAATGGATGGTAAGCTCTACTAGGGTATTTCTTTTCCTTGTAACTCAATGTAACTCCTTGCAACACACACACATATACACACACAAACACACACACATACACACACACTTTCTCTCTCTCTCTCTCCGTTGTGGGCAAAATGTTAGAGAGCATCATAAAGATAAAATAATAAAGCACCTATAAAAAAAAACAGCTTGATCCTGGATTCCCAACACGGATTTCGCAGGAACCGATCCTGTCTCAAAATCTACTAGAATTCTTTAAAGACATTTTGTTTTTTTTTAAACGATACTTTTAAAAGAAAAATCCTATTCATTTTTAAAAAGATATTTTTAAAATAAATTATCAATAAGAAGTTTTTTTAGCAGTAAAGATCCTAACTCTTTGGATTTCGCAGTGGTACTGTTTATTTATTTAAATGTTCCAGTTGTACTGGAGCCTCTTACATTGGCAGCACTGTCAGGTCTTTTGGAGCTAGGTTCTCTGTTCATATGGGAATTAGTTTGCGCACAAGCAAAATCTTTAAAAAAAAGGAGAAGTCTTCTATTAGGTAACACACCATAGACTGTAAAACTAACGTTTCTATTGATAATTTTAAAGTATTAGCCTTTAACAACAACCAACAGTGCCTAAGAACCCTCGAATCTTTATAGGGTGTTCCAATAAAATGGAGCGATTTTAAATGTGAGCTAAGTTTAAGCATCTAATGATTTTTTTCCTTTTCTTCCAGAATTAACAACTTCAGTCTTTGGCAATTTCAACCATGGAAAGATTAACAATCGAACAACGTGTTAAAGTTATCGAAGCCTATTACGAAAATGGACGTTCAAACAGAAACGCATTTCGGGCGCTTCGCGATTTTTTTGGTCAACATAATCGACCAAACGAGGGTGCATTTGGGAAAATTGTTCGTAAATTCAAACAAAAGGGGTCGGTGGCAGATATAAAAACGCCATTGTGTGCTCGTTTACGTCGTTCAGCTGAAAACATTGCTGCAGTGCGCGAGAATGTGGCCAAAGATCCAGACACCTCTATTCGTCATCGCGCGCAGGAATTGAACCTCTCCACAACAACGTTGCATCGAATTTTTACAAAAGATTTGTCTCTACACGCTTACAAAATTCAATTGACACAAGAACTGAAGACTGTTGACCATTTGAAGCGCCGTACATTCGTCAATTGGGTGCGTGAGCAAAGAAAAGCCGATGATGATTTGGGCTGATGAAAATCCCAGGAAGATTGTTGAAAAGCCACTGCATCCACAAAAGGTCACTGTTTAGTGTGCATTTTTTGCTAGCGGAATCATTGGGCTGTATTTCTTCGAAAATGATGCCGGGAATTCTGTTACGGTGACAGGCGAGCGATACCGTGCGATGATAACCAACTTTTTATGTCTTGAATTGAATTTTATGGATGTCGAAGATTTGAGGTTTCAACAGGACGGTGCCACATGCCACACAGCCAATGCAATAATGGCTTTATTGAATGAGAAGTTCCCAGGTCACATCATCTCTCAAAACAGCGAGGTCAATTGGCCACCACGATCGTGTGACTTGACGCCTTTAGATTTCTTCCTTTGGGGTCATCTCAAAAGTAAGGTCTATGCCAACAAGCCAACAACAATTCAACAGCTGAAGGATGAGATAATAAGGCATATTGCTCCTCGATGGTAAAAAATTTTGACCATCGAGTGGAAGTGTGCTGCCAAAGCCTTGGCGGACATTTAGGTGATATTATTTTTCACACATAATTGCCATGACTCAAATAATATGATCCGATAGTGAAATCAATAAATTTTCACCAATAACACTTATTTACTACTAACTTCGATTCGTCTTAATGGAATACCCTTTATATTAATTAACTAATTTTAACTACAGTTTGTTAGTTGGTTTGTTTTTAAACTACTGTTTGATTAGTTGGTGTTCCTGTCTCCCAGGCATCACTGTAACCTATAAATACTAGCCCCTTATTAAACCCACCATTCACTCTCTAGGATGAATCCACTTTGGTAAGTACCCAAATTAACTCATTTTCCTATTAAAAGTTTTTTAATCTTACAGTATTTACAAATTTAAAAACAAAGTTTAAACTTATTATTATAGTTGATTATCTTTAACTAATGCCAGGTCAATTTCTCTTATAGTTTTTATTTAATTAAGTTTTACAAATTTCTGAAATAAACTTTAAATTCATTAACTACTTTTGGGGGTCAGTTTTAAAGCAAATTTAACTATTGCCAAGTCATATTTAAAATTTTAACTTATAGTACACTTTTAAAGCAATTTAATGTATTGTTGGCCACTACCTTTTCAGGTTTTCTTCAAATGTATTAACTTTAGTAAACTTATTCTAGCCTGAAGATGAAAACTTGTAGTTTTCGAAACCTAGTAAGAAACTAAAATATGTTACATCTTTTTCTGGTGGCTCTAGGATTTCTTCTCAATATATATATATATATATATATATATATATATATATATATATATATGTGTGAAGAATTAACCGACAGGAAAATGAAAAGATGAATACAAGTACTTTCGAACTATATTTGCAAGTTCATTTTCAAGGAATAGCATGAAAATGGAGAAGACACCTTATATAGGGTACAAAGATACGAATGGAACGTCCATCACATAGTACAAACCAATGGAAAACAAAAACAAAAACAAGACAGAAAAATAGCAGGAAAAAGAAAAATAGGCTACTAATAACATACATATGCATCCTAAAACGATATACACACAACAACGCCATGTATATGAATGGAATATGGTGGGTGAAATTTATTTTTTTAAAGGATTATCATTAGAGCGAAAAAATTTAGGGCTAAGATTTAATCCACAGGCACAATAAAGCCACGTGGTGGGGGAGGCAATGCGAATGATATTACATCAGGGGTCGCCAAAAGATTTTCGCATTGGTCCAGATATCTGATAGAATGGCGAGCGCGGTTCGCATAACCATTTTGTTCAATACAATATAGTGAATATACAAAAAATGAAGACAACCAACATATTTATTTACTAAAAAGTTTTCGAAGAAGGCGTCGTTTACGATAGTATTATCACACCCAGTGCGCACATATCCGAGTCTCACAAACTAAGCAGCAAAAAAGGTTAGTAAGATTTGTGAAAATGGCGTTTAGCTTTTAAGATATCATCAATATTTGCTTTGTAATTGCAGGATCGAATCAAGAGAATTGCTTTCAAATGTTCATTTGTCGCACAATGCAGCCGCAGGCTTGATGAACTGACTTCACGGGCCGGATCTGGCACGCAGGCCGTAGTTTGGAGACCCCTGTATTACACCGATAAAGAGTGACAACAGGCTGCATTATGAAGTTATTTCATTTAGTACAAGTTTTTTTTTTAAACAGGGTTGAGTTTAAATAAGCCAGGGGAAATGTTTATATTGGGTAAGATGCCAATTAAGGAACACTCAACAATATTTCTTTTTGTGAAATCAGAGGAATGATAAAGGAATTTTGGAGCATTCCAGTCAATGGGGTGGTTATTTTCAGATAAATGTAAAAATAAAGCGCTGTTAATTTCACCTTCTAATATTATACTTATGTTGGTAAATTCTAGTAGATAAAGATTTACCAGTTTGCCCGAAGTAAGGTAAATTACAAATAGAACATTCTATAGAAAATACTCAACCTTTTTTCCTTTATAGAACTGATAACCCATCGGTTTTCAATTACAAAAATTGTCTTATCTTGCCATAATTTGAACCATTTTTTTTTTCACCCGTATTTTTAAGCAACTTAATATCTTTGTAAATTTTAGATATGAATCCACTTTTTATATAATGTTAGCTAACAATAATACAAGGAAAAAAGGTAGAGTATATTCTTCTCCGCGACGTGGAAGAAAGCAGCTCATTTTATGTTCATATGTCATATCTTAATCACAATATTGATTGGAATTCTGCTAAAATCATTTGTCATAATAACGATATAATTTCACGAAATATCATTGAATCGACCTTTATTAGCAAATTCCCAAATTTTAATTTAAGTCCTGGCTTATATAAACTCGATGGTTATTTTTTTAAATTATATTCACAATGCACTGTTGAAACTTTTAATTTGAGACTAAATATTTATATTAATCTTAATAAACTATTTAATTTTATTTTTTGTGCATCTATTTAGCTTTATGTTTATGTTTGTGCATTTATTTTCGTTTGAGTCAAGTCTTTAGAACATTTCTACTTATTCCACCTTGGTTTTTCAATCCTGACCTCTGATGTTAATCTCTCGCTCAGATTTTCTCCCTCCCTAATTACTTTTTGAACCTTTCATCTTTTGAATTTACCTGATTTTATGATCTTGGTTTGTATTTATCTTCCTTTTTTTCTGTCACTCTTCGCTCCTCCTAATGTTTCCATTTCATATTTATTGATTTTGTTGATCGGTTTTTTGCTTTTTTTGTGGGCGTCCCCTCTCTGCTGTATCATCCTTATATATATATTACAAATTTCAATACTTTTGTTATTCTTTGATAAAGAACTCAAAATAAAGTTCGAAAGTACTTGGAAACCTCGTATTAATTTTCCCTGTGGGCTCTGTTGCATTTATTGCTTACTCACGCGATACTTTGTGAGTTTTCCATATATATATGAAGGTTGTGTAAAATTGGATGACTGAATGAATGTTAATTTTCTAGTAAAATTGAAGTGTCCAAAATGACAGCGGAAACAATTTTCTATTAATATAACAGCACTTCTTCAAAATCTAGCGAAGTACATACGAGTAGTATATATTTTCTCCAAAGCGACTGCAATGCTTTCGACACCATTCCAGAAAATTTCTTTGACCACATCAGTCGGAATATCTGGCCAAAATGACAGCAGAAACAATTTTCTATTAATATAACAGCACTTCTTCAAAATCTAGCGATGTACATACGACTAGTATATATTTTCTCCAAAGCGACTGCAATGCTTTCGACACCATTCCAGAAAATTTCTTTGACCACATCAGTCGGAATATCTGGCCTCCTAACTGTCCAGACTCCAACCTCTTGGACTATTATAAGTGGGGCATGGTTAAGAGAAAGTAAAAATACAAGTCCGTGCACCACCAAAGTGGAGCTTAGCTACAGGATCACCATACCTTTCAGTCAGTTAAACAGGGAGACCGTCGATAAAGTCTACAGCAAGTACCAACGCCGAGTGGAAGTCGTGGTTGACGTCGACGGCGATTTTATTTAATAACATGAATAGTACAATCCTTCACTTATTTCACCCATTAACTTTGGTAAATTTATCTATATAAATCAACTCTCTGTGTTATTTTCTTTTATTTGAAGTTAGGCTAGTATTTAACTGAATTATAAGTGTTTTAATATTTTCTCTATCTACATTAGTGGTATTTAACACCTCTTCTCATGAACTAGAAGTATCATAAGTTAAGTTGTCCAAATATTCTTCTGTAAATACTGAAGCAAAATGATCATTAAGCACTTCAACTATTTCCTCATCAGATTCCTTTCTAATCACTTAATACTTAATAGACCATATATTATCCCTGCTACATTTTTTTTATTTTATAATAGCTACAGAATTTTATTGGATTCTTGTTGGTGTTCTGAGGTAAGTTAAATTCTAATATCCTTTTGCTTTTCTTAATAATCTTATTTAGCTCATTCTTAGTCGACCTATAATGATTTAGATTCACAACTGCATGTTTCTTCCACCCGCAATCTCCGGTATGCCTTTTCTTCTCAGAACTTTTCTAGCTATCTTCCTATTCCACTATAATGGCTTCGTGAATTAAATTATCAGTGTGAAATATTTGTACAAGTTATGTGATTAGTATTTAGTGTGAATACCTTGACTACTTTTGCACAGTAGTCTTGCTATATTCATTTTGAAGAATTTCCCAGAGTTCTGAAACTGGTTTCGGATTCGTTATTTTAGACCTCTCTCCGAGTCTTTTGTCTTCCAAATATTTTCATTAAAATTTTGGTCCAGACAATGTGCAAGCTAGTTTATAACAGTGATATGCTCGTTGTCCAGGAAGATCTTCACCGACCTGGCTGCCTAGAAAGATGCGTTATCCTCCGTGAAAATTGCAGGTTGGGTTTCGGAAGCTCGCAGATGGAGCAAAGCATGCTGTCACAGCAATTCTTTGTACACTTGTGAATTCACTGTTCCTCGTAAGTGCACACGTATCCCAATGCCTTCTACCCTAATCATGCTCCAGACCATGACACTTCCTCCGCCAAACTTCACACTCTTTTTGGCGCAATTAACAGGCAAACTTTAACCTACTCTGCAACGAACGAACCTCCTGCCATCAGATCCGAACAAATTGAACTTAGATTCATCAATGAAGTGGAATGGCTCTATTGGTCATCCGGTGTGCAAACCGTGAAAAGTGTATTCATCCAACCGACGTGACACATTCTACTGTAAACATTGATGGCCACAATTTCAGTAATCTCTCGAGAAACTGCAGTAGCTGTCTTGAAACGCTCCTTCTTCACAATTTTACTGATACTCGATCTTCCATTTTTGAGTCCTTCCTTGGCTAACCGATTGATTTAGCAGCCTTATTCATAAGAGTTTTGTCATAGATTAACGGAATATGGTTAACTATACCTTTGGAGCGCTTCACAGTCTCTGCACTAACTATAATTGAAAGACGATCTTGGTGACGTAGCTATACGATCAGCTCGTGGACAGACGGGAGAAATGTGGCAGATTTCTTAGGCAGGTTAACAGGACAACAGCTAGCAAGAGAATGACCTAACATACACGAGCTTGAACTGAAGTTAGTTGCTATACAAATAATGCCGTTTCTCTCTACAAAAACCAAAGTGTTGGGATCATTTTGGTCACTTTAATTTTTCTAATAAATTTCTTATCTGCTGATAATTTACAGTAAAGGTAAAGAAAAACTGTTTTAACCACATGATTTTCATTTAGAGAACTAAACTTTGAACAAAACCAGATGGATCAACAAAATATTTGTTAAAACTCAATCTTAAATGAATTGGCAGATTACCTTTGCCCACCTTCATCTGAGAGGGTGAACCGTGAATTAGAAGTACAAGGAATTTCACTGAATAAAAATAAATGGTAAGAAGTTACTATGAACTACGGCGACGAACGCATAGAAATGAATAATAGATAGCTAAACGAGATACTAGGGATAGCTATAGCAACGAATCTTTGTCTAAGTTGCTCTTTTTATAAGAATCAAAATCACCAAAATTTCCAACGCGTGTTTTTTTGTAGCTTGCCTGAACAATGGCTTTAAGCATTATGCGACCAATCCAATAGAAAAAAAAAAGATTTTGTGGGCGGAGTCCGAGCATCTGGATATTATTGATATATGGTGCACATGTACGTTTCTTTAGGGAAGTGGTCGTTCATGTGTTGTTCAATCAACGTATTTGATTGATTAGATATAGAGGTTATTTTTCCAAATCGTCTATTTCGAAGCGGCACATTATTTGCAATTTGGGGGGCTGACGAAGGTTAGGGTGAATGTAATGTAATCTTTACATTTTCCATGATTATCAGATAAAGCAATTTATCTTTTTATATTAATTTTGAGAATCAGGAATCTTTAGAGAGGTAAGATGTGATTAGAGCATTTGGAAAGTGTCTGAACCGTCTCTCGTCAGAAAAGATTCAGAAAGGCATGAGCAATGGGAGATGCCACTTAGCACTCTGCAATTGGAAACATAGAACATAGGGGAGTATGCAACAGAACACCCAGCTTTTTAAGATAAGCGGAAACTGGGGGAATGAGAAAAATATGCATATATGGGTGTGTGCGTCTTTTTGTGTCTGACATATTATAATGAAAGAGAGCAGATGATTTGCCAAAGCATGGTATCCAATCCCATAGAGTTTAATACCATAAAATACATACACTAAATATTTTTCAAAATCTAGATATTCAAAGGAATCACTAGCAATGGGATATGTCATTCAAATGGTTCACCTTTGCCTATTTGTGAGTATGATACATAGTACACAAAATAAATTTTACATAGACATGGTAATAAAAGGCGTACATAAGATTATCAGATGATCATTTGAAATGTGTAACCATCCCATTAAAATCAGAATTTACAATAATTTAACCAAATAATAGAGGGATGGCCACTTATAGGTAGCACGTTCCACAGTTAATAATAATCCTTGGCAGCAACCAAGCCTTGCGTAATGAGAGTGTTATGGAAGGAAAATTAATAATAATTAGGGAATCTTCTAATTTGTGCTTCAAATTCACGATCACACGTACACTCGTTTTAAATTCATTCAAGAGCGAGATTTAATAAGTATTTTGTTGATCTATATGGTTTGTTCAAAGTTTATTTTTTCTAAATATATCCTCTGGTAAAAACAAAACAGTGCTACACGAATAGCGCTCACAAATGCAATAATATATCTGTCGCCGTAGACCGCTTTTGGGCGAGCCAGGGACCTTCTTGTGAAAGATGTAGCGAAATTTACAGGTGTGTATACTGGTGTAGTCTTACGGGGTTATCTGCAATGGCAAAAATCTTGATCTATAAGAAATTCGCGGCAGAAATTTTGTCGAAAGACGATACTAAGGGACCGGGACCGCCGAAGAGTTTCAAGGTTTGTGACCAAAAAAACATTTGCCTTCAAGACAGGAATTGATACAAGACGTCAGCGCTGGTTCTTCGGAACCCATTACTGAAAGAACACTCAACAGAGAACTACATAGAATGAACATATAGAGCAGAGTGGCACGCAAAAGGCTTTTGCTTGCAGCTGCCTACAAAGTTACCTGGCTACAGTGGGCGATAAGACACAAACATTGGAGCGTGGAGGACTGAACACGCGTTATCTGGTCAGGCGTATAACTTTTCTGTCTGTATGTGAATGATACCTTGCGTCGTGTTTATCGTATACCTCATTCATGAGGCCTTCCAGAAAGACCCCGTGGAGAGGATGGTTCAAGCTGGAAGCGGCGCTATGATGTACTGGTGGTGTTTTAATTATGCCGTAATGGGTCCTTTGGTCGATGTGTAAAACAATTTGGACCAGTATGCATACATCGAGCTGTTAGACGAACTAGTTTTGACTTTTATCCTTCAACTTAACGTAGAATGTAACATTTCAATTTCTGTCTTCCAGTATGACAACTCTCCCGTTCACTGGGATTGAACTGCGTCTAACTGGTATAATAAACATTCAGAAACAATCACACGTCTAGATTGCGCCGCAATATCAACGGATCTGAACACCATAGAAAATCTATGGGACGACCTCGAACAAGGTGCCAAGCGTCTGTACTGGCATTAGAATTAATATTGGGACGCAGAGAAGCGTCATTATCTTATTAAGCAGAAAAGCGCCGACTGACAAGGAGTTAGACAGACATCACCATAATAATTCCTCACTCAAAAGAAACAAAAAAAATGGCAAAGATCCGAGACTATTTATCCTTTAACTCCCGCACTATAATGAATCAGAAGTACTTTTAACGAGCGAAAACAATTGAGCCGAAAACTAGTCTGATAAGATGAGTCCCCTTTGTCCAAAACATACATTCAACGCATTCCTACATTAGAATTTATAGATTGATAAAAAGGAAGACATTTATAAATAAATTAGTGGAGTGGTTTGTGAAAAAGGGTGAAAATATAGGAAGTGAAAATGCGTGGAAAGAATCACAGAGAGAGGAGATAATCAGAGAAAGAGAGGAGAGAGAAGTGAAACCAAGAGGAGATATTAGAGAAAGAAGAGGGACAGATTGAGATAGGGTGTTGAGAATGAGACGAAGATTAAGAGACAGATTCAGAAATTTTGAGCGGATTGTGAGAAATTTAGACAATTTTGGAGATAGAGTGAGAGAGATTGAGACAGGAGAGAAAGTAAGATTGAGAGAGAAGTGAGAAGAAGAAGGACAAAGAGAGAGTGAGATTGAAATAGATTTAGTGAAAGAAAGTTAGGGGTAGATTGCGAAAGGGAAAGTGGGAAAGAGAGATGCAGATAAATAGATCGAAAGATATATATATATATATATATATATATATATATATATATATATATATATATATATATATATATATATATATATATGTGTGTGTGTGTGTGTGTGTGTGTGTGTGAAAAGAAATTCACAACTTGCACGTAAGTTAAAATTAGGATAAATAACACCCACAAGGAAAATTGAAAAACGATTCCGAGTGCTTTCGTCTTTATTCTAAAAAACCTCTTCATGGAATAACGTA
This sequence comes from Ceratothoa steindachneri, assembly GCA_963969495.1. Lineage (NCBI taxonomy): Eukaryota > Metazoa > Arthropoda > Malacostraca > Isopoda > Cymothoidae > Ceratothoa > Ceratothoa steindachneri. The sequence goes on from OZ018335.1 coordinate 76,893,527, forward strand.
GGTCAGGACAGACAATGTCTTAAATAGTAAGGAGTGGGGGGGGGGGAATAATACGGCTACCTGCATCAAAACCCTAACTAGGGGGTACAAATTGTGTAAACACTTTATTTAATTTGTGATTTAATATAATTAGATATGATATGGATCTAGGCTAAACAATCCAGGGCTAATATTAAAATTTGGGAAAGTATTAATAGAGATACACTCCAAAATATTTCTTGAAATGTAGTTTGTACATTTAATAACAGGTTTAGCACTATTCCAATTAATAGTATGATCCTGACTATAGATATGTAAAAATAATGCCGATTGTTGACAAAAATTACGAACATTAGTTTGGTACTGTTTAACTCTAACATTCAATTCCTTACCTTTCTGCCCATAATAGCATTTTTCACAATTATTGCAACCAATAGAATATACAACCTGAAGCAGTTTTGGCATTAAGGGGTAGGTCCGTGGGAACAATCGCGGTGCAATGGCAAGCGACTTTAAGTTCCCCTCGGCCGTCTCCCATCTTCTTTGCCAGGCAGTCCGGAGAGCTGCCCGTATTCTTGCCATGTAATCGGTGTGAGGAATAGCGAAATGTTACTCTGGTCACCGAGTCCTTGCGGACTCTCTTGAGACATCATCAATGCGGTCATTTCTCACAATCCCCACATGTTCGGCTGCCGCCCTACTTGCGGTAACCGTGCCCTTAGGGATACCGCGAACCACCGTGTGTGGAGATTCCAATGCCCCTAAGAGCACTCAGGGCGCTTTGTGAGTCGCTAGAGATGATAATTTGGTCTCCGAACCCAGCACCACGCGTTATCTCCCGCACAGAGTGGTATATTGCAACCAGCTTGGCCGTAAAGACAGACGCAGTTCCTGGTAGAGCCCCACTGACTTCCACCTGACGGGAAACAGAGTGGAAGCCAACCACATTCCTGGAAACTAGAGCCATAAATGGATGGCTCTAATTTACAGAACGCAATATTCTCTATGCTGTGGAAGCTCTGAGAGTAGAGGCGTGGCAACAAATAGTTAAATGTCGTACCTTCCAATAGGCGTCCTGGACAGAAGCAGAAGGGCCACCCACCCGACAGCTGTCCTGGCTCTCCAAGGAGTTTTCTAGCCCTAAACCCAAAGAGTTTAGAATATGACTGGCGTCTCTCGGCGACATAGGTACCATCGAAGTCGGCCACAGACGCTGTGAGAACCATTGGTGAGTGAAGGAGATCATCCAAGGTGGAGTGGAATTTTCGGTAGCCGCACTGGCACTGCGCGGAAGACAGGTGGCCTTCGCTGTCCAGGAAAAAGGTTAGTCTAACATTTACCAATTTCTCCATCAACTTACATACGCAGGAAGCTAGATAAATTGAATGGAAACCAGCCGGGGTAAAGTTATCTCTCCCCGATTTACGAAAAGTGAGCATAGTAACCATTCGAAATGAGTCTGAGAAGATTCCCTCTATCCATATCATGTTCAATAGATCTAACGGAAATGCCATGGATCACTCACCTAAGTTGTCGAAGTATGGAATACGGGACATCGTCCGGACCAGGCGCGATCTCCGCACATGAAGCGAGAGCGTAACGCAACTCACTCAACGTAAATCTGCCGTTGAAGTGTTATCCGCCTCTGTAGGTAAAGTCCAGTCGGCGAGCTTCAGGGACATCATGCCATGCAACGAATTCTGGTGGAGTAGCATTGTGGCTAGAAAGTGTTTAAATAAGCTATCGCGGACGAATCAGCCACGAACGCGTGGTAAGATATTGCGGTCCCGTTCTCGTGGAGAACTGGAGTTGGATTCTGCAAGAACTTGAACAGAATGCTTTTGACTCGCCTCCAAACCTATGCAACAGGGGTCTTGCCGTTAAGTAAAGAAACATACAGAAACCTAGCCCTAGCAAGACGAAATCCACCGAAAGTGAAATCGTTCGGGCATCACTTATAGGGCATGTAAGCATATCGCTAGTGTCTGAGGACAGTCTCGCACTCGAGCAACTACTGAGGAAGTGCACGGAGTGCAAAATGCCTACCGTTCTAGGATTATTAATACGGCATACGGTGATGAGTTTGCCCAGGAAGAACTCAACGGCTTCATCCATCGACCTAAACTCTTCGATTGGGACATAGAGTTTAGTCATTATCTTCAATCAGCCCACTTCAATCAGCACAGGAGAAGTTTTTCAAGCGTTAGTGGGCCAGAAAAGTGTAGTTGAATGGGAAAGAGGTCACTAACATGAAGGTCATCGACAAGCTCCCACCAGTATGTGCACCACGGGAGCACAGGAATAGATCGTGGCAGGAAAATGAAGCGGTTCCGACCAATGATGCGTAAGCTTATCCACATTTATGACACCTATCTCCAAATCGTCTATCAGGTTAGCAGGACCTGAACCCATAGAATTGATCATATAGCCCCCCCCCCCAAGGTGGTATCTACCGTTTAAATCCCAGAGCAGGAGAAAGGGCCTCGGCAGCCGTCTAACAACATGGCGGATATTTCTCACATCGAAAGTGGCTGAAGGTGGGATGTACGCACAAATTTACATATACCTCCTACCAGGGGTGAAGGTAGGATTAGGTTCTTGCAGGAACTACTCCAACCTTCGACATTTCCCCGTTCACGTCAACCCCTAGACACAAATTTGATTTTAAAATGTCTGTATGATGTAGTAATTAGACACAACATAATTTATAGCAACAAAATTATTTGAGAAAAAATCAGAACAGAAACTTGAAAGAAATTTAATATCATTGAGTAATGCAATAATCTGTTTTAAGTAATCAGACACTGTGTGAAAAAGAAATCAAGCTGGCCATGTCCATGTCCCTTTCTGGGTGTTAGTAAAATTGTTGATTACCAACTAAAACTAGTAGGCCTTGATGTAGGGAGATTCAGGAAAAATGGAATCACATACATTACCACACCTTCCACAGAGGTCTGTATTAGTGTAGTAGTTGTCCTCTTCTTCTGTGTAGTGGCGAGCCATTCCTTTTGTTGAGGTCGCTGCTTTTCTTCCTTTGCTCAGCCATGTTTTTACATAAGGCCGTGGATCCCACTGTCTGCATGGTGGTCCAACGCAGCTGATGAAGAGGAGATTGGTTGGCATTCTTGGTTGTGAGTTTTGTCCTGTACTCTTTAATGGTCATGCTCATTGGTCAATCTGCATTGCTTCCAGAAAGTCCTTGAGTTCACTGAGAACATCTGCCATCACCGCAAGGCTCTTCAGGAAGGTGATCGAGCACAAATTGGAGAGCAGAAATTTAAATTTAGCCGTCTCTCTGCCATCTCTGGTCTCATCCTTTGATGCCTTCCGGAAATGTTGCGCTTTTTACACTTCTCTTTTTTTCCATTCAACAAGCTTCAGCATCTGATCCGACGTTTTCACTGTTCCCTCCTTCTGCAAATAATATCTGCTATGGATTTATATCAGATATTTTTTATTACTTAGATATGTTTTACTCAATAACAATGCCACTCTACAAAGTGGTCACAGGAAGTGTTTCCTAAAATTCAAATTCCAAACATGTCATAAAAGGCCTACTATCACTGGTAACATTGGAAAAACTCACACCCGTGAGCGCTCACTTACTTAACACAACCGCTACTATCATACCTACAATGTGGACTGCCGAGCGCGTGTACATTGTAAGCAAATGTATGGAAATGCTCTAGTCTAGCGCGTTACAAAATACACTTCAACACGTAACAACAAATGAAATTCTGTTGATAGAATGAATAATACCAAAGAAATTTTTATGTACCCTCAAATTTACATTTATTTCAGAGAAATATGCTTAAAAATTGTACTAATCCTGTTGTGTGACAGGCTGCTGCATGCTCCCAAAAGCATTCCGCTGTGTACCAGTGGTATATTTCTTTCCGGAACGGCGTTCCGGACCATTACGGCTTACTTTCAACACTGCCTCCCACCCAGGTGTAACTTCACTGCCACTGCCTGAAAAGAGGTATTTATAGCAAATACTGGGTTTTTTTAAAGTTCTGGTGCACTCAATTTTTGATATTAAAAAAGGTTTACGTACGTGATAGAAAAGGTTCCACCAGAAAACTTAAAATTCTACTTTTCTAGCAAATGTCATTATAAGATATTTCCCATTGTTTGCAAGAGTTTAGAGAAGGAAGTGAAAAAAATTGAGATGTCTGCTCTCAAGCGGCCCAACATCAGTTGCATGACCTTCCTCGATGTCGCGGAGAGGCTCAAGAAATGGGAGGACTTCAAAGATCGACCTCGTTCAGACAGTCCTTAAGTTCTCGACCGTTTGGCTGTAAGAAAGTCCTTTGAAAGTTCTATGAAACTCACAATGACCGCTCGCGAAAAAGAACAATTCAGAGCCGTCTAAGAGGAGGGCGTAAGAGCTGGAAGTGCGTGGAAATGTTCTTGCTCACCGAACTTATGCGAGAACAACGTCTGGAGCGCTGTCGTCGCTTTCTCAACAACTTGAAGAGTCATGTCAATCGAATTCTCATTTTTTTTCTGATCAAAAGCCTCCACGGTCAATCTGATCATCAACAAGCAGCGTCACGGCGTAAGTAACATCAGCCAGGACTTCTCTGAGGTCCGCGACGTGTCCACGACCAAGCAGAGTTTCTCCGTAATGTTGCTGGACGTCATGGATTCGAACGACGAGAAGATGCCTCCAGTGTGGTTCGCCGTCCATTACAGGCTCCCCGAGGCCGATTACTGTAACATCTTTGCCACGAAAGTCCTGCCTCGGGTGAGAAGAATCAGGAAGAAGGCGGAGTGCGGCTTTCAGCAGGACGGTGCCTCGGCCCACATGGTCAAGCCCATGCAAGAGTGGTTGGGGTCGAACATTAACTTCTGGTCGAAGGACTTTTTTACTCCGCAGTCGCCCGAACTCAATCCTCTCGACTCTAGTGTGTAAGCGCATATCGAGAGCAAGTCGTGTAGGGTTCACCACGGCAACGTCGACGAGATGAAGCCCTCTGTCAACCGTATGCGGGCCTGCATGAGGAAGAACTTCTTTAGCAACATGTGTACTGCCTTCAGGTCTCTCTTGGATAACGCGCTCGCCATATTGATTAATAGTATAATGTAAACACATATTTATATGTTAAAACAATAAAAGCGTGTTTAACTACATCAAAACTATAATTTTACTCCTTGCTGATATCGTTGTAACGATTGTAACAGCAATTTTGTTCTACGCCTGGTGTAAATCGCGCATCCTCCGGCCGGCCGGCATTCTGTGCTGGTAGGATCGCAAAACCCTTACACCCAGGGAGAGGATGCGCTCAGCATGTTCACCTGCCCTCTGACGCATTCGCTAGAAGGCCTCCCTCCGAGAAACGGATCATCTTGGGTCTTTACTAGTCAAATTATCTAATCCTCTCTTCTAATGGAGCATATGGCTTTTGATCAACATAATGTCATCTATAAAGCAAATAAAAAGAAAGTGTTAGAAACCAACGGCCTGAAAAACGTAATTTAATCTCTGAATGAAGGGCACCGAAGTAATCGTGGCTATACTCGTGTTTTGCCGCCCGTAGACGCCTGGGGGCCGAACGGTGCGGTCTTGGCACGTTCGGTCCCCAGGCAGACTGGTACGTCATCGAAGCCCCCGCTGAAGGGGAGGAACCTTTAGTATTATATTTTTTCTTCCTTTCCAGTTCTTCTTCTTCTTGGGAGTGCACCGGCTTCTCTACACCCTTGGAAGGAACCCAAAAGCTGGACGGAGTGGCCTTAGCAAAATTATTCTTCGAAATGAGAAAGAATTTGTCTGTCAAGGACGCATCAGGCGGGGAGTAACCTCTTCTATTTGGGAGTCTTTGCGGGCTCTTACAATCTGATGGGGAGCTTACTCATGGGAAGACTCAGCTTCAGTGTCTGGAACCATGCCAAGGTTCGCCTCTATGGAAGATCTTGCCATCTGGTGCTGGGCCACCTCCGGGACCATCTTTACAACAGGTGTGGGCCTCCAACTGGCTACTCCACAAGGTGTCAGGTATTCCGATCGGGGACTCAAAGGGCCTATGGCACGTCATGAACGTCACTAGGGACGACATGCCGACCTATGTTAAGAAGAGAAGGGGAGCGGGCATGCCGGCTCCCATTAACATCAGATCGACTTAGTGTCTTGGCAATACACAAGAGACGACGGTGACTCTTACCCCTCGAAAGAAATTAAGGTAGTTCACTTTCTCCTATCGGGAAAGTCTGAGAACTAAGGCGGCAAGTCCTTTCCATCGCCGTGTTCTTGGTGGACCCCTGAGAAAGCAAAGGGCGACCCCCGCTATAAGTAGAGAGTCACTTGGAGGCACTTGAAGTTCTGGGGAAACGCCCGAACCTCTTACGATAGGAGAGGACGAAACACCCTCTCCGCTAAGAGACTCTGGCCGACCCTGAGAAAGTATATGAGACTTGCCATTAGACTAGAATCGCCCGAAGACAACTCTGCCCGAGGGAGTAAGAAAGAAGACCCCGAACCCTTATCTATTAGAGAGAAGGAAAACACCCGCGGCTAAGAGAGACTTGGGGGTCCCTGAGACAACGCATGGTGGAACCTCTTTAGAAGAGGCGGTGCTACCCAAAAGCGGCTTGAAAAGGAATATAGATGAAACTCCTCAAACGGTTAAGTATGGTGAGAGGGGAGCTTCTGCAATATGATCATTCTTAACATACTAGGTACAGCACGGGAGAGGAGAGTTGAGGAAAGAAGGTAGATGCGCTGATTTTATCTTTACTTGTAGTTGTCATATTCACTAGATTTTGGAGGTTGTTTTTAAAATTAAGAATTTGTTAGGAAAAATACATAGCTGACTCCATCCGTAAACGTTCTGTTTAGCTGGTTTAAATCAGCGAAGAGGCCACAAACCTGAAAAGGCACCGGGGGTCTGGTTTCCACTAACCACTACGGATGCCCGTTGACGCAGACAACAAGCCGGTTTTAAACAACACAGTCGGCATTTATGCACCATCTCTGTGCTCTACGTAGATGAGATACGGGTTAACCTATACGAACCATGCAGGACGTATTCTGGTAGGTCATTATCTCTTACCTCATTCCTTCTTGGTTTAAGCCTGGTCCCGTGGACCGAACAACGACTGCGGAGTTTCCATCCCCCCCTTCTTGTCAGTTAACCAGGGTCAGTCTCAAAGACTAGTTGCGAGCCCGGATTCGAGCTCGAAGGACCATGTCTATCTCGTTGAACCAAATTCTTTGAAGGAAAGGAGGATAGGTGTTACAGAGAGGAAGAAAGTAGGTGTTGCCCGAAAGCGGAAAGGAGCCTAAGCTGGGGCCGGACTGAGCACTGAGTCCCCTCAACAAGACGACTAAGAAGCAGCTCATCCTCGAGCTAGTCCCTGGTTATCAAACCGAACTTTTAGTTGAGTTGTTCAAGTTCCACTTACTCTCGTCAGAGAGACTCCTCCTATCCTGGTTCATCCTAAAGTCCAGGGATAGTCCTCGCCCTTGAAGAAGACCCCACCCCCCCTCGAACCCGTTACCTGGTGGTCACACCAAACTCTAAGTTAACTTGGTTTAGGAACCAAGTTCAACTGATTCTCGTCAGAGAACACCCCCCCCCTCTCCTGGTGTAGCACAAAGCACGTGATAGTCCTCGACTTTGAGGACTTCTGAAACGAAGAAGAAAAAGCTCCCCCTCGAGCCCGTTACCCGGTGGTCATATTAAACTCTAAGTTAACTTGGTTTAGGAACCAAGTTCAACTGATTCTCGTCAGAGAACCCCTGTCCCCCCCACTATCCTGGTGTAGCACAAAGCACCGTGATAGTCCTCGACCTTGAGGACTTCTAAAACAAAGAAGAAAAAGTTCCTCCTCGATCCCGTTACCCGGTGGTCACACCGAACTCTAAGTTAACTTGGTTTAAGAACCAAGTTCAACTTACTCTCGTCAGAGAGACCCCCGCCTATCATGGCGCATCCTAAATCACCGTGATAGTTCTCGCACTTGAAGAAGACCCCCCCCGAATACAGTGTACCCCCTCATCTGCTACACTCGCCAAAGTCCCTTGTGACAGCCAAGTCATCCCGTCCACCGCCAACCATCTGGTCGAGACACGCGTAAAATAACCCACCGGATTTCTGAGGTGTCTGGGCTCATTGAGTTCAAGGTCTGACTCAAAACACACCGCCAGAGCAACCAAGGTATTTAAACTCCAGTAGAGACAATTAGCCTATTTCTTTTATATTGAAGTGAGTAGCGAGTTAACCAACCTTATAGGGTCAAGTTAAAAAGCCTTACTTAAAAACTTATTGAAGTCATTATTGTGTACTTAAATTCGTAGTATTTATAGTATTTATGTGGTTCATGTTTTTTTGTGTAGTAAATTGTTAAATTTAAAATATGTGTATTTTGGGATAATTCCTGTGCATTTCACTAAATCCTTAAGTGTTTGAGACCGGACATTTCTTAAAACAACAAAAATAGCATTCTTCGACAAAAGTATTCTTCGACATGGCAAGTTTTAAGTATCTAGGATACATTGTGAGTGATAGTGGTGCAGATGAAGGTTCTAACTGCGAAATGGGAGAGTAAACTACAGAGGAGTATGCTGGTACCAACTATTGTGTATGGGAGTGAGACGATGGCATGGAAGGAGATGGAAAGTTTTCGAGTGAGAGCAATGCGAATGGACAACTTAAGAGAAATGATTGGGTGTTCAAAAGGTAGATAAGGTGAAGAACGAATGTGTAAGATCGTTTATGGTGTGAAGAATGGTGTGAGTGAGGTTGAATGAAAGTGTTCTGAAGTGATTGGAACATGTAGCAAGAGTGCATGATGAAGAGGAAACATGAGTACCTGGATATGAGTAGGGTCGGAAGATCGCGTATAAAAGGTGGGTTGATTACGTGAAGGAAAATATCCAACTCTTCATATGTATATCTTTTATTTCATTTTTAAGCTGCTTCTATTTGTGTATTTCCTACCCCCACCGCAATATATCTACCACTCCTCTCGAACGTCCAACAACTGAGTCTAATTTGGGGGCACATAGAAATAAATTACAGTGAGGTCCCGCCAACCGATATCATTTCATGCCTTCGATTCATTACGGCTCAATTTTGTCCTAGGTCGAGTCTGAATTTCTAACTCTTCACGAAGGACTTGTAATTCAGTCAATTCAAGTGTATAAAGGTTTAGAAAATAAAATAAATTGTTTTACTCATACTCATCCATCTTAGAGATCAAATAGAAGGCTAGAGATGAGGGTACTGGGTGGCCTGCGTTATTGTTCAGAAGTGGAAGTTCCCAAATTAACATTTAGGGAAGTCAGTCAATGGTGGTTTGTTTTATCTTCTGCATCTGAATCTTTAAGTATGTACGATGTCGTAGGTCAAGTTAGATTTTCTGACCTCCGCTTGCTTCCTTTGACTCGGAACTGAACGTGGCAAGCCCGCAAGAGACTCTGCGATTGGGCTTTGCCCTGAATAATGCACTTTAAACGTGGGTTGCATTAAATCGAGCAGGAGTAACTATTTTCCTCGGCCAAATTAAATCAACTAACTTGGAGGTTCTGGATATCAAACTGGATGAAACAAACCGACTAATGTGCAAACAAAATAAAATAATGGATACAACATAGAAATACAAAAGAACTAAATGGGTTAAAGGCTTACACACGTCAGCTCCAGGCGGGAGCTGTGAGCAGGTAAACACAAACGTACACAACCGACAAAAGGGAAACTACCTTTCTGGGTCGATTTTTGTACTAGAGAGAAGGGATTGGGGGGGGAGGAGGTATGAGCGTCGAGCTCGATTGCTTTTTCAACGGCAAGGTTGGGTTTGCATTTGGCCGATTAGTACTCTGCCTCCTTAAAATTATGAAGAAGAATACATGTGTCTTCTAACAACAACTGATAGCCTCGAAAGGAAGGATCGAGGGAGTATTTCACCATGGAGAAGCTAAGTCGACTACAGAAGTGTACGAATCTCCTCGTTCCTAGTTCTTCTTTCTTCTTATTTAATTTTATTGTCTTAGGGCTCTTGGGGTAAGGGAGGCCGTGAGAAAGAATTTTTCTGCGTCGCGTCCTCTTTGGCAAAATACTAATCTTACCCAGGTCAATGCTCAACTATTTATACGGGCCCGCCGTATATCAAACGGAGGTTACCTCAAAAAGAAGCCGATCGCGGGTTCTTTCCGTCTTACCAGTCTCTCTCTCTCTCTCTCTCTCAACACTATATATATATCATCTCTCAAAGTGCCACGAGAGAGTGATGAAAATGAATGCAATAAACCACATTGAAAGAGAAAACGGAATAATTTTTCCTACATTAATATTTATTACCTTTTTTCGAAAAAATCTGTGCAGGGAATCGATTCGAACCATGCACACTGAGGCAGCGAGCACCGCTTTGGTTCTCGAGGCAGCGAGCACCGCTTGGTTCTCTGCGAAGCATAGTTTACTAACTGCATACTTTTAACTGTGATCAAAACGGTGCTCGCTGCCTCAGTGTCCATGGTTCGAATCGCTTCCCTGCAGGGACCTTTTCGAAAAAGGTAATAAATATTACTGTAAGAAAAATTGTTTCCGTTTTCTTTTTCAATGTGGTTTATTGCAATCATCTTCATCATTCTCTCGCGCTACTTTGAGAGATATTATATATATATATATATATATATATATATATATATATATATATATATATATATGATCTCCTTTTCTCTCATCTTTAACATCTCCTTCCCCCTAAAGATGGAAATTCCGGAAAGAAGTTACATCGAATAATAACAAAAAGGGGGTATACATCGTAATTTCGAAACAACAAACAGAAAAAAATAAGAATACATGGCACTCAATTAAAAAAAATACAAAACAACAAAATCCACATAGAAAGACTGAGGAGTACATATGTATAAGGATTCTCATTACAAAAAAATAATTGATAATAACCACAATTATCGGGCCATAGCAATATAAAGTTAGCACAATCAGTCTACTATACAAAAAAAAGGTACATGTTCCCTTAAACTAAATGGAAATATTGCCTGATCATATGTAAAAAAAAAAAATCCATCTTAATAATTAGAAAAATTTACTGTCAATCATGATCAGGTCGAAGAGGAATTCAATGGATTCCTGCTTAAGCTATTGGCTATATAGTTATCGGAGCCTTTAATATACAGGATCCTAAATTGAAATTCTTGTAAAAACAAACTACAACTCATTAGACGATCATTATTGTTTTTTTACATTTCAGAGATATGGCAAGGGTTTATGGTGAGTTTCTATTGCAAACTCTTTCCCTACCCAAAACATTTTAAACTTAAGAATCTTCCAAATTATCGCGAGAGCTTCTCGCTCAATCACAGCGTAGTTCATTTTGCGGGGTAAAAATTTCCGACTTGCATATGCGATGGGAAAGCTCTCATCATTTTCACGGTACTGCACTAGAACACAGCCTATTCCCTCGTTGCTGGCATTTGATCGAATGCCAAACAGTTCATCGAGATTGAGCAAACGTAATATGGGCCCCCGACGCGAATTTGGCCTTGAGTTAATTAAAATTCTTAACCCAGAGCGGGTTCCATACGAGGCACCCGGGGCCTTATTTTAAAAAAGTTCACACAAGGGAGCGGAGAGTGAGGCGAAATTCTGAATAAAGCGTCTGTAAAAGGACGCGGAACCCATAAAGGATTTTAATTGCTTCTTGTTCGCGGGCAGAGGCATTTCAACAATGGCTCGAATTTTATCCTCCTGGGGAGCTAGCCAGTTATTTCCAATACGGAATCCTAAATAGTCAATTGTACTGTAGGAGAAATGACAATTACTGGGACCGATATTTAGATTATGCATTCGAAATCATAGCAAAAGTGATTGTACACAGTCAGGTGCTGATTCCATTCATTCATAGCCACATACATATTATCAAAATAGAATGATATATTTGGTAATCCATCTAATATCCTTCTCATCATCCGATTATAATTACTGCATGCAGTGACAAGACCAAAGGAGAATTTTTCTAAATTGCATCAGCCCCTTTTCAGTTGGGAAAGCAATGTATTTTTTGACCTCTTCTCGTAGCGGAATTTAATAATAAGCCTTGCCCAAATCCAGCTCTGTTATGAATTTTGCTTTCTCAAACAGATGAAGATTCTGGCCAATAAGGGAGATCGGTTCTGCATCGAAACTAAACTTAATTTCCTAAAATCGATGCACATCCAGTATGATCCATCCGGTTTCTTAATCATAACAACCACAGAGCAATAATCTGATTTTGACGGTTCTATTATTTTTTAATTCAACAGCTTGTCAACCTCAGCATAAAATACTTCTTTTATATGTATTGGCAGCGGATACGGTTTAGATCGGACGGGTTCTTGGGTGGTTAAATAGATATTGGGTTTAAATTGGGCTGCACGACCAATAATTTCCGAAATGACGTCACTGAATTGCTTCAGGAGCGCTTGTAGATATGTTTTCTGAAGAGGCGACAGCTGGTTGCTGACTTTTAGTTCGTCCGACGAGGATTCAGTTGCGTCTGGCAAGACGTGTAGGAGGTATTCACTGTCTTGCTCTATGCAGGCAACTTGTACTACACTTAGGGGGTCTATAGGATAATTAGCATCCATAGGTGATTCCTCATCTATAGCCACAATCTGGTTAGCCCATGCGCGTCGGTGATACTTCTTGAGAAGATTTACGTGGAAAAGTTCCTTCCTGTTGACGTTATAATCAAATAATCGATGGGGTCGCGTTTCTCGATCACTTGATACGAGCTCTTGAATTGGCTCAGTAATTTGTTGTTTTCAGTTGGGAGCTACAACAAAACTTCCTCACCTGGCTTAAATTTTCTATCATCAGATTTTAGTCGAAGTAAGTCTTATACAGAGGTGGGCGCGATTCGAAGAAATTGAAGTCCGATTAGCGATTACGGATTCGCCAGATCGTCAAGTTCGATTCGATTATCTGGTTTGGGTGCGAAAAATCTAAGTCCGATTAGCGATTATCCGATTCGATTGAATTTTTTTAAATGCGGTTTAATATTTTTAAAAGCGATTCAATGTTTTTAAAGCGATTTTCAATGTTTCTAAATGAAATTTAAGGCTTTTTTCATCCTAAAAAGGCTATTTCTAACTAATACAAAGAAAAAAAACATGCTTTTAAGATAAAAATAAACATTTTATTGTAATTAAATTATAATATAACAAAAATTAAACTATACACTACATACTACACAAAATACACACAGAAAATACTAATATATTCTCTCAGAAAAAAGATAGGGTCAACTAACAACTTTGTTCCATATATACCTCATAATATTTAAAGTTTTCCACTCTACTCTACTCTAAGCTCACCAGCTTAGTCCTTGTCTTCCTCCTCCACCTCGTTGACCTTCTTGAGGAGGTGGAGGTTACCCTTCATGAAGACGAGGGCCTCGAAGTTCGGTGCAGCGAGGGCCGCCCTCTAAGGCCGGAGGATGTCCGACCCATAACTGAACACGCGCTCGACCGAGGCCCTGTGGGCGTACGCTCACATGGCCTTATTGTGTTCATTATCTGTCTCTGAGGCAGGCTTCGAGCAGCCAATGAAGGACTTAAGCAAAATTAGAAGTTTTAGAATAAATTTAAATTACAAGATTTTTTTATTCATCATATCATTTTTTTATCAGTGTATGAGACATATAAATTGTTAAAACATGTCTAAGAAGTAACAGTTTAAACCATCTATATTCAATGTAATGAATTTATTAATATTATTCAATCATTCAGTGTCTAAACTGAGTTTCACAGTTTTAAAATTAAAACACTTAAAAATAAAAAATATATCTATACTTTAACTTGAAAAATGAAAATTACTCACCCATAGTACAGGTCGAGGCACTTCTTCTGCGAGAACTTCTCCTTGAAACTCTCCTCGATCCTGGTCGTGGCCGCGTCCTAGGAAGACTTGTGGCAGCCGCGTTTGCTGTCGCCCTCGAGAGCTGCCTTGAGGTCGTGGACTTGACCAGGGTAGTGTATCTAAAAAGTAAAAACAAAAATAAATTAAAATTCATATAATAATGTGAGGGTATGGAATGTACATACTCACATCTCGCCAGACAATCGTGGGAACGAAAGAAATTGTCGTTTGAGTTGACCTTCGTCTCCTCTCCCCCCTCTTTCCCCCAACTTGCGACAGGAAGTCTGACGGAAGAAGGCCCATCTCACAGAGAAGCCTAAATTCTATTTGCCTTCTTTATGATACCATGGGGATTATCCAGAAGGCGCTGCGATAAGCGAATTGTCGTGAATGGAATCTCGCTCTCGATTTCCCACAATCCTCGGTATAAATAATAACGCCGTTCATCCCTCTGGAGCAGTTTCCCAAACGAACTCACGTAACGCGTAACTCTCACGTTGAACGAGAGTCGTTGCCGTAACGTATCGACTGTCAACGCGCCGCCGAGACAACTTGGTCGCTGTCTCAAAAGTGTTCCTGAAGTAAATCCCGCCCCGCAGAGTCTGTGTCTAGAAGAATACGCTCTGTTGCTCAGCGTAACTTGAGAAAGAAAAGGAACATCCAAATAGTAACTGGACGTTACTATTTGTTAGTGTCACATCCAGTTAGGAGTGAACTAACCGGAACGGAAGCCAGCAGCCCCGAACCCGCCGTCTTATCCCCCCTCTCCCCGAGAACTTGTGTTAACGCCACCCGAACCACCCCTTCTGGATCTGAGTATTCGTCTCTCCAATCCATCACAATTCATGGTAATCTGTAAACCAAGTGTTCCTCTATTCTTGAATTACCTATTTAATTAACAGTGATTGATACTTCCATTGAGTCATTATAAATCTAGACACTTAACGTCAGTGTTTAATATTTAATCCTTAATTTTGCCCGCTTAACTATTGCTAATTATTATATTTGTGTAGAGTAAAGTTTATTTTTTGTACGCGTGTTTATTTGTGGCTCCTTCCTTTTGACGGACCCTTGGCAAGACTTTAATTAAGAATCCCTTCGGCTAATTTATTCAACCGGTATTATGCACTCTTAGAATTCAACAATCACAAACCTCCCCCCCCAGTAACAAGTGGGACTTTTATAGTGAGAATCCTGGCTACGGCACAACCCGCCTCTAACCAGCTTTCGCACGTTCAGTAGGAATTAAAGCCTATTTATATATATATATATATATATATATATATATATATATATATATATATATATATATATATATATATATGATCGTAGATTGAGTCATAAGGTCAATACCATCGACTTAACAAAAGCGGTGTGTCCAGATCAAGGACTAGAATAATTATTGACCAGACTATGAGCAATTCGACGACAAATAAAAACTAAAAGTGAATCCCTAACTTTTAGCCTGTGTAGTCTGTGTCAAAAAATTATGAATCCTGGTTAAAAAAGTCTCTAAATAAATTATTAAATATAATAAATTTAAAGTCACCTTCAGGTTTGAAGTTGTTCCCTGCTGAATTTTGAATGACTTTGAGCACTTGTTACAGGTAGCCTTGTCGTTTTCCACGACCTTGAAGAACAGGGCGATGTGCCTCCAACTGTTCTCCTGGCTGAGCCTGGAGCTGTCTGTCTCTATTGTGGCTTTGCTCTCAGCCGACTCGTTCGAGTCCAGTGACATCCTGCTCTCGTTGCGCGAGAGCGGAAGGGTTAGGGTGTCCTCTACGACCCCCCCCTCCCCCATTATGTTGTCGTTAACCCGCCGCTTGGTCGCTGTGCTTGGGAGCCCAGGGACTTCTGGTTTGCGGCGTTGGCGTTCCTGTTCCTGGGTTGAAGAGTCAGAAATCTCTCCATACTGGATGTAACGGACGCGTCTTCGTCCGCTATCAAATGTGTGAATAAAACTCCGTCTTGACAAGGCTACTTCTTTTGCACGCGCTAAATTCTGTACAAAAAATAAGTATTTAGAAACAAAATTACGAAACGCACAAATAAATGCTAAGTTGAATGTACAAATAAATGCTAACTAGCAACAAGCAAGTGCGCACAAGTAAGAAGCCGGTGCACACGAATACATGATGAAACTTGTATGAACTGGCTAATTCACGAACTCTAAGCTTGATTTATCGTGTTTATGAAACTAATAGTCTAGATATGATCATATGAATACCATTAGAACGAAATAGAAATACTAAATGCAAATATTAATGGTACAACTTACAGCCGTTAGGGTCCGCAAGAGCAGGAAAATGAAAACAGAAGAAATACTTCGAAGCGTTCACAAGTGTGGCAAGGCAGCAGCGTAGCAGCAGCTTTCTCTCACGACGACTGGCTCTAAAATGGTGCAGCGCGTCACTTAACCGATATGAGACGCGTACGAAAAACCAAAACTAAACACGTATTATACCTACTTTATACTTTTAAAATATAACCTTTTTATTATATATGATTTAATAATTAATCATGATATTTTACGGATTATATTATAGAGAAATACGAAAGTGTGAATAGAATAGAATAAAACGAAAAAATATTTACTTGAGAAAAATATAGAAAAATTTATTAAGAAACTGCTATTGCGAAAAAACAAAGACGACGTCGACCCGGATTAATCGCAAATCGCTTTAAATTTTCGGCAAACCGATTGCGATTATCCGATTCGAAAAAGCTAGTCCGATTACTCGATTAATTGGACTTCCGAATCGGACCGGCCACTTCTAGTTTTATATTTATCCAGGTTAACATCTGCATTTTGATACGCTATTTCGGCGCATTTCTCAAACCTCCGTCATAATTCGAGCAGATACGAGTGCGAAGATTGGATTTTCTGATCCAGTTTTTGATTTGTAAATAGCTCCTTCAAAATGCTCAAGGGGCCTCGTACATTCCTTCCGTATGGTAATTCAAAAGGATCGAAACCCAAGGTGCGATGGATAATTTCTCTATACGCAAAGAGAGCTACCGGAAGATATATGTGCCATTCCCTTGGCTGTTCGGCACATGATTTCTTCAGAATGTCTTTGAGACTGCCATTTACCCTTTCGCACATTTCATTTCCGGCTGGGTCGAACGGAGTCGTAAACAAGGGTTTTATCATGAGCATCTTGCACAAATATTCCATCAATTTGGACGTAAATTGGCAGGAACGATCCGACAATATCTCTTTCGGCAGCCTAACACTGGATAAAATAGTGATGAGTGCTTCGGCACAAGAGATATTGTCAATCTTCTTAAGTGGCACAGCCTCGGGAAATCTGGTGGAAAAATCGACCAGAGTTAAAACATATCTATGGCCCTCACTTGGAAGTGGTGAATCGGCCCAATCAAGTCAATGGCCACTTGGGAGAAGGGTTCGGGATTATTGGGCCCTTCTGTAAGGGCGCAGGGACTCGCCCTCTAATCGCAGTCTTCTGGCAAATGTCGCGCGAACGACAGTAACGCAGGATTTCGTCCGATGCACCTGGCGAATAGAAATATTTAAAGACTTATTGTGCCATCTTAGAGTGGCTAAAATAACCCGAGAAGAGACTATGGTGGGAATCTGAGTTATTGTCTGCTGCGCACACGCGGTAAAGGAGGTCATCCTTAACAATGAAAGAGGTTATCTTGTTACCCCTAATAGACTCTCGCGTTGTAGCGGGCCGAAAAATTTAGACTAACCCCAATCGATCCAACCCGCTTCCTACACTAATCCGGACGTGAGAAATCGAAGGAGAATGAAACGGATTGTATGTACAGTCCTTTACTAACAAAAAAATACAACATTTCAAAAATATAGATTGATATATTAGAGATCTCTTTCATATTCACACACAAAATATAGCTAAATTTCCTTTATACCCGCAATAAAAAAACAAAACAAATCCTACTTACAAATCCTATTAATTGATCCTAAGTAACATTAAAAAAATCAACAGCTAAAAAATTGATCCGGACTATAACAGTCAATACATAGTTTACAAAAAAAAGAGAAGGCCTCACGTGGTACAAAGAGGGTGGGGGAGGGGACGTCCAGCCACCTACCACTCGAGAGAGCAAAATGCCTACGTCTTCCAAACACTTGGCGCCTCTGCGCTTGATGGAAGATAAGTGATCTTATCACTCTTGCGTGGCTATTCTAAGCCCTCTTTCATTTACAATACTAATAGGGCTCTTCGTTAAATTTACCTAAGACAAGTAATATTTTGTTTGCTATATAAATGTGTGCTAGACTAAGTCCTTTCCAGAATATGGCGTCTGGAAAAAACAAAAAGCATGGTAATTTATTTATACATAAAATAACCAAAAAACAAAACAAACCCATTCCCATTAACATACACACATTCTTACAGAAGGAGGGAGAGTGTATTGGGAAAAAGGGTGGGAGAATGGCCCCTTATACACACACTCACATTCACTCCACTACACCCCTCCTTCTTTAAGCCATTCGACCACAGTCACTAACAATACACTTTCATTCCTTACTCACAGTACCTTTTATACTCAATCGAACCCTTCTGCACTTATTCACACTCGTCTACTGGTCCCTGGCTACGCTTAGCAATCAGTCGGGGTTGTTCATCAGTCTTCCTGTCAGTCTCATCGTCACTATTAATTATCTCGTCAACCATACTCTTAGCCCTCATTACCAGTTCTCCCATCTCACGACAGAATTCTTTCATACTCTTCCGTTCAGAACCTTTACTCTTCATACCCCCATTCATCAGCTCCTCACTCACAGCTCTCATCCAACTTAAGGTACACTCTTGCGAAACAGAAAGGTCACTCATATCCCCTGTATTCTCAACAGGCATACCAGAAACCTGAAAAATCATCCACTTCATCATTCACTACATCAAACTCACCCCCAACCTTACCATTCATAAAAGCCGAAAAATCAGACACACTAGGTTCATTCAGCCCAAACACACTATCATTCATACTGTTCCACAAACCAAAAAAATCAGGCACAGGCAGCTCACTCACTCGTCTACTTATACCAGCCAAATCACTCACCTGCTTACGCAAAAACTCAATCTCCCTTTCAAGATCCCCCATACCAGAAAGACTCTGCTCAGATTGACTTTATTCGTACTTGCATTCCTCCTTTCACTCTTCTTTGTACGCTTTCTGCTCCTCGAGACTAAGACTAGCTCTTTCCCAGACAGATCCATACTATCACATTCAATCTCATCATCATGCACTTTACCTCTCTCTCTACACAGTCCATACACCGGATGGCTCACCAAGTAGTCAGGAGGTTCTCTCCATTTCCTTAACTGACTCTGATGAGCCCGCACTCTCTCAGTCATACCGTCATTCAAACTCTGCAAAACATACGTCACCCCATTTTCCCAAACTCTCACAACTCTATAAGGTCCATCAAACTTCTCACTCATCTTTGATACATTCCACCTACCCTTCACTTCTTTCACCTTCAATACTTTTGCACCCAATTCAAAAGAACGGAACCTTTCATGTGTCTCACACCATACACTCTGCTCACTTTCACTCAAACGAAACCTATCTTTCACTTGCCTTTTAAAATTCATTACAAACTGACATGGGGACATTCTAGTTGCACTATGCACAGTTGAATTATACGCCCACAACACTCTCCCCAGACATACATCCCAGTCATTCACTGTCGTACTCATCATTCTCAACATCTCCCACAAGGTTCTTATGGTACATTCAGCCAATCCATTTGAAGACGGTACATAGGGAGTTGTTCTCACATGCTCCACACCATTCTCTCTCAACATTTGGTCAAACACTTCTCCTACAAATTCAGGCCCAATATCACTCAGACATCTTCTAGGCTCCCATACACACATAGGAAAAACAACTGCTCAAACACACGCGCAACAGTCACACTCCTTTTATCTCTCACAGGCGCTGCATACACAAACTTACTTTTATGATCAACCATCACAACCATACCAACATTCCCAGCACTCATACGCGGCAAAGACGCACAATCAATCACTACCAATTCAAACGGTTCTTTCGCATCAACTTTCAACATCGGTGGTTTCACTTGCACACCTTGCACCTTTTGCTTCTGGCACCTTTTAACCGTAGTTGCAGCATCATTCACAACAGTTCTCAGAAACGGATGGAACACACGCTCCTTCATACACTCCCACAGCTTAAACTTACCCATATGCCCATAATTATCATGCACAACCTTTACCAGACCAATCATACCAACTAAGGACATCACAGGTACATACATATCATCACCATCCTTCACATGCCTCAAAAAATATACAAAATCCATAAAAACAACAAAATCCTTAGCATACCTTTTAAAATCACTTAAACACTCTGGCCATTCATTCAAATCAACACGCGTCATTACACACTTCTTCAACTCACTAACAAAAGGACACATCTCTTGCATCTCTAGAATATCATCATCACTTAAAATCTCATTCTCATCATACCACAAAATTTGACAACATTCTTCGCACACTCATTCAACCTCATCACCTCACATTCACCTTTCATAAGACAATCCTTATCAGCATCCAAAGACAAATCATTCAATCTCAAAGTTTACACCAAGAAAGAAACAACACGGCATTTGCTCATCTTTCAGAATCACAAAGTCATACTTCACATTCACACCATTACCAAAACTCACTTTCAGACTAACCTGTTCCCATGCCACTATCATGCCATTCCCTAATCTACTTATCCGTAACTTCGCAGGTTTATGCTCGCAACATCTAAACTCTTCATACTTACTCAGAATCCTCTCATTCACTAAAGACACTTGCGCTCCAGTCTCAATCAAAACACAGAAAAACCTTTCACTAATTTTCACTCTCGCTTCCATCATATCAGGTCCACCATGTTCGAAATTAACAGAAGGAACAAGCACACCAACATCAGCACTGACATCCACACCATCATCAACTCCCACATCATCACTCACCACACACTCATCTTCATCCATAAAATCATTCTTCTCTCTCATATATGAACACTTTTTAATCACCCAATTGTAGTGCACACCACTCAAGCATTGCAGATGTACTACATTAGGATTCAAATCCTTCATCTTCTCATCCTTGTACACAATCAGCCTCTCACCCCTAAAGTGCACATAAACAATCACTCCATACAAACGACTCACTACAATCAACACTTCTTGAAATGGCGGGACCCCTTGCATACACTTGGCTCTCAATTATTTCATGAAGTTCCGCACCTTTGCCACACCAATGCCTTCAGGCTTCCTACATACTTTATTCATTGCCTCCTTCCTTAAGTCATCCACACTATCGGGCACTCTCACATCTATTCCATCACTCTTCAAATCTTGCAAACCATTCCATACACTCTCAAACAAGGAATCACCACCACCCTTAAACTACTTTCCATTCATAATCCCTTTCGGCAAATACTCAGAATCACTCACTCAACACACTTTTTCATCATTTGTATCAGGATACCTTGACATCAAATCAGCCACTCCATTCCGTTCACCAGGCACATACTCAATCACATAGTCAAAGTCACTCAAATCTTCTAAAGTCCTTACAATCCTACTATCGGCCCACTTCATACGCTGCAGATACACATGAGGTTGATGATGTTTTGATCACAAACCTCACACCATACAAAAATGGACCAACACTTTCAAACAATATCTTATCGCAGCCAACTCTCGCTCCACAGTCGAATACTTTCGTTCTGCAACATTCATAGCCTTGGATACATACCCAATTATTCGCCTGACATTCTCTCCATTCAAACGCTGCTCTTGCATCAGAAAACCTCCCATACAATACCCACTTGCATCTGTATACAATTCAAGCATTTTAGCATTTACACTATAATCTGGGTAAGCCAATTCAACATCTTCAGCCGCTGCCTCTTTCAGTCTCTCATACGCCTCATTCATCCCTATCATTCCACCTGACAACCGTACTACTTTTCTTGCCCATCCACTCAGTCAGAGGCTTACTCACACCAGAACAATCACGTATAAACTTTCGCTGGAACTCAATCAAACCCCAAAACGACTTCAGTTGCTTCACAGTCACCGGTTTCGGAAACATTCGCCCCTTCTCAACATACTTCGGCGACTTTCGTAACCCATTTTCACTCACCATATGCCCAAGGAATTCCACTTCTTTCGCAAACCATTCACACTTCGCCACTTTCACCTTCACACCAACACTCTCCAACGTTCTCAACACATCATTCACCAATCTCATATGCTCCTCAAAAGTCTCAGTCATAATCAAAATATCATCTATAAACGCAATCAGATTCTTGCTTGCAAACTTACTCAACACAACATTCATTGCCCGCTGGAAGGTTCCGGGAGCATTAGCCAACCCAAAGCTGAGGTTCCGGAACTGGTAATGCCTCTTTGTGGAAGAGAAGGCAGTTACTGGCCGGCTCTCCTCAGCAATAGGCATCTGGTAATACCCCCGTACCAGATCCAGCTTCGTAAACCACTCCATCCCATGCATACTATACACACACTCAGATACCACACACATCGGAAACCTTTCTTTCACAGTCCTTTCATTCACCTTTCGATAATCCACACACAGACGCGATCTTCCATCCGGCTTACGTACAGGCACAATTGGACTAGTCCATGCACTCTCACTCTCTTCAATCACCCCCAATTGCTCCAATTCCAAACACTGCTCCTCAATCTCATCAGCAACCGGACGCGGGAAATGCCTTGGCCGCTGATAGATTGGGAAGTCCTCCTTCAGGACAATCTTGAATTCCGGGAGCTTTGCAACCCCGAAATCCAGATCACCCTTACTGAGGGTACATCTCCGACTTGGATACCCCTCACCTGTCCCTTCACCCTATAGTCCGCCTGCACACATACAAAAGGATCATTCATTCTCATCAAGCCATCAAACACATAAGCAACACGCCTTACCTTATAATATGCATCCTTTCCATCCAATATCACAGTGGTCTCACCCACATTCAAACTAACATCCTTACTCCAACTCACTCTAACAGACACCCTTTTTCCCTTCACAAGCATTACATTCTCCATAGCAGTCACCTCAATACCAGTAAACGTAATCTTCAAAACGCTACCATCTTTTCCTACATATAACTTATACACCCCATTTTTACCAATCTTTCCCTCAATCTGATCACTTGCAAGATGCACAGTTATACGATTCATTTTCATAAAATCATAGCCCAAAATCACACCATACTCACTACTCACCTTATCAATCACAGAGAATTCACATTTATTCATCAACATACCATGCATTCGAACAGCTGACCTTATCATTCCAATAACAGGCACTCTCCTATTACCAATACCTACCAAACTACCATTGCACTCAGACAGGAGGGCTTTCCCGCTAACCTTGTCATACACATCTTTATACACCAAGCTCGCCTTGCATCCATAATCTATTAAAGCCAAACACTCAATTCCATTCAATTCCACATTCACACTCAGAAACTCATACTTCCTACCAGACAGCACTTTCACACTAGACAGACTTACCAACACATTACTCACACTCATGCACCCAGAGGATACTTCAGCAAGTACCTTCTTACAATTCAGTTTCCCGCTTCAGACTTTCCATTCACACCTTGCGCTCTCAGTCTAATCCAACACTTTTCACTTGAATTTCCTTCCATCGCACAATAGCTACATACATTCCTCTGGTCACGACACATCCTCGCATAATGACCAGCCTTTCCACAATTTCCACAAGCATACTTCATACTTTACCCAGCAGTTGCTCCACCATTCAACCTCGGACAATCTTTCTTCAAATGGCCTCTTTCTTTACACTCGAAGCACTCTTTCACACTTTCATGGCAATCCTTTATCATATGCCCATTCTTATTACACCCAAAACATGCACCAGACATCCACCTACATTCTGCCAACATATGACATTTCCTTCCACACTGACGACATTCCACAATCTTTCTCCAACCATTCGGTCTATCATTTGCTGAGACATACCTCGGTTTCTATCTCATATACCCGTTCCTATGCTTGACATTCATCTATCCCCTTCCATTCGACCACCCTCCATTTACCCATCCATTCTGCCGGCCCAGGAAGTTCGACATCACTCCAGCTGGTGCAGCCTTCAGGGCATCCCTGTAGCTGACATACTGCTGGAGTGGATGAAAGCTCTTGGGCTTCTTACCCCCAACATTCACACTGTACCATCCATCCTCTTCTAGATCGCTTTCATAATCAAATCGTCCATCTTCTAACAGCTCCAACACATCCTTCAACATCAACCGTTCACCTGTCAGTCTCATTCTCTTCTTTCTCTTTCCACTCAGCCATTCACTCACCTTTCGCGGGATCGTGTCCAAAAACTTCCTCATCAGTGGTTTACATTCATTCACATCATCATCACCATACCTCTTTCTCGCCATACTCTCAAGCATATGTGCATACATGTTCACACTTTCACTCTTTCCCATTCGAGCCTTCTCAAATTCATTCACCTTTTTATACTTCACACTCTCTTTCATTCGTTTCACCTGCCCAATCAATTTCTCCTTCACCACATCGTACCTCGGTTCCCCCACACTTGTAATCACGCGGAAAAACTCCAATACTTTTCCCTCCAAACATTCCCCCAAAACATTCATCCAGTATCCCTTATTCTCCGGGTACTTACAATATCGCTTAAATTCCCCGAAGAATTCTTTCACACTTTTCCCACCATGTAACCTAAATCTATCTATCTTTGGCACTTCCCTTATCAAAATACCCTTTCTCACATTCACTTCACTCTCACTTGAGCTGCCTTCACTCTCACTCATATCAATCATACCATCACTCTCTCCTTTATCCGAGTTCAATGAGTCCACACTCTTGCCTCTTACCTTCCTATCCTTTCCCTTTGCACCACTCTTCCTTCTTCTCTTGCGTTCAACTCTCTTCCATTCTCCGTCCTTCCTATCACTCATAATCACCCTATCCTCTCTAGACTCGCACACACTCCCATTGATCCCATTAGTCTTATCCCCTTCAGTCGGAGCAGATGTCAAGGTCGAGGGTCCTCGGGCCGGTCCTGACCCCTTTATCATGTCATACAAGTCCTTCATCCGTTGGTCGACCTGCTTCTGTCTCTCGTCCATTTCTTTCCTCATCCTGTCTGTCTTTTCATCCATACTCATCACATCACTCTTCAATCCATCAAGCACGTTCCTCAACATCATATATTCCTCCTCTTTCTGCCTCAATTTCAGCCTCAGTCTCACGATCTAATCATGGAGGCCCTGTTCCACAGAAGCCATCATCCCAGGTTAGTAACAGCGATAGACAAAGGTGAAAAACAACCAGACTACCTTCCACGCTAATTGGGTATGGACTGCAATCCAATCCCGTCACGCTCCCAGTTTCGAGATCTCACGTCCCTATTCGGGTGCCAAATGTAGCGGGCCTAAAAATTTAGACTAAACCCAATCGATCCAACCCGCTTCCTACACTAATCCGGACGTGAGAAATCGAAGGAGAATGAAACGGATTGTATATACAGTCCTTTCCTAACAAAAAAATACAATATTTACAAAAATATGGATTGATATATTAGAGATCTCTTTCATATTCACACACAAAATATAGCTAAATTTCCTTTATACCCGCAATAAAAAAAAAATACAAATCCTATTAATTGATCCTAAGCTTGAAATTCATATGCCCCCTTCCATTCGACCACCCTCCATTTACCCATCCATTCTGCCGGCCCAGGAAGTTCGACATCACTCCAGCTGGTGCAGTCTTCAGGGCATCCCTATAGCTGACATAGTGCTGCGGTGGATGAAAGCTCCTGGGCTCCTTACCCCCAACATTCACACTGTACCATCCATCCTCTTCTAGATCACTTTCATCATCAAATCGTCCATCTTCCAACAGCTACAACACATCCTCCCACATCAACCGTTCACCTGTCAGTCTCATTCTCTTCTTTCTCTTTCCACTCAGCCATTCACTCACCTTTCGCGGGATCGTGTCCAAAAACTTCCTCATGAGTGGTTTACATTCATTTACATCATCACCATACCTCTTTATCGCCATACTCTCAAGCATATGTGCATACATGTTCACACTTTCACTCTTTCCAATTCGAGCCTTCTCAAATTCATTCACTCTTTTATACTTCACACTCTCTTTCATTCGTTTCACCTGCCCAATCAATCTCTCCTTCCCCACATCATACCTCGGTTCCCCCACACTTGTAATCACGCGGAAAAACTCCAATACTTTTCCCTCCAAACATTCCCCCCCAAAATTCATCCATTATCCCTTATTCTCCGCGTACTTACAATATCGCTTAAATTCCCCGAAGAATTCTTTCACACTTTTCCCACCATGTAACCTAAATCTATCTATCTTTGGCACTTCCCTTATCAAAATACCCTTTCCCACATTCACTTCACTCTCACTTGAGCTGCCTTCACTCTCACTCATATCAATCATGCAATCATACCATCACTCTCTTCTTCATCCGAGTTCAATGAGTCCACACTCTTGCCTCTTACCTTCCTATCCTTCCCCTTTGCACCACTCTTCCTTCTTCTCTTGCGTTCAACTCTCTTCCATTCTCCGTCCTTCCTATCACTCATAATCACCCTATCCTCTCTAGACTCGCACACACTCCCATTGATCCCATTAGTCGTATCCCCTTCAGTCGGAGCAGGGGTCAAGGTCGAGGGTCCTCGGGCCGGTCCTGACCCCTTTATCATGTCATACAAGTCCTTCATCCGTTGGTCGACCTGCTTCTGTCTTTGTCCATTTCTTTCCTCATCCTGTCTGTCTTTTCATCCATACTCATCACATCACTCTTCAATCCATCAAGCACGTTCCTCAACATCATACATTCCTCCTCTTTCTTCCTCAATTCCAGCCTTAGTCTCATGATCTAATCATGGAGGCCCTGTTACATAGAAGCCATCCTCCCAGGTTAGTAACAGCGATAGACAAAGGTGAAAAACAACCAGACTACCTTCCACGCTAATTGGGTATGGACTGCAATCCAATCCCGTCACGCTCCCAGTTTCGAGATCTCACGTCCCTATTCGGGCGCCAAATGTAGCGGGCCTAAAAATTTAGACTAACCCCAATCGATCCAACCCGCTTCCTACACTAAACCGGACGTGAGAAATCGAGGGAGAATGAAACGGATTGTATGTACAGTCCTTTACTAACAAAAAAATACAATATTTACAAAAATATGGATTGATATATTAGAGATCTCTTTCATATTCACACAAAAAAAGGAGAAGGCCTCACGTGGTACAAAGAGGGTGGGGTTGGGGACGTCCAGCCACCTACCACTCGAGAGAGCAAAATGCCTACGTCTTCCAAACACTTGGCGCCTTTGTGCTTGATGGAAGATAAGTGATCTTATCACTCTTGAGTGGCTCTTTTAAGCCCTCCTTCATTTACAATACTAATAGGGCTCTTCGTTAAATTTACTTAAGACAAGTAATATTTTGTTTGCTATATAAATATGTGCTAGACTAAGTCCTTTCCAGAATATGGCGCCTGGAAAAAACAAAAAACATGGGAATTTATTTATACATAAAATAACCAAAAAAACAAAACAAACCCATTTCCATTAACACACACACATTCTTACAGAAGGAGGGAGAGTGTATTGGGAAAAAGAGTGGGAGAATGGCCCCTTATACACACACTCACATTCGCTCCACCACAGCGTCTTGTTTTGTGCCTTTATCCATAGGTGGCGAAGAGATTCGCACTATGTCTGATTTTTCATAAAGTCTTCGTTCAGGACATTTGGGCAATCTGAAGCGTCGGGGGTTTCCAGAAGTGCGGGCGCTTCCGATTCCTTAACCACTTGAGATCTGGTGGTCACGGGTTGAGCCACGGTGGGAGGGATACTCGCGGACTCTGGCCAATTAAAGTAGCCCAGAACTTGATGGGCGCTGCGACGACCTCGAGCCAGCCACTGAAGTAGGCGCACTCGATGTAGCATCTCACAATGGGGAATCTGTTAGCGTACCTCAGGTAATCGTGCACTGTTGCAAACTTGTCGTGATCCGGGGCTACAGGTGGAAGTAATCTGTCAGATATCACGATTCACGTGCACCCTGTGTCGCACACGAGAGTTGAGATCCGGCAACCGTTCATCGCTTCAGTTTTGAATTGGAGACCTTCAGGAGTGCTTTTATCAAACAGAAAGTTCATCTGGTGGACAGTGAGACCTGATTCGATTGAAGGGATAGTTGCTTCTGGTTGCGACGGCGTTTGAGCAGGCGTGGCACTTATATTGTGCACCTGGTGGGGATGGCTGCCTCTAAATTGAGAATTTTGAGGGCAATTAGTTCTTACATGACCCCTCTACTCCACAGGAGTAACATACGATATTTCTCCTAGGGAACGACGAAGCAGGGAGATTAGAGGAGAAGGGTTTGAAGTTTGATCTCACGTTTGTCTGGCAGGGGGAAGGGTTTGGGCTTAGACGGGAAAGTCACTTTGATCAACTTATCCCTGTTGTGGAGCACGAATTTGGTTTTATAAGCCTTTGCTTTGGGAGAGTGTGGCTCCGTTTTATTCCCTGCTTTTGGATAACAATTATGAATAGCCGCATATACATCCGCTTCCTCGATGCACTCTTCAAATTTTAGGCACTTCCGGTCTTTAACGAAGGATCTGATCTCCGACGGAAGTGACGCCAAGAGTTGGTCTTTGAGGACGAAGTCAACCAAAGCATCGTATTCCTGGGAAACTTTGGACGCATCTAGCCAGAAGTTTAATTACACTGCAGGGAATATCCAAATTTACGGAATGTTTGATTAAGCTGGATCCGACAGTGCCGGAACTTTGCACGGTAAAAGTTCGGGGTCATGTTATAGGCAGCAAGCAATTAGGCTTTTAACGTGGAATAATCAATGGTTACCTATGATGGGAGTGAGTTGAAAATGTCCCTGAGCTGAGTACTAAGTAAAGGCAGCAACATGGCTACGCCGTCTGTTTCAATATCCCACTGATTCACCACAAAATTTTCTTGAAGTCAGCGAGGAATGACCCGAAATCTTCTCCTTCCTTGAAAACAGGCAATTTTATGTACTCAGTTTGTTGCACTTCAGTCCTCGAATTAATTAAAATCTTTACACTTCTGGCCCTGCTCATTTTCAGTTCATGTAAACGAATTTTCTCTCTTTCATATGTTTCTTATTTACGTTTTTCCTCTTCTCTTTTTTTCTTCGCGTTCTTTCTTTTCTCCTTTCTTCACGTTATTTCTCTTCTCTTTCCTTTTTTCCTGCTCTTACTGCTCTCTCTTCCTCTTGGATGTACGCCATTAGATCCTTCCCATTTAGTCTAAGATATTCACCTTGTGCTTTGAAAACTTCGAAAGACGACATGCTCTAGCGTTCACCCAACTTATACGCATTATAAAAAAAACAACAGCAAAAGAACTTAGCGGGGTTGTCGAACCCGATTTAATCGTAATTCACTGGATTAATTTCACACAGAAGCACTAACGGAAGTGAAAATGGGTTTTGCTTAACTCAAAAATAAAATTACAACGAAAAAAAACCATAAAAAACACAACCAGTTATTTCGCACGATACGAATTTATCCCCTTCGCTTACTCGGAATAATTTCTGTAGTCGAGATCTTAGCAAAATCCCCTTACTGTGATTGAGACGATGGCCTCGGTGTCTACCCCTCAAGGGGGGGCTAGAAAGAAACAGAACTTCCGCTTGGGAGAATTAGTGAAGCCCAGTCACAAAATATAAAATTCTTTAGAACTTATACATAAATAAATTCAGAAAGTCAATGTAAACAATGTAAGCAAAATTTTAATTGTAAGTAGCATATGCAAGAAGAATGTTTCTCCACAGTTTTCTGATAGACAGAATCAAACATCATAAAAAGTTACACAAATTTAATATACATATATATATATATATATATATATATATATATATATATATATATATATATATATATTATTCCATTTCGTAGGTCAGGTTAAATTTTCTGACTTCCGCTTGCTTCCTTTGACTCGGAACTGAACGTGGCAAGCCCGCAAGAGACTCTGCGATTGGGCTTTGCCCTGAATAATGCACTTAAAACGTGGGTTGCACTAAATCGAGCAAGAGTGACTATTTTCCTTGGCTGAATTAAATCAACTAACTTGGAGGTTCTGGATATCAAACTGGATGAAACAAAATAATATTTATTACTGCACAAACAAAATTAAAAATAATGGATAAAACATAGAAATACAAAAGAACTTAATAGGCAAAAAAAGGCTTACATACGTCAGCTCCTTGCGGGCGGGAGCCGTGAGCAGGTACACACAAACGTACACGACCGACAAAAGGGTAACTACCATTCCAGGTGGATCTGCCGCCCGAGGATTTTTGTACCCGAGAGAAGGGCTTGGGAGGGGGAAGCGTCGAGTTCGATTGCTTTTCAACGGCAAGGATGGGTTTGCACTTAGCCGATTAGTACTCAGCCTGCTTATAGTTATGAAGGAGGGTACGACCTTTCTTCTAACAACCACTGCTAGCCTCGAAAGGAGGGGGCGGAGACGCTGAGTCATATACAGCAGTATGGGAGTTTCCTCGTTCCTAGTTCTTATTTCTTCTTATTTAATTTTCTTGTCTTCTGGCTCTTGGGGTAAGGGAGGCCGAGAGAAATAATTCTTCTGCGTCGCGTCCTCTTTGGCAAAATACTAATCTTACCCAGGCCAACGCTTAATTATTTATACGGGCCTGCTGGAAGTGAATTTTACCGATCCGCCGGAAGTGGATTTTACTTTATCTATACAGAGGCGCCGGGAGTGAATTTAGACATCCACGCCATCTCGCGGAAACTCTCGTTGTTATAATTAAGCTCGCTATAGGGCGTCTTATCAAACGGAAGTTACCTAAAAAAGAAGCCGATCGCGGGTTCTTTCTGTCATACCCGTCTCTCTTTCTTTATCTCTGATCTACATTTCTCTCATCTTTGACATAAGACATGACTTCGTCCTCAAATTTATACTGAAGAAGGTCTGTTTTAGCTACACTCAGCTTGTTTAAGACAGCAGTGAAGAATGAAGCATTCACTTCCTTTTCTTTTCCTCCCCTGCCAATTTCTTTTGCAGCGTATTGTTTGGTCCATTGTAATAATTCCATCTTCTGTTTGAAGAATTTAAAAAATGGCACGTGCGTTCTCTATGTTGCTTCTTCGAGTCTTGTCGTTCAACCATCTCGTCGCAGCCGCTGGAAAGCATGTCCTTCGGCCCCTGCGTTTGTAATGAACATGACAGTGTTCATATCAACATGTTTCGCTGCAACACTCAGATTTTGTCCTTTGGTTACATCTCATTCATGTTTTCAATATACACCCAATAGTTATATACTACAGTAACATTGTTCAGAAGGATTAACTAATAACACTATAACAATGAAAAAAAAACGGAAATGAGAATAACCTTTTCTATGGGTAAATTACCATCTTACTTACATTGAATACACTGATGATTCCGTAGGGATTAAATGCAAACAGGATTGGGCCGAAACTGAAAATTCTAAAAGTTATAAAGGGATTTTTATATAATTTTAATAGGGTATTCCTAAGGTATGTCAACCTAACTTATGAAGTTTATGAAAGTATACTCAAGATTATTTTTACATAGTTATATCGGTCCAAATGCGTGGTAACTCTTACGTAATGCTTGATAATTTTGTAACTTACTATAAATGCTTCCTATTTTTAATTTTAAATTTAATATTTGTTGTTGGTACTATTTATATTATTTTTCACACACTACAGTGTTTTTCCTTTACAAGAGAGAAAGCTAAAATGCTTAGAGAATGCAAAAATTCTCCGGACAGTTTCTGTTATATATGTGGAATAGTTACATTAAGATGATATAAGAAACAGTTGACTAAACATGTGAAGAAACTTTATGAGCTATACTTTGGATGTAAAATGGGTGACCAGGACAAACGCTGGGCACCTCAAGGAGCATGAGTGTCTAATTTGTGTGGACTTGAAAGTAGAAGCTCTACTTAATGGGCTACAAACTGAATACACCAAGTTTATGTGCTTTCTTTGAAAGTGTGACAGCAGGGCCATATCAGAGCATTATGTAGGCTCAGAATGCTCACCTCGGGAAACTATGACGGCTGGATGACATTGTAGTGAGTACGGCGACTTATTCCCATGTAGGCAGTCGCCAGATGGGCTCCTTAAAAAAAGAATGGGTGACATAATGTAATTCATGAGCCACTAGTTAAGAAGGAGAAAATCATTTTTCCACCACTGCATATATAACTAGGCCTAATGAAGCAATTTGCCAAAGCACTGCAACATAACAAGCCAGGTTTTCACTACCTCAAAGCAATTTTCCCCAAAATAACTGGTACCAAGATTAAAGAAGGAATATTCGTAGGCCTTCAGATGACGACTTCGAGGCGACAATGGATGAAACTGAGCTAGCGGCCTGGCATGCATTCAAAGATGTATGCAAAGGACTTCTGCGAGAGCACCAAGGGGGCCAGCGAGAGCGTATAGTGGAGACCCTAATCAAGTGCTACCAAGATCTCGGGTGCAATATGTCACTGAAGATACACTTTCTTCATTATCATCTCTCTTTCTTCCCAGGTAATGCAGGAGATGTGAGTGATGAACATGGAGAGAGGTTCCATCAAAATATAGCTCAATGGAAAACGGGTATAAGGGAAATTGGAGCCCTGATATGCTGGCTGACTTCCGCTGGAACCTGAAGCGTGACACACTTGAGACGTCTTACAAACGAAGAAGTAAACACTAAAATGTAGGTTAATACATTATATAATGCTAACAAACCTGCTGATGCATTATATATCCATGAATTACTTACAATGGACACATTTAATCTGATTTTGGGAGAGAAATACATTTATGGTATCGTGGAAATCGGTATCAATTGTATAATTATTAAATCGGAAATTTACAAGAAAATCTAACGTGATGGAAAATATTTGTTAGCAAATTTGAATTCAGCAAACTCAACTTCATAATAAAATGAACATGAGATCTATGTTCTTTTCTTGACACTGAAATTTGCTGTACATTGTAATTAGTAACCTGTTTTACTAAATGCAGATTGAGTTAAGTTAAATAATGTGAGGTCATCTGGGTCATGACCTCAGTTGACCACAAATTTTCCCTTGGTTTGTGATCCACAGGACCATAGCAAAACAATTAATCACAAATAATAATAATTGGTAGATGCTTCATCACCGATCTGCACTTATTTAAGATGTATTTATTTCTCAGGGGGATCTGAACAGCGAGTATCAGACTCCAACAGACAACTAACCATACCTGATGTCATTTAACTTCGTTGTAATAAGAGGCTGCTTCCACTCGGCTATGAGCCTAACTCCGATGCTTCACGTTTTATATATTTTTAAGTTTTTTTTTAGGGATTTTATACTAAATCTTGAGTAATTAAAATGGCGAATAAATAGAAGAAACTAGTAGTGGACAAAAAAAAAGAGTTAAAAAGGTTTTCTTCTGCCAAACTCACCGGTAATAAAGTTTGGGGCAGGAGAGTGCATGGAGGGACCTAACACATTCGTACAAAAAGTACTGCCATTCAAGAATTCAAATATGAGGTCCATTGGGAGGGTCTATCTAGTTGGGGACTGACATACCGTAACAAGTTTTCGAGGCAGTGTATTGAGGGGGAGAAGAAAACTCAAAGGATGCTAGGTTATATAAAGCGACAATTTGGATATCGGAACAAGGAAATAGTACTCTGTTTGTACAATTCACTTGTCCGACCGCACCTGGAGTATGTCGTACAATTTTGGAGTCCTTCATTTCGAAAGGACATCGCGAGATTGGAACGCGTGCAAGTCAGGGTAACCAAACTGATTCCCTCTATCAGACATAAAAGTTATGAAGATAGATTAAGGGAATTAGATATGTTCTCTTTGGAAACCCGTAGACTGCGTGGTCAGCTCATCGAAGTTTTCAAAATACTTCGAGGGTTCGACAATGTTGACTACAGAGATATTTTCAGCCTTAATGAGAGCAGAACAAGAAATCACGGCTTCAAACTTGAGCTGAAAGCGTTACAACCGCGATCTGTGTGGGAAATTTTTCACCTACAGTATCTGCGGTAGTTGGAACTCACTTCCGATGGAGGTTGTCAACAGCAATTCTGTTGACCAGTTCAAGTCAAGACTAGACAAAGTCTTGAAAAGTGGCAGTTTAGGGAGGACGTAAGTCAATTGAGCGGGGATGTGCCTGCTAGACAGCTAGTCCAAAGGTACCCTCATTGAATGGACCGTAAGGTCTTCTAGGGTACTTATTTTCCTTGTTACTCCTTGCAACATTCATGAGCCCAAAATGTATTAAACGCTTTATTCAGATTCTCCCCCTGGAGACATACGAGCGACTTGCACCAATTATTCCGCTAGTTTCCCAACGAATCACAATTGCTTATTTATAATATTTTTAATTATTAAAGGAAGATGGCATAATCCAACGAGGGTTTTTTCAAGGGACGGGTAGGAAATGAAGCTAGGAAAGAGAAGAAATAAGGAATAGATGTGAGAGTAGCAAGAAAAAAGATCCTTGATAAATAAAGGAACTGGTATTAGTGACCTCGTCAGACATACTAGTTCTAGGCTGCCATTCAGTTCATACAAGTAGCCGTCGAAGGGACTCAAGAAAGAGTCATTATTTTTTAGCAAATTTAGGTAACCGACGATGAAATTTAATAGTTCAAACTAGAAACCCATTCCGAATGAGAAGTAAATATTTTGGTAGGGATTTTGGCACCAAACTGATCTTTTTAAGGCCTTTCCTCTCTAAGTAGGGACCTACAATAAAATATGGGATTCGAACCCTTAGTCACTACAACGTATGGCAACCAACAATAAGTCGAACCTACACCTGGTTCCACCCAGCGACTAACCACGTTCGATGGGGCTTAACTTCGCTGAAATTGCAAGCGGTATTTTCATTCGGTTAGGGAAGGATATATGATTAATGTGATATGTGGCGATTCCATCACGCGAGAATGCAATTCATTGGGCAACGCTAAGATTCGGAATCACATCTGAACAAACTTATGACTTGCTGTTTATAATTTCCAAGTAATGGCAGTTTCCGTTTTTTTTTTTTATCCGGATCTTACGCGATTAAAAAACATTTAAACTCCCACGACTTGTTAAAAAAATAAATGCTTGAATTAGATTTGATTTATATTTGATTGCACTCAAATATAAACAAAATTTATTAACCAGTGCAACTTAGACGCTGTCAATCCGTTAGGTTGTGTGCGTGCGTTCGTGTGTCTAATGTACTCCTCTTCGAGTTTTCTTTCGCAAAATTGAATGTGAAAAACAACGGAAGGTGTATTCAGCTGAAAGTTTAAGGAGGGATCTGAAGGTCGAGGAAGTGAAAATGTGTGGAAGAATACCCGTAGATCTTACATGCATTGGGGCCCAGAAGGATCGCAGCTATGTAGGTGTATGTGCAGGGAGAGCACGCGATCCTCTATCCTCGAGATGTCACTTACAGCATGGTTAGCATACTACACTAGACCCCTACTTGCAGGGGCTAGAAAAGAAAGATGAGAGAAGTAAACAGGTATCTAAAAGCCCATCACGCCTAAGAAGGGAAAGAAAGCGGAAACCCTCTCCTGGGACAGACCAAGTATAAGTCGACGAAAACTGGTCGGCGACTAACCTTCAAAGTTGGCAATCAGCCAATAAAAATAGTTAAGAAGAGGCTTGTAAAGAAAGTGGAGGGTAAAATGGACATCTCCAGAAGAAAAAAACAACAATTTACAAACCAGGTAGTTTTAGACTACCGGGGTAAGTGCCGTGAATAACAGTCTATACGGAGGAACACCACTTTTCAGGGCGACCCCACCCTTTATAGCTGCACTTCAGGGTTGTGATCGTATATTCTCTTGTTTCCTTTACACTGTGGGCCGGTCTTTACATTCATTCGTTTTCTCGAAATTGATATTTTCCCTTCTCTCTACTGTGTGTATGTGTGTGTGAAAGGGAAATCACAATAATAAGTGGCACAGTAGATGCTCAATAACACAAATATAATAAGGAAAAATGTTACATACGTAAGCGATTTCGGGTTTTTTTACGACCAAACAAGGATCATACATAGATTAAGAAAGAAGGCAAGCGGAATAAAATCATATAAACTCTTTTACCCGTTAAAGAAAGTGAAATCATAGATGCGGTTCGAACCTGTCACCGAACGCTCTTCTCTCTTTAGGCTATCCTTCAGTTTGCTATCTCTCTTTTCCTTCTTTCTTAATCGATGTAAGATAAGGGCCTTGTTGATCTTATTTAAAGTCCAAATTGCTTGTGTATGTATCATTTTTTCCTTATTTCTTCATATATATATATATATATATATATATATATATATATATATATATATATATATATATACAAATAGTATAAAGAGAAAGAGAAAAGGACATCAGAAGAAGACTAGAATCAAAGAGAGCAGAGGGCGGCACAATGAAGGCAATCCTTTACTGAGAAGATAGAAATAACGCCAGGGGAAAAAAAAAGGTTGAAATTCCAAGGCCGGGAGTCGAACCCGGGTCTGATGATTGCTGGTCAGATGCTCTACCGTTAAGCTACCAAGCACAGTGACTCTACTTTGCCCAAAGCGTTACCCATCAAACCCAGTATCTCCCTAAGCTAGGAACCTCCAAAGAATTTTTATACCACATTTTCTTACCCGCTCACAATTAAAAGGCTCATTCTTTATATATATATATATATATATATATATATATATATATATATATATATATATATATATATATATATATATATATATATATATATATATATATATATATATATATATATATATATATATATATATATATATATATATATATATATATATATATATATATATATATATATATATATGTGTGTGTGTGTATGTGCATGTGTGTGTGTGAGAAAGGAAAATAAAGAAATTTGTTCAGCGCATCCTGTTTGGAGAGCGAATCCATGGTGGGAACATTACTACAGCTTAATTTTTCAGGGTTATAGAACTAAGCGTTTTACTTGCCACTCAACTACTCCGTTCAAACCTTTTTTTCTTTCTACTTCAATTTTACACCTTTGACCTTATTATAGTGGACAAGTGTAAGTAATAAATGTTTTTTATTTTCGCATAACGCGTATAAAATGTTTTTAAATTAACATAAGAATTTATTTATTTAAAAGGGCTTTTCCGATATATACTTTTGGATTATAATAAAACTCAGAAGTTTAGAAGCAGTGTTTTCGTTGATTTTTGAAAGCCACTGTGGATAAAAGTAACTTGAATCTCTTTAGAAAAATGGGTGCTTATGAATTTTGGGGGGTTTGGAGACTCATTTCAATCATCATCGTGTAACGGTATTATAACAAATTGCAAGATTTCGCAGCGGCACCGATAAGGGGAAGAATAAATTTACTAATACAACGTTCTAAGTAATGCATTCTAGTTGTTGTCACCTCATTTGACATTTGAAGACTGGTTGGTTTGTGTTCTGTATCAAATTTTCAGCTTAAATCCTTTTTGCCAAGGACGGACGAAATTGGGCGAATGCTGAATTCCCTGCTTCAGTAACACCTCTAAAAAAAAAGCGGCCCGAGGGTGTTTTTTTAAGAAAAAGCTACATTTTAAACACACATTAAGAGTTTGTGTTGGTGTTAGTAGTAGATTTCTCAAAGTATTTGTAAAACATTTTTATTCGTCACAAATGGCAACATATTTCCTTTCATTCTGAGGCATTTTCACTTACTTATCATAAGCCCTACCCTTTCTTTCCCCAGCCATTTTATATATACTGTAACTGGATCTTTCGGCTGTGGTTGTTGATATTTTTACCCGAACGAGAAAACAAAATAACGGAACTCTCAGCATCTGACACATCAAATAATGGAAATTTTAACGAAACTATTATTTATGATGATAAATTTCTCCTAAATATGACGTCATCCACGATAAGTTTGATTCGATATTTCTAAAACATTCTAGTGTCTTTTGTAGCGCGATAGCCAGTCCTTACAACTTCCAATTCGCCTTTTCCTGGAAAAGGAGGGGACTCATGATTGGTTAGAAAGCGGTATTGGGTGTCCCTGGAACACGGAACCAGGTGGAAAGCGAAGCAGAGAAGGCAGCAGGTGCGAGGGTGGAGTAAGCCATCGCTGCACCTGTTAGGAAGTGGGAGTGAACACTCGTATTTTTTTAGCCGTCAGATACAATACTGCTATTAGGAAATTTATTTCTCGCTTTATATTTTTAAAATTAAATTATAATGCATTGGCCTAAAAGACTGCATGATTTCCTATGTTAATATTTAAGCGAATTCGATTTTCCATCGTGATTCGCAATTGTTCGTATATTCCATTTTTTTAAGCTGACTCATTTTGATTTGTGATTAATAGGACAATTTTTCGATGACATTTACTATATTTAACATTCATTTAATTTAGTTACTTAAATGTTTTTAAACTATACGGAAAGAGAAGACAATCGCCATTGTCCGCACCATAATTACCCCGTCTTTTCTTATCTTTTCCAGTATTATTTATTTCCTTGGCTTCATCTCTCTTGCTATAAAATCAAAATGCTCCTTCTACTGGGGGTTGTGCACCTGTGGACGTACGTCATACACGTTTGCCATGCCTTGGGCGGGCTGCCTCGGGCCACAAGCCTAGCTTCTTTGTCTCACGCACGGAGCGTTCCCGTGTCACTCACATAAGCCCGCGTTGTCAGTTCCTTTGTCTCCCTAATGCGATTATTTGGAGGGAGAAAACGCTTAAGACTTACGCTCCCTATCATGTTTGACAGCACCTCATGGTCATCCAATGAAAAAGGTGGCTAAAATTACTTCGATTTGCTTATATGAGTTAGGATAAAAATATAAAATCACTCTCACCCACTCCTAGTCCCATACATTATTTAGAGATTTTTTTTTTAGCCTAGGACTAGTACACGAATTTGGATATAACTTTTAAGTACAGTTTATATTTTTATATTAAAGTAAAGAATACGAGTGTTTATCATACAAAGAACCAAAGTTTCGGAGCAACATCATCATTATTACATCATTGATATTCTCCTTGAGTTTCCCTCCTTGGGTGAGTGAACGCCACTCATAAATTTTTATAAAAGTATTTCCGCTCTGACTTTTTCCATATTCACGGAAATACATCGAGCTGCGCAGACGCTCGCGCATTTGACATACACACGCGCACACAATAACATCCCCGGCAAGGGGGATGGGGGTGTCAAATTCGAACTTTTGAGTACACCTAGTCTTTATAATAATTCTTCTTGGGAATCTCGAAAGACGCAATCTTGGCCCAGTCGATATTATTGTTTTGATTTCTTCTTCAAAGATTATTGAGTCAGGGACGATAAATCCCAACATTTTTAATCAAAATCAGCCATATTTGATCTTTATAAATGATCATCGAGGCGTTCAAAAGTGCAGGACTGTAGGTAGACCACTGCCCATATTTACAACTTTATAGGAAGAATAAACTCCCTACTCTATTGGCTTTAAATCTCGCGAGCTCGCAGCTTCCACCAGGAGTCGAAACTCTTTAGGTTTTATAACATTAATCTCGTCTTCTGTCCGTCTCCCTCATAATGTCTTCTGAATGAACTCTTTCAAGCATATTTGCACCGTTTCGCAAATATCTTGATCAGAACTCTACTACTCTGAGTGCGAAACAGAGTTTAATAAATTGTTACAATTAGTTTCTCTCATTTATATAATGACTAAAACCGCAGAGAATAAATCCTAGCCATTTTGTTCGCTTTCTTTGATAGTTCCACAGACCGGTCAATTTTTTATCGAACAACTCTGAGATGTCGCTTCCGATAATTTCGCACCGCCAATTCGAACATGTAATTAAGTGGACCCAACATGCAGCAGGAGTTTACAAGTATATATTTAATTTCATCAACTCTTTCAATTTTGTTTATCTATTTGGAGTCTCATTTGGTTTAAATTATTTGTTTCAGTCCCGACAACCTGGGCGTTGTCATGTTGTCCTCTCATTTCGATATCGTTAGCTAATTACGCCCCCCCGGTCCCTTTTTAATCGTGGCCGAGGTGCCCCACTCGGATAAAAAATTCGCAATAAAGATCAGAATGTTGATAGTTCATAATCCCCACAACCCGCTAGGTACTCTGGCGACGTCATAGCTAACGCGAGTGAGGGGAATGTCTAGATTTCCTTCTGTTGGGTTTTTGTACGTATAGAGGTCGCTGGAAACGTGCGCGCTGAGTTGGCCAGGATGTTGCACAAACTGAGCAACAAGACCGGCGTTTCGCTCTTCCCCACACTGATTACATGGTAGGGATCAGGTTGGCGTTTCGGGCTGCATGGCAAAAAAGATGGGATGCGGCGCGAGGGAATTTAAACTCGTGTGCCATTGCACTTCGACATTTTCCGTGGACCCACCCCTCAATGCCTCAACATCAGGCATTAGGTATTTTTCTGTCGTCTCCGAATCAGATACATTAGAGGTAGGCAGCGCCATCTGATGCAGCAATCCCCTGAAACTTTTTTGCGAGAACGAATTTGTACCGTAGACAATACGGAAGTTTTGGGTTGAATGTCCAAGTCTGGGGAAGCTTCGTGCGCGACACCTGTCTCAGTATCGGGACGAGTGGGTTCACTTCTACTTGGCCCTGGTACTGGGGGCTGTTTATTGTTTGCTATTTTGTCGACTATTGGAGTTTTGGGAGGAGACAGGCCTTTTCCTAATATATATATATATATATATATATATATATATATATATATATATATATATATATATATATATATATATATATATATATATATATAGTACCACAAAGAGAAATTGGACGTGAATGAGCAATGAGACAAGAAACAGGAGTTTTTTAGAGGTAAGAGAAAGGGACATTAGAAGAAGACTAGAATCAAAGAGAGCAGAGGGCGGTACAGTGAAGGCAATCCTTTACCGAGAAGACAGAGATAACGCTAGGGTAAAAAAGTTTGAAATTCCTGGCCGGGACTCGAACCCGGGTCTGCTGATTGCCGGTCTGTAATCATATTTGACCGGTCAAGTATATAGTGAAACCACTGTATAGGAGCCAAAAGTTTAATTTACGAGACTAGTTTCATTATGTACTTTATCATACCCTCTTCAGTTGTATACTAAGAATGCAATGTTGCAAAAGTCTATAAATAGCGTACAGATCAGAAAAACACAACGAAAAAAAAGACAAAGAAATACAAAACGGGAGAAAAATGTCATTAATCAGGGGGTGTAAGTCTAAAATCGTTGACTAAGCTGTTTACGAAAACCAACCCCTTGCTAACTCATATCCATTTCTTTTCTCATCATCATATTAACATTAAGCGAGCCGTTGCATCGCATCAGGTATGTTTTTGAGAGCACTTAGGATATGTGACCCTTGCTTTCTAGAAGACGAGATTACATATATAACCTGCAGTTTCATTGAATTAAATTATCCCCTCCACGTGATCAATGAAAATTTATCTAAAGCAAAATCTACTCATTACCGTCCCTTTTTAGCCCGTCCCTAAAGGAGTGAACAAAGTTATTTCCCCAGGCTTAACCACATTTAAATATCCTTTTTCTATCCTTAAATCTTTCCCGTGTGGCTCGACAAACTGTCCCTCATTTTACATAGGAGAGACCGGAAGAACCTTAACAAACCAAATTTATGAACACAAAAGGGATGTCAGACGAGGCAGCACTACATCCAGTATTTTACAATCAAATTAGCGATTTCAACCACCAAATTGACTATTCAGAAAAATAATAGAATCTATATTAATAGGAGAAATTCCCAATTTTAATTTGTCAGATGGGCAATTGAAATGCCGCTCCCATTCTCGTAACCTCATCGTAAACAGCTTAGTCAACGATCTTAGACTTACACCCCTTGATTAATGACCTTTTCCCGCGTTTTGTGTTTTTTTCTTTTTGTTTTTCTGATTTGTACGCTATTTATAGACTTTTGTAACAATTGCATTCTCAGTATAGGACTGAAGAGGGTATGATAAACTACATACTGAAACTAGTCTCGTAAATTAAACTTTTGGTTCCTATACAGTGGTTTCACTATTATATACCATAACTCGGCATTGAGTTCTTTTACTTATATATATATATATATATATATATATATATATATATATATATATATATATATATATATATATATATATATATACATATATATATATATATATATATATATATATATATATATATATATATATATATATATACATATATATATATATATATATATATATATATATATATATATATATATATATATATATATATATATATATATATATATATATATATATATATATATATATATATATATATATATATATATAACTTTGGGGAGGCTCGTTTGGGCCCCTGAGAGTGGCTGGCCGATTAATTGTTTTACTTTATGTACATACTGTAGTTGTCACTGTGCATTTGCTATGTTTATTTATAGTAGGTTTTTGTTAAAAACAATAAATTCGGTTGATGTACCCTTGTCGGTGACCGCCAGAAGGGAGAAGGTAAAAGTTTAAAAAAAAGCCTAAACTTATGGCGGAGGGGCGATTCAATAACCTATACTTGTTGGGGGGTTGGGTGATGTTGAATAAAGCGTAAGGGGATGTTCTTAGAAGGGGATTGCGTTATATATTTTACGTTCGAAACAACGCTTGGCATTTGGGTATACAAACAAATGGAAAAAAATAAAGCTTCGAACCACAAAATTTACTGCGCAAGCTTTTGATCTGAATGTACGGATTGTTTCTAAAAACTTTATATCATTTCGCAAATTTTAACAGCATGTGTAAAAATACGTCAAAAACTTATATCTAATGGTTTTTAATTTTATAATGTCATGAAAAGAAAAGGCGTTTTGTGTGTTAGATTATACTCGAACACGTTCGACCAAGACTGTGCAGCGTGTATTTGTTAGGAAATTCTCTGAAAATGCACCAACAGAAAATCTTATTTAGACAAGACACAAAAAGGTCAAAGAGGAAGGCTCTTTGTGCAGGACAAAGGGGTCTGAACGACCACCAGCATCGTAAGAGACGGTAGAGCGGGTTCGCATAAAGTTCTTGCGACAGTGCTGAGTGTCTTGAGTTAACATTACGTGTGGAATCCAACAAGCTGCAGCTTGTTCAGACCTTGTAAGCAAAAGACAAGCGAAAGAGCAATTAATTATGTGTTGGTATGCAATATAAACTTGAAGGAGGTGAGTTTGATGAACGTCTTGTTTTCAGTGATAAGATGCTATTTCATACGAATGGCAAAGTCAACAAGCATAATTAATGATCGTATTTGGGCCGAAGAAAATTCCCATGCCACAGATGAATAGGGAAGAGACTCACCAAAAAGTGAATGTGTTCTGCGCCATCTCGAAGAATCGCTTGTAAGTTGCAATTTTCTTTGAGAGAAGTGTAACCGGCGATGTTTATCTGCAAATGGTTAAGTAATGGATGAGCTCATTCAAAATGAAAATGAAGACTTCATTTTTCAACAGAATAGGGATCTACATACCTGGAGACTCACTGTGCAGGATTATCTCAATGAAAATTTGGCAGAGATGGTGCTGGTGACACCTTGCTTTTTTATCTGGGCCTTTGTGTGTGTATATATATATATATATATATATATATATATATATATATATATATATATATATATATATATATATATATATATATATATATATATATATATATATATATATATATATATATATATATATATATATATATATATATATATATATATATATATATATATATATATATATGTGTGTGTGTGTGTATGTGTGTGTGTGTGTGTTGTTCAAATTTGATGACTTCATTTAATGTGATTCTCTCGGGCTTCTTCTCTATCTTTCTCTTGATCTCATCTTTCTCGTGCGATTCTAACCAGATGTTTACTTTCTCCGGCAGATCCCTCTTCTATTTGCTGTGATTTTAGAGAAGGAGGTGGGAATTTTAGGAACTATCCCATATTTTTTATTGCTTCGATTCCTTCGTTTGAGACTAACTTCTCGAAGTTTCTCTTTCGGAGCTGATGTTGTTTCCTGACTTCAGGTAGTAAAACAATAAAATGGAAGACAGTACAGATGTTCCCTAGTTGCCTATTAGCTCCACAGAAATTCGGGCTCGTGATCCTAAGGATCACTCTTCTTCGTACCCCCTAGTGGGGCTTCCTTCCGAGGTTCACTATAGGTGCTGTGATATTCGTGTTGTGATGCTTCTAGTCGGTGAATTGAGTGGAAGTTATAGCGTGAAAATGAGAGGAATTAAGGGTATGGACCCTTTTAAGTTATATACGCCGTCCACTAAAAACAGGAGAAATATCCAATCAGTTTAGTGAATTCATATATTCTTTATTTCATCCGTTGAGCTTCGCTTGCCAGTTTAACCTCC
Organism: Ceratothoa steindachneri; assembly: GCA_963969495.1. Lineage (NCBI taxonomy): Eukaryota > Metazoa > Arthropoda > Malacostraca > Isopoda > Cymothoidae > Ceratothoa > Ceratothoa steindachneri. The sequence goes on from OZ018335.1 coordinate 76,937,890, forward strand.
TTTACTAGTCCTTGGTACAGAATATGTTTCAAGTCTTTCACTGAGGAATAAAATGAAAAGAAAGGAAAGGCAGTTGTTGAGAGACAGAAAAAATGTTGCCAAGCTCCCTCCCCCCTATTTCCCCAGAGAAGGCAGGGGACGAAGGGAGAGGAAGAGTAGAGATATCATAGCTGATTAACCAGGAGTATATTTGACAAGTGACCTAAGCGGTCGGTGGACCTACAACTTTACGTGGAATCCGTACCACGGTGTGTATTATGTCCTTCCCGATTCATTATTTCTTTTATTCCCCCTGTTACACGCGTAAAGTGTTCATTCCGTATAGGGTGGAGGGTAGTAGAAAGGTGTAGGAAGAAGTGGACGGAAATAGGAGGTTTGGAGAGAATGCTAGGCTGCATGGATAGGGCGGGTCATACTCTAGAATTTTATGAAACTGGTGATGAGAGGTATTCAAATGATGAATATTGGTGAAAAGAACATACTTTTTTCAGAAAAGTTAAATTCTGATTGATCTAACCTACATCAATTTACCGTTTTCTATCATCAATACATTTATGTAGTCTGAAAGATATTTGTCTAAAGAAAATGTAAAAATGTATTAGAGAGACATGAGAAGTAGGAAACCTCTTAAAAATGACCCTTAATTTAGTTTGGTCTAACTCCAAATTGCCTGTTGTAAATCAAAAGGTCACAATAATATCGAATTTTAAGAAAGTAAACACAGGTGTAAATTCTGGAGTAATGCGAAAAATGGAGCTCCATTTGGGTAGAAAGCTTGTTTGGTTGGTCTGTAACCTGCACACTGGGAAACTTCCTCTCCATCATCTAATTATCAACCTGGATGGCCCAACACTATCTGACAACAGATATTCCGGACCAATAGGAAAGCTCCTTGACTCTGTTACAGACTTGGATATCAACCCAAATTTCACTCAAATATCTTTAGGTCCTCCTCTTACCAAGATACCTCAGGAAGTGGTGCAATATCTTTCCACTGATCAACACTACAACTTTAGAATTGTATCGGCAATCAGAGATGGAGTGCTCCATACAGGGCTTTCTCTATTGGAAATAGGACCAGTAAACTACAGTCGCTGGCTAACTACAGCTAACAGACTTCTTCGGCTCTGGGTCTCAAAGCATGAGCTCAAAGGAAAAGCCTTTAAGAATCTACCACTGATTGTTGAGTTCATCATTGGTGTATAATACCCATGCTGGCTTAACGTTAAGATTAAGCCCTTTTGGACCGAGGGACCTAGGCACATTCTTTATCAACTTAACTGCCTTAAGTCTCAGAGGAAGGAGGTGTTGGATATTGTTTTGCCAACTGTTAAGAGATCAGCTTGGTATGCATATGAAGCCATCCTCGAAGCCCCCCTATGCTTTGAATATCAGGCGGAGAGAACTGAAGGGGTGAAAAGAATCCAGACCATCAGGGGAGAAGGGGACCCAGATACTCAACTGGGAGACTCCTTTGTAAGGCTTAGAAGGACACCAGACATCAATCATGATACTACTAGGATTGTAGATCTGATCAATTGGTCAGAGGATGTCTCTGAGCCACCTCTCACTTGCCTTTTAAGTACTTCTGAATTGAAAAACTTCATTGACTCTCCTATGAAAGTACTTGACTGGCCTTGTCACACACAGGGCATTGAGATGGTTTTAAGAATGATGACTGAGGCTTTTTCCAAGTATTTCCCACATGAAAAGAGGGATGGAGGAATCAGGGCACAAGAGACAAGTGGACGTCTGATGTCCAAGAATGAGTCAAAGCAAGATTTGTGTGCTTTGGTGAAGCTTAACCTTTTAATATGATCCAAAGTGACCTATGCAGCTATATATGGAGCTTTGCATACACTTTTCTCACTCAATAAACATGTAAATTTGAGGTTACTTTGTGTTTGTGTGTACTTGGATTAAATAAAAATAGGTTACATAAGCTCGTGACGAAAGGGAAAAATTTACTTTTATTTAAATGGAAATTGATGTAGGTAGGAGCATTGTGTAACAAAATAAAGTTCTTTTTTAAAATCTACACCGGAAAATCTATCATTTAAGCACCCCTCATTAAAGGATTGAATGAAAATATATGATTGTCCCAAAGTATGGCCCGCCCTACTGCATGGAGGTCATGCTAATCTTTTTCCGTTTAGTAGAGTAATAGAGATTTTAAAATAGTTAGTTTAGTGAGTTGGTGCCTGAGTATTAGGCTATCCTTCATTGTTATTGCACGTTTTTGTATTCTAATTGTGTTGTTTTTAGGCGTTCAATTCATTGTGTGAAGACTTCCTAATGCTGGTTTAACCTTCTCTCTCGTCACTCTTTTTTCCGTGTTTGTGTTTCAATATATGTGTATTCTATATATTCAGACAATTGGAAAGAATAGCTAAATATATTTAGGCATAATCGACTTTTGCATTCGGGTAACCCTTGTCAATTCGGTTAGTTTTCAATTTCGTAGTTCTAATTATAGTTTTGGGTCAGTTAGTTAGATATCCTCTTTTATGCCTCTCCTTGTTGATGGAAGTTTTTCATGCATAACTTTCTTCCTCCTGCTGAATGATTTTTGTTGTATAGGTTGGGAAGAGGGGGGTATGATCTCCTCTCATCCCTCTGGTCTATCAATGCCGCAATTTCTTCTCCTATCTCTTCTTGTTTTTTTCGATTAATTTCTTCTCTCTTTTCTCATTTTTTTTTCTTAAGTGGTTTTAGTTCTGCTTCCATGTAATTGTCACGTTGAATTTGCGTATCTCCTCTCGTGTTGGTGTTAACCACTGTCGCTTTGTTCTGTATCCTTTGCTATTATATAATACTTGATTTTGATATGGTGTATATTCGAATAACTGGGTACAACATCGCTGACTATATAATTGCTTAGTAAATATTGTTTTTCTTTTTTCGGTTGAGCGATATAAGCCTGTAGAATAGTCTCAGTCTATCTTTGCCTCTGTTGGCTTTTTTCGCTACGTACTCGCTATATCTCGTTTTGGTGATTGTCAATCCTAGGCCCTTTGATCTCATTCGTTTACCCTTACGCTGAAAACTTAATAAGCTTTTGAAAAGATTTTACACACATACCAACTTCAAAATAGTTTTCCTTAACAACTTTCATATTGGACAATTTTTCAGAACTAAAGACAGACTCCCACCTGAAATGAGCTGCGTTACGTACACGACTATATACAAGGGTGAATTACGCAAATCTGAGAGATCGGACTGAACGATATATAACGCGATATATTTATATATAAAAATAATAGTACTCTTCTTTTGTCCTGGCTTCACACAGTTATATACATTCAATTTAAGCCACACCTCCCTCTTATGTGCCGGCCTGTTGATTGGTCGGCATTGACATAATTCGCCTCTTGATTGGCTACTGCCGAACATATTGATAAGGAAGGCACTCCGACTAAGATTGCCTCGACCAACTCTAATAGAGATAACTGTGCTCCATTTACTGCCGTGTGATATTCTCGTAAACGGCGCTAACTTTACTTTTTTCTCTCAGTGTATTTTATGTGTGTAGCGACTCTCGCGTGTGTCCTATTTTGGACGTACACGCCGGTCGCTACAATAGTAGTAAAATTGTTGGCATGTGTTACCACTAGTTATATGTGTCGGTAATGAAACTAAATAATTTCTAGGATATTCAGCAGCTTATATCTCTTGCTGCTGGCCCTGTAATAATTAAAAATAAATTCCATGATACAAATATGACTTTTGAAGGCAGTAGGTAAATATCCATGTCAGTCTTAAAACAAATTATTCGTTTGATACTTTGTGTTTCTTTTCTTTTAGGTTAAATGTATGCATTTGTGATAAGGATGTTAAAGAGAATCACAGTAACATCTGAGACTGTCTCTGAGTGCACAACAGTGTCTGCAACTGAATATCATGCTTCACAACAGCTGGCTTGCTCATCAAACCAGCTTTTAGATACCTTTGATTCAAGTGGAGTTTTTCAATCTCGACTTCAATCTGATCTTGGTGACAATAGTCTAGCTCAACCTTGTGTAATGAACTCGTCAAAGACTATGTTTGGAAAAAAAGTCATTCATTCCAAAACAAATGGTACTCTGACTGGTCTTAGCTTGAATATTCTGCGGAGAAAGACTCATGCTTTTGCCTTCCTTGCAGATAGGTATCTTACCAATGATAAAGATAAAGTACACACCACAGAAGGGTTCAAGAATTGGAAAACTGCAACAGAGAAAGGAAAGGGGTTTTCCAAGCACACTACACCAAAGTCCCATATGCTTGCTATGACTGCATGGGTAGATTATAAAAGTTTGTGAAAGAAAGTAGTGCGCTAGAAACTTTGTGATAGCCAATTAGAAAACAATCGGTATCATCTCTCCAGAGTGTTTGAAATAATAAAATTCCTCACAACAAATGAGTTGCCATTCAGAGGGAGTGAAGAAGAAATTGGTGAGCAGCATTCAGGATTATTTATAAAAATGGTAGAGTACACCATGAATATAAATGAAAATTTGCTAAAATCACTAAATCAATTCCAGAAAAGGCAAAGTACACATCTCCACATTTTCATAACGATCCGATTGGATTGATGGCGCAGTTAGTGAAAGAAAAGTGTTTGAAAGAGATACAAACAACAGACACCGAGTTGTTCACTATTAAATGTGATGAGACCAGAGACTCAGCTGGAGTTCAGCTTCTTTCTGTTGTAGATAGGTATGTTAGAAGGCTTGGGATACCAAATGTAAGCGAAACTCTTCTCGGACTTTATGAGTTGAAGAAATTTGATGCTGACTATATCACTGAAATCCTTTTGGAGGCATTGAAATATCTTGACCTAGAACTGTTATTGGCAGCGTGTTAGGATGGTGCATCTGTCATGTCAGGCAAACACTCAGGGGTACAACATCGAATTACTGATCATGTTCAGAGAGATATCCCATACAGACATTATTTTAATCATCAACTTCACCTTGTTGTTGTTCATGTATGTCAGAAAGTGGACATTGTGAAAGAGTTTTTTGATGTGTGTCAGCAATTGAATGACTTCTTTGCAAAGCCCACAGTTCGTGCTGAGTATAGCAAGTCAGGTGCAATGCCTTTGACCCATTTGATGGAGCATCGCTGGAGTAGACATTTCAAGACGACTAACGTCATTGTGGAAAACTACGACACAATCATCTCAACACTGGATTTTTTCACTGAGGATGGTCCTGTTGATCTGTTAGTGACTACAATTGGGTTGAAGAGGCTCTTATCCAAAGAGAAATTTGCATTCTCGGGAATTGTCATGCGTGAAGTACTTAGCGCATTACAGCCAGCTAATAAAATGTTGCAATCTAGAGAGTGCTCAGTCATTAGCGGTTACCAAATCGTCACTGAAACAGTTAGTGCCATACACAAGATGCGAACTAATGATAAGTTTTCAGAGCTTCTGAAAGTATGCAAGCTTAAATGTGGAAATGATGAACTTGCAAAACGAGTTCGAAAACCACCCCGTAATCTGGACTCCTCTGTTGTGACTGCACTTACAGGACAAGACAAAAATCAATCACTCATCTATATATACTTTGAAATACTAGATTCACTCACCAGCGAGTTGGACAAGCGTTTTTCTGAGTACAACAGCAAATTGGTAGCATTTATTTCCACTTTGCTACCATGCTCTGAGAAGTTTCTTTATCATGACCAATTTCAACCACTTACTGATTTGGTCAGCAAAACAGGAGCGGCAATTGACCTGTCTTTGCTACGTCATGAGTTAGAGATTGTTCGAAGCATGGCTCAGAAGCAACTTACATCTTCATATCAAGAGAAGTACCATTGACAAGTTTCTGGAATGGTTTCGCAGAATGGATCTCTAAATACCTCTCCCAAGCTTGGATACTCTGTTTTGTGCTGCCTTGACTATAAGAGCATCTTCTGCTGCATGTGAAGCAACCTTTTCAACTGTAACAAGACTACTAACTCCATACAGAAGATGCATGACTCATCAACGGAAGTGCCAACTTGCCCTCATGGGATTTGAAAAAGAAAAAAAACTGCTGCCATCTCTGTAGCTGAAATCATGGAAGTGATTCGGCAATCAAGTCGACGTTTAGTTGTGTGATAGTTGGGGGAAAATATAAATATGTGGACAGTGAGGTGTTATATGAAAACTAACAAGATTTTTTTTTAGATTATTGCCTAAAGAATTTATTTGAATTTGTAATCATCATCTTTTCAATATATGCATAAGCCTCAAAATTGCTTCTCATTCTTCTGAATTTGTTGATATCCCTCAAATTCTCAATCGCTGAGCTTTTAGAACTTGCTGCACTCATCATTTGTTACCCTCAACACCCTGCCCTTTCCACTCTCAGGATTTTTTGTACCATAATTATTAACCCCTCTTATAATGGAAATAGCCCCCCTCAAAATATTGTCCTGGCTACGGGCCCGTATAAATGTATATATAAATATAAATATATATATATATATATATATATATATATATATATATATATATATATATATATATATATATATATATATATATATATATATAGTTTAGTACCGATAATTGGGGGGCGTCTGAGGCTGGGCTTACCGAAGGTGTCTCGGAAATTGGGGTAAGTAAAGGACTGTGAAAGGTTGGGGCAAAGAAAATATAACCTTATTGTTGAATTGGGCTACTAAAAGTGCAAGCGTAAACGTCCCTAGTTCTTTGCGGTTAATGTGTAGACTTACTGTTATACGCGAAATATCGAGTCTAAAAGCAGCAAGACTCAGGCGAGTAAACGGGATTCCGTAAAGCTACTAAAGGAATAAATTGAGTTAGAGTCAATGAATCAGGGATAATGTGAGCCTGTCTGTCTGTCTGTCTCTCTCTCTCTCACTATATATATATATATATATATATATATATATATATATATATATATATATATATATATATATATATATATATATATATATATATATATATATATATATATATATATTTATATATCGTCTCCAACGGGCGTGACCTTGACTTGTCCGTGAGGTGGACCCAGTCATCTAGTTTGTTCGATATTTCCACCCTTTGAGCCGAGTTTTCGACAGCTCTGTGTACCTGTTATGCTTACATATTTCACATATGGAATCGCTTGTTGCAGGTCTCTGTGAATTTTCTCTGGTCAGAGCCTATATTTGTTCACTGCGGATAAATGTTCGCAACACGAGTATGTTTGTTTGCGTGTGATCCTTGAATTTGTCCAGGTGGTCACCTTTGATATATTTGTATGTTGTTGGGTATCCGCGCGACTCTCACGACCGCTTGCCCCAGATCTATTTGGACAGTTTAACATATATAGATTCATTTCGTAATTCTCTTTAGTTCTTGGCATAATATTTCCTTAATTTACACACATAGCAATTTTTAGATTTGATAAGTCCATCGAGCATCAATTTGTGGAGTTCCTCGCTGGGCCTATTAAATCCTGATCTTTGGTGCTAGAGGCCTGCCTATGTTATAGAATGAGCCCTACAGGACTCTCCTGCCAGTAATGGAGGTACTGAAAATACGGCATTAAAAATATATAGGTAGATACATATTAAATACATATTTCAGGCAGACCTAATGTCTAACAGCATTTTTAACATTCGTACAGGGCATCGGTATTCATAAGAACATACATCTGTACTTAACAAAACGGGCCTAGTCATTATGCCGTGTACTGCCTTATAATACACAATAATATCTAATTTAACCTACAACTGGGTCTCATCCCTTTTTTGACTGCTATACAAATGCTATAATTATGACAGTAACAACAAGGAGTAACAACAAGGAAAGAAGGTACCCTAGGAGACCTTACGGTCCATTCAAAGAGGGTACCATTGGACTTGCAATCAAGCAGGCACAAGGCTGCTCAATTGTTTTGCGTCCCTAAACGGCCACTTTTCAAGACCTTGTCTAGTCTTGCCTTAAACTGGTCAACAGATTCACTGTTGACAACTTCCACTGGAAGTGCGTTCCACTTACCGCAGATACTGTAGGTGAAAAAATTTCCACACAGATTGCGGTTGTAACGCTTCAGTTCAAGTTTGAAGCCGTGATTGCGCGTTCTGTTCCCACTCAGTGTGAAAATATCCCGGTAGTCAACATTGTCGAACCCTCGAAGTATTTTGAAAACTTCGATGAGCTGACCACGCAGTCTACGGGTTTCCAGCGAGAACAGATCTAATTCCCTTAGTCTATCCTCATAACTTTTATGTCGGATAGAGGGAATCAGCTTGGTTGCCCTGGCTTGTACGCGTTCCAATCTCGCGATGTCCTTTCGCAATGAAGGACTCCAAAATTGTACGGCATACTCCAGGTGCGGTCGGACAAGTGAGTTGTACAGGCACAGTACAATCTCCTGGTTCCGATAACCAAACTGGCGCTTAATATAGCCTAGCATCCTTTGGGCCTTTTTCTCCGCCTCAATGCACTGTTTCGAGAACTTGAGGTCACTAGTGATTGTTACACCCAAGTCCTTCTCAGTGTCACTCGATTCAAGAGCAGTGCCCTTAAGGATATACTGAGATTGGGGGTTTCTGTGGCCGATATGCATCACTTTGCATTTCCCCACGTTAAAAGGCATTTGCCACGTGTCCGACCACTCCCCAATGTTCCCAAGATCTTCCTGCAGGCGGGCAGTATTTCCATCCTTTGCAACGTTCATACCAAGCTTGGTATCATCGGCAAATTTGGAAATCTTGGCAACCATGTCACCGTCCATGTCGTTGACGTAGATGATGAATAGTAGTGGTCCCAGGACAGAACCTTGAGGCACCCCGCTAGTAACGGGCACCGACTCAGAAGACTGTCCATTTACCACCACCCGTTGCCGTCTGCCACTTAGCCAGTTCTCGATCCAGCCGGCTACCTTTCCGTCTATGCCAAGCGCTCGCACTTTCCGGAGAAGGCGGCGGTGTGGTACCTTATCAAAGGCTTTCTGAAAGTCTAGGTAGACCACATCCATCGCCTTGTCCCGATGGTGCTCACTGAAAACGAAGTGGAAGAATTCCACAAGGTTCGTCAGGCATGACCGTTGCCTTCGGAAGCCGTGCAAGCTACTCCTCAGTAGCAGGTTTGACTCTAAATACGACGTCACTTTGTCCACCATGATGCTTTCCATGAGTTTACCGACTATCGAAGTCAGACTGATAGGTCAGTAGTTCGACGGTTGGTTACGGTCTCCTTTCTTGAAGATAGGAGTCACCTCCACCTCACGCCAGTCTCTAGGAACGCATCCGGTCCGGATTGACATGTTAAAGATAGCGCACAGATGTCGTGATACTTCATCGCACACTTCCTTCAACACTTTAGGCAGAAACCTGTCCGGTCCAGGGGACTTATTCGTCTTTAGGTCAGCGATCTTTTTCTTTATTTCTCCTTCGGTGAAGTCCATTGCCTCCAGCTTTTCCCCCGAGTAGGAATCCGTCGGCTGGGGAATGGGACCACACTCTTCCGTAATCACTGAAGAGAAGTAGCCGTTGAGGAGGTTAGCATTTTCTGCATCTGAATGCTTTAATGTCCCCTCCTCGTTCCTCAAAGGGCCAATCGTTCGACGGATTGGTTTACGGCTGTTCACATATCCAAAAAACTCCTTGGGATTCTCTTTAAAGAGTCTCGCCACTCGGAGTTCCTCAGACCGCTTAGCCGCCCTTATGCTGGACTTCACTCTCCTGGCTAGCCTCCGGTATTCGTCAAAGTCACCCGAGATCTTCGATTGCCGGTACACATTTCTCTTCTCCCTAAGCAGTTGGCCGATTTCTCGATTAAACCACTTAGGTTGAACAGAAGACAGACGGGGGCATTTCAGAGGGATGAAACGCGATTGAAGACTCATGAATGTGGTTTGGAAACTATTCCACGAGTCTTCAACGGCATCGCACACTTCTAGCCTCACGTCAGTCAGTCCAGCTCGAAGGCTTGCAAAGTCTGCTCTTCTCAAGTCAAGTTTCTTTGATTGACTGGCAACAGACCTTACCTTCGGGATCTTGACGCTAAATCTAACTAGCTGGTGATCACTGCCACCAAGCTCTTCGCCTACAGAGATATCCTCAACGATATCATCCTCAGAGGTGAAGACCAAGTCGAGGATATTGTCTCCTCTCGTCGGTTCTCTGACCCATTGAGTGAGGAACTCGTTGTTGGCGAACTCCAGGAGTAGCGCGCTCTCGCCACAGGCTGCTCTGGTTTCCCAGTCAACTTGGCTGTTGAAATCGCCCATAACGATGCACACTCTGCCTTGAACCAGCTCACCCAGCAGCTGGTACAGTTCCCTGTCCTTCTCAACAGGTTGGGAAGGGGGTCTGTAAAGCAGTAGGGTCCTGTATTTGGCAGGACCGATCTCTAGGTCAACGCCTAGGAGCTCGTGGTCGGATATAACGTTGGAGTTCGTAGATTTGATTGTATCCTTGACATACAACATTACACTGCCACCCTCTCTGTCTGGCCTATCTTTGTGGAAGAGTTGGTAGCCAGAAACCGTGAATTCGCCTTCAAAGTCTTGGTTTGAGGTTTTTATCCACGATTCTGTTATGGCTACCATTTCGGGTTCTTCCGTCGCTACGAGGCCACGGAGCTCAGGAAACTTGTTCCTGATTGACCTCGCATTGAACAGAAGAACTTTCAGGGAGTCCTCTAATGTAGGACTCCCTATACTCTTCCGTTTCCCGACTTCTTGTTTGTCGTAGTGGCACCATTTTTGACAACCTCCGAGAAGGTTAAAGGAGAGGTGCACCCCGTCCCTTTGGTAGAGGTCTTTTCTACCATAGAACACGGCGTACGGGTCCACAAAAAAGACACCCTCAGCCGTACAGAGGTCTGCAAGTCGCCTGTTTAGCGACATGTTCCTTAAGTGGGCAGTCCGGCTTGGACCCCACCTCGGGAGCATCCCCACCACGACGCGTCTGCGGGTTTTCAGTCCACAGTCGTCGACAGCGCCCATAACTGTCCTCATAATTTCACATGTACGGCCTACCCTACCTCCTCTGAGGTAGAGGTCGTTGCCACTTACCATAAGGGCAACGACTGAAGTCTCTGAAATCTGAGACTTCTCGGCCTCAGCTCTTACCTGCTTATTCCCACAACCTGGGATGCAGCTCACCTTAATGCTTGTGCGAAGGCGGGCCGCTAGCAGGGGCTTCAGACCCCGTGCTTGAGAATCACCAATAAGGGTGACTCTTGCACATTTGACTGCGGACGACTTAGTCTTTCCTTTCGGAGGCGACTTGCCGCTTTCCTCTTGTATCTCTAATTTTTTTTCTTCTTCTTCTTATTCTTCCTCTTATTCATCTTCTTGACTTCCTTTGCTATCTCTTCGTTTGTTTCCCGTTTCTCTTCTTCTGCTTCTACTTTCTCTTCTTCTGTTTCCAGTTTCTTTTCTTCTCTTTCTACTTTCTCTTCTTCTCCTTTTACTTTCTCTTCTTCTCTTTCTACTTTCTCTTCTTCTATTTCTACTTTCTCTTCTTTCTACTTTCTTTTCTTCTTTTTGGCTCGTTGAGGAAGCCCTTCAGCAGAAGAAATCGGCTGTTGGACGTCGGGAGCCTTCTCGCCTGAGCATCTGCATCTCTCTGTTTTTAAGAGTTGAACTTTCCTTTTAAGGAGGGAGTTCTCCTCTCTCAGTTGAGCGATGCTCTCGCCCAGGCGCTTCTCGAGTTCGCAGAAGTCACAGACACTGACGCCATCTGTGTTGAGAGAGCAGTACATATACATAGTTCGATACGCAAAAAGCTATAGAGTAACGAGGCGTTTATATATTTATGCCTCTTCTTCTTTCATTATAATAGGCCGCTGCAAAATAATTCTACCAAAGGATTCAAAAATATAGGAATGACGGGTTCCTGGCAAACGTGATGCCTCTGGCAGGTCGTTATTCTCTCCGTTTCCTCTGGCATCATTGTCTTCGGTCCCATGCAACTGGTCTTCCTCTTGTTCTCTGCCTGATTCTTCGGGTGTTGCTAATTACCCGGCACGTTATCCCAATGCGAGGGAGGAACCTCGACAGTTTTAGTATGTACACTGAGATAGTATCCCTCTTGCCACCAGGGAATTCTTATTTGTAAACCTTTCTGTCGCACTCGATCACCGGGAAAATGCCCGCATATGGCGCTTCCAGTGGTTTGCGAACACGGTCTATTTGCACCCACACATGAGTTGCCTCATCAAGATCTTTGGGTACGAAAGGCTTGGGCACCGAGTGGAAGTGTCCTAGGGATGCCTACGTGAAATCGACATGCGCCATGGTTGAGTCTAATTCTTTAATTAATTTCGAATCGGTCTTCGATGACGACGACGAGACTAAGGATCTCGGTCACAAGGGTGTGGTTCCCGTGACTGCCGTGAAAGGCGAAATGCCCAAAGGAGCGAATGCCCAAAAGGATAATTGGAAGTGCTACCAGTCAGCCTTGTCGACAGGCCATTATGGATCAATTCAAATTCATGTGTGCCCTTTCCACCTTCCCGTTCGTGGACGGTAGTCAGGACAACGGTGCGCCTTGGTACGGAGACGATGAAAACCAACGAGGGCAGACAGTTCCTTGAATAGCTTAGATTCGAATTGGGCCCCTCTGTCGGTCACTACGAAAAGCTGGACTCCAAACCTGGAAATCCACCCGTCTAGGAAAGCCAATGCGACCGTTGCGTCACTTATGTCCCGAATAAGTAACGCTTCAATCCATCGCGTAGCTCGGTTGATGCACAATAATAAGTACCGATTGTGCGAGGGGTAGGATTGCCCAGGCAGTGTACACGGTGGAAGTAGCCCAACTATATCAATATGTACTGTTTCGAACCTGGAAAATGAAATGATGTTTGAAGATTGACATGGAAGGCACTCCCTTGTTCAGGAGCGAATATCCCTCTTCATATTAGGCCAGAAATTTGGACCGAATGACGTTTCTCGAAAGTTAGTCCGTGATTACGTTGTCCTGACCAGGCACATAGGTCATATCGCTGATATATTCCCAAATGGATGTCCAATAGCGTTACTGCTCGTTCGTTTTTGCACTTAATGGCGACGAAATAGCCGATACTAATGGCTTGTGGTCCTTGCACAAAGTAACATGGCGACCTTCGATCATGTGCCTGGAATGGATAACAGCAAGATAAGCCGCTAGGAGCTATCTGTCGTGGTTGGAGTATGCTTGCTGTGTCCAGCTTAGCTTTCTCGAAAAGAAGGCCATCGGTCGTGATGATCCGTTTACCATTCGTTGAAGGGCAGCACCTGCCGCGTATTGGGAGCAATCCATCACAAGCTGATATGACGAATCATTGGGAAGCGGGTGCCAGAGTTTGACGGAATTGATTAAGGCCGATTCAGTATTCTCAACTGCTCTTCGTGCCATATCGTTCCATTGCAAGCGTGCAAGCTCAGTCAATGGGGCTGCAATTGCGGCAAAATTATGAATCATTCTTTGGTAGTATCCCAACATGCCCAAATATCGTCGTAGCTCCTTGTAGTCCTTTGGTAAGGGCATGTCTCCAATTTTCTTATTTTCTTGGCCGGTGGGCAAACTCCTCCCATCGAAATTTGATGCCCTAAGAAATCAATCTCCTCCTTTCGCATTTCTTCAGGGATCTCTTCAGACCGTTTTCGACCAGGATTTTGAAGACGATCCAAACGCCTCAAGTGGTCGTCCATATTTTCCTAAAATACTAGGATGTCGTCTATATATACATAAACGAACCCTAATCCTCGAAACAGGTTATTCATGTGTCGTTGGAATGTGCAATTTGCATTCCGGAAGCCGAATGGAAGCTTCACGTACTCCCATAATCAAAGCGGCGTTATCACCGCAGTCTTCTTATATCTCCGCCGGGTTCATAGGGATTTGATGGTAAGCACAAAACAGATCTAAACTTGAAAAAAAGAAATTGCCATGGAGGTGGTTTGCCACACTTTGAATTCGTGGAAATAGATATCTGTCGGGCTTTGTGATCGCATTGGGCGCTTGGAAATCGCCAACCACCCTGTACTCACCGGGCGACTTCTTCGGTACCATGATGATGATTAATACACCAGTGCAATGCTGCTCAGTCTGTAAAGACTATCTTGCAGCCAGGTACATTGGGGGTTAATATTTTTCTTCCTACACCACGCTCAGTCCAGCTGGGTCATGGTGCATATGAAATCAATGCCATTGGCAAGCATGTCACAATATCTAAAATTAAAAGATTAAAAGAGGTGCGGATGGTATAAAAATAGTCTATTAAAAATTAGTGGTACTCAATACCATATTTGCGCCTTTTGCTAAAAATTAAAAAAGGGTAAATGGTGAAACAGGCACTCATTAAAATTCTTTGATTACGCGTCGTTGCGCTAGATTTCTTTAAAGACATTAATGTCTTTTAGGAACCTGAAAAGTGCTTTTTGATAAAAGTTTTCGGACATTGGACATAAAACCGATTTAAGGGCTGAGTTTGCTGGATTATTGTTCAGGAAAGGGAATGCTCTTGTCCTCTGGTTAATGAGGGAGGGGTATTTTATAAGGATGTGAAGGATGGACACCGGCACATTGCAAGAGGCACAGATGGGTGGTGGGGCGCCACACATGAGGTGCCCATGCGTGAGCCCTGTGTGCCCAATCCTCAACCAGCTCAATATCGTCTCCTCTCTCCTGCTCAATGGCTGGTCTCTATTTGGTCATGAAAGCACGAATGGTTTTACGCCATGAAGCTTAGTTAGGGGATCTATCACTTCCCACTCCGCCTGCCAAAGTGAGTAGGCATATGCCCTCACCAGTGGGTACTGGTTATTAGCGGGGACTGGTTCCCCAATGGGAGCAGGCCCTCTCCCAGCTGCTTCCTTAGTGGTTTCATCCGCTTTTTTTAATCGGCGACGCCCATGGTGATTTTAACGGGCGCACGACCCCCTCCTTCAATAGTGTTTTGAAAGAGGGTTTGGCAACCTGCAGCTTCTCCATTTAAAGAGGTGTCGGCCCCGCGAATGTCGGTAGAGTACTTCCTGTTTTAATTGTATGCAACACTGAGTTTGGCGAAGATGGGGAGGGATTAGCAGGTGCGGGATTGTACAAAGCCACATAATTCTCCAATATTTATTTGCAATGGGGTGATAGGTGCTGTAGGTAATTAATAATTAAAGCTACCGCAGGCTCCCTTGATAGTTTCACTTCTGATACCAATTTGGTTTGTTCATCGATAAGTATGCCACGTGCACAGTCTACCTAGAAATTAAAATGCCTCAGAAAGTCAATTCCTAATAAAGGTGAAGTGGTATCCGCGACCACAAATGAGCACCTAAATGATCGGCGAAGACTAGGGATAACTATATCCGTGTGTACCTCGCCGTGCACTTATATTTTACTGCCATTAGCCATTGTAATATTTAAACTGTTCTCGCGCAATTCACCCGAATTCACGAATTTAGCCGGAATTTAGAAGCACTTGCAATGGCATGCCGTGCTGGTTTTACGCCGGAGCTGGCAAAGATAGCCGGGAGGAAGGTTGCATCTGCAAGTGTTCTCCTTTCTTTGGCCACTTGCACCAGGGTTTGCAGAATTCCACATTCTCACCAAAGTACAAATATGTGAACGGCATACTAGAGTTCTTTGGTTTCTTCAAAAAGGTCGCAATCATACCGGATATTATAAATACTGTGATCATTATTTCGCTGCACTAAATTGGGACGGTTACCATTAGGGTACGCACTCATGGGCAATTATCGCGCACTACCCGTAGAATTCACATTAGAATTCACTGATATTTTTAACATTAAGACACTGTGCTACGTAGAATGGTATTAGTTCATCCGAAAACTTTCCTAGCTGGGCTGGGGTAAATTCCTACTGGGTAGCAATTATGGGCGCGATGTTGGCTGGCAGGGATTGAATAAACTTGTAAAGGGGTTTTCCTTAGTTGTTCCAAATCGATAGAAGGTCGACCGATGAGCGTGGATGAGGCAATGAGCTTCTCGAAAAGCTCAGGTTTCGTCCTCTCGGAGAGCCCAATCACCTCAGCCCTTAAAAGCTGGTAATTATGATTAGATAGGATTTCAACCGGAGGACGGTCGACGGTCTCAGGAGGTAATCTAGCTAAAGCATGAAAGAATTTAGTATCCTCCTTACTTACGCTTGAAATGTGAAACTGAGCTTCTACAATCTTGAACCAACCTGCAACTGCAGCCTGGTTAAAGACGAGTGCTTGATTGTGATGGCGTTCATGATCTCCGTCTCTCCTTGTCCTGCCTGTTGATGGTCTGAGGCTTGCATATTTTTGTTACCTTAACTGTTCGGCTGAAGAGGGTCACCAGTTTATGGGGGGAGGGGTATATGTTACCAGTGAAGTTACCTGTGTGTGGGTGCATGGTCGGTAATTAAAAGGGCGTGTATTGAAGAGTCCGCGTTGATATTGCGCTCGTCGGGTGACGGGGACTGTAGGCAGTGAGCCTACTTTACGCCTCTGTCGAATTCGTTCTCACTTCTTATAATTTCTCACGAAGGTTATCCGGCAAATAAAATATAACTTTATTGTTGAATTAGCATACTAAAAGGGCAAGCGGAAACGTCTTGAGTTCTTTGCGGCCCATGTGTAGACTTACTGTTGTACGCGAAGTATCGAGTCTAAAGGCGGCAGGACTCAGGCAAGTAAACGGGATTCCGTACGCTACTGAAGAAATAAAATGAGAGGTCAGTCTGTCTCCCTGTCTGTCTCTCTCTCTAGTTTGGTCGTTATTTACAGCCTTTGGGTGGAGTTTCCGAAAGCTGTGTACCCGTTATGCCTATATATTTCTCTTAGATTTAGCTTCATTATAGGGAATTGCCTGTTGCAGGTCTCTGTGAAATTTCTCTGGTCAGAGCCTATATTTGTTCAGCTGCTGATAAGTGTTCCCAACACGCGTATGTTTGTTTGTGTGCGATTCTCGTATTTGTCCAGGTAGTCACCTTTGATATCTTTGTATGTTGTTGGATATCCGCGCGACTCTAACAACCACTTGCCTCAGATATATTTCTAAAGTTTAACATATATATATATATATATATATATATATATATATATATATATATATATATATATATATTCATTTCCTAATTCTCTTTGGTTCTTTATGTATTACGCTTGATATATTATTTTATTAATTTACATACATAGCAATTTTTAGGATTTGATAAAACCACCGACCTGGGCCTATTAAATCCTACAATTTGGACCAGAGGCCTACCTATTTTATAGAACGAGCCCTACAAGTTATTGGTGTTTCTTTTTCTTTTTCTGGTTCTTTTTTCGTTTCTCTTGGGTTTCCTATCCCCTGGTTGCGTTCGAGGTCCCTTCTGGTGATTCATTTCTGGGTGATGGACCCCTTTTACTTGCGGATTTAGATATGTTATATCTTTGGGCTTTCCTGCGAGTAACCCGTGTTCATTCTTAATTTGTGTCGTCGGAGGTATTTTCAGTCTCTGAGTTCTCGCTGTTTCTGTCCTTTTCTGTTTCTACTATATGATGGTCTCCTTTCACATCTTCGATTAACTCATGTTTTGTCTTTTCTGTGACTTTGATTTTGAAAATGGCCGATGAGTCGACTTGTAGATAGAGGGGAGTAGTAAAATGAGCAAAGAAAAAATAATAGCGTAGGCGAGTTGCGAACAGCTTCCCGCGTCGCTGGACCACTGTTAGCCAGCGGCGAATCCACTCGGCCATCCTGAGTCTCAAAAAGACTCATTCAAGCGAAGCTTTTAAGCCACTCGCCTGCACTTCTCGTACGCTATACAACCCCCCTCCTAGAAGTGGAGCATATTTTGAAGAAATGAAGAGAGCCCGTCTGGAAATGTTATCCAAGGGCTAACGCTCCGCCTCCCGGGTCTGGGCACCATTGTAAATAGAGGGGAATAGGAAAAGAGGCGAAGAAAAAATAATAGCGTAGGCGAGTTGCGAACAGCTTCCCGCGTTGCTGGACCACTGTAAGCTAGCGGCGAATCCACTCGGCCATCCTGAGTCTCAAAAAGACTCATTCAAACGAAGCTTTTAAGCCACTCGCCTGCACTTCTCGTACGCTATAATTTCCTTGGGGAATTTTATCGGATCGAACCCGTTTTTCTGTAGCATACTGTTGATTGTTGTTGCATAACTGCCAAACCTGCTATGTTCATCATGTGGGCATATAATATACAATTAAGTATTTTCACGTTGAGAGTTACATCGAAAATTATGTGTTGTCGGTCTGTGTTGGTTACTTTTTTTCCATTGGTCCGCATGAGTTTCTATAGATGTATGTTAGCGTTTCTGTTTATTTTCTCTTTATAATTTCTCTTCTTCTGGGACAGATCTTGGCCATAGTTTTTTGTCCCCCTTGGCAATTAATGCATCTTTTATCTGTCTTGTTGCAGTTACGCCACGAATGGCCTTCAGTTCCACATTCAAAACAGATGATTAGGTCTTTTAAGGTGCAATTTTGAGTCGTATGTTCCTCCATGGCATAACATCTGAAGCATATCTGTATGGTTGTGAAGGCGTCGACTTGTATGTGGGCGGATGGGATTTTCATGTTGAATGCAAGAAGTCCTTGTTCGATGATTCTTGAAGACATTTCGGTAGATTCGCTAATAACCTTAAAAAGGTGAGTGTGGTGTGTATATTTGACCGCCTCTGCTACCTTAAGCCATTTCTGCCTCTCCTGTAGTTTTTCTTCTATTTCTTGGCATGAATGCTCTCCAACCCAGGACTCGATTTTTTGGCAGATGAAACTTCTGTTAGCCGTGATTTATGGTGGTACTCTTGCTTCCAAATCCAACTTTCTTATCGTAATGCTCCCAGCAGATGATACTAGCTGCTCTACGTCTTTATTTTCCGGACAAATAACTATGAATCCAGATGGTTTCTCAATACATTTGATTAGTGGCATTTCCAAATTCATAAATATGTATTGCACTACTTCTTGTGGTGATCTCTTCCTTCTGTTGGGTATGAGTTTAAGGGGAAGCCTTTTGAAGTCCGGTGGGTCCATGTTTCCTGAGCGTCGTTCTCCCTCTCCGAAGAGAGGTGTTTTTCTGACGATCTTCAGCTGTAGAGAAATTTCCAAGTCTCCACTAGTTGGAAGAGATCCTCTATCTGCCCTAATCTATCTCGCCTACCTTCCAAATTTCGCACTCTCCTTGGTCAACCCTACCTATCTGGGCCTAGCCCTAACAGCGATCCACAGATTAGTTCTACCTCATGACCGAAAATTGGCCCCCCTTTTCTGCCCCCTAAGTGGGTCTCGTGCAGGGGTTCACTATACCTTACTTCCAACTGCAACTCAGACCTTGCCGGTGACCACGTTATGTAGTTGTAGTGAAAAGTAAGTTTGAGGTAAAAAGTTATGAATATAGAGCCAAGAATTAGAATAAGGAAGAGCAGACCCCTCGGGGGCTACTACACCCAAGATGAACAGGAGGAATCTCCAATCAGTCCCAAGAGCGCATATATTTCTTCTTAGAAGTTTTCTTTTCTTCCCGAAAACTTTTCCTCCTTTTATGAGATAGCCTTTACCAGTTCACAGCGAGAGAGAAAGCGTACAGACTGAATATGTCGAATGAGTCTCATCTTAATTAACGAAGAAAAGCCAACCATCTACACTCAGTCTACGAGTTGGAATCGAACATTAAAATTGTTTTTAAAATTCCACTCGTCGGATTGGCCCGTTTTCCCTTGACATTACGTTCAACTGAGGATGAATATATACCCCCTAAAAACCGTTTTAATTTCATTCCGATTCCACCATAGATGGAATATATTGAAAGCTCAGCTATTAAAGTTTGTTTTTTACCAAATTAATCAAGGCGAAATATACAATGGTCTTTAACAAAATCTGCTTCGCCACTCCCCCGGGGAGCTTACTGGTTTTAATTATTTGTTTAAACTTCCCCCTTGATACCCTAACCTAAAATGAAAGAAAATACTTAAATATAATAAAAAATAAAAATTCAAAAGATTTTTATTCATAAACGCCGGCGTACCACTACTATTCAAAAAACGTCCTTTTGATTGACTGAACAAAGTGGTTACTGCAGATGAAAAATGGTGTCTACACTCGAACATGAATGAATTACTGGAAAAGGTTAGAACGCAATCAGTCGTCTATCGACGCTTAATTATTCAGTCAACAACTGCAACAGGTGGCAGTTGCAATTGCGCATAAACGACCAGAATTGACTGGTGTCATGTTTCTTCATGATAACGCCCGACCAGATTTGAAAATCATACCAGTGAAAAACTGCTGAAGCTGGGGTAGGAAGCTCTTTCTCTTTCACCATACTCGCCAGACCTAGCGCCAACAGACTACGATCTATTCCTGGCACTGCAGAACTTCTTGAATGGCAAAACGTTCGCAAATGATGACGAGAGAGAACGGCTCTTGGTAAAGGTGTTGTTCACTTTTCAACGGATGAAAATTAACACAAACTGGGCCTAAAAAAAGAAAGAAAGAGGGAAAATGTATGGAAGATTAATAGCTCAAGTCTGCAGAATAGGAGAATTCTTTGGAGCTAGTACGGAGCAGACGATAACACCCTTTTCCTGAATTTACCTACTCCCGTTACCCTCCGAAGTCATTGCTCCACTTCTAAACGCTTAGTCTCGAATTAAGAAAAAAAAATGCAGGATTTCAATATTTCTTAATGGAAAAGAAAGGCTCAAAAGTGGCGTGAGCCATGGCACACAAATGTCCTTAGAGCACGAAAAGAAAGTGTGTAGTGAGACGGAAAGAAGAATTCATTACTCCTGGCCGTCAAAAGACCCTCAGCTTTCAGAAGAGTCATAAAAGAAGTTCTAAGTTCGTGGTTTGGAGTTTCTTGTGATCTTTTAAAGTGATCCTGAAGAGTTGAAAATAGCCCCCCGCCCTGACTGGATCCTCATATGATTGATTTCCTGTACTCCCCCTGTCTCCGAGGGTGAGCGTGTTTCTCGTTTCTTGGATAGGCCAAGCTCAGCGGTGAAGAATAAAACGTCAAATCCCGCGAGAAGTTCAGTGGAATTTAGTCATCCATCGAACAAGGTATTAGAAATTAACACGATCCATCGCCTTTGGAATTAATAGGTGCAATATCAGAGAAGACCCAATATCAAATATAAACCCTACAAACGATCTCCAAACGCAACCACTCCGTGACCTAAACCTCCTCGAAGGAGTCTTTCTATGATTCCATCAGCCGCAGCGTGAATAATTTGGGTTGCCTCCCTCAGTCCATTGAGCAAAGAAATGAAATGTCCTATAAAAACAAGGTTTGCTAGAACCAGTTATTTATTTATCTCCCTTCTCCATAAAGAGAAAGCCAATGAAAGCATTAACGTCGGAAAAAAAGGAAAATAGGTTTATAAAGAGAGTAGTTAAGTAAGGGGAGATAACGACTGTATTATTTGCCGGTTATACTCTTCTCTCGTGAAATAGTGCGCGCAATCGTAAAAGGAGGTACGGACAAGCAAAATATATTTTTGCAGATACCTCAGTAGATCAGAGTCCTGATTTTGAAAAGCCCCCTTTTTTCCGAGTCTCACAAGAAATAAAACCCAACGTGAAGTAACTTAGTGTCAATTGCACACTACAATTATATAAAACAAATAAAAGCAAGTTACAAGTGACAAACAGTGTGCGTCAGTGCAATTCATTCAGAAGCCCCCGTGCTCAACATCACTCTAAACACGCAACAATTATATATATATATATATATTAATATATATATACATATATATATATATATATATATATATATATATATATATATATATATATATATATATAATAAAATAAGAAAAATAAAATAAAAAACGAGGGAAAAGTGATAAACAGTGCCGAACCTTCAGTATAATCCAGAAGCCATTCATGTTTATCATTAGTCTAAACTAGTACACTATAGACCAGTGCTGAATATCGTCTAAAGTTGTATAAATGAACCCGCAAGTGCATAAACAATATTAAGTGCAGAATAATAAAGCGATCGAACAAACTCGTAATTTAGCCTGAAACTTAGTGGAAAACTAATACAGAGATCAAACCAATTCGCGCGTTAGCCAAAACTCAGTGGAAACTAAGTGCCACAACATCCTAGTGGTAATTCGTTCTAAACAAGAAAATTGATTAAGGTACATTCTTTACGTCTCACTAAATCTCAAAAGTCCCCAGTAAAGAAAGATATCCCAATAAGTTAATATAATAATTAAAACCGATTGGTTGGCTCCAATATAAACAAATGATCAATCAAATTCCTGCCTGCCCCCCTTATAATGACGCTAACACGGTAACTAAATCAGGGGAACAACAAGAATTCCCCTACGTTCCCTATCCCGGGATAAACCTGACAGGGGGCAAGTTTTTGCTACCAATTATAAATAAATAAACATAGCATTGGTAAGACTTATAGACTCACCTCAGGGATACGTGGCAATATGCCAAAACGAGCAGGACGTAGAAACACTGACTTCCGAAAAAAGCAAAGAACCTGCTAAAGAAAATAGGCCTAGCCCCAAGAATCTCGCCACAGATTCTTACTCATAGGAGTATTATATGTCGACTTCTAAATCCATGGGTTGGTTCGCACGAACCTGAATAGATAAAAAGGGAAATCGAAAACAACCATAAATCGGCCTCGGTGATTGAAGTAATAAAATTTAAGTCATACACCCACGTATGCAAAATTGTATTTAAAGATACAGGAATGGCACAAAAGGCAACAGAAAACGGACTCCTCACGTTCAACGTTAGACCAACATCCGAAAAAATTGAACAAGAGGAATTTACGGAGGTGCAGATATGCTTCAAATGCTATCGCTTTGAGGACCACTCAACAAGGGCATGCCCACAGAAAAGGAGCGCTGCTCCGAATGCGGTTCTGACAACCACAACTGGCGCAACTGTAGGAGCGAATACGAGAGATTATCAATTGCGGTGGTAATCACCGAACATTGGCAATGCCTTGTCTAGTAAAAAAAGACATAATAAAAAAGAAGAACCAGGAAAAGAAACAAACAGAAGAGAAGAGGAAAAGCACAAGCTACGCCCAGGTTGCAAAAGCTACCGTCTCAGAAGAAGCATAGAAAAAAACCTTCCTTCAAATCGAAAATGAAAATTCATCACAGATTATGGCGTGCATATATTTTGCACATATTGCGAATCTAACAAGGCAGGGAGATCAATGCGACAAACATCAACGTTAGACTCTACGCCACCGAGAATACTCCATTTCCCACCAAAGACATGGAAGAGACTATCACGGACGGAATCATAAACGGCAGAATAAAATGGGATTACAAAGACCAGATGCCTGAAAATCAAGTCGAAGAAGCTCTATACCAAGGCAGAGTGAAATGCAACCCTGAGATCTATTACACTGTGACCCAGGGCGAATTCAACAAAAAAGAAACGGAAAATGCCGGACTCCGCCACAACAGAATGCTGTCCTTAAACAGGACAGGAGAGAGGACTAAGAGCAGGAAAGAAGAGATCTACAAAAGAAGGAAGTACAACAACAGAGGAGACAACAATACATACAAATATGGACAATTTACACAAAGATTTGAGGATACTATACATGAACGTTAACGGACGGTCTAGGAAAAGGACGGTATTTGGTAATATTATTCGGAAAGCAGACCTAGATATAATTTTAATATCTGAACATGGGATTAATACGAACAACAATAGTATCAAAATATTTCAATACGAGGTGCACACGACAAGCCATACAAACGAAGCATACGACGGTGCTGCATTAGCGATTCGCAAAGGAATCGCATACAAAATCCTTCTTCCACTTGACGAATCCTATGTGGCAGTATAAATACAAACATCCATAGGATCCTTGACAATAGTTACAGGATACCAGCCAACAAGAAGAGGTACTTGCCAAGCCACAACTTTCTGAGACTATTCGCAAACAATAAATCGGTACTATTTGCTGGAGACCTAAACGCTAGGTGTGCGGCTTCAGAGTACACTAGCACTAACGCGGCCGGGAGAAACCTGGAACTGCTACTGGAAAGAAATGTTGTAGGACGCTTAGGTCCAGAGTTCCTGACTTACTACTCTACGAGAAGCGCCACAAAACCAAATATAATACTGGCAAGCACATAATTACCCTTTAACTATCACATTCAACAATGACCAGTGACCCCCAGTGACCATGAGGCAGTAGCCATTACTGTATCAACCAGCCCCATCCAGATCCCAATTAACGAAAGGAAAGCTAATGCGCGCACCAACTGGGAAACATACCGTATCGCATGCCAAGACTATGTACCAGGACAATTGGAAGAAGCGACACCACAAGAAATAGACAATGAACTAAACCGCATAACAACAAAGATGTTAGAAGCGGACAGAATAGACGTGCCAAGAACTAAACACAGAACCTTACCAGCACCAGTTTGGATCCAGGAGATGATAGAGATGCAAGAAAGATATAGGAGAGCAGTCTAAGAAATCAGTAGATGGGGGGCCCAGTAGGGAGCTCCAACTGATTCTTCGCGAATTACGCGACAACCTACAGCTAATCATTATACAACAGCAGTCGGAAATATGGGATCGACTCATAGAAAGGTTCGATGAGGATATGGAGCCCAGAAGCTTCTGGCAAACAGTGAAAAGGTATCGGGGAAAACCCCCACCAGGGAAGATGAAAATAAAAGATAAAAGAGGGGAACATATCACCGAGCCCAACCAACTGGAAGCCGTATTTAGAAATTACTGGGCTAACATCTTCAAGATTACCCAAGAGGAAGAGGACAACTTTGACACGGAATTTGGCAATGACATCATGGACCAATTAAATGCAGAAATAGACCGAACCTATCCCTTTAATAACGCCACAGAAGAGAGACCCATGGATGGATACGGAAGAAAGATCACCCACCAGGAACTAAGTCAATCTCTGAAGGACTTTAAACAAAGGGCGCCAGGCTTCACTAGATTAACAAAGGCAAACTTCGCAAAGGATTACTAAATGTTATGAATGTGGCCCTCAATACTTGGCACTACCAGATGAGTGGAAACTATCAGAAATTATATTTATTCCAAAATCGGGCAAAAACCCTACCTCCCCAACAGATTATAGACCAATCTCTCTGCTCGAATTTGGAGGGAAAATCATGGAGAAGATCATTGCCAACAGGGTTCAAACCTTCCTCGATGTAAACGGACTTCACAACCAACAGCAACATGGGTTTAGGAGACAGAGGGGTGCGGATACTGCACTGACAATGATCACAGAGAAACTGGCGAAGATAGAGGAGGAAAAGAAATATGCTGATCTAGTGCTGAGGGATGTAAGGAAGGCATTTGGTAAAGTCTGGCACCGGGGCCTACAGTACAAGATACTCCAACTAGGACTAAACCCCAGGCTGAAGAAAATAATCTGTGATTATGCCATGGACCGAAGAGCCTTCATCACAATCGGAGAGCTCCAAAGGCCCGTATTTATACTAAAAGAGGGTGTCCCTCAAGGCGGATGCCTCAACCCGCTACTATATTCGATCTACACCAGAGACCTTACAAGCCCTAAAATTGAGGAATCACTCTATATATACAGTTCGCGGATGACGCATCACAGATAGTAGTGTCCCCTTACAAGAACGAGAGATTTATGGCTAGGATGACTGAGTGGGAGATAGAAAACATCAACGCATACGAAGGTTGCTGGAAGATTGACACAAACTCCAACAAAATCGCAATCATCACGATCAAACGGAACAAGACTGCTCCAATACAAGTTAATGGGGAAAGATACATGTACAAACAATTAGGCAAAGTTCTAGGACTAGAAATCAGCAATACGGATACTCACATCAACTTAACAACATCTTAGCACGATCCAAAAGAGAGCTGCATGAATTCTTCAGGTTTAAGAAGTTAAGCACGAAAAACAAGAAAAAGATTTACTCAATATACATTCGACCCAAAATTGTGTATCCTGCCACGCCACTGGTAGCGATACAAAAAAATGGCTTAATTAACTACAAATAATCCAAAATAAAGCTACATTAATCATAACTAACACTAAGAGAAGCGATAGAAAACGTTAACAAACGCTCCACGAAGAAGTCGGCCTAAAGGCAATAAACAACGACCTGAGAGTGAGAACACAAAAAATCTGGAGAAAGATAGAGAAGAGCACAGTACCAGACTTCATAAGAAGTCACTTTGAGATCCGCAATCAAAACCAAACACAGGCTAGACGTAGGTTTCCCAGCAGAAGAATTGCTGCTCGTAACAATCAAAACACTAGATACTTGACTATATAACACAAAAGAATAGTTCAACAAAAAAGACTAATAATAATTGAACATCAATTAACACCACAATACAATAAAGATGACACAAGTCATAAAAAAACAAGAAACTTAAAATGCTTGAACGCTACGCCTGAATCAGGATGAAAACCATGCATGTACAATCGTAAGTGCGTGTCTATACTCGTATGTACAAGTGAATAAAGTAAAAAGGAATATCGACAAGAACCGACTACGACATTAAAACCGATCAACGACAACGGAAATAAATGAATATAAACAAAATAAAGATCCCTCAACGAGAAACCACTGGAAATAATGCAACTTTAAAGGCTTCGAAGCTCCCCCTCCCTCCCCCAAAATATAAACACTAAACAAATGCAATAGTCAACAATAAAGAAAGACAGAGATAGACCCTTTCACCAAGGACCTAACTACTAAACTCTATACCTATCTTCTTGTCAACTTTTTCGACACTAAAGGCCCTACTTAATATCCTATATATTTCTCACTTTTTATGTCTGAGTCCGAGGGGGATGAAAGAAGAGTCTACTTGGAGCACCAGGACCTGGCCAGGCAAGTAACGTTCCCAATCTGCATCCGTTCCGTAAATAAGCAGTTCCAACTTCAATTGCTCATTCAGAGTCGGTTGACCGTTTAACAGCCGTTTGCAATCATTCAAAATTCAAATGTCTTTATGAATCGGGTTCTGTATAAAGTTTTTTGGTTAATAAGATCCACACAATGACCCCGAGTGCAATTAACCTTGGGAACATTAAAGAAAATCAAATATTTCACGAGAATCATTGAATGATCAAACTAGAATTTATTCATCCATTTTACAAATCCATTTATTTTGTTTCCCTCTAAATGTGCGCAGTATAGCAGCTCCCTTCCTCTCGTATTATAGTATCATCACGAGGATTATTCCTGTTCTTCGTGTACATATAATTTTAAGATTATTCGATACTTTGTGCTGCCTGAGTGGATATTACGAAATATATAATATGTATAACAAAAGTAGGTTTCATTTGGCGTCAAGTAAGCATAATTTTATTGATTATTGGGTATCATGACTGCTGAAAACGTTTATTTTTGCTATATACATTGAAGTGTACAAGAACAAATGAATGCGGGATCAGATCCTTTCGAAAGTGACCATTGTGTGTGTGTGTGTGTATATGTGTATGTATGTATGTGTAACACTCCATCCAAAATTTCGATACGAGGTTATATGCATAAACTTAGAACGATTAAAAGTGTGACATACTTTTAATAGAGTATGAAAGCTGTATAATAGTAGAATCATACAAGAAATGAAGGGAGGGGCCCTAAATATTAAGGTGATACTCTCCAAAGAGGTCTTTTTGAGTCTATTTTGTGCCAGGTGCGAGCAAACGAAGCCTGCTACAGCGAGGTCCAGCAACGCGAAGGATACGTCGGCAAGCGGGCAATGGCGCCGTACTAGCCCCCAGGGCTCAGCTATGAGCGGCCAGGCTCAGATTAGGGAGAAGGATGAGGGGGAGGAGGAATCGAGGCTAGCAGCAATCAGAATTAATAGACACACACACACACACACATTGCCTTTCTCTGTATCTATCTCTCACTGTCAGTCTCGCTCTTCCTCTCTCTCTCTCTCTCTCTCTCTCTCTCTCTCTCTCTCTCTCTCTCTCTCTCTCTCTCTCTCTCTCTCTCTCTCTATGCATATATATGAAAAATGTATATCTCCATATATATGTCTATCTAGGGTACCTTCTTTCCTTGTTGTTGTTACTCCTTGTTGTTGTTACTCTCTCCCATTATATCTCTTACCGCCCTCCATTTTCTGACTCAATTTTCTTTTGTTTTTCTCTTTCAATTTCATCTTCTTTTCTCTTAATTCTCTATCTGTCTCTCTTTTCCTCTCTCCCTCCTCCCTCTTTTTCTTTCTCTGCCCCTTTTTATCCCCCCTTTTGTCCTCTCTTTCTCTCTATTTTTCCCCTCTGTTTTTCTCTCTATGGGTGTAGACTTCTCTTTAAATCTCTCTTATTCTCCCGTTCCCTCTTTTCTCTCCCTGCATCTTATTTCTATCTCTTTGTCCTTTCTCTCTTTTTCTGTCTCTCACTAACTCTCTCTCTCTCTTTTATGTATCTCTATCTTCTCTCCCGCTCCCTCTTTGTCTCTCGTTCCCTTTTTTCTCTGCCTCCTTTTATTCTCCCCTTTTTGTCCTCTCTTTTCTTCTCTTTTTCCCTCTATGTTTCTCTCTCTATGTGTGTAGATTGGTGTTATAACTGTGACTATATGTATGTGTATACAGATGAAAGATGTATACCTCCATATACGAGGGGCGTTCAATAAGTTTTGCGAATCGGTAGGGCAAAACAGAGGAAGGAGGATGGCTGTTTGTGGGGGGTGTTAGGCCAAGTTATGACAAGTCAGGACCTGCAGCCGCACGCTCCTGCCTCGTCTATTTAAGAAGCAGTAGCTGATCGCAGATCGTCAGTCACAAATTTTCAACAATGGAGAAGGTTGAGCACCGCGCAGTGATCAGACTTTTGACCAAGGAAGGCAAGAATGCAAAAGAGATCCATGAACGCATGGTTGCAGTGTACACCGACACCGCCCCTTCATATGCAACCATTGATCGCTGGAATAGGGAGTTCCGCCATGGTTGTGAGTCCCTTTAAGATGACCCCTATCCAGGACGCCCGTCAGACGTGACCAACGAGGACAATGTGGCCCGTGTGGAGAGGAGGATCTTAGAAAATCGACGGGGGAAGGTCGAAGAAATCGAGCTAGAACGTGGAATATCACATGGAAGTGTTATCAACATCATCCACGACAATTTGGCCATGAAAAAGGTCTCTGCTCGTTGGGTCCCTAGAAACCTCACGCCCCATGATCGACTTCAACGTCGTCAAAGTCCATAAGGCCAGAGTTGCACAAGCTGTCCTGCGCGAGTGCGGATTCGAGGATCTCAACCATCCCGCCTACAGTCCAGATCTGGCCCCTAGCGACTACTTTTTATTTCGCCAGCTCAAGGCTGCACTGCGTGGACGCCGGTTTGGGGACGATGAAGATGTCCAGCTCGCCGTCCAGGAGTGGATTGAACAGCAGTCGGGAGATTTCTGGTTGTCGGGAATTCAAAGCCTCAGGGACAAGTGGCGCAAGTGCTTTGAAGTCGAGGGTTATTATATTGAAAAATAATAAAACACTTTTCCTCATATCTCGTTTCCTTATATCCGAATTGAAAAACTTATTGACCGCCCCTCGTATATTTGCACCTAACCATTTCTCTCTTTCTTTCTCTCTTAATCACTCACTTTCCTACTCTTTTCCTCTCTTTTCTCTCTCATCTCTAAATTTAACTCTCTCTTTCTTCATCCAACTCTTTGGTTTTTCTTTAGTCGCTCTTTTGTGCTCTCTCCTTTTCTAACTTTCCCACATTTCCTCACTCTCTCTCTATATCTGCCCCTTTATCGTCTCTCTCCGTATAAATGTATGATTTTGTATATTTTTGTATGTGCATTAGTGTTTGTATATGTATATCACCCCTACTATCTAGCTCTCATCTATCTTCATGTAACATCTCTTTGCTAGTAGCAAGTAAGGACCTGGCGTCTACCTCATGCACCAGAAGAGAGGCTTTGGAACCTCTTTAAATAACACCATTTGACGCTCACAGGTTGTGAGATACTGGAACGGAGGGGTCCCAGGCCGACAGGGGACGGAATAATGTGGTGATGCTAGTATGCACTGAAAAGCCCACCACTAACGCATAATGCCTGACCAGCCCCTGTGACCGTCCTTCGTGATTTAGGCTGGGCTGTTACTGGTCACAACCTCTCCGCCTAGTTTGCTGCCAGGCTAACTGAAAGGTCTCGGACTAGGCCACTAGTCATGTCAATATAATATATCTTGGATGCCTGGGCTATGAGTCTGGCTGCTCGGCAGAGCCTAGTACGGCCCCCACCTTGGCTTTCTTCCTCCTGGCACTCCTGACGAGAAACCAGTGAGAAATCACTTATGGATGCAGCCCGTAAGCTGCGCCACGTTTGGGACTGTCTAGCATATGGGTAAACTATTTCGGTTACTGTGACAGAAGAATGAGGAGGTCTGCTAGGGAGAGGTTGGAAAGACCTGCATGGTAGGCGGATGCGGCCGGCGCGAGACCCAGCACTAAACTTTTCCCTCATTTTAGTGGTCACAAGCACTGAAGATATTAGTGCACAAAAGTAAATACAGAAAAATGCCTGGTGTGCAACAACTAAAACCTGAATGTCCTAGGTGCAGAGGCATTCGTTGTTGTGTAGATTTTGAAGAGGGGAGCTTTAAGAACAAGTTCCGCGACATAGAATTGGTAATGGAGAGGAAGATGAGGGGAGGGGAAGAGCGTCATCACCTTGAACTGGCCGTCGTGAAGAATAAACTTGGTCAATTTGAAGAAAATTGCATTGTGGAATTGACAAACCTGAGAAACCAGGTCGGCCAACTTCAAGAGGCAGGTGACGAACTCAGGAGACGTATCATCTCCAGGTCACCTCTAGGGAATGGGAGCGACACTAGAGGAGCTGTCATGGCGGACAGTATTGCAGCACACCAGATGCAAGATAACAATACCACCCAATCCGCACCTGGTGCTCGACGAAAAGACCTGGGCAGAGCTGAGGGAGGGAGTTGAAGAACAAGTGAAAGTATTGCTGACGTCGCTAAATCTGCGGCAACCCTCGAGACGGTGAGACCTTCTGCGTCGGGCTCACCTAAAACGAACACTCAGAATATCGAGAACGATAACATTGCGGCGAGACCTTCTTTATTGGGCGCACCTCGAACGAACTCCCAGAATATCGAGAACAATAACACTGGGGCTGCAGAAGATCCTATTGAAGCTGCTGAACTAAATCTTCGGACCAAAATGAGGAAAAAGAAGCGAAGAAAAAAGAAGAAAATGCAGGTAGCTGCTGCGAGAGGAGCACCAGTGAACCGGCTGAAACGAGATCATCAGCACCGGCAGTGCAGGGTTCACAGGAGGTTAGAGGCGCGAGCTCGAGCGAAAGAGAGTTTCAGAAAGTAAGAAGGGAAAAGAGATGTGGTAAGAAGAAGAAGAAGACGACCTTCCCTGCAGCAGAGGATCCTTTGAGAGCCATAAATTGCCTTGCCGTCCTATCGTGCGTCAAAGCGTAGTGGTGGGAGACTCACAGATGCAAGGCCTTCAGTACCACCTGGGTGGGAGGAAGTGCCACAGATGGGAAGTACGATGTCTATCCGAGAGGGATAACGAGACACTTCGAGACGAAGTTAAGAAGGTAGGGAATTTCTCCAGTAGCTCTGTACTTGCATCAATGGTCAGTGGAAATGACCTTTTCCTTAGAAGGGGTAGAGTCGGGCAAACGGAAAATATAGTCAAGACGTCGATGAAGATTGCAGAGGATCTTCTCTCCAAGAAAAGCAAGGCCATGCTCGTGGGGATGCTACCCAGGAAGTTTGCTACCTCGCCCGTACATAGCAAACTTCCTGGCATTAACGAACGTCTAGGTCAAGTCTGTGCCTTGACAGAAGTTAAGTTTGTAGACCCACTTTTTCTTCGCACGAGATGACCTATACGCGGAGGACGGGGTCCACTTAAACGACCGATGAAGAATGTTTCTGGCTGTGTTAATCGAGGGGAATGCCTTCTGGTTGTTGAGGGTTGCACGGTATGAGCCAAGCGGCAACTCGACGGGTGTCAACGAGCAGGAGACTCAAGATGAGCCGCGAGAGCAGTTCAATGCGGAGCATCCTGCTGCAGGAGACCCTGCTACACCGCAACTCGAGAGGAGTAATGGAAGCTCTGACGGTGAGGAAGAACAGGTCCCAGGGGGAAAATATCCAGGTAACTCGAAGGGAGCTCATGGTGATGCGTCCCTTTCTAAGAACAACACTTCAACCGAGTCGTCGGGAAACGCGTTAGCGGAGGGAGCGTGCGGGCTAGCTAGCGTTCACTAAAAGTTTTATTTTTAACGCGATGCCGATACGAAACAAATGGAACGAAGTGTGGCAGTATTGGTTTCCGATAACTGAATAGATATCGTGGTGATCGTAGAAACGTGGATCCATACTGACAATCGAAATTTCGAGGGTGAGTTTGCGATCCCTGGTTATATAATGTTCCACCGTGACCGACCTTGTCGAGAGGACGGCGGAGTTATGGTATACGTCCGGCACTGTTTTCCCGTTGTCGAATGCAAGGTGAGATGTGGCCACGAGATTTTAGGGCTAGAGATATACCTAACCAGCTTCTCTTATCGAGTAGTGGTGGTGTACAGGCCCCAAAGACAGTTCGAAGAGTCAGACTCAAGCCTGTACGCGAAGCTCACCGAATTGATAAATAGTCGCACGAGTTTGTTCATTTGGTGACTTCAACATCCGTGAGACTGACTGAAGAAACTGGTCAGACGATGCTGAAATGAGGAGACTGATTGAGTTCGCTCAAGATAACTTCCTGAAACAGTGAGTCAAGGAGCCAGCGTTGGGTGAGGACATGTTTGGATGGTGTTTACCACCGAGACGACATGGTATCCAGACATAGCGTGGGAGAGTGTCTGGGCGGAAGCGATCATCACACAGTCACGTTTTCCGTCCACATTCCATGTGACAGACGCACTCATGTCGCTACCTTCAAACCCGACTTCCGATGCAGAGCTAAGCGCAGCGATGAAGTTCGAGTGGCCTTGTGGTGGAGCGAATGTGAGAGTGTGTGTGAAGGGCCATTCTCCCACCCCTTTTCCCAATACTCTTTCCCTCCCTCTGCAAGAATGTGTGTGTGAATAGAGAGATGTTAATATATATATATATATATATATATATATATATATATATATATATATATATATATATATATATATATATATATATTTGATTTCATGAATTGTTATTTTGCGCCACCACTCTACTAAATTTCAATAGATAATTATTACTGTCTTTTGTAAAGAGTGGCTGAGATCGAAAGTTTGCAGTAACCTAATCTAATCTATTGTAAGTCCCGCTGGGACGGGAAGGACTTTTATATAGCTTGAATACGCGACCGGATCGCATTAAAATACCGAGTTCGGGAGAGCCAGTTTTTCTTGATAAGTCCTAGGCAAGAATTGTGACCACGCAAGTGGCAGCCGGCAGAACTCTCCCCAGGGGTAAAACGTGAGGCTTTTTCTTTTTTTAGTGTCGATTTGTATGTTCGCTAGGCCTCTATGGTAAGGATTGCATTTTTTGTTTTTTTTCAGGCTTTTTAAGTATCTTTTGCTAGGTTATTTCTTTGATTGTAGATATTGCAAGGTAGTATTCGCGCATAGGATTGATTTATATAAGATTGTGGATATTTCGCCAATAAGTAGGATTGTTGCTTTTTTTGTAACGAGATCTCGTATTTATTTACCCCATATCTCTTGTAAATATTTACTCCCATATTTTTTTGTAAATAAAGGACTGTACATACAATCCGTTTCATTTTTCCCTCGATTTCTCAGTCCGAATTAGTGTAGCAAGCGGGTTGGAACGATTGGGGTTAGAGCGTAGGTTCGTGGCCCGCTACAGCCTCCCTCTGTAAAGGGACTCCGAAAAAATCCTTTCTGCACACCAATAGCCCTAAACCGATTCTTCATAGCATAGGACCGCTGAAAGATGACGATGGCGTGTTACACAAGTCAGAGCCAGACATCGCCAGCATGTTGAACGACTACTTCGGCTCCATATTTACTAGGGAAATAGACGGTCCAGTTCCGAGGCCGGGGTTTCATCTCGAAATGGGAAAAACCTATGCGAAATAGTCTTAGACAGAAAGTAAGTTTACAGGTCCAGATGGCTTTCTTCCTAGACTCCTCCGAGAAGTTAGTGAAGAGGTCGCTTCACACCTCACCACCATTTTCAACAAGTCTTTGGAAACAAGAAAGGGGACCGCGAATGCCCGGATAATTACCGGCATATTAGTCTGATATCCATCGTAGGCAAACAGCTCGAGGGAATGATCGCAGACCGTATAGTGCAGCACTTAGAGTCGCACAACCTGATCTTGGATTTCCATCACGGATTTTGCAAGAACCGGTCATGTCTCACTAATCTACTAGACTTTTTCCACAGTATTTTGAGCGAGTATTACCGTAGTTGAGCTGTGGATATCTTATACCGGGCCTTTTAAAAAACCTTCGATAATGTGCCACACCGCAGATTGATAAATAAGGTCCGCGCCCTCATCATTACCGGCAAGGTAGCCGAATAGATAGAAAACTGGCTCTCGGGACGGAAGCAACGAGTAAAGATCAACTGGGTAGCCTCGCAATGGGCGCCGGTCAGTAGCGGAGTGCCCCAGGGCTCAGTGCTTAGGTCTCTATTTTCCATCGTCCACATCAATGAAATAGAGGAAGGACTACTATGCTCGATAGCCAAGTTCGTCGACAATAGCGAGTTAGAAGGTAGTGTGAGCTTGCGAGAAGGAGTTGAACGCCAACGAAATAGCCTTCTCAGGAAATGCGAGTGGTCCGAGAAGTGGCATATGCCATTTAACCTTGACAAGTGCAAGGTAATGCACATCGGCCATGCTAACCCCCAGGAAAACTAATCCTTGCTAGGCAAACAGCTAGATACCACTAACCTTGAGAAAGATTTAGGCGTGTTAATCAGCAGTGGCCTAAAGTTCTGCAAGCAGTGCCTCCATGTGGAAAATAGGGACCAGCGGGGTACATAAAGCGAATTTTCACTTCCAAGATAAGCAGATTGTTCTTGCCTTGTACAACTCTTTAGTCCAGTCACCCCTTGAATACGCGTTGCAACTTTGTTCCCCAACCCTGAGGAAGAACATTGTACGGCTGAAAAGGGTTCCCTTAGACATAAAAGTTATCAGCATAGGCTACGAGAACTACGAATATTCTCTCTGGAGACCCACCGGTCTACAGCCAGAAGTAGTGAGCAGCTCGTCATTCGAACAGTTTAAATCTCGACTTGGCGAGATAATCCACGCCTTGACCTAAATGGTACCACCTTGGTATAGATTATAGATTAGAGGTAAAGTAAATAGGTTTCAATTTTTTCTTTTGTATAGCACATTCAGGTATCGTTTCCGCTGTCTGGACCGAAAAAGCGGGTGGGAGAGTTGGGTGGGAAGAGCCTTCATATGCTTTAGCTTATGCTATAGGTTAGAGCCTTCCCAAAATAGTACCTCCACGGTATGGTCAGCAATGTCCTTTGAGGTACTACTATTCCTTGTGACTCTTTCT
Organism: Ceratothoa steindachneri; assembly: GCA_963969495.1. NCBI lineage: Eukaryota > Metazoa > Arthropoda > Malacostraca > Isopoda > Cymothoidae > Ceratothoa > Ceratothoa steindachneri. The sequence continues at coordinate 76,973,323 of OZ018335.1, forward strand.
CTGTCTTGCCTATTTTATCTCTCTCTCTCTCTCACACACACACATACACACACACACTCCCTCTCTCACACACACATACACACACACACTCCCTCTCTCTCTCTCACACACACACACTCCCTCTCTCGCACACGCACACTCCATCTCTCTTTGTCGTTCTTTCTATCTCCCTCAAGGCCTTCCTCTGTATCTCTCGCTGCCAGTCTCTCTTTCTCTTTATCTTGCCCTGTATCTTGATCTCTTTCTCTCTTGAGCATCTCATACTCTGTCTTTTTCTCTATCACTCTATCTCGGTGACTCTGTCTCTGTCTGTCTCTCGGTGTATCTTTCTGTCTTGCTTTCTTTCGCTCATTCTCTCTCTCTCAAAGAAAGTAGAGGGAGAGGTGACGCCCCCTTGTCGCGGGAAGAGAGCTTGTGTGTACCCTTGACTTTTCGAGCTATTTCGGCGGGGGTACCTCTTCTAGGCACCCCTGGTAGGGCTTCCCTTGTCGATTTGGTCGGAAACGAGGTTCCATACTAAGTGCGTCATTCCTTCCTTTTTCTACTCTATCCTTCTCCTAATTTACTTTTATCCTATCTCTTCCACTTATACAAAAAGAAAAAAAAACAAAAAAAAGCCTACTCCTATCATGTCACTCTTTCCATTTTGTCCCTCTATCTACATATAAGGACTTGGCAGCTACCTCACGCGTCAGAAGAGAGGCTTTGAAACCTCTATAAACAACGCCAATCGACGCTCACTGGTTGCGAGAGACTAGGACTAGAGGCGTCCTAGGCGTTGGGGCACGATGAATGGGATGAGGGTATTGCCCCGTTAACCCCTTCCCCGGCGCGTAATTATTGACCGTTCCCAGTGCCCGTTGACGGGTGCCTCTGGTAGCATCGGTCCGAGGTGACGGCCCTTTGTTCCCAGGTTGGTTGCTTGGCTAATAAAAAGCCTTGGGTCGAGTCTCTTGGTGGGGCAGGATATCCATTGAACGCTGCCCCGAGATCCTGGCCGTTGTGAAGGGAACTAGTAGGAGTTTAGTAAGGGGCGTGCTTCGTTGTTGTTCACCTGGTGACAAATCGATGGCCCCTTCGGGGACCGTCTGTGCTGCTTGGTTGGGAGCCACGGCACGCCGAGGCTTGACGACTCGGTCGGACGAATAGCAGCACATGGAGCGTGCCTTCTGGAAGACTCCGAAACGACTTTGATCAATAGGCGTGAGCGACTCTCGCCGGGAGAACTCACCAAACCCCCTTTTTATATATTGATTGGTCACAATCTTAAGAAATATAGAGTGTTCAAAATGGCATGCAAGAAAGGTCCAGCAGCGCTAAAATTCACGTGTGCTACATGTAAGAAGGACAAGTTGTGCGTTGACTTCCAAGCCTGGCTGCCCACGTGAGGAACATGTCGTTAAACCGCTGCCTTGCAGACCTCTGTACGGCGGAGGGTTTTTTTTTGTCGACCCCTACGCCGTATTCTATGGTAGAAAAGACCTCTACCAAAGGGATGGGGTGCACCTCTCCTTTAAGGGCAAGGCTTTCCTAGCCAACCTTATCCAGGATGTTGTGGATCGCACCCAAAGGAGCATCCGGCCCATTGGAAAGGCAGACGTACGACAGTACGCCCAAGTCAGTCCTTAAATAACCTTCTCGGAGGTTGTCAAAAATGGTGCCACCACGACAACCAAAAAGCCGGAAAACGAAAGATTATAGGGGGTCCTGCATTAGTGGACTCCCTAAAAGTTCTTCTGTCCAATGCGTGGTCATTCAGGAACAAGTTTCCCGAGCTCCTTGAACTCCTAGTGACGGAAGAACCAGAAATGGTAGCCATAACAGAATCGTGGATAAAAACCTCAAACCAAGACTTTGAAGGCGAATTCACGTTTCCTGGCTACCAACTCTTCCACAAAGATAGGCCAGAGAGAGAGGGTGGCGGTGTAATGCTGTATGTCAAGGATACAATCAAATCTACGAACTCTAACATTATATCCGATCACGAGCTCCTAGGCGTTGACCTAGAGATAGGTCCTGTCAGATACAGGACCCTGGTGCTTTACAGACCCCCTTCCCAACCTGTTGAGAAGGACAGGGAACTGTACCAGCTGCTGGGTGAGCTTGTTCAAGGCAGAGTTTGCAACGTTATGGGCGACTTCAACAGACAAGTTGACTGGGAAACCAGAGCAGCCTGTGGCGAGAGCGCGCTACTCCTGGAGTTCGCCAACAACGAGTTCCTCCCTCAATGGGTCAGAGAACCGACGAGAGGGGACAATATCCTCGACTTGGTCTTCACCTCTGATGATGATATCGTTGAGGATCTCTCTGTAGGCGAAGAGCTCGGTGGCAGTGATCACCAGCTAATTAGATTTAGCGTCAAGATCCCGAAGGTAAGGTCTGTTGCCAGTCAATCAAAGAAACTTGACTTGAGAAGAGCAGACTTTGCAAGCCTTCGAGCTGGACTGACTGACGTGAGGCTAGAAGTGTGCGATGCAGTTGAAGACTCGTGGAATAGTTTCCAAACCACATTCATGAGTCTTCAATCGCGTTTCATCCCTCTGAAATGCTCCCATCAGTCTTCTGTTCAACCAAAGTGGTTTAATCGAGAAATCGGCCAACTGCTTAGGGAGAAGAGAAATGCGTACCAGCCATCGAAGATCTCGGGTGCCTTTGACGAGTACCGGAGGCTAGCTAGAAGAGTGAAGTCGAGCATAAGGGCGGCTAAGCGGTCTGAGGAACTCTGAGCGGCGAGACTCTGCAAGGAGAATCCCATGGAGTTCTTCGGCTATGTAAATAGCCGTAAACCAATCCATCGTAGGATTGGGCCGTTAGTGCACGAGGAGGGTGCATTAACCTGCTCAATGACTACTTCTCTTCAGTGTTTACTAAAGAGTGTGGTCCCATCCTCCAGCCCACAGAGTCCTACTTGAGGGAAAAGCTGGAGCTAATGGACTTCACCGAAGGAGAAATAAAGAAAAAGATCGCTGACCTAAAGACGAATAAGTCCACCGGACCGGACGGGCTTCTATCCAAGGTGTTGAAGGAAATGTGCGATGAAGTATCACGGCATCTGTGCGCTATATTTAACATGTCAATCCGGACCGGATGCGTTCCTAGAGACTGGCGTGAGGTGGAGGTGACTCCGATCTTCAAGAAAGGGAACCCCAGCCATCCGTCAAACTACCGGCCCCATCAGTTTGACTTCGATAGTCGGTAAACTCATGGAGAGCATGATAGTGGACAAGATAACGTCTTATTTAGAGTCAAACCTGCTACTGAAGAGTTCCCAGCACGGCTTCCGAAGGCAACGGTCATGCCTGGCGAACCTTGTGGAATTCTTCCACTTCGTGTTCAGTGAGCATGATCGAGACACGGCGGTGGATGTTGTGTACCTTGACTTTCAAAAGGCCTTTGACAAGGTACCACACCGCCGCCTTCTCCGGAAAGTGCGTGCGCAGGGCATAGGTGGCAAGGTAGCAGGTTGGATAGAGAGCTGGCTAAGTGACAGACGGCAACGCGTAGTGGTGAATGGTCGGGCCTCTGAATGGGCGCCCGTATCTAGCGGTGTCCCTCAAGGTTCCGTCCTGGGACCACTACTGTTTATTATCTATGTCAACGACATGGACGGAGACATGGTTGCCAAAATCTCCAGATTCGCTGACGACAACAAGCTTGGTATCAATGTGGCAAAGGAGGGGAACACTGCCCGCCTCCAAAAGGACCTTCAAAGGATTGGGGAGTGGTCGGACACGTGGCAAATGCCTTTCAACGTGAACAAATGCAAAGTAATGCATATCGGCCACCGAAACCCCAAATCTCAGTACTTCCTTAAGGGAACTGCCCTTGAATCGAGTGACACTGAGAAGGACTTGGGTGTTACTATCACTAGCGACCTCAAGTTCTCGAAACAGTGCATCGAGGCAGAGAAGAAAGCCCAAAGGACGTTAGGCTACATAAAGCGCCAGTTTGGATACCGTAACAAGGAAAAGTACTTTGTCTGTACAACTTCCTCGTTCGGCCGCACCTGGAGTATGCCGTACAATTTTGCAGTCCTTCGTTTCGAAAGGACATCGCAAGGTTGGAACGCGTACAAGCTAGGGCAACCAAACTGATTCCCTCTATTCGACATAAAAGTTATGAGGATAAACTAAGGGAATTAGATCTGTTCTAGCTGGAAACCCGTAGACTGCGTAGTCAGCTCATCGAAGTTTTCAAAAACTTCGAGGGTTCGACAATGTTGACTACCGGGATATTTTCACACTGAGTGAGAACAGAACGCGCAATCACGGCTTCAAACTTGAACTGAAGCGTTACAACGACAATCTGTGTGGACAATTTTTCACTTACAGTATCTGCGGTAGTTGGAACGCACTTGCAGTGGAAGTTGTCAACAGTGAATGTGTTGACCAGTTCAAGTCAAGACTAGACAAAGTCTTGAAAAGTGGCCGTTTAGAGACTCAAAACAATTGAGTAGCCATGTGCCCGCTCGATTGCTAGTCCAAAGGTACCCTCTTTGAATGGACCGTAAGGTCTCCTAGGGTACTTTCTTTCCTTGTAACTCCTTGTAACTCTCTCTCTCTCTCTTTCTCACTTTATATATATACCAAAGGGATGCGGTACACCTTTCCTTTAAATGAAAGGCTGTACTCTCTAACATGAAACAGGGTGTTGTGGAGTGGACCCACGGAGTGTCCGGCCCAGGATGAAGGCGGACGTGCACCAATACGCCCGTGTCACTCCTGGAACAACATTCTTGGAGTTCGTTAGAAAGGGTGCGACCAAGTAGGAGTGGAGAGGCAAATGTAATGGGAAACGGAAGAGCGTAGGGAGTCGTACATTCCAGGACTCCCTGAAAGTTCTTTTGTTTAATGCGAGGTCATTCAGGAACAAGTTTCTTGAACTTCATGGCCTCGTAGCGACGAGAGAACCTGAGACGGTGGGTATAACAGAGTCGTGGGAAAAAACATCGAACCGAGATTTTGAGGGTGAATTCACGATTCCGGTTTACCAACTCTCTCTAAAAGACAGGCTAGACAGAGAGGGTGGCGGTGTGATGTTGTATGTTAGGGATACATGCAAAACGACGAATGCAACATATATCTGATTACGAGCTCCTCGGTGTAGACCTAGAGATTGGTCTTGCCAGATACAGGACCCTGGTGTTTTATAGACCCCCTGCCCAACTCGCTGAGAAGGACAGGGATCTGTACCAGCTACTGGGTGAACTTGTTAAATACAGAGTGTGTATCGTCATACGAGACTTCAACAGCCAATTTGACTGGGAAATCAGAGAACGCACTGCTCCTAGAGTTCGAAAACAACGAGTTCCTGGCTCAATGGGTGGGAGAGCCAACGAGAGGCATAATATTCTCGACTTGATTTTTACTTCTGAGGATGACATCGTTGAAAGGCTCTCTGTAGGCGAGGAGCTCGGTGGCAGTGACTACCGACTATTTAGATTTGTAGTCAAGGTCCCCAAGGTAGAATCTGCGACTCGTAAATTGAGGAACCTTGATTTGAGAAGGGCAGACTTTGCAGGTTTTCGTGCTGGATTGGCTGATATCAAGCTAGAAGGGTGAGAAAATGTATAAGATTTTTGGAATAGTTTCAGAACTACGTTCATGAGTTTTCAATCACGATTTATCCCTGTGAAAAGCTTGCGTCAGTCTTTTGTTCAACCAAGAAGGTTTAATCGAGAAAATAGTCAATGCTGAGGGAGAAGAGAACTGTGTACCGGCAGTCAAGGATTTCTGATGACTCAGATGAGTACCGTAGGCTAGGTAGGAGAGTAAAGTCCAGCATAAGAGCGGCAAAGCGTGCCGAGGAGCTCCGAGTAGCGAGGCCTTGCAAGGAGAATCCCAATGAGTTCTTTGGTTATGTAAACAGCCGTAAACCAACCCGCCTCAAGATTGGCCCTTTAGCGAATGAGGAGGGCGCATTAAAGCACCCAGATGCAGAAAATGCAAACCTCCTGAACGACTACTTCTCTTCAGTGTTCAGTGAAGTGTGCGGTCCCATCCCCCAGCCCATGGACTCTAATTTGGGTGAGAAGCTGGAGGAAATGGACTTTACCCTAGCTGAAGTAGAGGAAAAATCAATGACCTAAAGACGAATAAGTCCCCTGGACGGACGGGTTTGTACCTAAATTGTTGAAAGAAGTGCGTGATGATGTGTCACGACATCTGGCGCAATCTTCAACATGTCAATCCGGACTGGATGCGTTCCTAGAGAGTGACGTGAAACGGAGTTGACTCCTATCTTCAGGAAAGGAGACTCTAGCCAACCGTTGAACTACCGACCTATTAGTATAACTTCGATAGTTGGTAAACTCATGAAAAGCATCATGGTTGACAAAATAACGTCAAATTTAGAGTCAAACTTGTTATTGAGGAGTTCCGAAGGCAACGGTCATGCCTGACAAATCTTGTGGAATTCATCCACTTCGTTTTCAGTGAGCACGATCTGGATAAGGCCGTGGATGTTATCTACTTAAACTTTCAGAAAGCTTTTAATAAGGTACTACACCATCGCCGTCTCTTAAAAGTGCCTAGCAGGTTGGATAAAGAACTGGCTAAGAGGCAGACGACAACGGATCGTGTTGAATGGACAAGCTTCTGAGTGGGTGCCCGTTACTAGCGGTGTTCCTCAAGGTTCTGTCCTGGGACCACTAGTGTTCATCATCTATGTTAACAAGAGGATAGTGACATGATTGCGAAGAGTTCTAAATGTGCCAATGATACCAAGCTTGGTATAAAAGTTGCAAATGAAGAAAACACTGCCCGTCTACAAGAAGATCTTCGGAAGATTGGGGAGTGGTCGGACACGTGACAAATGCCTTTTACGTGAACAAATACAAAGTGATGCCTATCGGCCACCGAAACCCCCAATTGCAGTATATCCTTAAGGGCACTGCTCTTGGATCTACTGATACTGATAAGGATTTGGGTGTAATTATTACTAGTGACCTCAAGTTCTCGAAGCAGTCTATTGAGGCGGAGAAGAAAGCCCAAAGGGTGTTAGGCTACATAAAGTGACAGTCTGGAGATCGGAACAAGGAGATTGTACTCTGTTTGTACAACTCTCTTGTTCGACCGCACCTGGAGTATGCCGTACAATTTTGGAGTCCTTCCTTTCGAAAGGACATTGCGAGATTGGAACGTGTGCAAGCCAGGGCAACTAAACTGATTCCCTCTATCAGACACAAAAGTTATGAATATAGGTTACGGGAATTAGATTTGTTTCCCTTGAAGACTTGGAGGCTTCGTGGTCAGCTTATCGAAGTGTTTAAAATGCTTCGAGGCTTCGACAATTTAGACTGCACGAATATTTTCCAGCTTAGCGAGAACAGAACCAGAAATCACGGCTACAAACTTGAGCTGAAGCGTTACCACCGTGATCTGTGTACCAAATCTTTCACATGCAGCATCTTTAGTACATGGAACGCACTTCCAGTTGGAAGTTATTAACAGCAATTCTGTTCGAGAGTTCAAGTCGCGTCTAGGCAAAGTCTTGAAAAATATCTGTTTGGCTACATAACCGTTGTGCGATGTTCTTTTAGGGCGTCAATTGACACTTTCGTGGACTGCACCTGATCAATTGTTACGCCAAAGGTACCCACTTTGAATGGATCGTAAGGTCTACTAGCGTAGACCTTATACTGGATTTAGTGTTAACATCAGACGATGAATTAATTTTCAAATCTAAATATAAGAGTAGAATTGGTAATAGTGATCATAATCTAATCGAATTTGAAATTAATATTCCTTATGTTAGAAAAAAGGTCAACATCCCTCCACTAAATTTTTAAAAAAAGCTAATTTTGCTGCGCTTAGGGAGAGTTTGAGCAATTATACCTTAAATAATGAAGAAATTAATGAAGCATGGCATGAATTTAAGAACAATCTCCTGAATAAACAAGTTCAATTCATACCATTAAATGTCAGTAACGTCAAATTTTCACTGAAATTAAGAAATTTATTAAAGACAGAGATAAAGCGTATAAAATAAGCATGAGCATTAGAAAATAGGAATCATTATATAGAATTGAGAAGAAAAGTTAAAGCTGAAACCAAAAGAGCCAAACAAAATGAATAGATAAGGGTAGCTCTAAATGGTAAAAAAAAATACAGATGAGTCTTTTGGTTTAGTAAATAGTAGAAAACCGATAAAAAAACGGCATTGACCCAATAAAAGACAAATATATTTTACAATTTAATGAGTGTCCGTGTTCCATTCGCTTCTTCTTACTTGTGTGAGGCAGGATTTCCAACTCTTGTTAATAAAGGATCTTTCAACAAGGACGCTCGAACTTTGTCAGGCGATAGTGGCCATGTTGTTGAAGCGACATCTGGCAACCTCACTGGGAACTGTTTAGTAGTACTTGGTAAGTCACGATGGACGGTTCTTGCGTTGAACAGCGTGTGCAAATCATCAAATATTATTATTAAAATCAGTGCTCCGTTCGACAAACGTTCCGCGCATTACGTGATTTCTATCCCCGCCACAATCGTCCTGCCGAGTCCACTGATCGACCTTTGGTGGCCAAATTCGAGGCAAAATGGTCGATCAACAATCAGCCAAATCCGTAAGCCGCCGAAACGCAAGGTCTGCTGAAAACATCGCTGCCGTAAATGAGAGTGTACAGGAAAATCCGAGGCAGTCAATTTCTCGTCGTTCACAAGAACTTAGCCTTTCTACGACTTCAGTTTGGCGAATTATGCGTAGGGACTTGGGTCTGCACCCGTGCAAAATCCAACTTACCCAGGAACTTAAGGTAAACGACCATTGACAACGCCGTGTGTTCACTGATTGGGCTCTAGAGCAGTTGGAAGTTGCCACAAATTTCCCCCCAAAAATTCATCTTCAGTGACGATGCCCATTTCTGGATGAATGGATTTGTGAACAAGCAAAATTATCAGATTTGGAACGAAAACAATCCACATGAGATACACCAGCACCAATTGCATCCCAACAAAGTCACTGTTTGGTGTGGATTTTCGTCTAACGGAATCATCGGGCCGTATTTTTTTTTAGAACGAAGATGGGATTGTCATAACCGTTAACGGCGAGACCTACATATAGATGATAAACAACTTCTTGTAGCCCCAACTGGATATATGCCTGATATGGATACTGACGACATGTGGTTCTAACAGGACGGCGCTACGTGCCACACTGCGCACGCCACGATAGACATTTTACACCAGCGATTTCAGGGCCGGGTCATCTCACGCGGCGGCGACGTCAACTGGCCACCGAGATCATGCGATTTAACGCCATTAGACTACTTTCTTTGGGGCTACCTTAAATCACAGGTCTATGCGAATAATCTGCAAACAGTTGATGTCCTCAAAGTCAACATAACGAACACCATCCAGCAAATTCAGCCAGGTTTATGCGACAAAGTCATCGAAAATTGGGCCTGCCGAATACGTTCAACCAAGCGAAGCCGCGGCGAATGTCGTAGAGCGAGCAATGTTTCCAGTCTTTTTAACCATGTAAAAAACGCCAATCATATAAAAGATTTCCCTAGTGCCCAAATAGTTTACCATTGTAGCGATTATAATAAAAGAAAAATAATTAAATCCTTAGTAATCAAAGAAATTCCAAATTTCAATTTGTCAGAAGGCCAGCATAAATGTAGCCCCTATATATCAAATCTCATTCAAAATGATATTGTTAATCACCTAAAGCTAACCCCTCCAGATTAAAGTCAGTTGCCTGTTATTGCATATTCCAATATTTCAGTTTTCTTTGTCAATTTCTCTTATTAACGGCTGAAGATGATATGGTAAACTACATATCGAAACTGGTCCGTTTTAATAACCGTTTTAAAAATAATAATAACTTTATGTTCCAATAATACTGGTTTTCTTGCATATTTATTTACTCGTTATTGAGTGAAACAGTAGTTTCATATATATATATATATATATATATATATATATATATATATATATGTATAACTGAATCACGAAAATAAGGAACGTGAGGAATTTATGAATAACGTTACAGCCACGAGGAAAATGAAACAACGGAGAACTGCGAGGCCTTTCGACTAATGGTCTTTTAGTCTGCTCAGTAAAGGACCATTAGTCGAAAGGCCTCGCAGTTCTCCGTTGTTTCATTTTCCTCGTGGCTGTAACGTTATTCATATATATATATATATAGTGTTCAGACTAAATTTTACATTTTGTATAACATAAAAAATCCGCAATACCTCAACTAAGTTTTTTTTTTAATTCAAAAATAAATATGAAGTACACTATGGTTGAGAGATAAGAGTCAACTCAAAGTAGTTGCCTTTAGCTTCCACCGCGGCCTCAAAACGGCTCCGAAACTTCTCGCATGCGCTCGCATTTGTCCCTAGCAAGACTTCGAACCACCTCGTCAAGTGGTTCTACTTGATCTTGGCTGTGAGAATTTGTCCTTTGCGGTTGTTGTACGAGTGGTATCGAAGGTCCCCATTCAGGGCTACCTTCATGGTAGTAATTATAATACTTATTCCCAGGCATGAGTGTTCCATCAGCTTCTCATGCAGTTGTTGAATGAATTCCGGAATACGGACGCAGTCAGAACGCCTATTGTGTCCCTTCATGCTGGCCACGACTTCGCAGTCCCCGGTGCAGCTGTATATGTCGCGTCTTACAGCTTTTACAGTGTTTACAGAACATTGAAAAACACGGCATTTTGATATCAGGCGCGAATGATCATAATACAGTTAACTATTTTTCAATATTCAGATGTTTCCAGGCCTTAATGTCAACCAAGTTTTTCTCAGCTAAAGCTTTACTATGCATGTTCTCTAACGCCGTCAACTGCTCTGATACGTTAAAGTGTTCCTGAAAAAAAAGACAGTAAAAGTCGAATATAGCCCAAACCCCGCATATATATCATGATCCAAGAGAATTTGGATTTGAATTCATATTCGATTCGAGTTCGAGTTCAGCCTGCATTTCAAATGCTTAAATCTATTATTTCACAGTATTATATGTTTTTTTCTCCTAAAATATAATTTATAACAAAGTAATTTATAAAACCTTTTCCCCTCTTATTGAACATTTTCCTTGAGGTATGGTAAATTCGTTATTTACTGTGCTATTTCTTGTTTACTATAGCTATCCATATGTACTAGATGCTCCAATTTACTGTGGTTAGCGAAACAAGGGCTCGAGCCTATCATTTAGAGGTGAAGGTAAGATTAGGTTGGATCTAGGTGTGGGGGGGATGATGATGATTTTGCCCTTCTGTTATTGTTGCCACCCCCTATATGTTAATGGGGCTAACTTCTGGAGTGGTAATCCTTCGTACCAATAGGGGGTTTGGTTGCCTGTTAGTGGTAACGTTACCACTCAAGATGGTGAGCTTTGTAGGATTGGGATAACGCTTGCCACCGGCTATGGTAACAAGTTATTTAAATGCGCAATGAAATATCCCTTTAGGTAGCCTTGTACTTGATCCGAGAAGAGGGTACCAGCTTGAGTGAATAAAAGAATCTGTTTATAGATGTAAACGAGTCTCAGTCTATTTATTTACTTTGCACAAAATAGGAAGTACTCCGGGTATAATTTCACAATTCGATTTTGCAACAAAGTAATGCGGGAATATGGTAGAGCGACCGGGCGATTATAATGATCGCCTTATTGAATTAATGAACACGTAATAATTACGATAGTAATAATGAAAAACTCTCTCTTTTAACCTCTCTACACCCCTTTATAAAGGGGGAGAAGACACTCATCAAGTCAGCCTCACGCTCCGCCTACAAATGACGTTGGCGCACGTGATTGGCTGCTCATTCCTTTATCTCGCCTCCTGATTGGCTTAAATTAATCCTTTATTTAATTCTGATTGAATGGCGTCTACACTGCCGTACCTCGCTATTGGCCAATATTTCTAGGAAGGCGGATCTTTATTATTAGGCCTATATTTGTTTAACATCTGGCTATATTTGTTACAAAATGGTGAAATGCTTTTATCACAGACCCCTTTATTACATCCAGACATTCTCAGTTTCCTAATGTTTACTTCTCTGACGCCTGTCTGACCTAAGCCCAGATATTGAGACTACCCCTTTATTACAGTGAGAAAATTGAGCCTTTATCTCGACCTTCTAAACTCGCTCTTTCTTCCTTACCTCGGGTTCCGTTGTGTTTAGTATCTACATGTGCATCCTTCAGTTGAATGCATATGTGCCCTACGACACATAGATACACATTATACATCCGAATTCATGACCCTGAGACTCGACAAATAAATTATATATATACAAATGCTTGGACTCGTAGAGAGTCGATAAATATACATGATGTGGTTTCCTACATATATACATAAATATGCTCTTAGAGACCATACTTATATAAAAGTTACAATTTACAATACAATATAGTTTGACTTCCTCCAAATCACCATAAGTAGGGAAGTGTTACCCATATCATTTATTCATCACTTTATTTATTGTCCTCGGTACATACAAAGAGGACGGAGTTATAATGAAAGTCGTATTACATATGTAGATATATATGTGACATCACTTCTTGTACTCCTGATAGCGGTAGTATTTATAATAAACACTGCCGAGTCCTGCCATATCGAACGACATTAATACAATCATTGCTAACACATTTTTCTAAGTATCTCCTTTACAACTGACGTATCTCTCGTTAGGTTCCTATATGATACAATCCTGAAACCTAACAAATACATTTATATATATATATATATATATATATATATATATATATATATATATATATATATATATATATATATATATATATATATATATATATATATATATATATATATATATAACTTCACCAGGAATGAGAGTATATAGAATGCGGAGAAATTAATCTTCATTTTTTGGGTATAAACAAGGTTTCGAGCTGTCCGCTCATCTTCGGGCTCTATGAAATAAAGGAATACATAATTTGCAATGAACTATAATATTAAAAAAATTGTCTAGAAATTAGAATATTAAAAGTGTTGACAAATATCTACAAAAAGAGAGACTTTTTTCCTATAATACAAAACCTAAAAAAAATACATAATTTAAAATGAGTTAGAATATTAAAAATCCTAGAGCAATGTAAGGGAGAGCCTTCAAAACACTCACCACTGTTGGTCTGACTCCACAGATAAGTGTGGGAGGCGGGTGGATTGAAGTGGACATAGGTAAGATTGTATTGGCAGTAGAGTTATGTCATAAGTAGGGCAGCAGCGGACGAGTCAAAATTAAGACTGAGGGCACGGGATTTAATATAAAGGGATTCTAGTATTTTTAAGCTTTGCTCATCGTTATCTTGATCAATTATTGTAAAATTATCTAGAGTTATATCCACGTTGCATTTGATTGCATGTGCTCTGATAGGGGTTGGTTCTTTACGATTAAGTGGTTTTCCAGTACGGACGCTGATGCCCATGTGTGGGGAGAACCTTGCTCCCAGGGAGCGAATCGTGCTGCCTATGTATCTTCCTTGGAGACACCGAGGACAAGTAAATTCGCAAACAACACGACTGCGTATCCCTAGAGGAGATTTGTCCTTTTGACTGAACCAACTACTAATATTGAGTTTGTTAACAAATACTAATTTGAAATTTTTATGGTAAAAATAGCGTTTGAATAATTTAGAATACCTTCTTCTGAATTATCTATTAAGGGGACCCATTTCGGGAAGAATAAAATATTTTGAGTCTTTAGGAACATCGAAGGAAGGATTGGAGGTAAATATTGGGAATTCAAAAATTTACAAATATGGGTATTACTACTAACAGGGGGTAACAATTATTGTTGAAATAGGATCTTAGGAATTCAAATTCTTCATGCATTAGAGGGAATGTAGATGACAGGTGGAAGCCACGACAGATGAGTGCCCTGATGGAGCTCAGTTTGTATGATAAGTCGCAAAAGCTATATAAATTTTGACCTATATCATTGAACGTAGGTTTTCTATATATGGATGTGGTTAAGCCTGTATTTGATTTTTTAATTAAAATGTCTAAAGAAGGGAGACAATTTTCTTTTTCAGTTTTCATAGTGTATCCAATATTAGGATGAATGGAATTGAGATAATAAAAAAAAAAGGTAGGCCTGGTCCTGGATATCAAATACTGCACAGCAGTCGGCAAGCTTGAAATAGGGTCTTCTCACAATCTTTCATAAAAATATCTGCAGCAATGGGTGCAAGGGGCGAACCCATTGCTACACCATATATCTGTTGCTAAATTTTCCGATCGAACGAAAATATACCTTCTTTAAACACCATTTGTAAAAATTGTTTGAATTTGTCTCTTGTAAAGTTGTGGAAAGTGTTGCAATTCTGAAATGCAGATTCTAAAATAATATCTATGGTTTGGTTAACTGATCTGTGGGGACTGATAATGGATCTATTTCGCCTAGTAACGCAAACTTCCTATTACTTACATAGACGAAAACTATACAGTGGTATTTTACAGAGATATAGCAATACTGTTTCACCTCATTCTTTACATACACATATTTTTTTTTTTGTATATAGACTCTTCGCACACGGAGTTATTTTTATTAAAGAGCACTGCTATATCTTTCAGTTTTGATTATTTATATTCGTGTACCAATTAAAAGACTTTACAGGATACTCGTGACTTTCTATATCTCCGTTTTGGCATCTTTATATGTTCAATTATTCATTACTTTATATATTTATTTTTATGCCTCACTATATGTTTAATTTGTCACAACTTTATTTTCACACATATGCATAATTATTTGTTTATTCAATATGTCCATATTAATAATATATATATTTTCCTTTACGAATTTGACCTTCCTCCCAGCTCGCGTCGAGACTTGCTCCCGCGGTGGCTCCTCTGCTCTTAACGCATGGCCCGGCTGAGTGGGTTCGATCCTATCTTCTCTTTCGTCCATTCTTCCTGGACGATTAGGGCCAGGCCTCTTCTGGCCGACCCTGGACATCGGGGATCGTCGGTAATTGTCTCGTACGTCTTCGCCTGCGGGGGGCAATTTTGCCTGTTTTAACCTATGTATGAAAACCGTGTCTCTCCTCCCACCCGAGAATTCCAATTTGAAGACTTTGTTTTCGCGTTCGGTTACCAGAAAGGGACCGTGTAGGGCGCCTCAAGAGTTCTCCGTACGCGATCAACTCTGACCCAAACGTGGGATGCATCTTTTAGGTCAGGTGCTACGTAATTCATTGGCACTGAGTGGAGATTGCCTGCCGATGCACGTCCAAAATCTATCTGGGTCATCCTTGTAGCTAGTTCCTTTATAAATTTGCAGTGTGCTCTGGACGAGACCGTGGAAACAAGCGGTTTTGGGCAAAATAGTGTCGTGCCGGTTACCTCTGTGAAAAGGAAAAAATCCCTTATCAATCGGTAGACGCCAACATGTCGACCTTTATTACAAGGCTAATATGAACACCGGCTACCGTGAAGACGAAAAGGCTCTCAAAGCCGTTCTCCATCGAAACGTGACTCTCACCGACCATAATACTGATATTAATCTAATCCACAACTCTGCTAAGGCGACTGAGAGCTCACCTTCAAGATTTGTGCGATTAAAAAACACGCCCACTCACATGGGGCACTACTCCAACCCGTGAAAATTTGAATCAGGACACCTCCATTATCCTGAGACTCCAAAACCGAAGAAGATTGCGGATGGCCGAAGCCGTCATTATTCAAATGAAGAAACCGACAATTAACGTGCAACTTCAGCCGGAAACCATACTTTCGACATCTTGGCGTTTTCAAGTTGACCGCTGTTAAAAAGAAGCACGTTTTCAAACTTCATTTTACTTTGCTTCCTTTGCCAGAGAACTAGATCGGAGCCACTTAAAAAAAACATTGAAAGAAATATTAAGAAAATACAAGTTAAAATTAATAACGCTGCCACAGCTGTGGACTTCAATAAAACCTGCATACAACATGGCATTTTACCTAAGTTTATATATATATATATATATATATATATATATATATATATATATATATATATATATATATATATATATATGTGTGTGTAGGTATTTTTTTTTAGAATAGAGATAAGGGGACATGTATAAGATATTATTTGCTTACCTATGATAAAATTTTGTTGGCAAAGCATTGCCAAATCCGGGCCCTTAATCTGCATACACAGCAAAAAAAAGAGTGCCTTTGTGTATTACTTCTGAGCTAAAGAAGTATTTCTATCAATTGGCCTACCTTCCCTTCTTAGCCCGAGTTACTTCTTTATTGATAAATAGATATGAAAACATGAAAAGTGTCATCACTTTATATTTCACAATAGACTCTTTGATTGTTTTAAAGTGCATTCATCAGGATGTGTCATCGTGGGATACAACCTTAGGTTGAATATGGCCACTGGGTAAGTCTCATCTCACTATTTCTTACATTTGGAGCATTTCTTTAAATTACCTTTTCCTTTGGCTCATTCAACTGTCCCTATCATATTTAGAAAAAATAAAAGTGAACACTGTCATCACAATTTTTCTAATGTTTCTCGAATGAACTAGTATAAATTAAATAGACGAGTGCTTCGAAAATTAGAGCTCGAATATGATATCACTCTTCTCTCCCTCTATCCAAATTCCGTCATCCTTAGTATTTGTATTCCAAGATAATTTTACGTTATATCTCTACTTTTAAAATTAGAGGGCTAATTTTATGAGTATAATTCAGCCTGCATAATTTAATGCGCAATATATATCACGATACTTTTTAGGAAAATCGCTGAATGGTTTACAATCATTATAAAATATAATCTGTATTCTGAATCAGTATCTGGTTATAAATAGATAAGTTAAAGATACAAACTTTTGTTTTGCACTAATGCGATAATAAATACCAATTTTTTGAATTACAAATTGTGTAGATTTAATGATTAGAAACTTTGAAAGGGATTTTATCGTAATATTTTGACTCTCATTATCACTATAACAGTGGTGAGGGAAAAGAATTGCACTCTTTATGCTCCTAAATCGTCCTTTCCACCTGTTATTATGTTGCTTCCAACGTCCTTCGTCCTCCAAATGAAAAGAAAACACCCATTAAAAAAACACATGTATTTTCATATGTACAAAATGAAAACCCGCAAAAGAAAATGACCTTTCACGTAGTATCAAATTTAACTCAAATTCATCACTGTATAGTAAGTAACATTTTTAAATACACGAATTAGTAAATTTGGCATACAACCTGCTCCTCTGAGGTCATGGTCATAAAGGCTTTGAGCTAGCAAAACGAACAGAGCAACTTTAGGATTGTGTTCGCCTGTACCCTGTGAGCAGAGGGTGTGTTAAGCTGTTTATCTCTCTTAGAGAGGTGCAAATTGGACGAGTGTTTAACACCTTACAAATCTAGCATATGACTTTTTAATATAAAAGCACATTTTACGGATATATATATCATTTGGTAGAATAGTTTATTGTGTGGAAAGAGGTAATGGATTTAAGCTGTAACTATTAATATTTTAGTGTTAGCTGGAATTCAAAATTTTGTTTTGTCTTCCTGTTGACGGGGACTATGGGGATAGTCCCTTGAAGAGATTTAATCTCATCTTACTTTATGAGATAGGCAATCTTGAAAATAGGGCTTTTGTTAAATTACACAGGCATCTTAATTTTCCTAGTGTAATAATTAGTTGGTCTGTTTAATTAGCTAGGCTAAAAACAACCACCTCCCTGAATGAAAATCATTAATGGAAATACACCCCCCCTTTTCCCCCTTCACAAACGCTGTTTCAATTGGTTTATGGTGTTAGTATTTTGTTCAACCATATGTTAACTCTGCTTGGAAGGTTGCACATCTTTTACCCCTGTTTAAGAAGGGCATTTATTCGGACCCTTCCAACTACCGGCCTATAAGCTTGACATCCATCTGTTCTAAAACTCTTGAGATAATAATAGTTTCCTAGCTTTATGCCTACTTGGACACTAACTCTTTGCTATCAAATTTTCAGTTTGGTTTTCGTGTAGTTTTATCAGTGACTGTGACCGTTACCTTGATTTTGGTGCTGTTATTGATGTCTTGTATTTCAATTTCAGCTAGGCATTTGATGTTGTTAACCATCACTTGCTCATAACCAACTGTCAAATATTGGCATTGGTAACCCTCTGTTAGGCTGGCTAAGGGACTTTTTTACAGAACCGTAAACTGAGTGTCGTTTTACAAGCTTACCAATTTCAATAACATGGGAGGTTGTATTTCTCCCATCTCGACTCCAATGATGAGTAGACGCACAAAACACTTAATACAAAATTTAAATTGTTCACTCAAAAATAAATTCATTAAAATATAATCTTTTAATAGTAAAATATAGTTTCCATATCAATATATAAAAATATATCAAAATTTATTTTGCTATTCATATATAACGTCAATAATCACAATTGTCCAACCTTGACTTGAACAAGCTAATAGTTGGTAAATCTGAAGATCCATACCCCGTGAGCCGTACTATGGGGGGCTACACCTCCCATACCCCCCCCGCTTGCTACGCTCGCCCTCAGGAACAAGTAATAAAACAAGTTAATCACACAGTTGGGTGAAAACATGTTGGGAGGTGGAAGAAAGGTAAACATGTGGATGAGCGGCCAGGCCGGAAAAATTATTTTGTGTAAATATTATCGTTCACCCTAATCAATCATTTCTGACATCATACCCAACCCCTATTATAATTCGCAAAACGATTAAAGGCACTGACATGATGTAGTTAAAGCATTCACCTCTGTAAACGTCAACATTATAAAAATTAGGATTATATACTGTGGGGCTGTGCCCCCTAGACCCCCCTAATTTAATGAAACTCATGATCATCGTAGTGCGGTCCACGCATCATGTCCCCCCCCCCCTACGAGCGATCCCCTATAAATATACTCAAAAAATGTGAAAAATTTTGGAACATGGATGAAATAGTACATCTTATCGACCAGGCCGCTCGTCTACATATTTACCGGAAGAAATATTATGGGAATGCGAGCGGAAAAGCTCACAGGGTATGGATCTTCAGAATTACCGAGTCCCACAAGGGGAGGACTTTGATTTTGTCTTCCCCTGGTGATGGTGGGTTTTGACGGATGCGGATGACCTTTGATAGGCCCTTGTAGCTTTTGTCATCCGTAAAATTATGTTATGTTAAGGTTCAGTGCAGGTTTGGGTATACCCAGGTTTGTTATGAAAATTTGCCCTGTTTGTGGATGATCGTAAATTATATCTTGCTCTTCCCATTACTGAGGCAATTACTGGTACAGGCTTTAGTCTTTCACTTCAAGAGGATGTTACTTTGCTTTTTGATAGTAGATCTTGGGGGTGCCTTTCCTTTTCTGTTAATAAATGTGTATATATTCGCTTTATTAGATAGATTTCTATCCCTATAGGAGAGTACTTCATTGGTGATTGCCCTATTCCTTTAAAGACCTCTGCGAAAGATTTGGAAGTCCTTGTCCATTCTTCACTAAAATCTCACCTGTATGTGAATGAAACTTTCTGTAAGGCAAATGGAGTAGCCAATAATATTCTTAGAGGCACAGTTTGTAGGTCATCTAAGTCCATGGTCCAACTGTTCATTACTCATATTCAACCTATTATTAATTTTAGCTGTGTGGTGTGGAATACTGGCTATGTTGGCCACTTGCACTTGTTAAGAGTCTATACAAAGGAGATGGACAAAAAAGATTTGGAGATTTTCTGATCTTTCTTATGCTGATAGATTATCTAATTTGGGCCTGTTCTAAATCAAAGCACGCCTTCTCCGTCCAGACCTGATTATGGCTTGGAAGATCCTAAATGGTCATTGTCCCCACTTGTTTGATTTTTTTAACATAGAATAGACAACAGAACTCATGGTCACAGCAAAAAATATCCTTCTACCCCATTAAAATATGGATGTTCAAACTCGCTTTTTCTCTATATGTGTTGTTAATCTCTGAAATTCTCTCCTGGATGATGTCAATGCAAGTTTGGTTGTTGTCTTTAAGTGGAAAGTTGAACTGTTTCTTGGCCCCCTACTTTGAGTTTGTTTAGTTCATTTTTTCCTTGTGGTTATGTTCTGCATCTGTAATTAGTCAACCTTTTTGCTTACCTTAACTCTTATTCCTGCTCTACTGGTTGGAAGATGCAGCAATGACTGGTGAGGGATTGAAGACCCTCATCAAGGTGAAGTCATTTCCTAAACCAAGTGATCATTTGAAAGAACCAGATCTAATATATTGGCTCCCCTTGTTGGCTTATTAACAAATTGAGTAAAAAAATTATCCTCAAAGCATTCTATAAACTTACAACTTGCTCTATCCCTTCCTATCATATTTTCTGAGTCAACAGAATATAAATTAAAGTCAACAAGAATAACTGTATCTACTTCACATCCTTTACTTATTTCCATGATCATTAACTCAAGGGTTTCAATGGTTGTAAAAGCTAAAACTCGGGTATATCCAGGGTTTATTCCATGAAACATAAGGCAGAAGTGGGTACTGCAGATATAGAATAGCAAACAGGCTACCTTTAGATACCATAATATTTCATTTATTACAGTCTTGGTAGGGCTGCTCACATGTGGCAGTGCATGGCATGTCTAATGTTGAGCAGCCCAGATAAGATATCATGACATGCCAGTCAGATATTATAATTAAAGTTAAGGTGTATTTATAAGTGACTGGTGGTATACTCATGGGATGAGATGATTATGTAGTATGTACTGAGTTAGGAGCTGGGATTGAACAGCTGTTCATGTAAGTAATATGATAGTTTTGATTTAAATAGTGAGAGAGATGAGTCCACAATATCAGCTGGAAGGGAGTTCCAGTGGTAGATAACTAAGTGAGCGAAGAACCTCTTCCAGGCTTCTGGGGTAATGTGAGCGAAAAATACCTTGTATTATAACATAACATAACATAATTTCACGGATGACAAAAGCCACAAGGGCCTATCAAAGGTCATCCATATCCATCAAATCCCACCCACATAATGCATCCATAGGATTTTGTCAGATCATGCATCTACAATATACAATTTAACAATCCATAGGAATGTCCAACCATGCATTTACGATATATAATTTAAAGCCTCCATAGGAGTCTGTCAAAAAAAATCAAAGTTCCCCAAAATATACAATAAAAAGAAACTGCATCCACAGGAATGAGTCAAGAAACATATCAACATACCAAAAAGTAAGAAATTAACCCTCCATCCCCATATAATCATCCAATCTGCGCTTGAAAACATTCAAGTTTGGGCTGTCTACAGTCTCAGGTAGCAAACTATTCCAATAATTCATGACCTATAGTTTCAGGGTGCAATGACATAGGTTTGATTGGAGAAAGGTCATGGAAAATTTTGTAGCAAAGAACAAGGTCAGTCCTCAGCGGTCTGCCCCTGATTAAGAATAGGTTGAGCTGGGCTAGTCAAATATTGTCATCAAGAAGGGTAGTAAAGAGGATCCAAATAACTTTAGACCGGTTAGCCTAACTCCTGTAGTCTGTAAAATTCTTGAGAAAATAGTAAAAAAAGGGATTTGCCAACATATAGAGAGGGAGGGGTTAATCAGCGATGCTCAGCATGGGTTTAGATCAGGTAGATCATGTTTGACTAATTTACTAGACTTTCTGGAGTTTGTAACAGATCAAGTAGATAAGGGAGAGAATGTAGATATAATTTACTTAGATTTTAGTACAGCATTTGATAAGGTACCACATAGGAGACTAGTTCATAAATTAAAAATGATTGGGATATGTGGTGGTGTTTCAAATTGGATAGCTGAGTGGCTGAAAGAAAGGAAGCAAAGGGTAGTGCTAAATGGTGTAAAGTCAGAGTGGAGGGATGTTATCAGTGGGGTTCCTCAGGGATCAGTTCTCGGTCCATTATTATTTGTCATCTATATAAACGATCTTGGGGAGGCAGTTAATAATAAAGTGTCAATTTTTGCGGATGATACCAAATTAGCAGCTGTAGTTAAAGATATTGATGATAATTTTAAAGTGCAGGGGGATTTAAATAAATTGTTATCATGGGCACATAAGTGGCAAATGACTTTCAACTTTGATAAGTGCAAAGTTATTAACATGGGAAAAGATAATAGAGAATTTAATTATGAAATGGATGGGCTTTGGCTGAGCTCAGTAGAGGATGAGAAAGATCTAGGAGTAGTAATAGATAAGTCATTAAGGTTTTCTAAGCAGTGTATTGAAGCAAGAAATAGTGCAAATAGAGTGCTGGGTTTCATTAAGAGAAATGTCAGTTACAAAAGTAAGGAGGTTATTCTTAAACTCTATAACTCTTATGTTAGGCCGCATATAGAGTATTGTATATAGGCATGGTCCCCACATTTTAGACACGATATTAACCTTCTCGAGTCAGTGCAACGGAGGGCAACAAAGATTATTCCTTCCCTGAGGCACCTTGAATATATAGATAGACTGAGGGCATTAAATATGTTCTCGTTCAAAAGGAGGTGTGTGAGAGGGGATATGATTGAGCTCTTTAAAATTTTTTCTGGGATAGATAAATTGGATGTTAGCAAGTTTTTTGAGTTACATGATGGAAATCGGACTAGAGGTCACCACTTGAAAATTAAAAAGCAAGGGTGTAGGTTGGATTTAAGAAAATATTTTTTCACCAATAGAGTGGTAGACTTCTGGAACAAATTACCGCAGAGGGTAGTAGGTAGTCCAAATTTAAATGTATTTAAGAGTAGGTTGGATGAGTTTATGGGGAGGGAAGGTTGTGATGGTTCCTAAGTTTTGTATATATTAATATTGTTTGTATATATCTATAGCTGCATGATTTAGTTCTTGACAAGCCTTGATTGGTGATACCCCTGTTTCTGGACGCAATCCTCTGGATGTAGTTTTCCTGGGAGTTTGGGTGCCTTAAAAAAGAGGCTGTTTGACTCGGATGACCTATGATGAGCCCTTGTGGCTTTTGTCATCTGTTATATTATATTGTGGGGGACTTTGATTTTGTCTTCCCCTGGTGATGGTGCTTTTTGTGGGTAGGTTTTGACGGATGCGGATGACCTTTGATAGGCCCTTGTGGCTTTTGTCATCCGTGAAATTATGTTATCATGGTATGGGCTAATGAGGTAATCCTGTAGTTGCCCGATCATTGTGAAAACTTCTATGATGCTGGCAACGTGTAGCTATACCAGTTTGCCTCCCAGTGTTTATCCAACTTGTTCTTATAGGACTGGAGACTTGTGGCTGTGATCACTTGATCTGGTAGAGGATTCCAGTCATTTACAATCCTCTGGCCAAATACATGTTTCCTCACCATCTTCTGGCTATGGCATTTAAATAGTTTATTGGAATGACCTCGCATTGCTGAATATTCCTGAGGTATGAAGAATAGGCCAGGGTTGATTCTCTCCAATCCATTTAGAATCTTGTAAACTTGAATCATATCACCTCTATGGCATCTATATTTCATGGAAAAGAGTCCAAGCTGGCGCAGTCTTTCGCTATATTCGTGATCACTCAGTTCCGGAACCAATTTTGTAGCTCTTCTTTGTATGGGTTCCACCTTCATATCATCAGCCATGAATGGTGAGTGCCAAATGATGTTGCCATATTCCAGATGGGGACGAACTAATGCATTTATTAACAGTGGCAAGGTATCTCTGGTAAATGTTGCAAATATGCTTTTCAAATTCCCAACATCTGGTTGGCCATTTTAACTGCAGTCGACACGTATGCATGGAATTTCCATTCTGAGTCAATGATTACCCCTAGATTTTTCTCTTCTTTAACTTGATCCAGTATTTCACCATCCATGGTATATATGAAGGGTGGTCAATAAGTTTTGCATATCGGTAGGGCAAAACAGAGGAAGGGGGATGGCTGTTTATGGGGGTGTTAGGACAAGTTATGATAAGTCAGAACCTGCAGCCACACACTCCTGCCTCGTCTATTTAAGAAGCAGTAGCTGATCGCAGATCGTCAGTCACAAATTTTTCAACAATGGAGAAGGTTGAGCACCGTGCAGTGATCAAATTTTTGACCAAGGAAGGCAAGAAAGCAAAAGAGATCCATGAACGCATGGTTGCAGTATACACCAACACCGCCCCTTCCTATGCAACCATTGCTCGCTGGAATAAGGAGTTCCGCCATGGTCGTAAGTCCCTTGAAGATGACCCCCACCCAGGACGCCCGTCAGATGTGACCAACGAGAACAATTTTGGCCCGTGTGGAGAGGATGATCCTCGAAAATCGACAGGTGAAGGTCGAAGAAATCAAGCGAGAACTTGGAATATCAATGGAAGTGTTATCAACATCATCCATGGCAATTTGGCAATGACCAAGGTCTCTCCCCGTTGTGTCCCTAGAAACCTCACGCCCCATGATTGACTTAACGTCGTCAAAGTCCACAAAGCCAGAGTTGCACAACTTCTCTGCATGAGTGCGGATTCAAGGAATATTAGAGATCACTTGGATAAGCATAAATTGATAAAAGAATCACAGCATGGCTTTCGTAAGGGTAAATCCTGTCTGACTAATTTGCTGTCTTTTTATAGTAAGGTGTATGAAGCAGCAGATAATGATGAAAACTATGATATTTTATACTTGGACTTTAGTAAGGCTTTTGATCGAGTGCCACACTTACGGCTTCTGAGCAAAGTTAAAGCACACAGGATCGTTGGCAGTATATTTAGGTGGATTCAGTCATGGCTTGGTGACAGACAGCAAAGAGTTAGTATAGATGGAGTTAAATCTGAGTGGGGGTGTGTTAGCAGTGGAGTTCCGCAAGGATCTGTTTTGGGTCCCTTGCTATTCTTAATTTATATTAATGATCTTGACATAGGTATAAGTAGTGGGGAATTGATTGAAGTCTTCAAATGGGTAAAAGGATATAATAAAGGGGATCTGGGTAAGGTTCTTATACTTAGTGAACATGACAGGACACGTAGCAATGGGTTTAAGCTTGATAAGTATAGGTTTAGGAAGGAGATTGGGAGGAATTGGTTTACAAATCGTGTGGTAGATGAATGGAATAGGCTCACTAGACATTTGATAGAAGCCTCCTCTCTGGGTAGTTTTAAGAATAGATTAGATAAATATATGGATGAAGCTGCTAGATGGGACTGACTTTTTTTATGTACATATGTATATATTTTTCTAAGGAGTGGGGAGATTATATTTTGCGGTTGCATGAATGGACATAATCCTCTGGATGCATTTTATGTATATTGTAGATTAGATCTGACGAACTCCTGTAAAGGGTGACAATGTTGATGACTTTTCTCTGGTAAGAAATCTTTTTGTGTGTTGACTGGAACAGGAGCTGCCAAGTGTAGGCCATGAATGGTCTTTTGCAGTCTCCTTCTTTTCTTATGTTCTTATCCCCCCTATGGTCCAGATCTGGCCCCTAGTGACTACTTTTTATTCCTCCAGCTAAAGGCTGCACTGCGTGGATGCCGGTTTGTGGACGATGAAGATGTCCAGTTCGCCGTACAGGAGTGGATTGAACAGCAGTAGGGAGATTTCTGGTTGTCAGGAATTTTAAGCCTCAGGGACAAGTGGCTCAAGTGCATTGAAATCGAGGGTAGTTATATTGAAAGATAATAAAACACTTTTCGTCATATCTCGTTTCCTTATATCCGAATTGCAAATGTTATTTACCACCCCTCGTACATATTCTTGATTGTGGAATCCAAAATGCATCACTTCACATTTTTTTGCATTAAACCTCAACTGCCACAGATTAGACCATTCACTTAGCTTCCTTAAATCTCACTGCAAGTCCTGATGATCTTGTGATGTGTTTACTTCCTTGTAAATCTTGGTGTCGTTGGCAAATATTTTAACTACCTGATACAGCATCAGGTAGATTATTGATAAACAACACAAACAAAATTGGTCCCAGAACACTTCTCTGTGGTATACCACTTTTCACTGCCGTCCAGTTAGATCTGTCTTCATTCATGACTACCCATTGTCTTTGGCCTGTCAAGAAGCTTTCTATTCAATAATAAGTTTTTCCTTCTATCCCATAAGCTTTCAGTTTACTTAAGTCTTTTATGAGCAACTGAGTCAAAGGCCTTCTGGAAGTCCAAATACACAACATCAAAGCTCTTTCCAAGCTCTACAAACAGTGACCATTCCTCCAAACATAAGTGTAGCTGAGTCGTACATGATCTATCCGGGATAAAAGCATGTTGTAAATCAGCAAAAAGACCATTATCAATCATGTGCTTGACAATATCGTCTCTTACTATTTGTCTCCATAATCTTACACACGACTGCTGTTAGCCTTATTGGCCTATAATTCCCAGGCTGCCATCGACTTCCTTTTTTAGGGATTGGGGTGATATTGGCATCTTTTCAGCCTTGCGGAATTTCACCAGTTTCTTGAGATTTATTGTAAATAATATTTAATGGTAGTCTAATACTAGGTGCTATTTCACTAAGCATTTTGGGGTGAAAATCATCTGGTCCAGCTGATTTGTTTTTTCTCAGTTTTATTAGTTTCTCACTTTTTCTTCACTAGTAATGACCACATGATCTAATGGTTTACTGCCAACATATTTGTTTTCTAACTGTGGTATATTTCTTTGATCCTCCTCAGTGAAAACACTACCAAAGAAATCATTAAATGTTGCCGCTTTATCAATATCATTTCTTGCTATGTTACCATTGCCACAGTCCAAGTCACCAATCCTAGATCTTGTCCGGAGTTTACTATTAGCATATTTTCTTAAATTTCTTGTTAAGTCTCTGAGTGGATTCACTTCAGCCTTATATAACCTTAAATAAATTTTTTCTGGGATAGATAAATTGGATGTTGGCAAGTTTTTTGAGTTAACATAACTAACATAATTTCACGGATGATAAAAGCCACAAGGGCCTATCAAAGGTCATCCGCATCCGTCAAAACCTACCCACAAAAAGCACCATCACCAAAGTCCCCCACAATATATAATATAACAGATGACAAAAGCCACAAGGGCTCATCATAGGTCATCCGAGTCAAACGGCCTCTTTTTTAAGGCACCCAAATTCCCAGGAAAACTACATCCAGAGGATTGCGTCTAGAAACAAGGGCATCACTAATCAAGGCTTGTCAAGAACTAAATCATGCAGCTATAGATATATACAAACAATATTAATATATACAAAACTACAGGAATGTTCTCATCCATCCGCTACCTCAAGTGATTGCTGAAAAAGCTCCATGCCGCATGCATATCCATGTTCATCATACAATTTGTCCAATCTATTTACCCAAGTTTCCATGCCATTTGTTCATAGTTACCTTTAAAATAGTTGTATCTTTTCATTTCACTTTTCTGCATATTAGTATAAAGATTCATATCATATATTAAACACACATGATCACTCATACACAATGGTGAATCATAATCTATGTTAGTGACCATACCTTCTTCATTTGTAATTATTAAATCCAATAAACTTGGTTGCTCATGTATTCTATACCTTGTAAACTCAGTGACATGCTGGAATAAGAATGAGTCGTGCATTGCCAAAATAAATCTGTTTGCTCTATAATTGGGATGTTCTGATGAGTGCCAATTTGTCCGATCTATTTCAGGGTAATTGAGGTCACCTACTATCATAATGTGGGTATATTCCCTTGACTCTGTCACTTGTCTTAATACTGTACATAAGGCTGAATTATTTTCCTCACTGTTATTGAGACTTCTATAAATACATCCCAGTAACAGACAATCATTACCTGTAAGTTTTAAGCTGCACCATATACTCTCTTCAAAATCAGTGTTAAGTTCCATATCACTTGCATCAATATCATTATCGATATACAAAGCAACACCCCTTCCATTTTCTTTTTCCAAGTTTGTAAATAAATAATAACCATCAATTTCTAGTTCAGATTTTAACATTGTTCTCCCAAGATTTTTAGGTTTAACTTTTCTGTCACTGCTATTACTTTTGGGTTATGTAACTGAATTTTAATCTTCAACTCGTGCATTTTATTAGGTAATGAATCTGCATTGGTGTATAATACATTCAGTTTGTGCATCAACTTTTTTAATTCTAACTGTTCTATTTACATGACTTTTTACAGTAGAGGTTAATCCACTAGATGCTACATATTTATTTTGATTGTAAGGCAGGGTTAAAAACTATTACTCATCCATTATTATATAGCAGTAGATGAGTATTTGAGATTTTTTTTTAAGCCAGTGATTATGACTATATCATAAATATACCAAGAAACCATTTTATTTGTAAAAATTAAACAAAAGAAGAACTACAAGTATAAATCACACTAATATAAAAAAAACAAAACATACCTTGAAGACGCTGGATTACATTGAAATGTATATGCAATAAAAAGTTCTTGAAATTTGAGCCTTCTTCATCTCTATCCTTCTCTACATTTATTTACAGGTTTCATATATATATATATATATATATATATATATATATATATATATATATATATATATATATATATATATATATATATATATATATATATATATATATATATATATATATATATATATATATATATATATATATATATATATATATATATATATATATATATATATATATATATATATATATATATATATATATACAGTGCTTGACAAAAGTTTAGGCTGGGTGCGTGTCAGACAAGTTGCAGCATGATAAAAGTGTCCTAAAAAATATTAATCTTGCCCTTAATACTATGTTGGGTATCCTTTGCATTTCTTGACATCCCTCAGGCATCGTAGCATGGACATAGCAAGATCATATAGCTTCTGGGTAGGTATAGCATCCCAACAAGCCCTAATTTCCTTCTCCAGCTTGGGGAGAGTGCTGATGTCTTTTCCTTGTAACCTGTGTTTAACCACCTGCCAAAGGTTCTGAATCGGTTTTAAATCTGGACTGTTACCAGGCCAATCCTCAATGAACATAATCTCACAATCTTTAAGCTAGGTTATAACAGATGTGGCAGGGGGCACCATCCTGTTGGAACACGCTTGCACCTGTTAACTCAAAACACTCCTCCAGATGTTCATTTAGCAGCTCATAATAAATATATTGGTTGACTTTAATGTTGGCAGGCAATACAAGCTTCCCCTAGCCCCTGCCTGAGAAACAACCCCATACCATTAATGAACTAGGGTGTTTCACGGTTCCACAAAGGTAGTGTGGGTCAAGTGGGTCACTGCCACGTTGCTTCATCAGACCAAAGCACATCAAGCCAGTCAGCATCACCCCACTGAAGATATTTCAGAGCATAAGTGACCCTTACAGGCTGAAATACGAGGACACTTCTCTAGGTCTCTCTTAACAACATGCCTAGAGGTCTTACAAGGCCTACCAGCCCGCGGGAAGAGAGCTTGTGTGGACCTTTGACTTTTCGAGCAATGTTGACGGGGGGGTACCTCTGGTCGGGCTTCCCTTGTCGATTTGGTTGGAAACGAGGTTCCAGACTAAGTGCGTCATTCTTTTTTCTACTCTATCCTTTTTCACTTTTATCCTATCTCTTCAACTTATATAAAAAAACCCCTACTACTATCAAGTCATTCTCACCCTTTTTTCAATCTTTCTAAATATAAGGACCTGGCAGCTACCTCACACATCAGAAGAGAGGCTTTGGAACCTCTATAAACAACGGCAATCAACACTCACTGGTTGTGAGAGACTAGGACTAGAGATGTCCTAGGCATTGGGGCACGATGAATGGGATGAGGTTAGTGCCTCATTAACCCCTTCCCTGGCGTGTAATTATTGACCATTCCCAGTGACCATTGATGGGTGCCTCTGGTAGCATCGGTCCGAGGTGACAGCCCTTTGTTCCCAGGTTGGTTGCCAGGCCAATAAAAAGCCTTGGGTCAAGTCTCTCGGTGTGGCAGGATATCCATTGAACACTGCTCCGAGATCTTGGCCGTCGTGAAGGGAACTATTAGGAGTTTAGTACAGGGTGTGCTCCATTGTTCACCTGGTGAGAAATCAATGGCCCCTTTGGGGACCATCAATGCTGCTTGGTTGGGAACCTTGGCACGCCGAGGTTTGACAACTCGGTCGGACGAACAGCAGCACATGGAGCGTGCCTTCTGAAAGATCCTAAACCTCTCCGATGGATAGGCGGGAGCGACTCACGTGGGGAGAACTCACCAACCGCCATTTTACTATTGATTGGTCGCAAAGTTTTGAGAGAGAGAAAGTGTTCAAAATGACAGGGAAAAAAAGGTCCAGCTACACTCAAATATACATGTGCGATATGCCAGAAGGATAAGTGGTGCGTGGACTTCCCGGAAGGATGTTTTTCAAAATGCCACCCGGGAAGTATATGCACCGACTGCATCCTTAAAGGAGAGGTCCAAGAGGCAGTGGCATACTGCAATGAACTCAAGGATCTCTTCACAACCTCTGAAGAAAAATCTAGGTCGCTGGAAAGTAAAATACAGATCCTAGAAATGCAGCATGTGCTTCAGATTCAGCATTTCAAGGAGAGAATCCTAGAGCTAGCCTCTAGTCAGCTCAAGCTCGAGATGAAAGTCCCACTGACTTGGGTGGTTCCGCCGATGTGACTCCAGCTCAAGGAGCTGAAACTGCATTGGCAGTCCCACTTCAGCCATGCAGGGAAGCCAATAAGAAAAAGAAAAAGATTAAAAAGAAGAAAAATGACCTTAATGCAGCTCACCTCAGTGTAGAGGATTCAAGCGTTATTGGTGTGCAAGGGAAAGTGGAAAGAGAAAAGAGAAACAGAAGAAAAGACAAATGAAAATGATTGAAAAACAAGGAAAATACAGAGACGAAAGAGAAAAGAGATGAGTCTATGGCGAAAGAAAAAGAGTGCAGTCAAATGTACGAGGGTCAACCTTATTGGGGACTCTCAAGCACGGGCCCTGCAACCCCTGCTAGCAGCACGCCTTCGCACGAGTGTGAAGGTAACTTGCCTACCAGGAAGGGAAAACCAGCAGATCAGAGAAGAGACGAAAAAATCTCAGATTTCTGAGAGGAGGAAGGATATGCCCCACAGAAAGGATTCTTAACACAGTCATGGGTGCTGTAGACGACTGTGAGCTAAAAACATGCAGACGTGTAGTGGTCGGGATGCTCCCGAGAAGAGGTCCAACCTGGACCGCTCACTCGAGGAATGTCTCCCTTAATCAACGCCTCGGAGATTTGTGTACGGCGGAGGGGGTCTTTTTTGTGGACCCTTACCGCACCTTCTATGGTAGAAATGATCTCTACCAAAGGGATGGAGTACATCTATGATTTAAAGGAAAGCTGTACCTTGCAACATGATGCAAAATGTTGTGGAACGGACCCTAAGTAGTGTCAGGCCTAGAGTGAAGGCGGATGTACGCCCGTGTGACTCCTGGAACGACCTTCTCGGAGGTCGCAAAGAGGAATGGCACCGCTCCAGCAAGCAAGCCGGGAAACGGAAGAGAGTAGGGAGTCCTACATTCGGGGACTCCCTGAAAGTTCTTCTGTTCAATGCGAGGTCAATCAGGAACAAGTTTCTTGAGCTCCATGGCCTCGATTTCATGATTCATGATTCCCGGTTACCAGCTCTTCCTGAAAGATAGGCCAGCCAGAGAGGGTGGCGGTGTGATGTTGTATGTCAAGGATACTCTCAACCAAATGGATTGCAACATCGTATCCGACCATGAACTACTAGGTGTTGTCCTAGAGATAGGTCCTGCCAAATACAGGAGCCTGGTGCTTTATAGACCTAATGCCAACTCGTTGAAAAGGACAGGAGTCTGTATCAGCTACTAGGAGAACTTTTCGAAGACAGAGTGTGTATTGTCATGGGGGATTTCACCACACAAGTTGGGAAACCAGAGAACGCACTACTCCTGGAGTTCGCGAACAATGAGTTCCTGACTCAATGGGTGAGAGAGCCAACCAGAGGAGAAAATATCCTCGACTTGGTTTTCACCTCTGAGGATGACATCATTGAGGACCACTCTGTTGGCGAAGAGCTCGGTGGTCACTGACCAGTGACCACTGACTAATTAGATTTGTAGTCAAAGTCCCCAAGGCAGGGCCTGCAACTAGTAAATCGAGGAAACTCGATTTGAGAAGAGCAGACTTTGCAGGTCTTCATGCTGGACTGACTGACGCGAGGCTAGAAGTGTGCGATGCTGTTGAAGACTCGTGGAATAGTTTCAAAACCACATTCATGAGTCTTCAATCACGTTTCATCCCTCTGAAATGTCCCCATTGGTCTTCTGTTCAACCAAAGTGGTTTAATCGAGAAATCGACCAACTGCTTAGGGAGAAGAGAACTGTGTACAGGCAATCGAAGTTCTTGGGTGATTTTGACGAATACCGGAGGCTAGCCAGGAGAGTGAAGTCCAGCATAAGGGCGGCTTAGAGGTCTGAGGAACTCCGAGTGGCGAGACTCTGTAAAGAGAATCCCAAGGAGTTCTTTGGATATGTAAACAGCCGTAAACCAATCCGTTGAACGATTGGCCCTTTGAGGAATGAGGAGGGGACATTAAAGCATTCAGATGCAGAAAATGCTAACCTCCTCAACGACTACTTCTCTTCAGTGTTTACGGAAGAGTGTGGTCCCATTCCCCAGCTGACAGATTCCTACTCTGGGGGGGGGGGACTTCACCGAAGGAGAAATAAAAAAGAAGATCACTGACCTAATAACGAATAAGTCACCTGGCCCGGATGGGTTTCTACCTAAAGTGTTGAAGGAAGTGTGCGGTCAAGTGTCACGACACCTGAGAGCAATTTTCAACATGTCAATCAAGACCGAATGCGTTCTTAGAGACTGGCGTGAGGCAGAGGTGACTCCTATCTTCAAGAAAGGAGACCGTAGCCAACCGTCGAACTACCGACCTATCAGTCTGACTTCAATAGTCGGTAAACTCATGGAAAGCATGATGGTGGACAAAATGATTTCGCATTTAGAGTCAAACCTGCTACTGAGGAGTTCCCAGCATGGCTTCCAAAGGCAACGGTCATGCCTGACGAACCTTGTGGAATTCTTCCACTTCGTCTTCAGTGAGCATGATCAGGACAAGGCGGTGGATGTGGTCTACTTAGACTTTCAGAAAGCCTTTGATAAGGTACCACACCGCCGCCTTCTCCGGAAAGTGCTGGGCATAGACGGAAAAGTAGCCAGCTGGATTGAGAACTGGCTAAGTTTCAGACAGCAATATGGTGGTGGTGAATGGACAGGCTTCTGAGTGGGTGCCTGTTACTAGTGGGTGCCTCAAGGTTCTGTCCTGGGACCACTACTATTCATCATCTACATCAATGACATGGAAGGTGACGTGGTTGCCAAGATTTCCAAATTTGCCGACGATACCAAGCTTGGTATGAATGTTGCAAAGGATGGAAATACTGCAAGCCTGCAGGAAGATCTTCGGAAGATTGGGGAGTGGTCTGATATGTGGCAAATGCATTTCAACGTAAACAAATGCAAAGTGATGCATATCATCTACCAAAATCCTCAATCACCCTATATCCTTAAGGGCACTGCTCTTGAATCCACCAACACTGATAAGGACTTGGGTGTAACTATCACGAGTGACCTCAAGTTCTTGAAACAGTGTATTAAGGTGGAGAAGAAAGCCCAAAGGATGTTAGGGTATATAAAGCGACAGTTTGGATATCGGAACAAGGAGATAGTACTGTGTCTGTACAACTCCCTCGTCTGACCGCACCTGGAGTATGCCATACAATTTTGGAGTCCTTTATTCCGAAAAGACCGCGAGATTGGAACGTGTGCAAGCCAGGGCAACCAAACTGATTCCCTCTATCAGACATAAAAGTTATGAAGATACATTAAGGAAATTATATATGTTCTCGCTGGAGACCCGGAGACTACGTGGTCAGCTTATCGAAGTATTTAAAATACTTTGAGGCTTCGACAGACTGGACTACAGGGATCTTTTCCAGCTCAGCGAGGGGAAAACAAGAAATCACGGCTTTAAACTTGAGCTGAAGCGATACCACCATGATCTGTGTGGGAAATTCTTCACTTACAGTATCTGCGGTAGTTGGAACGCACTTCCGACGGAAGATGTCAACAGTGAATCTGTTGACCAGTTCAAGTTAAGACTAGATAAAGTCTTGCTAAATCGCCATTAAGATCCTCGCCTGTCATCTAAGAGGTTTCCAACGGACACCTTAGAAGATTTTGTTGAAAAGTACCCTCCTTGTATGGACCGTAAGGTCTTCTAGGGTACTTATTTTCCCTTGTAGCTCTTTTTGGGTTGGTTTGGCATCACACCCTCCCTCCCTCCACCTAGCATCGTAATGCCTCACAACACAATCACTTATTTTAAGTTGGTCAGTTATTTCCTTGTTTGCTTATCGGCCTCCTTGAGAATGATAATCTGGGCAATAGTTTCAAACGATAACTGCCTCACTTTTCCCATAATAAGGCCACAAACGCTCCCAAACTACAAAAAACCCAGTCACAAAATGGCGTCAGTCAAGAGAACACAACCGCACAGTCCTCTCACTACCACAGCCAAGCCGTGATAGTGAGTGCAAATTTTAAATGAAAGAATTTGAAAAGTGACTAATGAACAAATGTGCTATCCCCTTAAACAAGTCATAGTGTGGGCTCCTCCAAGTTTAGTGTCATCAAATATTTTAAAACTTCTTATCCCTTTTATGATACTTTTCTTTTTAGTCAGATTATTTGGTATTTTGATTTTACTTTAATAGGTTAATTCTATCAATATAATAAAGATAGTGAAATAGTTATTGTTTTCCATCTCAGATGATATTGAAAAATTGTGCTTCCCTAGCCCCATTTTCCATTTTGGGTACCATTGGAAAATAGATTGTTTTGCATATTATATTTTACTCTTTTTTTTCTGTCAATGAGATTATTATAACTCCTTGGTATTTGTTCTTACTTTAATTTGAATGAAATAGTTTTAGACATGCCTAAATTTAATTTTAGCTTGCCTATTGCGAATTGAAGAGCAAGCGGTTGTTACGACCTGCACCCTTAATACTACTTGACCTCACACATGATGTAATTTTTTCTCCTTCCCTAAATATTAGAAATGAGCCCATAAGGGTCATGGCGATTTGCCTTCCTGGCTGTTGTGCTAATAGGACTCAATACCCCGTCCGACCCCAGCTTAGCCTCTACCTCCTTTCAGACAGCTTGTATTTCTTCCCTACAACCTCTCTCAGAACTTTCTTTGGTTGGCATCTATTTTCACACTGTAGATACTGACCTTGTCAGCCAACTATCCCAGATTGGGGCTGAGGGGGGGGAGGGCAATGTTCCCTAACCCCTGAGCTCATACCTTCCTCACTTCACTATCTATTTTTTTTATGCCGTGCCGAGGGGCTGCCAGGTCAGGTCACCAGACAGGAGGGTTGGCTTAAAATGGCAGCACCAGCACCATGCACACCCCTTGCAGAGCGGACAACTGTGAGAGGTGATTAGCGTTTGCTTCTCACAGAAAGAATAGGGTCCCCATGCCCAATGATATAAAACCCCCAAATAAAACTCTTCCCCTTTCCCCCTCACGATCACTGGAGACGCTTTTGGGCAGCACTGAAAAAATGGAGGTCACCCTCCCCCCTGCTCTCACAGGGGACCCTCCAAATCTCAAAAGACAGGTGGCTTGAATCTTAAACCTAGCGGCACTGTAAGGGGTGTGGCGATTTGCCTTCCTGGCCACTGTACTGACGGGACTCAGTGCCCTGTGCGCCCCCAGCTTAGCCTCTTCTCCTTTCAGACAGCCTGTATTTCTCCCCTACTTCCTCACTTCCCCTACAACCTCCCACAACTTTCTCTGGTTGGCCTCTATTTCCACAGGGTAGATGCTGACCTTCTTCTCAGCCAACTATCCTGGATCGGGGCTGAGGGGGGAGGCAACAATGTGGGTCTTTAACAACCTGCTTCATCCCCACCCATACCTTCCTCACATCCCTTTTCCTTCTCACTTCACTATCTATTTTTTTTACACTGCCTAAGGTGGAGGTGCCATGCTGAAGGGCTGCCAGGTCACCAGGCAGGAGGGGTGACCTTAAATGGCGGAAACTGGCTCTGCCAGCCCCACGCGCACCCCTCGCAGAGCGGGCCACTGCGAGCGGTGATGGCGTTTGCTTCCCACATAAAGAGGAGACTTACTCCTACAGGTGTAGGGGACTCACCTTCATCCCCCTTCATCTGTTGCTTCCCTCAAAAGACCTGCTGGCTAGAATATTAAACCTAGTGGTGGTCAAGACCTGTGCCTCCCCAGACTCGACTAATGACACCACTGCCAATATGATGTGTTGTCCTGGGAGGGGTGGACAACTGGAGGCCCTGCCCCCCAGAGATAGGCAGGGTCCTTGAGGCAACCCAGCCTCAGATGGTAGGGCCTTCCATGGGGGCGAATACAGTCGCGGTGCCAAGCACAGAACTCGAGTCCACCTCTATGTAAGGTCATCCTCAAAT
Source organism: Ceratothoa steindachneri (assembly GCA_963969495.1). Classification (NCBI taxonomy): domain Eukaryota; kingdom Metazoa; phylum Arthropoda; class Malacostraca; order Isopoda; family Cymothoidae; genus Ceratothoa; species Ceratothoa steindachneri. The sequence continues at coordinate 77,009,665 of OZ018335.1, forward strand.
GGCTCGGGTCTCCAATGAGGAGAGGGATCTCCTCCTCCTGCTGGTGCCCCTGCAACCGCCAGGACCTTCTCCATTTTGGAGATGGACCTTGCTGAGGCCCGTCCATCCAGCCTGGGGGCTTCCATCGCACAGGGGAGAAGCGGGTTCATTTCCAGCCCTCCTCTCTTAAAAAGCAGAAAAACAATAAAAAGACTCTGGCTCCTCTCCATCCTTAGGGATGGATGGGTCTGCTGCCTAACTAAGACCAAAAGTGCTAGTGCGCAGAGTGGAGCCTCAATTATATCGGGGCCCCTCATTCAGAGACTACCCCACATTTTCAAGCTTGCTGGCTTCAAATCCTTCCTGGTTATTTGCTCCACTGATGGCAGCATGTTGGCTAAGGGCAACACGATCCATCAGAGGAGAGCTTTAGCTAGTATGATTGGTAGAGAGCTGAAGGTGACCCATTTCTTGGATGGAAGTCTTTTGACAAATGCGTCAAATCCCTCTGAGGTGGCTATGATTAGTGCCCTTCGGACACTTGATGGCACGCCTGTGAGTGTGATGCCACACTCTACCATGAACTTTGTCAAAGGAGTAGTTTATGTGATGGAACTTGTGGACTACTCCATAGAGTACATCACCTTAAAGCTGGCCAACCATGGGACAGTCAAGGTCGAACTGTAATGAGAAAATGGGAGGGGCCTCAAGATCCACCCATACACTTCATCACATTTGATTGTGACAAACTCCCTGAATCGGTGAGTGCCAGTTGGTATCGCTACCGCTATAAACATTGCTGCTCAGAAAACGATCAGCGGAACATTCAAGGATAGGTGAGTTGTTCAAGTGGTTTCTCGACTGGGGCTTAAATCCAGTCCAAATGACAACTCGGAGAAGGTATATTTGGGGGAGAAATAAGAAAGGACATATTAGAAGGGGAAAAGGCTTGAATGTCTTCAGTGTCCAAGGTAATACAGAATTTCAGAAATCTGGAAAGAGGGCAGACTAAAAAGAAAGAGAGAGAGAGAACTGCTATAATGTAAGTAATTGGGTTAGTAATGAATAACGATTACAAAATTGATTTATTTAAATATTAATGACTACAGATATTTACATATTTTACAGGTATTATGAGAGAAACATCACAAAGAAGTTTTTCTTCTCAGACAAAAGTAGAATACACTCAGATAAAAGTAAATTATACTGGGATATCAGATTAGAATACTAGTACATATACAAATACAATTATACTTAATCTGACTGACAACTGGAGTATTGGAAACTCGGAATAAGAGGGACAGACATCAATAAGCTCCATGATACAAAGTTCCAGTACAAGAAGTTATAGCATGAAAGGTTCCAGTATATGGAATTTCAGTCCAGATAGCTCCGGCATACACACCTAAAACAAAAAAATAACGGTTTTTGTTGGGTGGGTATTTAACAATTTAAACAATGTCTATATTTTATATGCAGGATTAATTAGAAAAAAAATTATAGTGACACTATGCAACAATGAACAGAACAAAAATATAAGACAAAAACAATTTAAATCATAAAGTTAAGCTATTTTGATAGTTTAGCCTACACAATTCTATTAAATTAATCCCTAATACTTACCCCTTCACTGGGGTTCCTTTAATGTCTTTAATTATTAAACAAGAGTTTGATTTTTATTATAAATTGTTATGCCACACTTTGTATCAGGATATAACATAATTAATTATCAAAGACTAAGTATATAAATAAGTTAGTGTCTGAAACATGGAAATTTAAATTTAGAGAAATAATAATAATATATACATTAAAAATACTGAGAAATAGTATATTACACCACATCAAGGCATTCAAGCCACTGCTAAGTGTGTCAATTGTGGAGAGCCGCACCCTGCTTCTTCGAAGCAATGTGGTGTGTTTGTCCTTGAGAAGGAAATCCTGGCTGTTCAGGCTCAGGATTGTCTCATTTTGGGAGGCTAAGGACTTGGTCCTGGCACTGTGGGGGAGCGAATGTGAGTATGTGAAGGGCCATTCTCCCACTTAAATATCCCAAAAATGTGTTGGTGCAAAAGTGGCCATGTGAAAATGGGGCAAAATTAGTCACTACACACACAATTCTACCTTTACCTACCGTACATACAAACCCTCAAATGTGTTTTTCAGCATTATTGGTCCTTTGTGTTTTTCACTCTCAGCCTTTCTGAAAAAGTCCACTGTAACAGTGGACTCCTCTAGGTTTTTTACCTGGCCAACAAAATGATGAGGTACTTTTCCTGCCTTAAACCTAACAAGAACATAACAGTTGATCGTCAAATCGATTGGTGACCTATCCTCTTCATCTTCCTCTTCTGCTGTCTCTTCATCCAATGGCTCTTCACTTGGCTTGTCTAGCTCTACTTCTTCAATTTCCAGTTTGCATTTATGTGGATGGGCTGAGGCTTGAGTCCCAGATGAGAAAGCAGCTTCAAGGTCTTCAAGGCTGATGCTTTCACCTGGTAGGATGTTAATAGCACTCCTTCTGGGTCTCTGATGATGCACACTTTTCTCATGATTTTTTCGTGTAGGAGAGCAAATTAGGGCTGACAAAAAAATCTCATGATCTGTAGACATTGGGATCATCCCACCGCAGCTTAGGCAGGACTGCTTCGGCATTGCAGGGGGTAAATCCCAAATGTACGGAAGGCAGGTGGACAGAGCACCTTCCATTTGTCTTCCATCTCAACATACAATTGACGAAACAGCCTAGGAAAACACCACTTTGGCAAACTCCTGATGTTCCTTCCCTCTCCCTCCTTCCATGCTGTGAGTATCTTCCTCCAGGCCATCTTCAAGGAACTGAGCACTCAAACATCCAGTGGTTGCAGTAAGTGAGTAGTGTTTGGAGGCAGGAAGGCCATCATGATGTTTTTGTCTTTGCAGATGTTGACAGCTTCAAAGGTAATGTGGCTGCCTAGATTGTCTCATATGATGACAACTTGGTGTTCTGTTGAATGATGGTGACAGAAGGGGATGAGAACAGTCTTCAACCAATCCAGAAATAAGTCCTTGTCAAACCATCCACTTTGAGACGCATTGTACTTTGCATGCGGCAGTCCACCTTGGATCCAGGTGTCTTGCATCCTTTGTCCTTTGTACACCACATATGGTGGTAATGCTTCCCCAGCAGCAGTCACAGCAAACATTATTGAAGTAGAGCTCTTGGTAGTATCCATAATTCTCTCAGCACGTTTGATGCCTTTTCTAAAGATCATCTTCTTGCTCTTTGGATCATCTGTGAGGTTTGTTTCATCATAGTTGATGATATGTGATGGCGGCACACCTGCTAGGGTTCTCTCCAAGTGCTGGAAGTACTGCTTGACCTCTTCCTCAGTGACAGCAGCTTGTTTTCGGGATATGTTTTGGCACTGCCGCTGTGACAAGAGGTTCTGATGTCGCTTCAGGAAGCCATAAGCCAAATCCACACCTGACATGTTTTTAAAAAATCTCAGGATGAAGAATGATATTGATAAATAAGTAAAGTTTATAATAAATGCCCCCCATCCCCATAGGCTTAGTTTAGAAAACTAAGCCAGTGAATTAAAATGTTAATTATAATTATTTTTGTATTGGTTTATTTTTTCAAGGTTTTGCTTGAAATAGAATTTAAGTACTCCTAGTTACCATTTTCGTGAACTAAATTTTGAACTAAATTTCAGTAATGCTAATAGATTTGAGGGGCGGTCAATAAATTTTGCAATTCGGATATAAGGAAACTAGATATGAGGAAAAGTGTTTTATTATTTTTCAATATAACTACCCTCGACTTCAATCCACTTGCGCCACTTGTCCCTGAGGCTTCGAATTCCCAACAACCAGAAATCTCCCAACTGCTGTTCAATCCACTCCTGGACGGCAAGCTGGACATCTTCATCGTCCTCAAAACGGCGTCCACGCAGTGGAGCCTTGAGCTGGCGGAATAAAAAGTCGCTAGGGGCCAAATCTGGACTGTAGTGGTGATGGTTGAGTTCCTCGAATCCGCACTTGTGCAGGGCAGCTTTTGCAACTCTGGCCTTGTGGACTTTGACGACGTTGAAGTTGATCATGGGGCATGAGGTTTCTAGGGACCCAACGGGCCCCGAGAAACCTTAGTGAGGGCCAACCATGTTGATAACACTTCCATTTGATATTCCGAGTTCTTGCTCGATTTCTTCAACCTTCACCAGTCAATTTTCGAGGATCATCCTCTCCACACAGGCTACATTGTCCTCGTTGGTCACGTCTGATGGGCGTCATCTTCAAGGTACTTACGACCATGGCAGAACTCCTTATTCCAGCGAGCAATGGTTGCATAGGAAGGGGCGGTGTCGGTGTACACTGCAACCATGCATTCATGGATCTCTTTTGCTTTCTTGCCTTCCTTGTTCAAATATTTGATCACTGTGCGGTGCTCAACCTTCTCCATTGTTGAAAAATTTGTGACTGATGAGCTGCAATCAGCTACTGCTTCTTAAATAGACGAGGCAGGAGCGTGCGGCTGCAGGTTACAACTTGTCATAACTTGTCCTAACACCCCCACAAACAGACATCCCCCTTCCTCTGTTTCGCCCTACCGATTCGCAAAACTTATTGACCTCCCCTCGTATCAGGGCAATAATTATAATTTATAGAAATAGTTTTTTTGCAAGTATATCATCTTTTTGATAAGGTTGTTTGCGACAGTAGTTTTAAGTTACTTGTAATATCAGTGCTGCTTTTAACATAATTTTTTCCTAATGAAGGATTACACTACTATTGTCTTTTCCTTTATTCATAAATCTATGAAAAAAATGACTTAACAACATACTTTCATATTTACATAATTTTATTTATGTACAATTTGAAAAATTACTAATCAGGCATTTTTTGTTTTTCAGAATTTTAAAAAATTGTTGTTGTAGATTTTACATATTTTGAATGCCTAAAAACAAAGGAGAATTTGAGAAGTGCTCTCTGAACTAATTTGTTATATTGAAGCATATTTCATTTAGTAAAATTCCATTAATTTAATAGGCTTACTAGAATAGAATTTTGCAATTCCACTAGAAGAGCTTGTGGAAAAAGTTTTTATGAAAATGACTTTAAATACTACAGATTGAATTAAGTCATAAGGAGTTTGATTTTAACAAGTGTGGATACTATTTATCAATAAACCTTTAGGACTTATGAATGAGCCATGTCAGAACTAGAGAGGATGTCACCAGAATTTTTGTCCATATCCAATGTATTTATATCCCCATGTAATTTGAATCAAGATGAGCCAAGAGATCTTAGTATTAAGAGAAAGCTTCGGCCAGTTCCTCCTCCACTTGATCTGAGCAAGAGAAATTTGGAGCCGGATCAGCTTACTGAATTGACTAGCCCTAAATCACCTCTTGCTCAAAAGAACCTGCCTCTCAGGAAGAGGTAATGTCATTGAATGATTTGATTGTCCTGTTATTCATTTTTAGTCATCTTCTTTAGTACATTTTGACAGTTTATATCATTGCTTAAAGATTATTATTAGTCTTGTTAATTTTGCTTTGGTACATTTTAGACCTTTGATTTAAACAGTATAATGCATATCTCAATGAAAATCCACAATTTAATATGGAATCCTAACCGTGAGTCTCCACAACATGGCAGCCACTGCAGTGACGAGCCAACTTAGTAGTTATTCCCCCAAAATGGCATTCCATCTAAATACTAAATATTCCTGTTTCGGTACCTAGGGAACTAGGTTGTATGATGATTGTTGCCACTATTTTGTCTTGTCTTTACAGGGCTTACAGTTGGTCATCTCAGCCAGAGAATTTGTGTTTCCAAATTGCTCCTGGATCAGGGCAAAGTGTGATAAGAAATACAACTGAAATTTCCGAAAGTGAGGCAAAGAATTCTGCTAACACCAACCAGTTGACCTCTTCTGCAGCTTACAGCTCATCATCATTGAAATTTTCTGGCTTACCCACCCCTCACACACCTCATACTCCCCACCCCCACTCAGCAATTCCCGTCATCACGAGTCGGTTCAACTTTGGAGACACGCTACCTGTCTCTAGCACTAGCGGAGGTTCCAGGTTGGGTTACTCTACTCAAGGCCCCCTTAATCTATCAACAGCGTCTGTCAGCGCCCTCCCATCTTCTCTCCTCTCGCCAGCCCCATCTCATCCCTCTTCCTCTTCCCTGAACTCATCTAGGGAAGAACTCGAGCCAGACACCATGATATCAGACTGCCCGATGGTTTCCCCATCCCAAGCCTCACCGCAGCCTGTGATTGGAGGGCTCAGTCTCCACCGGCCCAATTTGAATGCCCTCCCCCCGGCAGGCATGGAACACTCTGGAGATAATGTCAACTCCCCCCCTGGACCCCAAAGCTATTTACCACCCAGTCCCAACAACAGTCACCAATGGCCAACGAGTGTGTGGTCCATTTTCCTAGCCGGTGTTCATATCCATTTCATTCTCGGTGGTGAGCAAATTACTGGTGCAAGATTAAGCGAAGAACTGGGACAACTTGAGCGTACACACAATCAGCAGTATGCCCCCCACGGCCTTCACTTGTTGAGGACAATAAATGAAGACTATGGTCAACTCACAGGGTGCTCCAATTCCAGTGGTCCTGCCTATTGTCAGCTCTACTTCCGGCCTGTTGGAGTGCAGCAGCAAGATATCATGGTGGTCGCTCCTCCAGATCATCCTTACTACGTTCATGGAAAAGGTACGTTTTAGAGTGGCAGAAAGAATTCGCATACTGACAACATTGAGAGTGCATGGGTTTCCGTATGTCTAATCATTCTGAATACAAATGCAACAGCTCAGATTTAGGAGCAATTTTATCTAAGATCCGTTGGTTGAAACGATCTTGTATTCGAAGTTTATTGATCAATAAAGAATTTATGATAAAAGCGTCAGAAGCTTGTATCAATACTGTTTCTATCAAAGAGTTTGATAATTAATCCCCGCCCATCACAAAGGGGACCAAGTTCGTGCTTGTGCTTTGTAACAACCTTGTTATCGTTTTTGTTATTGCTTTGTTATTGTTATTTCTTTTTATTGTTGTTTCCTGTTCAATTTTTTAAAGTAGCCTAGAACTAGGCTGTTTGTTTACGGCAACTTATGCCTAAGTTGGCAGTCGCCAGATAGCCCCTTAAAAAAAAAAAAATTGTAACAACCTCTCTTCTAGGTTCGAGACGACTTACTACCATGTGTGTTTAAGGATTTTCTATTATAATTGTTACTCCCTTTTCCTTCTTTTTCTTTTTCCTTAATCTGTCTGCACTCATCCCACATTCTTCATTACAGTGAAAATACCCTTAAAATAACCAATTATGAATCTGGTTATGAAGGTTGCTTCAAATATTAATTAGGTTCTAGTCATCAATAACCGTTTCCCCACAAAATATGGTCAGTGCCCATCAACTTCATTACTAACCCCCTACCAATCTTGAAAACTAATGGTTTGCAGTTGTGGCTGCAATTGAAAGGAGTTTCTAGTGTGGTAATTAGTATTTCCACTAACACCAGGCTATTGTAAGAAGAGGACACTGAGGTTTCTTTGGAACCTGGTTTTGATAAGAATCTATTTCCACTGGTTATGACTACTTGTAATGGATCCTGACACTATTCTTGTTACACATAAATTATTATCATTTTAATTAGTCATTTATGTCATGTCAAAGTTAGAATAAAAGTAGAAAGTGGGAGTTTATGGTACAGAGAAAAAAGATAAGTGAGAAAGGGAAATAGGATGGGGGGTTAAAAAAAAGCTTGCCCGGTCACCAACCAATTCCTTAATGATTTTTTTTCTTTATTTTTCCCACACTGGCATTCATCAATTCCAATACATAGGATGGATAAAAAGAGTAGAGATAAATTGCCTTAAAGGCATTAAAGCTCATTTTATGTATGCAAAGAGTTGTAAAAGGAGCATGTTCTCAATCCATAGTCTCCTCGTATTTCATGCATGTGTGAGGTCACACACGATTCTTACTCCTAAGTCAAAGGGAATCCTTTAATTGATGATTTGCCAAATAAAAAACTTATGAGTGTGAGATATTTTAACCTTATTCCAAGCTGTTGACAAATAGAAGCAAGCATACTTTGATAAAAAGTCAATTTTTTAAAGGATGGTGCAGCCTTTTGGTCGACCAGGCTACCGAGCGATATAATATTCCCTGCCAGCAACTTCAGGAAGGAGATATATGTCTTCCCCCTTATCATCCAGAGACTACACACACACCCATCCCAGTTGTGACTCCAGATCTTACAGATGCGATGAAAAGGTTAGAGAAGTGTTTGCTTTGTAGTGGCTGAATGTAACTACGATAGTTGGGTTGACACCCCTGGGTGGCAGCTTTTGCATAGACTAGCCGCCAGCCAGCTCTTTTCTTGTACCCCGTAAGGGGCGCGGTTATTTGCCACAACTTTCTCTGGTCGGCCTCTATTTTCACAGGGTAGATACTGACCTTCTTCTCAGCCAACTATCCCGGATCGGGGCTGAGGGGAGAGGGGACAATGTTCCCTAACCCCTGAGATCCGGTTTGGGATGGTGGGTTTTTAACAACCTGCTTCATCCCCACCCATACCTTCCTCGCATCCCCTTTCCTTCTCACTTCACTATCTATCTTTTTACGCCGTGCCCAAGGTAGAGCCGCCATGCCGAAGGGCTGCCAGTGTGATTGGTAGAGAGCCGAAGGTAACCCGTTTCTCGGACGGGAGCCTTTTGGCGAATGCGTCGAATCCCTTTGAGGCACCCATGATTAGTGCCCTTCGGACACTTGATGGCACGCCTGTGACTGTGATGCCACACTCTACCATGAACTTCGTGAAAGGAGTAGTTTATGCGAGGGAACTCGAGGAGTACTCCATAGAAGACATCACCTTAGAGCTAGCTGACCATGGGGGAGTCAAGGTCGAGCGTGTGATGAGAAACAAGGGAGGGGCCTCGAGACCCATCCCTACACTCTTCGTCACTTTCGACTGTGACAAACTCCCTGAGTCGGTGCGTGCTGGTTAGTATCGCTACCGCGTGGAGGCATTCGTGCCACTGCCGCGGAGGTGCTATTACTGTCACCGCTTCGGTCATACTAGTTGCTCCTGTCAGGGTTACCCAAAATCTGTGTAAGTTGCTCCAAGGCCGCACATGATGAGTCCAAATCGTGTGTCAATTGCGGAGACCCTCACCCCGCTTCTTCGAAGCAATGTGGTGCGTATCTCCTTGAGAAGGAAATCTAGGCTAAGGATCGTCTCTCATTTCGCGAGGCTAAGGACTTGGTCGTGGCGCGCCCGGGAAATCCTATGCCTCAATGTTGTGAAAGACGCCCTCCGCTCTAGGCGTTTTCGCGCCCATTCGGAACCCTTCTGTGGGTTCTACCCACCGGGCGCTCCCCTGGTAAAGCTGGTGGCACAAAGGGTTTCCACCCACCCCGGCTAAAACCAGGGCTCCCCCCTCTTCCCCCAGCGTGACCGTTTCCCGTAAAGCGAAACGGCCACGCGCCTCCACCGAGTCGTTAGACTCACAGGAGGCAACACCCCTGAGGATGGTCGCTAGGCCATCTTCCGGGGTTCCTAAAGCTGTTCCCCGAAAGGAGGACAGCAACAAAGAAGCTTCGGCCCCTTCGCCCACGCCCCGAGGTGGAGCGAGTGGCTCGGAGACGGTGGTTCCTCGAAAAGAGGGGCCCCCCGCCTCCGAAGCCGCAACGCCCGCCTAAGGTTTCGAGGCGGAGGGGGGAAAAGACTCGCATGGCGAGCCCAACCTCCCCCAATAAGTCCTCGAAGGCGACAGCGCCTTCAGCGCTTTGTCCGGCCAACAGCGCCCGGGGTTCTGCCCCCGGGAAGCGTACGGCCATTCCCGTGAGGGTCTTCAATTCGAGGAGGACCGCTTTCTCCGCATTCTCTAGCCGTGATGCTGCTCCGCCAGCATTCAATGCACGTCATGATGTCGCGGAAGGCCGCCGGCTGGACTTTACCTCCAGAGGCGGAGAACCCTTCAACGACAAGTTTACTGTGAGTGAGTTGCGTTCCGCTCTCGCTTCGTGCGCGGACACCGCCCATGGTCCGGACGATGTCCCGTACGCCATGCTTCGACACCTGGGTGAGCGAGGCATGGCCTTTCTGTTAGATCTGTTCAACAGGATCTGGGTGGAAGGTCTTCTCCCAGACTCCTGGCGAATCGCTACTGTGCTCGCCTTTCGCAAGCCGGGGAGATATCACTCTACTCCGACCGGTTTCCGCCCAATCTCTCTAACCTCTTGCGTGTGCAAGTTGATGGAGAAATCGGTAAATGTTAGATTAGCCTATTTCCTGGACAGCGGAGGCCATCTGTCTTCTGCACAGTGCGGCTTCCGTAAGTTCCACTCCACGTTGGATGCTCTGCTCCGACTGGAAAATGCCGTCTGCGAGGCTTTCCTTCGTAGACAGCACTACGCCACGGTGTTTTTTGATCTGGAGAAGGCCTATGATACCGCATGGCGATACGGTATCATGGAGACTCTCCACACGATGGGGGCGAGGGGACGCCTCCCAATGTTTATATCTGAATTTTTGCGAGATCGTCGATTCCGCGTACGGTTGGGGGGAGCCCTCTCTGCCCCAAAGGAGCAGGAAGAGGGTGTCCCGCAGGGAAGTGTCCTCAGTGTCACACTCTTTGCCCTGAGCATCAACGGCATCACCTCTGTGCTGCCAGAAGATGTTCTCGCTACGCTCTACGTGGACGACCTTTCGATCTCTTTTGGCGCGGCCCAGATGCCAACTCTGGAGCGTCGACTCCAACAGGCATTGAACCGCGTCTCTCGCTATGCCGAAGCGCACAGGTTTCGGTTTTCTTTGGCCAAGACTAAGGTGGTGCACTTCTGCCGCCATCCACGGCTTCACCCCGACCCAGATTTGTTTCTTAATGGGGTGCGCCTGGATGTGGTTGAGTCGCACCGTTTCCTTGGTCTTGTATTCGACCGACGCCTCTCCTGGGAGGCTCATATTCGCAGCCTTAGGGTCTCTTGTACCCGCGCCATGGACATTCTCCGTTCCATGACGTTCAGCGCTTGGGGCGCTGATAGGGCTACCGCCTTACTTTTTTATCGATCCTTTGTTCGCTCGAAGCACGACTACGGATGCGAGTTTTATGCATCCGCAGCCGAGCGTTTATTGCGGAAGGTGGATTCAATCCACCACACTGACCTTCGCCTTGCGACCGGTGCCTTGCGCACTTCCCCCATTGAGAGCCTGTTGGTCGATGCTGGGGAGATGCCACTCGCTCTGCGCTGCGTGCAGTGCATCACTCGCCTGTACGCGCGAGCCCGGCGCCTCCCTCAGTCGCCAACAGCTCTCACTGCATCCGCAGCTGATCTCGATGGTGCCTATGCCGCCGAGAGACGCCAGTCATACCCTAAGCCCTTTGGGTTTAGGGCCAGGAAACTCCTTCGAGAGGTAGATATAGCTCTCGGGCCGGTGGCGCCCCTGGTTCTGCCCAGGACTCCACCCTGGAGGGTACCACATTTGGCTATTTGTCGCCACGCCTCTGCTCCCAAAGCTTGTACTGCGCCGGGAGTATTGCGTTCGACCTTTTTGGAGCACACATCGTGTCACGCTGGTACCGTGCCAGTGTATACGGATGGCTCCAAGTCCCAAGAGGGGGTCGGCTTCCACGCCGTATCCCCTCTGTTTGAAGTCAGCGGGGCTCTACCAGGCGGTGCGTCTGTCTTCACGGCCGAGCTGGTGGCAATACACCACTCGGTACGGGAGATTACGCGACGTGCCCGGTTCGGAGACCGGATTGTGATCTATAGCGACTCACAAAGCGCCCTGAGTGCTCTCGGGGCATTGGAATCTCCGCATCCCCTGGTTCGCGATATCCGTGACGCCACGGTTTTGGCGAGCCGGGCAGATGTCGAGATTATCTTCTGCTGGGTTCCTGGACATGTAGGAATTGCGGGGAATGAGGGCGCCAAAGAGTCCGCGAGGACTCTGCGACCGGACCAGCGTTTCGCTCTTCCTCACACCGACTACATGGCAGGAATACGGGCAGCTCTTCGGACTGCTTGGCAAAGAAGATGGGAGACGGTCGAAGGGAACTTAAAGTTGCGTGCCATTGCGCCGCGACTGTTCCCATGGACCTATCCCCCAATGCCGCTGCGGCTTCAGGTTGATTTCTGTCGTCTCCGAATCGGACACACTCGTGTGACGCATCGCTATCTGATGGAGCGCTCGCCTGCGCCCTATTGCAACGACTGCGTCGTCCCCCAGACTGTTCGGCACATTCCCTTTGAATGTCCCAGTCTGGGTGATCTTCGCGCACGATACCTGTCCCAGTACCGGGATGGGCGGGGTCGCTACCGCCTGTCCCTTGTGCTCGGGACAGATTCGTGCACATTGACTTGTTGACTTATTGGGGGAGGCCGGCCTTCTCCCTATTATTTAAGCGAGGTTTGTTTGTTTTTTTGTTTTGTTTTGTTGTTTTTTTGCATTTGTTTTTTGTTTTTTTTGTTTGTTTTTTTCCTTTAGTTGCACGCTCCTGCGCCGGGGGGACCTCTCCCCGACGCACCAGCTTGCTTCCTTTCCCCCTTTTGGGGTGTTTTTTTTTTTTCTCTCTTTAATTTTATTTTTAAGTAGCCTAGAACTAGGCCAGTTTTAAGACGGCGACTAATGCCCAAGTAGGCAGTCGCCAGATGAGCTCTTAAAAAAAAAAAAAAAAAAATTCCACCCAGCCCGGGCTAAAACCAGTGCTTCCTTCCCTTCCCGCAGTGTGACCGTTTCGCGTAAGGCGAAACGGCCACGAGTCGTTAGACTCACATGAGGCAACACCCGTGAAGAGGGTATCGAGGCCATCTTCCGGGGTTCCTAAAACGGCCCCCTGAAAGGAGGACAGCACTAAAGGAGCTTCTGCTCCTTCGCCCGCATACAGTGGTGGGTTGGGTGGGTCAGAGACAGTTGATCCTCGAAAAGAGGGCCGCCCCGTTCGCCTAAGGTTTCGAGGTGGAGGGAGGAAAAGACACGCATGGGGTACCCAACCTTACCCCCCCCCCCTCGTTTTGTAGGAGACCATGCTAGGCCCGTTCCCTCTGGGGTCCGCTGCGTCTGTCTTCACGGCCGAGCTGGTGGCAATACACCACTAGGTACGGGAGATTACGCGACACGCCTAGTTCGGAGACCGGATTGTGATCTATAGCGACTCACAAAGCGCCCTGAGTGCTCTCGGGGCATTGGAATCTCCGCATCCCCTGGTTCTCGATATCCGTGACGACACGGTTTTGGCGAGCCGGGTGGATGTCGAGATTATCACACTGACTACATGGCAGGAATACCAGCTGCTTGGCAAAGAAGATGGGAGACGGTCGAAGGGAACTTTTTGTTGCCTGCCATTGCGCCGCGACTGTTCCCATGAACCTACCTCCCAATGCCGCTAAGGTTTCATCCGGGTTGCTTTCTGCCCTTTCCGAATTGGACGCACCGCCATTTGATGGAGCGTTCGCCTGCGCCCTACTATGAAGACTGCGTTGTCCCCCAGACTGTTCGGCACATTCTTATTGAATGTCTCACCAGTCTGGGTGATCTCCGCGCACGTTACCTGTCCCGGTACCGAGACGAGCGGGGTCTCTGCCGCTTATCCCTTGTACTCGTGATGGGTTCGTGCACATTGACTTATGGACTCTTGACTTTTTGGAGGAGGCCGGTCTTCTCCCGTTTATTTAACTAGGTGCGTTTTTGTTGTTGTTTTCTCTGCAGGTCTCACGTCCCTTCACCAGGGGGAGTCGGACCTTCCCCCGACGCTGGAGCCTGGTTGTTGCTTTTCTTTTGTTGTTATTGTTGTGTTTTTTTGTTGTTGTTATTCTAAAGTAGCCTTGTACTAGGCTGCCGTGGTGAGTACGGCCAGATGAGCCCCTAAAAAAAATATATCTTAAACTGAAATCTGAAGTGAGATTTTCCACGCTGAGAAACGCTTTGGCCACTGGGTTCAAGAGGTGGCTCTGAGTTCCACCACGACGGTCCCGCCGTCACCCGATACAGCTTCCTCAGAAGAACTGGCAACTTGGAAAAGGTGTTTTATGCATATATCCCGTTTACTATCCTTTGTCTCCCTGCTTGATGATAACTTTTAAAAAAATGGTTCCAAATTTGTTTCTGACACACCTTTCCTGCAGACAACGATACAGACTAACCCTACTCACCGGCGTGAAGAACCGTAAGAGGATTCAACACACAAGCTCCACCCTTCCTTACCAATGCCTACTACCCCAGACTCGGCTGTTGCGTTACCCTCCCTTGCCCAACCAACCATACCCCTTTATGCCCCTATTTCACCTGCCCCTTTCCCTTACTCTCCATCAGCATCCCACCCCTACATCCCGTCCTTCACAACCTCTTTCAACTAAGCCGAAAAGGACGCGCACCTTTAACCTTCCACTTAATATTTCCTGCGTATTTTCTAGCTCAGCCTCGTTAGCGCTCTCCCCCATAAACCGTCTTCTGGTTTTGAAACCAGCCTCCACAGCAGCCTCTCTGCCTTCAAACCTGGAGTCATTTTCAGGGCTCCACACAATAGAGAGGTTGATATCCGGCCCCAGTCTGACACGTCCTTACTCTTAAGTTCCGTTCAGCTGATTGCATGAATTCCCTCAGATGGTAATGAGATGTGCAGTCTCTATGACTGCCCACCATACAAATTTGTGAGTCAGAGGTGCAAATCCTGATTTTCTGAGCTCTCGAGAGGCGCAAGAGCAGGGAAAAGCAGGGATGGGTAGTTCGTTTTGGGAGAGGGGGCCCCGGCCCCGAACGGTCTATACCGTTCTCCCCTCACAAGCTCTGTTTGCCAGTCAATCTCTAATGACCCCTTTGGATACCGTAACAAGGAGATAGTACTTTGTCTGTACAACTCCCTCGTTCGGCCGCACCTGGAGTATGCCGTACAATTTTGGAGTCCTTCGTTTCGAAAGGACATCGCAAGGTTGGAACGCGTACAAGCTAGGGCAACCAAACTGATTCCCTCTATCCGACATAAAAGTTATGAGGATAGACTAAGGGAATTAGATCTGTTCTCGCTGGAAACCCGTAGACTGCGTGGTCAGCTCATCGAAGTTTTCAAAATACTTCGAGGGTTCGACAATGTTGACTACCGGTATATTTTCACACTGAGTGAGAACAGAACGCGCAATCACGGCTTCAAACTTGAACTGAAGCGTTACAACCGCAATCTGTGTGGTATTTTTTTCACCTACAGTATCTGCGGTAAGTGGAACGCACTTGCAGTGGAAGTTGTCAACAGTGAATCTGTTGATCAGTTCAAGTCAAGACTAGACAAAGTCTTGAAAAGTGGCCGTTTAGGGACTCAAAACAATTGAGCAGCCATGTGCCTACTCGATTGCTAGTCCAAAGGTACCCTCTTTGAATGGACCATAAGGTCTCCTAGGGTACTTTCTTTCCTTGTAACTCCTTGTAACCTCAATAATTCCTTTCTGGTACTTAATATCCACACAGCTTCGCTTCCCCACGGTTCACTCGAACCCTACCGCAGCCCCCATCGTAAACGCCCATTTCTGGTGGAATCACTGTGCTTCCCTTTCAGATTGGATGCCATACCCCAAGCCTCTCAAGTTACCCCTCTTGCTAAACGTCACGTCCCAAATAAATCTCCTATGGCGCCCCTCTCGAAGGTTTTCCCCGATCACAATAGGCAATGTAACCGGAGTAGAGGAACATGCTGCCCCCCTCCACGCCTCATTACTCTCAGTTGAAGAAATAATTAGGAACCTCTTTGGGTACACTTTTTTCCCCTTTACTCCCTCCCCTACCAAAGTCCTTAGATCCCGGAACCCCCTCCCTCCCAAATCCGAACTCCTCAGACCACTCTCCCAAAACGAACTCTCCAGGCTCCTCTTCCAAAATGAACTCACGAGGTCCCCCTCTTAAAAACAAACCCCAGTCCCATTTCCCCCTCACCCAGACTCCTCCCGCACTGACCCCATCATGCCTTTTACTCGTGTCCCTACCCCTCATCTCCTGACTACTCCTCTTCACTCTCCTCGAGCCTCCTCCGACACTGCCCTGGCCCCCCTTCTCACACTGTCCACGAGCTCCTATCCCCGTGACCCCAGGTTAGTCCTCCCGGGCAGCCTATTCCTGCCCTCCTCTCCAAACGTTAACCCTTAGTTTCAATTCACCTCTCCCACAGTAATCCAATGTGGATTGCCGTGGTCTAATGGCTAACTCGGGCAGCATTACTTCCCTTCTAACCTTCTAGCTGCCTCTCCCTCCAGTAACTAATCCTGGGTGGCAGCCAGATCCTTAGGATCACAGGTTACTTTCCTTTCCTCTCCCGCTTCGGGCACATCTGGCCTTGGTGGTGCAGCCATCCTCGTCCACTTATCTGTACCATTGTACCTTCTCCCTCCGAAAAGACCTTTATCCGGTGGCTGTCCGTTTTTTTTTTATAAAAAACACCACGGCATGCTCGGCCTCGTCCCTCACAACCTTCCTTTAATCTTATCCACAACTTAATCCTCCAGCTTTCCCGCCCCTTTCTACTTTTAGGAAATTTCAACCACTGGAACCCCGCCTGGCTCGACTGCTACTCGACTTCTTTCGCGCTCACTCACCACTCCGTCCTTTTGAACTCTGGCTCACCCACCTATCTCCAACCTTCCACTCGTGTCTGGATCTCTCATGTCTGATGAAGCATTGCTGGACTTCTCTTGGGGAGTGTCCCAGGAGGATTTTGGTAGCGAACACTTCAGTTTCTCTATCGCTCTACCCCCATCATCCCATCTGTCGTGCGACAGAGGTGGCACTTACGCAGGGCGACTGGGCTGTCTAATACCAAGGTCTGTCCCCATAGTGTACACGAGTCAGGGTTGGCAAAAAACCCAAATTTTGAAAAAGCCCAATAAAACCCAGGTTTTATTCTGGGTTTTTTCAAAAAACAAATGCTACAAGCATTAGAATAACATACTCTATTTTTATATAATATTAATAATTACTTTGTTTAATAATTATATTAAAGTAAGAACAGATCACAGATTGAGAATTTTGTGTCCCATGATAACCACAACCTGTAAAAGGAGGGATGAAGTATGAGTCAGTATCAGAGAAATAACCTTAATTTGATAGATATTTGTTGAAATTCTAAGCATAAATATAAATTTTGAATAAAAAAAAAAAGGGAAGTAGCATTTATTTCCTTAAAAAAAGATGTAATTTTGAAAAAAAATCTGGGTTTTATTCTGGGGTTCTACAACATTAGAATAACATAAAAAAAGAATGGCTATCTATTTTTATTTAATATTAATAATTAATTAGTTTAATAATTATATTATAGTAAGAAAAGATCGCAGTAACAGATCACTGATCGAGAATTGTGGGTACCCATGATAGCCATAACCTGTAGAAGGAGAGATGAATTATGAGTCAGTATTAAAAAAATAATCTTAATTTGATACATATTTGTTGAAATTATAAACATAAATATGAATTATGAATCAAATAATGATAAGTAGCATTTATTTCTTGAAAAAAAAGTGGATTTTTTTTTTGGGGGGGGGGAAACTGAACACAATCCTGGTAATAAAACAGGTTTTTTAGGGCCTGGCTTTTTGACTTGCCAACCCTGACAAGAGTTTCTCACGATCGATGAGGCCCTAGCCTTCCTCACCTCTCTAAGACTCATCATCTTATTCCTCTATCTCCCAGTCTTCCGGCGCAATCCACCCTCGGGCAGTCCCCTGGTGGTCCCTAGTCCAGTGAAGCAGTTCGCGCTAAGAACCGTGGAATTCGCCGATGCTACCGCACCCGTCTTCCCCAACCTAAATGAACCATGCTGGAGCAGTCCTCCGTCAGTGTCTGAAATCGGATGCTTTTCCTTTTAGAGGCCCCTATGTGTCCAATATCTCAAACTCATCGCTTAACGGCGTTTCGCGTTGGGTTCGCGATGTTGCCGATAAGCTTGTCCCATTCCTCCTACCTGTCCTTAGAGATGCCAAATCGTTATTGTTCGAAAGAGTGGTTCCTAAGAGGCTAGACTTCCAATTTAATCTAAAAATCCTCAGATCTCATTATCGGCCCCTTTCCTACCCACAATCACCTCTTCTCCATAGGAGATCTGCAACACGCCCATCATATTGGTTATCCTCAAGACAGACTCCGATCCCAATAAAGCCAAAGCCTCATCTTACTATCCCAGAGCCATCCATGACTTGCTGTTCATACAAGATCACAATGCCGCGACGGCTTCAGTTTGCTTTATGATTGCACGAATTGGACACTCGCGGGACGCACCCTCATTTGATGGAGCGCTCGACTGCGTGTCCCTCAGACTGTTCGGCACATTCTTGTTGAATGTCCCACTCTGGGCGATCTTCGCGCACGTTACCTGTCCCGGTACCGGGATGAGCGAGGTCCCTACCGCTTGTCCCTTGTACTCGGGATGAGTTTGTGCACACTGACTTGTGGACTTAACGACTTTTTGGAGGAGGCCAGCCTCCGCCCCTTTATTTGACTGTTGATTTTTTTTTGTAGGTTGCATGTTCCTGCGTCGGAGGGGATGCGGCCCGACGCCGGAGCGCGCCTAGTTTTGTTTTTGTTGTTTTTTAGTTCTTGTCCCCTTTAGCGTTATTTGTTATTTACCTATTTTTTCTTGTTTCCCCTCCCCCGCTTTTCTTAATATAGCCTAGTAGTAGGCTGTGTTGTGTACGGCGACTTATGCCCAAGCAGGCAATCGCCAGATGGGCCCCCTCAACAAAAAAAATCATGCAAGTTCATGGAGAGAATGGTGGCCTCGATCCTCTCATTTTACGGCGAATACCGTTGCCATTTCTCTGACTGTCAGGGTGGCTTCGTGCCAAGTGCGCGGTGTTCTCGACTTCCTTCTCCGTTTTAGCCACAATATCCGAGAGATATTCTCGCGCCGTGGTATCCCGCTGGCTGTATTTTTTACATCTGAAAGCTTCTGACACTAGCCGCCGCTCCGTTATCATCTCGAGTCTACATTCTGTAGGACTTGGTGAATTTCTTCAACCCACCTTCCTCTCGCAATTCCTGCGCTACAGTTCCTTCCAGATTCGGGTTGGTTCCTCCTACTCCAGGCTCTTTCCGCAGTAGGAGGGCGTCCTCCAGGGCTCGGTCTTTAGCGTGCTCCTCTTCTTTGTGAACAGTCATCTCCTTCCTTCCCCGTTCCATTAGCATCTCACTCTACGCTGCCGACCTGGTGATCTACTACTGCGATAGATCTCTCCCCGCAGTCGCCAGGTAAATCCAAGTTGCCATCACCGACCCCGTCGAATGGGCCGCTTCGAATAGATTCTCTTTCTCCACACACAAATCTTCATGCGCCCCCTCCCCCCCGCCACTACATACGGACATATTGACGTCCCATCGTTATATCTAGGCTCCCCATACTGGGTAAGTAGTGCCCCGTAGGGTCGCGGCGATTTGCCGTGCTGACGGGATCCAGCGCTCCGTCCGGCCCCAGCTTAGCCTCTCTTCCTTCCTTCAGATAGCCTGTATTTCTCCCCTACTTCGTCGCTTTTCATACAACCTCTCCCACAACTTTCTCTTGTCAGCCTCTAATTTCACAGGGTAGAAGCTGACCTCCTTCTCAGCCAACGTCCCGGATCGGGACTCAGGGGGGAGGGGACAATGTTCCCTAACCCCTGAGCTCCGGTCCGAGATATTTTTTTTTTTAACAACCTGCTTCATCCCCACCCATATCTTCCTCGCATCCGTTTTCCTTTTACGCCGTGTCTAAGGTGGAGCCGCCATGCCGATGGACTGCTAGGCCACCAGGCGGCAGGGTGGTCCTGAATCGCGGCACCTGGCTCTGCCCTGCCTGTACGCACCCCTTGCAGTGCGGGCTACTGCGAGGGGTGATGAGCTATTGCGTCCCGTAGAAAATTTAGGGTCACCATGCCCACTGATGAAAAAAATAAAAATCTCCCCTTAATTTCCCCTGTACCAACGACGGAGCCGCCCTCGGGCAGCTCCACCGAAAAAAAATGGAGGCCCTTCCCCTGGGGTTGACAGATGAGCTCTTAAAAAAAAAAAAAAAAAAATCACCTGGGTTTGCGCAGGGGACCCTCCATATTTCTCTAACCAGAGAGGAGGCTTACTCCTCTCCTACGACTATGGGTGTAGGGGCCTTTCCCTCACCCCCTTCTCTGGAGGTGCTTTCGGGCACCTCCCTCTTTCCAGCGGCAGTCCCACCTTTTCTTTCTAAGGTGACTGCCAGCAGGCAGCCCATTGCCGACCGCCCCTCATCGAAGCGGCTCGGTAGGGCAAACCCCCTTAGAGGGGAGAGGGAAGCCAGGCCCCTTCGGTCGCTTCCCTCAAAAGACCTGCTGGCAAGAATTTTAAACCTTTTCTTTTTTATTTGTTGTTGTTTTTAACCTGTGTCTAGCCTTTGCCTTTCTTTTTATCTTTGTTATTTGTTGTCTACAAATAGTTATTCGTTTTTTAATCTAGCCTAGTAGGCAGTCCTCAGATGGGTTCTCTGACTAAAAAACAAAAAAACGTTTACCTTATCTCCCGCGATCCCCCCTCACACATGCATCCTCTATCGTACCAAACTCACTTAGTGCCTCCTGTACTCTTTTATTCCACATCGTCACTTCTTTCTTTTCCTTATTTTGTACCTCCAATCTGAAAATTTTACGTCTGATCCTGGTCAAAATCCATCGATTCTCCGCAAATAGGCCTTTTTCCTTCCTCTGATGTAGTTTCGCTTGTGTCTTCGCTCTTCTACCCCATCGTACTTCCTTTTCCTAATGCCAGCCAGCTTCGCTGAGTGGGGCGCATCGACGTTAATCGGCGCTTAATCCCCTCCCATTAAAACAAAAACGATAGTGATTTTACTCAAGTCGTCGCTATTTCCTTTCAGATTTGATTTCAATGACGAAGGTTATGAAGGAAATGCTCACGGATCTTGTTCCGCTCCTCCGAGCGCTACGTTTGCCCCTCAGACGCAGAGGTCCATTTTCCTATCGCCCCCAGCATCACCGTCCAAAAAGGGGGCAAAAAATTCGAACTCAATTAATCCTCCACATATAATGGTGTCAAATGGGGCAAGCGGCGAAGGGAGTGTTAATCCTAAGTCTCGGCGGCCCATGAATGGATTTATGCTCTTTGCGAAGCATCACCGACTTAAACTGATCCAACAGTACCCGGGCAAGGATAATAGGTACGTCAGAACTAGTTGTCCTGTTAATTGAGGCATAAATTTTGTGTAAATGCTACACCGATTGGATTGCTCTCTCAGGGCCATCATTTTAGTTTGATCAGGTTTGCGATGTTTTTTTCACCTTGTTTCCTGTTCTTTCATTTTCTGTGTATCTGTCCTCCTTTCGCTTGCCTTTATAGATGAAATAAGGCGTTAAATTCATTAAAAAATAATGAAACTCGTAGATTTGTATCTTCGTGGAAATGTAATTTTGGACAAAGCCGGGAACGGTAAATTTACCTTACCCACCTGGGTTAGGCCCATTGGTCATGAGCCTTGATAAACTCCTGACACTAATAGGTTCTCCTAGAGATTCCGCACCTTTTATCCGCAGATTGTATCTCAAAGTTGTGTGGCGTCGATTTTGTGTTTTGCTTGTTGAATTTTCGATTTTGAAGGATATGTAAGCTAGTCAGTGGGTTGATGGTTTGGACTCAAAGATTGGATGTCTTTTCTGTTGTGTGTGTGTGTGTGTGTGTGTGTGTGTGTGTGTGTGTGTGTGTGTTTGATGAGAGTTATTGGCTCGTGAGATGTGAGTGTCTGCGTAATATAACCTCCGGGTCTTGCCTTCCTTCGAGGCAGATACTAAAGGTCTTACATGTACAGGGTGGAAACACGAAGTGTAGACTGTTCTTTACAAATCATTTTAAATGTTTACATACTATTAATTAATTACTTTCTTGTCGGTTCTTTCAGGCTTTTGAATTTTACGAATCAAATTATAAGTTAATGAAAAACACCCACGTACAAATTTGAAAGGAAAATGTGAAGCAATCGTGTATTATTTGTATAGAAGCTGGAAGACAGTCAGTGATATTTTTAAAATGTTGAACCCCAGTCACCAGATTTTTTTGGTTCTAAAGCTATCAAACGTTTAAAGAGAGAGAAAGTTAGCTTCCAAAAGTGAGGACATCACTGCCTCGATCAGTGAAGACACCAACCAACCCTCATCAAGAAAAAATTGAACAAGATCAGGGGAAATCTGAGTAGTTCCAGACAACTTCCTTTGCAAGGGAAAGTGAGTTATTTGACCATGCAATAATTGCTGAAAGATGTTCTGAAACTTTGTTCATTCAAGAGAGCCTAAAGAACTGCTTTTCAAACCAACCAGAAAGAAGTCGAAACAGCTAAGTTGCTGTTCCAACGTCTCATCGATAACGCGCATCCTTCAGTTCTGTGGACGGATGAGTTGTTCACTGTCCAGTCCATTCATAACAACAGCCCCGTAAGGGGCGCGGCGATTTGCCATCCTGGCCGCCGTGCTGACGGGAGTCGGCACCCCGTCCGACCCCAGCTTAGCCTCTTCTCCTTCCTTCAAAAGACTTGTTTCCTTGCTTTTCATACAATCTCTCCCACAAATTTCTCTGGTCAGCGTCTAATTTCACAGGGTAGATGCTGACCTTCTTCTCAGCCAACCATCCCGGATCGGGGCTGAAGGGGGAGGGGACAATGTTCCCTAACCCCTGAGCTCCGGTCTGGGGTGGTTGGTTTTTAACAACCTGCTTCATCCCCACCCATACCTTCATCTCCTTTTCCTCTTCCCTTCACAATCTATCTTTTTTATGCCGTGTCCAAGGTGGAGCCGCCATGCCGATGGACTGCCAGGCCACCAGGTGGGAGGGGTGGTCCCAAATGGCGGCGCCTGTCTCTGCCGGGCCTTTAAGCACCTCTTGCAGTGCGCGCTACTGCGAGAGGTGAAGCGCGATTGCGTCCCGTGATACAAATAGGGTCACCATGCCCAATGATGAATATAAAAAAAAACCCAACTTCCCCTGTAACATCAACGGAGCCGCCCTCGGACAGCTCTACCGAAAAAAAATGGGGGTCCTTCCCCTGTGCTTGCGCAGGGGACCCTCCATATCTCTCACCTGAGAGGAGGCTCACTCCTCTCCGTTGCCTTCGGGTGTAGGGGACCCCCTCACCCCCTTCTCTGGAGGTGCTTTGGGGCACCTCCCTCTTTCCAGCGGCAGTCCCCTCTGTTCTTTCCAAGAGGACTGCCAAGAAAGCCAGCCGCTCCACATCGAAGCGGCTCGGTAGGGCAAACCCCCTTAGGGAGGAGAGGGAAGCCAGGCCCTTTCGGTCGCTGACCTCAAAAGACCTGCTGGCAAGAATTTTAAACCTTGTCGGGGTCAAGGCCTGTGCCTCCCCAAACAAGACTGGTGACGCTGCCAAGGGGACCTGCGATGTCCTGGGAGGGAATGGCCAACTGGAGGCCCAAACTGTGATAGACATGGTCTTTGTGGAAACCCAGCCTCAGACGGTAGGGCCTTCCATGGTAAGGAATTCGGGCTCGGCGCCAAGCACCGAACCCGTATCCGCCCTTATGCAAGGTCCTCCGCAAACCGCTGGGGCCTCCGAGGCAGTACAAGGAGGTGGAGGGATCTCCTCTGACCGGTGCCCCTGCGACCACCACGACCTTCTCCATTTCGGAGAAGGACCTGGCCGAGGCCGGTCATCTGGCCTAAGGGCTTCTGCCGGCGTAGGTGAGAAGCGGATTCATTCCCCGCCCTCCTCTCCCAAAAAAAAGAAAAAGACAAGAAATACTAAAAAGACTCGGGGCTCCTCTCCATCCCCGTAACACACGCGGATGGAGGGGTCTGCTGCCACTTTGGTAGGCGACCAAGCCAAGATCGGCACATCCGGCCCCTCTGCCCCCCCCCCCCCCGGGTGCGGAGCCCTTGACTATGACAAAGACGAAAAGTGCACAGGGCGGAGTCTCGATGAAATCGGGGCCCCTCATTCAGAGGTTACCTGGCGTTTTCGAGCCCGCTGGCTTCAAACGCTTCCTCGTTATTACTGTCACCGCTTTGGCCATACGAATCGATCTTGTAGATGTGCAAAGTCGGTGTCACCCGAAGTCTGTGTAAATTGCTCCAAGGCCGCACACGATAAGTCTAAATCATATGTGGCCAAGTGTGTCAATTGCGGAGAGCCGCACCCCGCTTCTTCGACGTAATGTGGGGCATATCTCCTCGAGAAAGAAATCCTAGCCGTTCAGGCCCAGGATCGAATCTCATTCCGCGAGGCTAAGGACTTGGTCGTGGCGCGCCCGGCTCTGCCTGGGACGTCATATGCCTCAATAGTTAGAAAGGCACCCTCTGCTCCTGGCCCATCCAGGCAAACAAGCACGGTTGTTTCCGCGCCAATTCGGAGCACTTCTGCGGGCTCTATTCAACCCGGGCGCTCCCCTGGTAAAGCTGGCGGCAAAAAGGGTTCATACCCAGCTCCGGCTAAAACCAGGGCTCCCCCCCTCTTTTCCCAGCGTGAACGTTTCCCGTAAGGCGAAACAGCCGCCTGCCTCCACCGAGTCGTTAGACTCACAGGGAGCAACACCCCTGAAGTTGGCCGCCAGGCCATCTTCCTGGGTTCCTAAAGCTGTCCCCCGAAAGGAGGACAGCAACAAACGAGCTTCGGCTCCTTGGCCCACTCCTAGTGGTGGAGCGAGTGGCTCGGAGACGGTTCCTCGAAAAGAGGGCCCCCCCGCCTCCGAAGCCGCAACGCCCGCCTAAGGTTTCGAGGCGGAGGGAGGAAAAGACTCGCATGGCGAGCCCAACCTCCCCCAATAAGTCCTCGAAGGCGACAGCGCCTTAAACGCTTGTCTGGCCAACAGCGCCCGGGGTTCTGCCTCCGGGAAGCGTACGACCATTCCCTTGAGGGTCTTCTGTTCGAGGAGGGCCCCCGCGTCTCCGAGCTAGGCCTGGAGGGCATATTCCTTTAATGAAATTGCCGTGGACTCCGGGCTAACTGGGAGGAGCTGCTGAGGCTCGTCTCGTCCCGTTCCCCGGTAGCTATCTTGTTGCAGGAGACCATGCTAGGCGCGTGCCCCCTGCCCGCCCTCCCGGGGTATAAGGGTCTTGCGACCCCACCACCACGGAATGGCCGGGCTTGGGGATGCGCGGTTTACACCCGGCATGATGTCTCCGTTCTTCCTTTCTCTTTAGATACCTCCTTTCAGGTGTTTTTCGATCTGGAGAAGGCCTATGATACCGCATGGCGATATGGTATCATGGAGACTCTCCACACGATGGGGGCGAGGGGACGCCTCCCAATGTTTATAGCTGAATTTTTGCGAGATCCTCGATTCCGCGTACGGGTAGGGGAAGCCCTCTCCGGCCCAAAAGAGCAGGAAGAGGTTGTCCCGCAGGGAAGTGTCCTCAGTGTCACACTCTTTGCCCTGAGCATCAACGGCATCACCTCGGTGCTGCCGGAAGATGTTCTTGCTACGCTCTACGTGGACGACCTTTCGATCTCTTTTCCCCGTAAGGGGCGCGACGATTTGCCATTCTGGCCGCCGTGCTGACGGAACTCAGCACCCCGTCCGGCCCCAGCCTAGCCTCTCTTCCTTCCTTCAAAACACTTGTTTCCTCTCTTTTTACAGAACCTCTCCCACAACTTTCTCTGGTCAGCCTCTAATTTCACAGGGTAGATGCTGACCTTACTTTCAGCCAACCGTCCCGCATCGGGGCTGAGGGGGTGGGGGACAATGTTCCCTAACCCCTGAGCTCCGGTCTGGGGTGGCTGGTTTTTAACTACCTGCTTCATCCCCACCCATACCTTCCTCACATCCCTTTTCCTCTCGTCTTCAAAATCTATCATTTATACGCCGTGTCCAAGGTGGAGCCGCCATGCCGATGGACTGCCAGGCCACCAGGCGGGAGGGGTGGTCCCAAATGGCGGCGCCTGGCTCTGCTGGGCCTGTAAGCACCTCTCGCAGTGCGGGCTACTGCGAGAGGTGTGCGCTATTGCATCCCGTATTAAAAGAAGGGTCACCATGCCCAATGATGAAAATCACAAAAAAAAAACCCAACCCCCAACTTCCCCAAGAACAACGGAGCCGCCCTCGGGCAGCTCCAGCAAAAAAATGGAGGTCCCCCCCCCCCTGTGCTTGCACAGGGGACCCTCCATATTTCTCTAACCGGAGAGGAGGCTTACTCCTCTCCTTCGCCTACGGGTGCAGGGGACTCCCCCTCACCCCCTTCTCTGGAGGTGCTTTCGGGCACCTCCCTTTTCCCAGCGGCAGTCCCCTCTTTTCTTTCCAAGGGGACTGCCAAGAAAGCCAGCAGGCAGCCCTTAGCCAGCCGCTCCCCATCAAAGCGGCTCGGTAGGGCAAACCCCCTTAGGGGGGAGAGGCAAGCCAGGCCCCTTCGGTCGCTTCCCTCAAAAGACCTGCTGGCAAAAATATTAAACCTTGCCGGGGTCAAGGCCTGTGCCTCCCCAAACAAGACTGGCGACACTGCCAAGGGGACCTGCAATGTCCTGGGAGGGGATGGCCAACTGGAGGCCCCTCCCGTGATAGACATGGTCCTTGAGGAGACCCAGCCTCAGACGGTAGGGCCTTCCATGGGGGGGAATTCGGGCTCGGCGCCAAGCACCGAACCCGAGTCCGCCCCTATGCAAGGTCCTCCTCAAATGGCTGAGGGCGCCGAGGCAGTAGAAGGAGGGGAGGGATCTCCTCCGACAGGTGCCCCTACGACAACCAGGACCTTCTCCATTTCGGAGAGGGACATGGCTGAGGCCGGTCCATCTGGCCTAGGGGCTTCTGCCGGCGGAGGTGAAAAGCGGATTCATTCCCCGCCCTCCTCTCCAAAAAAGAAAAAGACTAAAAGGACGAAAAAGACTCGGGGCTCCTCTCCATCCGCGGGGGCTGCGGGGACGGATGGGTCTGCTGCCACTTTGGTAGGCGACCAAGCCAAGATCGGCACATCCGGCCCCTCTACCCCCTCGTGTGCGGAGCCCCTGACTAAGACCAAGAGTGCACAGGGCGGAGCCTCGATGACATCGGGGCCCCTGATTCAGAGGTTACCTGGCGTTTTCGAGCCCGCTGGCTTCAAACGCTTCCTCGTTATTCGCTCCACTGATGGCACCATGTTGTCCAAGGGCAACATGATCCATCAGAGGAGAGGATTAGCTAGTGCAATTGGTAGAGAGCCGAAGGTGACCCGTTTCTCGGACGGCAGCCTTCTGGCGAATCCCGCCGAGGCGGCCAAGATAAGTGCTCTTCGGACACTTCATGGCACCCCGGTGAGTGTGACGCCGCACTCTACCATGAACTTTGTGAAAGGAGTAGTTTATGCGAGGGAACTCGTTGACTACTCCATTGAGGACATCACCCTAGAGCTGGCCGACCATGGGGCGGTCAAGGTCGAACGTGTGATGAGAAAACAGGGAGGGGCTTCGAGACCCACCCCTACACTCTTCGTCACGTTCGACTGTGACAAGCTCCCTGAGTCGGTGCGTGCCGGTTGGTACCGCTACCGCGTGAAGGCATTCGTGCCACTGCCGCGGCGGTGCTATTACTGTCACCGCTTCGGCCATACGAATCGCTCATGTAGACGTGCAAAGTCGGGGTCACCCGAAGTCTGTGTAAATTGCTCCAAGGACGCACACGATAAGTCCAAATCGTGTGTGGCCAAGTGTGTCAATTGCGGAGAGCCGCACCCTGCTTCTTCGAAGCAATGTGGTGCATATCTCCTGGAGAAAGAAATCCTGGCCGTTCAGGCCCAGGATAGACTCTCATTCCGCGAGGCTAAGGACTTGGTCCTGGCGCGCCCAGCTCTGCCTGGGACGTCATATGCCTCAGTAGTTCGAAAGGCACCCTCTGCTCCTGGCCCATCCAGGCCAACGAGCATGGTTGTTTCCGCGCCCATTCGGAGCCCTTCTGCGGGCTCTACCCAACCCGGGCGCTCCCCTGGTAAAGCTGGCGGCAAAAAGGCTTCATACCCAGCCCCGGCTAAAACCAGGGCTCCCCCCTCTTCCCCCAGCGTGACCGTTTCCCGCAAGGCGAAACGGCCACGCGCCTCCACCGAGTCGTTAGACTCACAGGAGGCAACACCCCTGAAGATGGTCGCTAGGCCATCTTCCGGGGTTCCTAAAGCTGTCCCCCGAAAGGAGGACAGCAAAAAAGGAGCTTCGGCTCCTTCGCCCACGCCCCGAGGTGGAGCGTGTGGCTCGGAGACGGTGGTTCCTCGAAAAGAGGCCCCCCCGCCTTCGAAGCCGCAGCGCCCGCCTAAGGTTTCGAGGCAGAGGGAGGAAAAGACTCGCATGGCGAGCCCAACCTCCCCCAATAAGTCCTCGAAGGCGACAGCGCCTTCAGCGCTTTGTCCGGCCAACAGCGCCCGGGGTTCTGCCCCCGGGAAGCGTACGGCCATTCCCGTGAGGGTCTTCAATTCGAGGAGGGCCCCCGCGTCTCCTCCGAGCTAGGCCTGGAGGGCATATTCCTTCAATGGAATTGCCGTAAACTCCGGGCCAACTGGGAGGAGCTGCGGAGGCTCGCCTCCTCCCGTTCCCCGTTAGCTATTTTTTTGCAGGAGACCATGCTAGGCGCGTGCCCCCTGCCTGCCCTCCCGGGGTATAAGGGTCTTGCGACCCCACCACCGTGGGATGGCCGAGCTGAGGGATGCGCGGTTTACACCTGGCATGATGTCTCCGTTCTTCCTTTCTCTTTAGATACCTCCTTTCAGGCAGTGGCTGTGCAGCTGCACCTGGATAGGAGGTATACTATCATTTCTGCGTACATTCCACCGTCAGCTGACTTCGACGCGGGGGACTTCCGCCGCGTCGTGGCACGGTTGCCGAGGCCCTATCTCTTGCTTGGAGATCTGAACGGCAGGCATCCTCTCTGGGGAGATTACTCCATAAATCCCAGGGGACAAGTCCTTGCCGATCTGATCGAAGAGCTTGAGATGGGTGTCCTAAACGTGGATGAGTTTACGCATCACTGTCCGAGAACCGCTTCATTTTCTTGCCTTGACCTATCTTTGTGCTCTTCGGATGCACAGCCTGATTTTGATTGGGGGGTGGTCGATGACCTCCATGGTAGTGATCACTTTCCCATTCAAATATCATTTTCAGGGCAACTGCCGCCTGAGAGACCACCTCGGTGGTGCTTGGCGCGGGCGCGGTGGCCTGCATTTCAGGAAATGACTGAATTCTCTATCTCAGTCGAGGAGTTTAGGTCGGTAGATGAGGCCGTTGAGTTCTTCTCCGGCAACCTCATCGCCGTGGGCCTGACTACTATTCCTAGGACGTCTGGCCGTTTTGCACGTCGACCACTCCCATGGTGGTCGGCCGAGTGTGAGACGGCCCTCAAACAGAAGCGTTATGCCTACATGCGCTATAAGCGCCGCCCGAACGATTTCACTGTCGCTGAATTTCGTCGGGCTAGGGCTAGGTTCCGGTATATTTCGAAACACGCCCGCCGCTCTTCTTGGCGGGCATACGTGTCTTCACTTAACGGGAAGACCCCTTTAGCTGAGGTGTGGAAGCGAGTCAAAAGGATTCGGGGCAAGTTCTCGCAGGACCCCCCTCCCGTTCTCCAGGAGAATGGGACCGCAATCTCGGACCCCGCGTCCGTGGCGGAATCCTTAGCGACCGCTTTTTCCGCATTCTCTAGCCGTGATGCTGCTCCGCCAGCATTCAATGCACGTCGTGATGTCGCGGAAGGCCACCGGCTGGACTTTACCTCCAGAGGCGGAGAACCCTTCAACGACAAGTTTACTGTGAGTGAGTTGCGTTCCGCTCTCGCTTCGTGCGCGGACACCGCCCATGGTCCGGACGATGTCCCGTACGCCATGCTTCGACACCTGGGTGAGCGAGGCATGGCCTTTCTGTTAGATTTGTTCAACAGGATCTGGGTGGAAGGTCTTCTCCCAGACTCCTGGCGAATCGCTACTGTGCTCGCCTTTCGCAAGCCGGGGAGAGATCACTCTACTCCGACCGGTTTCCGCCCAATCTCTCTAACCTCTTGCGTGTGCAAGTTGATGGAGAAATCGGTAAATGTTAGATTAGCCTATTTCCTGGACAGCGGAGGCCATCTGTCTTCTGCGCAGTGCGGCTTCCGTAAGTTCCACTCCACGTCGGATGCTCTGCTCCGACTGGAAAACGCCGTCTGCGAGGCTTTCCTTCGTAGACAGCACTACGCCACGGTGTTTTTCGATCTGGAGAAGGCCTATGATACCGCATGGCGATACGGTATCATGGAGACTCTCCACACGATGGGGGCGAGGGGACGCCTCCCAATGTTTATATCTGAATTTTTGCGAGATCGTCGATTCCGCGTACGGTTGGGGGGAGCCCTCTCCGGCCCAAAGGAGCAGGAAGAGGGTGTCCCGCAGGGAAGTGTCCTCAGTGTCACACTCCTTGCCCTGAGCATCAACGGCATCACCTCGGTGCTGCCGGAAGATGTTCTCGCTACGCTCTACGTGGACGACCTTTCGATCTCTTTTGGCGCGGCCCAGATGCCAACTCTGGAGCGTCGACTCCAACAGGCATTGAACCGCGTCTCTCGCTATGCCGAAGCGCACAGGTTTCGGTTTTCTTTGGCCAAGACTAAGGTGGTGCACTTCTGCCGCCACCCACGGCTTCACCCCGACCCAGATTTGTTTCTTAATGGGGTGCGCCTGGATGTGGTTGAGTCGCACCGTTTCCTTGGTCTTGTATTCGACCGACGCCTCACCTGGGAGGCTCACATTCGCAGCCTTAGGGTCTCTTGTACCCGCGCCATGGACATTCTCCGTTCCGTGACGTTCAGCGCTTGGGGCGCTGATAGGGCTACCGCCTTACTTTTTTATCGATCCTTTGTTCGCTCGAAGCTCTACTAGGGATGCGAGTTTTATGCATCCGCAGCCGAGCGTTTATTGCGGAAGGTGGATTCGATCCACCACACCGGCCTTCGCCTTGCGACCGGTGCCTTCCGCACTTCCCCCATTGAGAGCCTGTTGTTCGATGCTGGGGAGATGCCACTCGCTCTGCGCCGCGTGCAGTGCATCACTCGCCTGTACGCGCGAGCCCGGCGCCTCCCTCAGTCGCCAACAGCTCTCACTGCATCCGCAGCTGATCTCGATGGTGCCTATGCCGCCGAGAGACGCCAGTCATACCCTAAGCCCTTTGGGTTTAGGGCCAGGAAATTCCTTCGAGAGGTAGATATAGCTCTCGGGCCGGTGGCGCCCCTGGTTCTGCCCAGGACGCCACCCTGGAGGGTACCACATTTGGCTATTTGTCGCCACGTCTCTGCTCCCAAAGCTTGTACTGCGCCGGGAGTATTGCGTTCGACCTTTTTGGAGCACACATCGTGTCACGCTGGTACCGTGCCAGTGTATACGGATGGCTCCAAGTCCCAAGAGGGGGTCGGCTTCCACGCCGTATCCCCTTTGTTTGAAGTCAGCGGGGCTCTACCAGGCGGTGCGTCTGTCTTCACGGCCGAGCTGGTGGCAATACACCACTCGGTACGGGAGATTACGCGACGTGCCCGGTTCGGAGACCGGATTGTGATTTATAGCGACTCACAAAACGCCCTGAGTGCTCTCGGGGCATTGGAATCTCCGCATCCCCTGGTTCGCGAAATCCGTGACGCCACGGTTTTGGCGAGCCGGGCAGATGTCGAGATTATCTTCTGCTGGGTTCCTGGACATGTAGGAATTGCGGGGAATGAGCGCGCCGATGAGGGCGCCAAAGAGTCCGCGAGGACTCTGCGACCGGACCAGCGTTTCGCTCTTCCTCACACTGACTACATGGCAGGAATACGGGCAGCTCTTCGGACTGCTTGGCAAAGAAGATGGGAGACGGTCGAGGGGAACTTAAAGTTGCGTGCCATTGCGCCGCGACTGTTCCCATGGACCTATCCCCCAATGCCGCGGCGGTTTCAGGTTGCTTTCTGTCGTCATCGAATCGGACACACTCGTGTGACGCATCGTTACTTGGTGGAGCGCTCGCATGTGCCCTATTGCAACGACTGCGTCGTCCCCCAGACTGTTCGGCATATTCTTGTCGAATGTCCCAGTCTGGGTGATCTTCGCGCACGATACCTGTCTCGGTAGCGGGATGGGCGGGGTCGCTACCGCCTGTCCCTTGTACTCGGGACGAGTGCGTGCACCATGACTGGTGGACTTATTGACTTTTTGGGGGAGGCCGGCCTTCTCCCCTTTATTTAAGGTTCCTTTTTTTTGTTATTGTTTTGTTTTAGGTTGCACTCTCCTGCACCGGGGTGAGGGGGACCTCCCCCCGCTGCCGGAGATTGCTTCGATTGTTAAGTTTTTCCAATTTATATTGATTGTTAAGTTTTCATATTTTAACTTTAAAGTAGCCTAATTCTAGGCTGTCGTGTTTTTCGGCGACTTATGCCCAAGTGGGTAGTTGCCAGATGGGCTCTATAAAAAAAAAAAAAAAAAAATGGAACCGTGCCAATTGTATACGGATGGCTCCAAGTCCGAAGAGGGGGTCGGATTCTATGCTGTATTCCCTCTGTTTGAAGTCAGCGGGGCTCTGCCAGGCGCTGCGTCTGTCTTCACGGCCGAGCTGGTGGCAATACACCACTCGGTACGGGAGATTACGCGACGTGCCCGGTTCGGAGACCAGATTGTGATCTATAGCGACTCACAAAGCGCCCTGAGTGCTCTCGGGGCATTGGAATCTCCGCATCCCCTGGTTCGCGATATCCGTGACGCCACGGTTTTGGCGAGCCGGGCAGATGTCGAGATTATCTTCTGCTGGGTTCCTGGACATGCAGGAATTGCGGGGAATGAGGGCGCCAAAGAGTCCGCGACGACTCTGCGACCGGACCAGCGTTTCGCTCTTCCTCATCCCGACTACATGGCAGGAATACGGGCAGCTCTTCGGACTGCTTGGCAAAGAAGATGGGAGACGGTTGAAAGGTACTTAAAGTTGCGTGCCATTGCGCCGCGACTGTTCTCATGGACCTATCCTCCAATGCCGCGACGGCTTCAGGTCGCTTTCTGTTGTCTCCGAATCGGGCACACTCGTGTGACGCATCGCTATCTGATGGAGCGCTCGCCAGCGCCCTATTGCGACGACTGCTTCGTCCCCCAGACTGTTCGGCACATTCTTGTCGAATGTCCCAGTCTGGGTGATCTTCGCGCACGATACCTGTCCCGGTACCTGGATGGGCGGGGTCGCTACCGCCTGTCCCTTTTACTCGGGACGAGTTCGTGCACATTGACCGTTTGACTTTTGGGGGGAGGCCGGGCTTCTCCCCTTTATTTAAGAAGGTTCTTTTTTTATTTTGCTTTGTTATTGTTTTCTTAGTAGGTTGCACGCTCCTGCACCGGGGTGAGGGGGACCCCCACCCCCCCGATGCATGAGATTGCTTCCTAATTGTTAAGTTTTTCACATTTTTATCATTGTTATTTTTTCATAATTTATTTTAAAGTAGCCTAGTTCTAGGCTGTCGTATTTGCGGCGACTTATGCCCTAGTGGGCAGTTGCCAGATGGGCTCTACAATAATAATAAAAAAAAATTCACAACCACAGAATGATCGTGTGTAGGCAAAAAATAAACATGAGATTCCGGTTGAACTTAAGGTATATTTCATGAGACAGAAGCCAGCTTCGGTAATGGAGTGGGGGGCGTAACATCAACGGGCCACAAAGCACCTTAGCTCCATTGAAGATGTTGAAGAAATCAACCTCTGGTGTCTACCACCATAGGAAATGCCGGTGTAACCCTGCAACAATATAGAGCAACTTCACACACAGCAAAATAGTTTGAATGGTGCAAGGCAAATTTTAAGGGATTTTGGTCAAAGGAAAGTTGGCTTCCCAGTTCGCCAGACTTGACCCCAAGGACTTTGGAGTGTAATGGATGCTTGAGTAGAAAGCCTGTACCAAATCGTCGTAGTTGTGAAGTGCAAAGTGGAAAAATGCTGGGAGGAAATATCATTTGAATCCCCGCGCACCACTTTGTCGTTTCATCGACGCTAAAGTCGGCTACATTGAATATTAGTTACATCTTTTAGCATATCATTTTATTTTTTTACTCGTAATTATTGTGTTCTGAAAATACATAAATATTAGTCTACACTTAGTGTTTCCATCCTGTGTTTGAAGGGGTGTCTCTGATTTGCGTAGTGTTGAAAAACTTTGCACCGCAGAGGTCGTATTATTTTAAAGGTACTACTATTGTTTTGGAGTGTTATTAGTTTTTTTTTAGTGTGGCTGTGAGTTCTGAGGTCCAAGCCATACTCGCCAAGGCGAGTGTAAGGCGGAGATATAGCTTGTAGTTGATGGACTCTTCGGCTTGCTCTGTGTGGTCAGAGTATGTTTATTTTTGTTTCTCAATCATAGTTCTTTCCAAGTATTGTTCACCTTTGATTATTTTCAGTATTTCCTTTTGTCTGTTCTCTAGTTATTTTGTGGGTTTTTTTTTTATACGAGTGCTAGTCAATGTCTATTGTTAGATGGGTATGTGTATGTTGGGTTATTTGATTTGTTGATTTTATTGTCTTTGTGGCTGTTTACGTAGGTTTAGGTTATTTCTAGTTTTGGTGAATTATCTCTTTGTGAACTATTTGTTCGTGTTCTTTTGCAGGGCAATTTCGGTGCTCTTGGGTGCCATGTGGAAGGCACTGCCTGACGAGGACCGGGAAAGGTTCAATTCCGAGGCTCGTGTGCAAGCAGAGGAAAGAAAACGCATTGATCCTGACTGTTGGAAGCGGAAACGTTCTCACTCCACCAGTTGAAGTGGAAGTTGTGGATGAACCGGTAGCGAGCTCCGTTTTTATCAGAACTATCTTCCTATAACTGCTGAGGTCTTGCAGTATTTAAGGAAAAAGGTTTGCTACCATTTTTTAAATATAAAGAAAGTGGATTGATTGACATCGTTACAATGTGTTAACCTTGTTCATATGCTACAGTATTATCTGTATTTTGCTTTATAATTCCAAGCATGTTCATTATATCTGAAAATAAAGATCAGAGCTCCTTCGGCAACTGTATATTAGACTGGATGTTTAATTTTATTAAAAGTCTTCCTTAGGGGGCCTTTGGACGTCTTAAATGCGATCCTAGCTTGTTTGTGTAGCTAAAAAGTCTAAACGTCCATTTATCGATTCCCTAACTTTAGCAATGGTGGTCTTGTGTGTTTATTTTGTAACAGAAAGAGGGATTTGCAGATAAGTATTTTTTCTTGCTTGGTGCATTTTCAGTATTACTTAACAATTGCTGCAACACGAGCTTTCGTGACATCAGAACCCCATCCAAAATAGATAAAACCTACCTGCATATATTTATCTTGCAGAATGTTGAGAATACACACGATATCCCAAAATTCAATGATTGTGCATGTATTTTGAATTGTCGAATGCATAAACGATAAAGTAAGCGTTCACGTTCTACTCAAGATTAACACACAGCTAAATTGGTCACCCTTGTATAAAGATTTTATGCTTCCTTGGGAGGCGTTTTGGCAGGCCGTTACTGTGAATAAATATTTGCTCTTAATTTCTATAGTGAATGCCTTACGGTGTGATATGATAGCCTCTAGTTTGCTTTCCATCTGTTGTAGATTGAAACTCAAACTTGTCAGTTGGTAGATATAGTTCGCCTCAACGTCCGATCCAGTAATCAAACTCCTTAGTTTGATGGCGTTTGAGTTTGGGCAACTGAACTAGGTTTTGTTCTACGAAACAGATTGAAATTAAGCCGTTCTGTACTCTGTACATCGCGATATTCTAATATTGTCTTTCATAAAGCTCAAAAATTAAAAGCTCTATTTTTTTAGCGAATCTTTCCAGTGTTTTTTCTTGTGCTCAGATCTGCCTTCCATATTTTACTTTATCCATTTATTTTAAAATTTTCCTGGAATAACCCGAAAATCTGCAAGAGCTTTCCTTTTTAATGCCTAAGTTGAATATATATATATATATATATATATATATATATATATATATATATATATATATATATATATATATATATATATATATATATATATATAGAATGGTAATCTTTGTGTTCTACAAGACAGATTAAAGTTAAGATTAAACTAGTTTGACTTAAATGCGCTCTAATTATTTTTTATGTATTAAAGAATCATTTTGACTTGAAATGCAGAAAAAAAACCTTTGGCAACGAGTTCCTCTCTTTTCCCCCCCAGGGTGTAAATATGACTGTTATTTATGTTTTTCATAACCATTGATTGCATAAATAGGTCATGCCTCCCTTACTCCCAAAAAGCAAATATGATTTTAATTTTGCTTTTCTTTTTACATTTTTTTGTATGCACAACTTTATGAGCCATTTTAGAGTTTTATGACCCTCCTTGAGTAGGAAAGTATTAAATTCCTATAATTTTATCATATATACTCTTGTTTGTTTTTATTATTTTTGCATTTTCAGTACGCCATTCAACTTCCTTACCACTGTTCCATTACACTTCTCTCCGTTCCCGTTCCCAGCAATCTTTTTTCTGAATTTTTTAGCTTGAATGGGATTTTTAAAATGCTTGTTGTAAACTGCCGATTGTTCTTCCACATTGCTCTACTCGAGTTCTGAAGAAGTGTATTTTTTCGCTGTATTAATGACATTGCTTCAAAGCTTAAAGATATTCGCCCATTCCGATTAATTCGCCTGGTGTATTGGCACATTGAATTTTTACAAACAATTGTTTATTCTATTTATAAAAAATATCCTATCATACCTTATTATGCTGCAAATTGGGTTGGATTACTGTTAGTAAGTAAGGAGATGGCTTTCGGATTCATCCATACATGTGTAAAAATACTGAACGTTTTAAATACAAGGATGGCATAGGTCTTTTCAATGCTTTTAATCTCGCGTTTTTGTCTGCCTCTTCATTCATGCTTTATACTTTGCATTAAACATTTCTCTTTAGGCTGTGATAAAAGTGAGGTGGGTTTTTTTTTGAGGGGTGGTTACATTCTCATTCTGACTATATATCATTATGATTTAAACAACCCCCTTTTTTTTATTTCTGATTATAAACTCCTCATGAAGTAAACAGATTCTCAAGTGGAGTGAAATAATACTTTTTCTTCTTTTTTTTTTTAACAATCGGCAAAATAATAGGGAAAGGTATTCATCTTATTTTCTTTTTTCGTAACCAAATAGTAATGAAACCACTTTTGAGAAAGGAAGCTCAAAGATGTAAAAAATGTGGGTGCTTTTATGAATTTTGCCTTTCTCTTATATTTAGAATTGGAAATAATTAAAAAGTATCTAGACGCTGTCTAGCTCGGTCACAAATACTCTCATGTTAAAATGAAGCCATGATCTCATTTTTTTAGGGTTAGGTGGAAATTAGTTAGGGTTTTTTATTTTAAATTTAAAAGTGCATATTAAGAAAAGTACTCTTCCTGTTAAGTGAATTTGTTTATTGTGGATATTTGTATGTTTATATATGTAATGTTAAAAAAAAAATAGTGTATATCAAAAGAGGCGTCCCATTTTGATTACACATATATGTATAGTTCTTTTCCTTATTCGAAATTATACTTTATCGAGTGATCGTTTACTAAAAGAAATTGTTGTTGAATGCATAATTTTTCAAATTCTATTTTTATTATAGTTAAAACTGGATTATGAACTGTTATGTTTTGAAGGTTAATTAATAATCGTGACCTTTTTTCATTTTTGAATGAGGCTTAAAAATCAGTATTATTATTTCTTAGTTCACTCCAAGGTTTTTTATCACTATTTTAAACATAAATTGGTCTAGTCAAGATTATATTTTATATATATTTTAAAAAAATTGTAGTGACCGACGAAAACAACCATCATTAGAGAATTTTTATCAACCATTTAGTTAAGCTTATGCTTCTTTCCACTTATTTATAAATTTTTAACCACTATTTTTTACTTCGTTTGTAAGTTTTTGTAGAATTCAGAAAATGAAACATTTTAATGTGATAATATAAAAATGATCTACATATCGAGTGGATTTTATTAACACTTAATTGTAAGCGCTAAGATTGTATGTAGCCCACTCCTCACGCGCTGAAACTTGGGGCTCCCGTCGGAGAGAGGGATCGGGTGGCATTTGTGGTGGATTCGAACTGGATGGACGACTACCCCCCCCCCCCCTTCCCTCCCGTAAGGGACGTGGGGATTTGCCATCCTGGCCGCCGTGCTGACGGGATCCAGCGCCCCGTCCGGCCCCAGCTTAGCCTCTATTCCTTCCTTCAGATAGCCTGTATTCCTATCCTACCTCGTCGCTTTTCATACAACCTCTCCCACAACTTTCTCTGGTCAGCCTCTAATTTCACAGGGTAGATGCTGACCTTCTCAAGCCAACCACCCCGGATCGGGGCTGGGGGGAGAGGGGACATTGTTCCCTAACCCCTGAGCTCCGGTTCGGGATGGGTTTTTTTTTTAACAACCTGCTTCATCCCCACCCATCCCTTTTCCTCTCCTCTTCAAAATCTATTAATTTTTACGCCGTGTCCAAGGTGGAGCCGCCATGCCGATGGACTGCCAGGCCACCAGGCGGGAGGGGTGGTCCCGAATGGCGGTGCCTGTCTCTGCCGGGCTTGTAAGCACCTGTCGCAGTGCGGGCAACTGCGAGAGGTGATGAGCTATTGCGTCCCGTATTAAAAAGAGGGCCCTCTCCCTCTCTGGGATCTTTTCTTCAGGGGTTGTTCCCAGAGAGGCTCTGGCCTTCTCGTGGCGAGGGGGGTCAGCCCTGGGCCCCTTAGGGGACCCATGGTGCTGCCAACAAGACTTTTAACATACCCCTCTTTCTTTCCTCCTCTATTACGATCTTCCACTGCCCTTTATTTCCCCCTCTTCCTTCACCTATCTAGTGGTCCTTATCAATACCCGACCTCTGCTCGTTTAATGGATTGATTCTGAATTGTTCTTTCATGAAGGTGAAAGAGGCTGGGCATCTCCACCGCCTTCGTCTACCGAATGCCCAAGGAGAAACCCATCGTTGGCCCCTTTTCTCCGTGCGTAGGGGAACTCGGGCAGCCTCTTAGGGTTACAAAGATGGTGTGGTGGATCCGTATCCATTCTCCAAGAGGACATACCGGACGTAACTGATTGCATAGTTGCAGTAGTGCCGGGCCCTTGTAGGCCTCCATGGTGGGGAGCCCCGAGGGAGAATGCGAAGTTTTTTTCTTTTTGCAATGGCTAGCCATAAACCAAAAACCTCCCCTTCTCGTAAGGGTTCTCGTGCCAAACGTTCCTTAGCTTCCCTTTCAGCCTTTCCTCGCTCGTTGGACCCCTATTCCAACGAAGTAGACCCAGATCTTGATTATCCTCGCTTTCTTGTCATGAATTCATCATCTGACATCCCACTTGCAAAAGTCGATGTGTTTGACGTCAATGAATCTTTTGAGTCCCGCTGTGGTGAACCCCGCCGGATGTGGTCAAGAGGGATTGGTGATGTCGTAGTCGAGGTGTCATCCCACTCTCAACACAACCTTGTGCGAAATCTATCTTCGATAGCTGAAATTCCAATAACTGTCTCGCCCCATCCGCGTCTGAATTTCGTCAAAGGTGTCGTCCGTTCAAACGAACTAAAGGACTACGACCCCACCCGCCTTCAGAGTAAGCTCAGTACCCAACGTGTGACACACGTACACAGGGTAACTAAAACATTAGGCCCCACTAAAGTTCCAACCGCCACAATGATTTTTACATTTGAACGACAAGAACTGCCGCAGTATATTAAAGCTGGGTACCTTCGTGTCCCGGTAAGTCCCTACATCGAACTACCCAGACGCTGCTTCAATTGCAATCAATTTGGACATGTTGGCCGAGCTTGTCGGCACTCTCGCTCCTGCGTGAATTGTAGCTCTGACTACCATGGCCCCGAATGCACCAAAACGCCCCACTGTGCCAACTGCGGAGGTACCCACAGTGCCGCGTCGAAACTCTGTTCTATATTTTTATATGAAAAGGAAGTTCTCGCTTTGCGCGACTCCCTACGTCTAGATATAAGAGAGGCCCGCCAGCGTGCCCGAGCACAAACCTCGCCACTCGGCCGGCTCTTCTCTGACGTTTTACGTGATGCTGGACGAAACCGACCATCACGCGCGAGTTCCGACCGGCCTGAAGCACTTCACCCTAGATCTACTCGCGGCGTCGAAAATATTCAGAATATGCAGTCGAAGCATCGCTCTCATACCGAGATAATTAATGTAGCCCCCCTCTCTCCAGCAGCTCTAGCTGGGAAAGACGCTCAGGGTGAGACGCTTGAAGACATCAGGCGCTATTTGAAAGAATCCTCAACATCGACCAGTGAAGGATCATCCACCCGGCCACGAGACTCAAAGCCCAGTGGTAAGAGAAATGATTCCTCACCTGGGTCATCGACCACCAATAAGCGGGCAGCCTCTGGAGCCGACTCGGCCGAACCCCGAGAATCTCCAATGGACTCCTTCCCTATGGTTGAACATTCTCTGCCCTTAAGTCCGTCTCGCCCTTCACAGGACGTAGGCCCCATCCTGATCCAAACGATGGCAGAAATACACCCAGCTCCAGACACCTCGCTCAGATCACCTGTTCGCCCCGCTCACCCTTCAAACCAAGATCCGATTGAAGCAGTTGATACTCCAACATCACCAACTGCGGCGGTTGGACCAACTCCTCAGACACCTAAAATACCCTCGACCCATGAATCCGGATCTACCGGCCGAAAATCCCTTCTTGATCTTCCTTTTCCTCCTGGTTGCGAGCCCGAATTACAATCAAGGGCCTCGGTCGGTTCTCCAAAACCCACGAAAAAAACCTCAGTTACTACTCCATCTAGGATTTCTCCCCCTGCAAAAGCAGGATCCTCAAAATCAGCTCTCCGTCTCCCAAGCTCTTTGGGAAGAACCTCAAATACATTATCGGCCTCAAAAGAGAAAAAGATATCAACAGTGGTATCTAATCGTCACACATAATATCTTCCATTTTACAATGGAATTGTCAAGGAGTTCTTCCAAAGTGGGAAGAACTCAAAATTCTTTTGACGACTATCCACCCCGCTGTTATTTGTATCCAGGAGAATAAACTGGGTATACGGCCCTTTCCGCCGGTACCCGGTTTTCTCACTTTCAACTCTATTGTTCCTGCTGGAAGCCCCTCTCATGGAGGGGTGTCAATCATGGTATCTTCATCCTACCATGTTTCTCTCATCTCCCTACATACTACCCTCCAAGCTGTTGCTGTGAGGGTTTTTCTTACTAAGCTTTTTACCGTTTGCTCTATTTACCTACCCCCTTGTTTATCATTGTCAAGATCCGACCTTTTAGAACTTATAGACCAGTTACCCTCCCCATTCTTATTACTAGGAGATTTTAACGCCCGTCA
Source organism: Ceratothoa steindachneri (assembly GCA_963969495.1). Lineage (NCBI taxonomy): Eukaryota > Metazoa > Arthropoda > Malacostraca > Isopoda > Cymothoidae > Ceratothoa > Ceratothoa steindachneri. The sequence continues at coordinate 77,050,883 of OZ018335.1, forward strand.
CCCATACTGGGGTGACATCACTCGAAATGCCAAAGGCAGTGTTTTAGAGTCTCTTTTATTATCTGACCTTCTTTGTGTTTTAAATACTGGCGATTTTACCTCTTATCATGTGCAGACGGACTCTTTTAGCTGTGTTGACCTTTCTGTTTGTTCCCCTGATTGCTTCACGGAATTTCGATGGTCAATTCTTGACGATCTCCATGGAAGTGACCACTTCCCTATTGTCTTGTCGGCCCTTCAAGTTAGCCCTCATACAACCATGCCCCTTAAGTGGGACTTAGGTCATGCAGATTGGGAAGGTTTCCAAGAGGCGTCCTTCACAAATGCATCTTTGGGGACCTTCAATGGAGTGGACGCGGCAGTAAAATACTTAACATCTACTATCTACAATGCAGCAACACAAACCATCCCACGGAGGCGACCTGTCACGGGCCGCTCAACCGTGCCCTGGTGGACTTCGACGTGTGCAACAGCTATCAAAAATTACAAGTTAGCCCATGCCCGATTCCGAAAGAACCCAACTTTGTGCAACAAGGTCGACCGAAACCGAGCTCGTGCGCTTCGCCAAAGAACCCTTCGTCAAGCTCGCCGAAATTCATGGCGCAGATACGTTTCATCGATCTCCTCTATGACACCTACTGCTAAGATCTGGAAGAGGATTAATAAGATCAGGGGCCGTTATGCTAATCATCATACACCCACACTCAACTTAGACGGTTCCTTGGAGAATGACGGCCTGGCGGTCAGCAATGCTTTTGCTGACCATTTTCGCGCCGTCAGCAGTGTCAGCCGTTACGATAAGGCTTTTCAATCCTACAAATCAAAGGAAGAATCTCATTCTCTCAACTTCACAACAAAATCTAACCTTCCGTATAACGCTCTATTCAGCATCTATGAGCTGCAAAGCGCTTTGTCCCTTTGCAGATCTACTTCCCCTGGCCTTGATGAGATCCATTTCAACATGATTCGGCACCTACATCCACACTCTACTCTCTTCCTGCTTGATTTGTACAACCTTATATGGGTGAAGGGTTTTTACCCGTCATCATGGCGCATTGGGATCATCCTTCCCTTTGTCAAACCGGGCAGGGACGGGTTGAATGCAGATCACTACCGCCCTATAGCTCTCACCAGCTGTTTGAGTAAGTTGCTGGAAAAAATGATATTGGAGCGCCTAAACTGGTTCCTAGAAGCCAATCACCTTCTCTCTCCATTTCAATGTGGCTTCCGCAAAGGTCATAGTACCCTTGACCTACTAGTACGTTTCGAGGGATCGGTCCGGAAAGCTTTCTCATTAAAGCACCGAGTCCTGGCCATATTTTTCGATATTGAGAAAGCCTACGACACAACATGGAGATACGGCATCTTGAAACAGCTATACGTCTGGGGGATGAGAGGCCTTTTACCTTCATTTATTCAAAGTTTTTTAGCATCTCGATCCTTCAAGGTACGTGTTGGAGACGCATACTCTGACCTGCAACCCCAAGAGGAGGGAGTTCCTCAGGGCAGTGTTTTAAGTGTCTTATGTTTTATAATTGCCATCAATGATATTATTTCGTCTCTCCCAGAAGGTGTATCGGCAACTCTGTTTGTCGATGATTTAGCACTATACTGTTCCTCACCTCGCCTTTCATCAGCTGCGCGTCGGCTACAACTGGCGGTCGATGCTGTATCCAAAAGAGCACAACTTAAGGGATTCCGCTTTTCCACGACCCAAACCAAAGCAATGTATTTTCACCGAGGCAGAGGGGTTCTTGTTCCGCCATCTATATCCCTACAAGGCGAAGAAATAGAGTTCGTCTCCGAGTTTCGGTTCCTTGGCGTAACTCTCGATCCAAAGTTATCCTGGTTACCACACCTACGCCGACTTCGAACAGGTTGTCTGCGGGCTCTAGACATTTTGAAAGTCCTCTCACACACTTCGTGGGGCAGTGACCGACAAACATTGTGGACATTATACACAGCCCTCGTTCAATCCAAATTGGATTATGGCTGTCAAATTTACTCATCGGCTTCCCCTTCAGCCCTTAAAATGCTGAACCCCATTCGAAACCTTGGAGTTCGCCTTTCTAGTGGAGCCTTCCGTACTTCTCCTGTCAACAGCCTTTACTGCGAGAGTGGGGTACTCCCTTTGCCCTACCATAGACTTCAAATCTGCATGCGATACCTCTGCCGAGTACAGCAAGCCCCTGTATCAGAGGTCTACAGATGCCTGTATGCTGCCGAATCAACGGCGGCATATGATAAGTTGCCATCTTTACCCCGCCCTTTGAACCTTCGCATAGGAGATCATCTCTCTAACCTGGGTGCTCCAAGGGTCCTTACCCTTCCATACTGAACCCTAGGTGGCGTGCTCCTCTCCCCACAGTATGTACCAACATGTGGAGCCTGGATAAGTCCTCCATGGACCCTCGCATCATTAAAAGCCTGTTCTTAGAGCATTCGATCTCCCACAAACAATGCTGCCCACTCTACACGGATGGCTCTAAGTCGGACGGTGGCGTGGGCGCCGCAGCCATCTACCCTGGAGGAGAATTCTTAACTTTATCTTTGCCGCCAGCAGCATCCATTTTTACCGCTGAACTTTCAGCAATCCTTTTAGCCTTTATACTCATCCAAATCTTACCTTTTAGTGATTTTGTCATTTTTTCCGACTCAAGGAGTGTCTTACAATCAATTAGATCTTTTAATGCGTCCCATCCCGTGGTCACAGAAATTTGCAACTGGCTGATCCAAAATGCATCCCGATATAGAATTATTTTTTGCTGGGTTCCTGGGCAACGAGAAGGCTGATCGGCTGGCCCGCTCAGCACATTCTGTGTTTCCTGAGAACTCTGCTCTGCCTTTTAGGGACTACTTTCCTTCAATAAGAAAGTATATTTTTCAACTGTGGCAGAATGAATGGGATGATTGTTCATCATCCAAACTATACAAAATAAAAAATTCTATCCGCTCTTGGCCCTCGAGTCGTCATAGAATGCGGTCGTTGGAGGTGGCCCTTTGCCGAGTTCGCATTGGCCACACGAGACTTACTCACGGCCATCTTGTTTCGGGCGATGCCCATATCAGCCCTCGCTGTCGTTTTTGTGGTGGGGACCAATCGGTTGCCCACCTTTTATTGGATTGTAGCCATTTTACTATTCTCCGGTTGTCCTGTTTCCCGACCCTTTTAACTATTCCTCAACACACCCGTCTTCGATTCATATTGGCGAAGGAATCTTTTAACCCGTCGTTTTTTAAATTTTTGTCACAAAGTGGTCTCCTCCACCTTTTATAGATGATATTTCTCGTTTCACCCTAGCGGCCATATAGAATCCACTTGGATTGGGCAGCAACCCACCGGTAACTTATCTTAAATCTTAAATCTTAAAAAGAGGGTCACCATGCCCATGTATGACAAAAAAAACCAAAAAAACCCAACCCCCAACTTCCCCAAGAAAATCAACGGAGCCGCCCTCGGGCAGCTTCACCGAGAAAATGGAGGTCCCCCCCTTGTGCTTGCGCAAGGGACCCTCCATAATTCTTTAACCGGAGAGGAGGCTTACTCCTCTCCTACGCCTACGGGTGTAGGGGACTCCCCCTCACCCCCTTCTCTGGAGGTGCTTTAGGGCACCTCCCTATCTCCAGCGGCAGTCCCTCCTTTGCTTTCTAAGGGGCCTGCCAAGAAAGCCAGCAGGCAGCCCATTGCCGACCGCCCCTCGTGCAAGCGGCTCGGTAGGGCAAACCCCCTTAGGGGGGAGAGGGAAGCCAGGCCCCTTCGGTCGCTTCCCTCAAAAGACCTGCTGGCAAGAATTTTAAACCTTGCTGGGGTTAAGGCCTGTGCCTCCCCACACAAGACTGGCGACACTGCCAAGGGGACCTGCGATGTCCTGGGAGGGGATGGCCAACTGGAGGCCCCTCCTGTGATAGACATGGTCCTTGAGGAGACCCAGCCTCAGATGGTAGGGCCTTCCATGGGGGGAAGTCCGGGCTCGGCGCCAAGCACCGAACCCGAATCCGCCCCTATGCAAGGTCCCCCTCAAACGGCCGAGGGCTCCGAGGCAGTAAAAGGAGGGCAGGGATCTCCTCCGACAGGTGCCCCTACGACTACCAGGACTTTCTACATTTCGGAGAGGGACCTGGCTGAGGCCGGCCCATCTGGCATAGGGGCTTCTGCCGGCGGAGGTGAGAAGCGGGTTCATTCCCCGCCCTCCTCTCCTAAAAAGACCCCGTAAGGGGCGCGGCGATTTGCCATCCTGGCCGCCGTGCTGACGGGATCCAGCGCTCCGTCCGGCCCTAGCTTAGCCACTCTTCCTTCCTTCAAAACACTTGTTTCCTCTCTTTTCATACAACCACTCGCACAACTTTCTCTGGTCAGCCTCTAATTTCACAGGGTAGATGCTGACCTTCTTCTCAGCCAACCGTCCCGGATCGGGGCTGAGGGGGGAGGGGACAATATTCCCTAACTTCTGAGCTCCGGCCTGGGGTGGCTGGCTTTTAACAACCTGCTTCATCCCCACCCATCCCTTTTCCTCTCCTCTTCAAAATCTATTAATTTTTACGCCGTGTTCAAGGTTGAGCCGCCATGCCGATGGACTACCAGGCCACCAGGCGGGAGGGCTGGTCCCAAATGGCGGCGCCTGGCTCTGCAGTGCGGGCAATTGCAAGAGGTGATGAGCTATTACGTCCCGTATTAAAAAGAGGGTCACCATGCCCATGTATGAAAAAAAACCAAAACCCCAACCCCCAACTTCCCCAAAAACATCTACGGAGCCGCCCTCGGACAGCTCCACCGAGAAAATGGAGGTCCCTCCCCCTTGTACTTGCGCAGGGGACCCTCCATACTTCTTTAACCGGAGAGGAGGCTTACTCCTCTCCTACGCCTACGGGTGTAGGGGACTTCCCCTCACCCCCTGATCTGGAGGTGCTTTCGGGCACCTCCCTATCTCCAGCGGCAGTCCCTCCTTTGCTTTCTAAGGGGACTGCCAAGAAAGCCAGCAGGCAGCCCATTGCCGACCGCCCCTCGTGCATGCGGCTCGGTAGGGCAAACCCCCTTAGGGGGGAGAGGGAAGCCAGGCCCCTTCGGTCGCTTCCCTCAAAAGACCTGCTGGCAAGAATTTTAAACCTTGCTGCGGTCAAGGCCTGTGCCTCTCCACACAAGACTGGCGACACTGCCAAGGGGACCTGCGATGTCCTGGGAGGGGATGGCCAACTGGAGGAGACCCGGCCTCAGATGGTAGGGCCTTCCATGGGGGAGAATCTGGGCTCGGTGCAAAGCACCGAACCCGAATCCGCCCCTATGCAAGGTCCCCCTCAAATGGCCGAGGGCTCCGAGGCAGTAAAAGGAGGGGAGGGATCTCCTCCGACTACCAGGACCTTCTCCATTTCGGAGAGGGACCTGGCTGAGGCCGGCCTATCTGGCATGGGGGCTTCTGCCGGTGGAGGTGAGAAGCGGGTTCATTCCCCGCCCTCCTCTCCTAAAAGGAAAAAGACGAAGACTCGGGGCTCCTCTCCATCCGCCGGGGCTGCGGGGACGGATGGGTCTGCTACCACTTTGGTAGGCGACCAAGCCAAGATCGGCACATCTGGCCCCTCTACCCCCTCGTGTGCGGAGCCACTGACTAAGACTAACACCAAGAATGCACAGGGCGGAGCCTCGATGTCATCGGGGCCCCTCATTCAGAGGTTACCTGGCGTTTTCGAGCCCGCTGGCTTCAAACGCTTCCTCGTTATTCGCTCCACTGATGGCACCATGTTGTCCAAGGGCAACATGATCCATCAGAGGAGAGGATTAGCTAGTGCAATTGGTAGAGAGCCGAAGGTGACCCGTTTCTCGGACGGGAGCCTTCTGGCGAATCCCGCCGAGGCGGCCAAGATAAGTGCCCTTCGGACACTTCATGGCACCCCGGTGAGTGTGGCGCCGCACTCTACCATGAACTTTGTGAAAGGAGTAGTTTATGCGAGGGAACTCGTTGACTACTCCATTGAGGACATCACCCTAGAGCTGGCCACCCATGGGGCGGTCAAAGTCGAACGTGTGATGAGAAAACAGGGAGGGACTTCGAGACCCACCCCTACACTCTTCGTCACGTTCGACTGTGACAAGCTCCCTGAGTCGGTGCGTGCCGGTTGGTACCGCTACCGCGTGAAGGCATTCGTGCCACTGCCGCGGCGGTGCTATTACCGTCACCGCTTCGGCCATACGAATCGCTCATGTAGACGTGCAAAGTCGGGGTCACCCGAAGTCTGTGTAAATTGCTCCAAGGTCGCACACGATAAATCCAAATCGTCTGTGGCCAATTGTGTCAATTGCGGAGAGCTGCACCCTGCTTCTTCGAAGCAATGTGGTGCATATCTCCTGGAGAAAGAAATCCTGGCCGTTCAGGCCCAGGATAGACTCTCATTCCGCGAGGCTAAGGACTTGGTCCTGGCGCGCCAAGCTCTGCCTGGGACGTCATATGCCTCTGTAGTTAGAAAGGCACCCTCTGCTCCTGGCCCATCCAGGCCAACGAGCACGGTTGTTTCCGCGCCAATCGGAGCCCTTCTGCGGGCTCTACCCAACCCGGGCGCTCCCCTGGTAAAGCTGGCGGCAAAAAGGGTTCATACTCAGCCCCGGCTAAAACCAGGGCTCCCCCCTCTTCCCCCAGCGTGACCGTTTCCCGCAAGGCGAAATGGCCACGCGCCTCCACCGAGTCGTTAGACTCACAGGAGGCAACACCCCTGAAGATGGTCGCTAGGCCATCTTCAGGGGTTCCCAAAGCTGTCCCCCGAAAGGAGGACAGCAACAGAGGAGCTTCGGCTCCTTCGCCCACGCCCCGAGGTGGAGCGAGTGGCTCGGAGACGGTGGTTCCTCGAAAAGAGGGGTTCCCGCCTAAGGTTTCGAGGCGGAGGGAGGAAAAGACTCGCATGGCGAGCCCAACCTCCCCCAATAAGTCCTCGAAGGCAACAGCGCTTTGTCAGGCCAACAGCGCCCGGGGTTCTGCCCCCGGGAAGCGTACTGCCATTCCCGGGAGGGTCTTCAGTTCGAGGAGGGCCCCGGCGTCTCCTCCGAGCTAGGCCTGGAGGGCATATTCCTTCAATGGAATTGCCCTGGACTCCGGGCCAGCTGGGAGGATCTGCGGAGGCTCGTCTCATCCCGTTCCCCGTTAGCTATCTTTTTGCAGGAGACCATGCTAGGCGCGTGCCCCCTGCCCGCCCTCCCGGGGTACAAGGGTCTTGCGACCCCACCACCGCGGGATGGCCGAGCTGGGGGATGCGCGGTTTACACCCGGCATGATGTCTCCGTTCTTCTTTTCTCTTTAGATACCTTCTTTCAGGCAGTGGCTGTGCAGCTGCACCTGGATAGGAGGTATACTATCATTTCTGCGTACATTCCACCGTCAGCTGACTTCGACGCGGGGGACTTCCGCCGCGTCGTGGCACGGTTGCCGAGGCCCTATCTCTTGCTTGGAGATCTGAACGGCAGGCATCCTCTCTTGGAAGATTACTCCATAAATCCCAGGGGACAAGTCCTTGCCGATCTGATCGAAGAGCTTGAGATGGGTGTCCTAAACGTGGCTGAGTTTACGCATCACTGTCCGAGAACCGCTTCATTTTCTTGCCTTGACCTATCTTTGTGCTCCTCGGATGCACAGCCTGATTTTGATTGGGGGGTGGTCGATGACCTCCATGGTAGTGATCACTTTCCCATTTAAATATCATTTTCAGGGCAACTGCCGCCTGAGAGACCACCTCGGTGGTGCTTGGCGCGGGCGCGGTGGCCTGCATTTCAGGAAATGACTGAATTTTCTATCTCAGTCGAGGAGTTTAGGTCGGTAGATGAGGCCGTTGAGTTCTTCTCCGGCAACCTCATCGCCGTGAGCCTGACTACTATTCCTAGGACGTCTGGCCGTTTTGCACGCCGACCTCTCCCATGGTGGTCGGCCGAGTGTGAGACGGCCCTCAAACAGAAGCGTTATGCCTACATGCGCTATAAGCGCCGCCCGAACGATTTCACTGTCGCTGAATTTCGTCGGGCTAGGGCTAGGTTCCGGTATATTTCGAAGCACGCCCGCCGCTCTTCTTGGCGGGCATACGTGTCTTCACTTAACGGAAAGACCCCTTTAGCTGAGGTGTGCAAGCGAGTCAAAAGGATTCGGGGCAAGTTCTCGCAGGACCCCCCTCCCGTTCTCCAGGAGAATGGGACCGCAATCTCGGACCCGCGTCCGTGGCCGAATCCTTCGCGACCGCTTTTTCTGCATTCTCTAGCCGTGATGCTACTCCGCCAGCATTCAATGCATGTCGTGATGTCGCGGAAGGCCGCCGGCTGGACTTTACCTCCAGAGGCGGAGAACCATTCACCGACAAGTTTACTGTAAGCGAGTTGGGTTCCGCTCTCGCTTCATGCGCGGACACCGCCCATGGTCCGGACGATGTCCCGTAACCCATGCTTCGACACCTAGGTGAGCGAGGCATGGCGTTTCTGTTAGATTTGTTCAACAGGATCTGGGTAGAGGGTCTTCTCCCAGACTCCTGCGAATTGCTACTGTGCTTCCCTTTCGCAAACCGGGGAGAGATCACTCTACTCCGACCGGTTTCCGCCCAATCTCTCTAACCTCTTGCGTGTGCAAGTTGATGGAGAAATTGGTAAATGTTAGATTAGCCTTTTTCCTGGACAGCGGAGGCCATCTGTCTTCCGCGCAGTGCGGCTTCCGCAAGTTCCACTCCACGTCGGATGCTCTGCTCCGACTGGAAAATGCCGTCTGCGAGGCTTTCCTTCGTAGACAGCACTACGCCACGGTGTTTTTCGATCTGGAGAAGGCCTATGATACCGCATGGCGATACGGTATCATGAGACTCTCCACACGATGGGGGCTAAGGGGACGCCTCCCAATTTTTATATCTGAATTTTTGCGAGATCTTCGATTCCGCGTACGGGTGGGGTGAGCTTTCTCCGGCCCAAAGGAGCAGGAAGAGGGTGTCCCGCAGGGAAGTGTCCTTAGTGTCACACTCTTTGCCCTGAGCATCAACGGCATCACCTCGGTGCTGCCGGAAGATGTTCTCGCTTCGCTCTACGTGGACGATCTTTCAATCTCTTTTGGCGCTGCCCAGATGCCAACTCTGGAGCGTCGACTCCAACAGGCATTGAACCGCGTCTGTCGCTATGCCGAAGCGCACAGGTTTCGGTTTTCTTTGGCCAAGACTAAGGTAGTGCACTTCTGCCGCCATCCACGGCTTCACCCTGACCCAGATTTGTTTCTTAATGGGGTGCGCCTGGATGTGGTTGAGTCGCACCGTTTCCTTGGTCTTGTATTCGACCGACGCCTCACCTGGGAGGCTCATATTAGCAGCCTTAGGGTCTCTTGTACCCGCGCCATGGACAACCTCCGTTCCGTGACGTTCAGCGCTTGGGGCGCTGATAGGGCTACCGCCTTACTTTTTTATCGATCCTTTGTTCGCTCGACCCCGTAAGGGGCACGGCGATTTGCCATCCTGGCCGCCGTGCTGACGGGATCCAGCACTCCGTCCGGCCCCAGCTTAGCCTCTCTTCCTTCCTTCAGATAGCCCGATTTCTCCCCTACCTCGTCGCCTTTTCATACAACCTCTCCCACAACTTTCTCTGGTCAGCCTCTAATTTCACAGGATAGAATGCTGACCTTCTTCTCAAGCCAACCACCCCGGATCGGGGCTGAGGGGGGAGGGGACATTGTTCCCTAACCCCTCAGCTCCGGTTCGGGATGGGGGTTTTTTAACAACCTGCTTCATCCCCACCCACATCTTCCTCACATCCCTTTTCCTCTCCTCTTCACAACCTATATTTTTTACGCCGTGTCCAAGGTGGAGCCGCCATGCCGAACGACTGCCAGGCCACCAGGCGGGAGGGGTGGTCCCGAATGGCGGCGCCTGGCTCTGCCGGGCTTGTAAGCACCTCTCGCAGTGCGGGCAACTGCGAGAGGTGATGAGCTTTTGCGTCCCGTAATCAAAAGAGGGTCACCATGCCCATGAATGAAAAAAAACAACAAAAAACCCAACCCCCAACTTCCCCAAGAAAATCGACGGAGCCGCCCTCGGGCAGCTCCACCGAGAAAATGGAGGTCCCCCCCCTTGTGCTTGCGCAAGGGACCCTCCATAATTCTTTAACCGGAGAGGAGGCTTACTCCTCTCCTACGCCTACGGGTGTAGGGGACTCCCCCTCACCCCCTTCTCTGGAGGTGCTTTCGGGCACCTCCCTATCTCCAGCGGCAGTCCCTCCTTTGCTTTCTAAGGGGACTGCCAAGAAAGCCAGCAGGCAGCCCATTGCCGACCGCCCCTCGTGCAAGCGGCTCGGTAGGGCAAACCCCCTTAGGGGGGAGAGGGAAGCCAGGCCCCTTCGGTCGCTTCCCTCAAAAGACCTGCTGGCAAGAATTTTAAACCTTGCTGGGTTCAAGGCCTGTGCCTCCCCACACCACCTGACTAGTGACAATACTGCCAAGGGGACCTGCGATGTCCTGGGAGGGGATGGCCAATTGGAGGCCCCTCCTGTGATAGACATGGTCCTTGAGGAGACCCAGTCTCAGACGGTAGGGCCTTCCATGGGGGGGAATTCGGGCTCGGCGCCAAGCACCGAACCCGAATCCGCCCCTATGCAAGGTCCTCCTCAAATGGCTGAGGGCTCCGAGGCAAAAGGAGGGGAGGGATCTCCTCCGACAGGTGCCCCTACGACAACCAGGACCTTCTCCATTTCGGAGAGGGACCTGGCTGAGGCTGGTCCATCTGGCCTGGGGACTTCTGCCGGCGGAGGTGAAAAGCGGGTTCATTCCCCGCCCTCCTCTCCGAAAAAGAAAAAGAATAAAAAGACTCGGGGCTCCTCTCCATCCGCGGGGGCTGCGGGGACGGATGGGTCTGCTGCCACTCTGGCAAGCGACCAAGCCAAGATCGGCACATCCGCCCCCTCTGCCCCCCCGGTTGCGGAGCCCCTGACAAAGAAGACTACTACCAAGAGTGCACAGGGCGGAGCCTCGATGACATCGGGGCCCCTGATTAAGAGGTTACCTGGCGTTTTCGAGCCCGCTGGCTTCAAACGCTTCCTCGTTATTCGCTCCACTGATGGCACCATGTTGTCCAAGGGCAACATGATCCATCAGCGGAGAGGATTAGCTAGTGCAATTGGTAGAGAGCCGAAGGTAACCCGTTTCTCGGACGGGAGCCTTCTGGCGAATGCGGCGAATCCCGCCGAGGCGGCCAAGATTAGTGCTCTTCGGACACTTCATGGCACCCCGGTGAGTGTGACGCCGCACTCTACCATGAACTTTGTGAAAGGAGTAGTTTATGCGAGGGAACTCGTTGACTACTCCATTGAAGACATCACCTTAGAGCTGGCCGACCATGGGGCGGTCAAGGTCGAACGTGTGATGAGAAAACAGGGAGGGGCCTCGAGACCCACCCCTACACTCTTCGTCACGTTCGACTGTGACAAGCTCCCTGAGTCGGTGCGTGCCGGTTGGTACCGCTACCGCGTGAAGGCATTCGTGCCACTGCCGCGGCGGTGCTATTACCGTCACCGCTTCGGCCATACGAATCGCTCATGTAGACGTGCAAAGTCGGGGTCACCCGAAGTCTGTGTAAATTGCTCCAAGGTCGCACACGATAAGTCCAAATCGTGTGTGGCCAAGTGTGTCAATTGCGGAGAGCCGCACCTTTCTTCTTCGAAGCAATGTGGTGCATATCTCCTGGAGAAAGAAATCCTGGCCGTTCAGGCCCAGGATCGACTCTCATTCCGCGAGGCAAAGGACTTGGTCCTGGCGCGCCCGGCTCTGCCTGGGACGTCGTATGCCTCAATAGTTAGGAAGGCACCCTCTGCTCCTGGCCCATCCAGGCCAACGAGCACGGTTGTTTCCGCGCCCATTCGGAGCCCTTCTGCGGGCTCTACCCAACCTGGGCGCTCCCCTGGTAAAGCTGGCGGCAAAAAGGCTTCATACCCAGCCCCGGCTAAAACCAGGGCTCCCCCCTCTTCCCCCAGCGTGACCGTTTCCCGCAAGGCGAAACGGCCACGCGCCTCCACCGAGTCGTTAGACTCACAGGAGGCAACACCCCTGAAGATGGTCGCTAGGCCATCTTCCGGGGTTCCTAAAGCTGTCTCCCGAAAGGAGGACAGCAACAAAGGAGCTTCGGCTCCTTCGCCCACGCCCCGAGGTGGAGCGAGTTGCTCGGAGACGGTGGTTCCTCGAAAAGAGGGCCCCCCGCCTCCGAAGCCGCAACGCCCGCCTAAGGTTTCGAGGCGGAGGGAGGAAAAGACTCGCATGGCGAGCCCAACCTCCCCCAATAAGTCCTCGAAGGCGACAGCGCCTTCAGCGCTTTGTCCGGCCAACAGCGCCCGGGGTTCTGCCCCCGGGAAGCGTACGGCTATTCCCGTGAGGGTCTTCAATTCGAGGAGGGCCCCCGCGTCTCCTCCGAGCTAGGCCTGGAGGGCATATTCCTTCAATGGAATTGCCGTGGACTCCGGGCCAACTGGGAGGAGCTTCGGAGGCTCGTCTCGTCCCATTCCCCGTTAGCTATTTTTTTGCAGGAGACCATGCTAGGTTCGTGCCCCCTCCCTGCCCTCCCGGGGTATAAGGGTCTTGCGACCCCACCACCGCGGGATAACCGGGCTGGGAGGTGCGCAGTTTACACCCGGCATGATGTCTCCGTTCTTCCTTTCTCTTTAGATACCTCCTTTCAGGCAGTGGCTGTGCAGCTGCACCTGGATAGGAGGTATACTATCATTTCTGCGTACATTCCACCGTCAGCTGACTTCGACGCGGGGGACTTCCGCCGCGTCGTGGCACGGTTGCCGAGGCCCTATCTCTTGCTTGGAGATCTGAACGGCAGGCATCCTCTCTGGGGAGATTACTCCATAAATCCCAGAGGACAAGTCCTTGCCGATCTGATCGAAGAGCTTGAGATGGGTGCCCTAAACGTGGATGAGTTTACGCATCACTGTCCGAGAACCGCTTCATTTTCTTGCCTTGACCTATCTTTGTGCTCTTCGGATGCACAGCCTGATTTTGATTGGGGGGTGGTCGATGACCTCCATGGTAGTGATCACTTTCCCATTCAAATATCATTTTCAGGGCAACTGCCGCCTGAGAGACCACCTCGGTGGTGCTTGGCGCGGGCGCGGTGGCCTGCATTTCAGGAAATGACTGAATTCTCTATCTCAGTCGAGGAGTTTAGGTCGGTAGATGAGGCCGTTGAGTTCTTCTCCGGCAACCTCATCGCCGTGGGCCTGACTACTATTCCTAGGACGTCTGGCCGTTTTGCACGCCGACCACTCCCATGGTGGTCGGCCGAGTGTGAGACGGCCCTCAAACAGAAGCGTTATGCCTACATGCGCTATAAGCGCCGCCCGAATGATTTCACTGTCGCTGAATTTCGTCGGGCTAGGGCTAGGTTCCGGTATATTTCGAAGCACGCCCGCCGCTCTTCTTGGCGGGCATACGTGTCTTCACTTAACGGGAAGACCCCTTTAGCTGAGGTGTGGAAGCGAGTCAAAAGGATTCGGGGCAAGTTCTCGCAGGACCCCCCTCCCGTTCTCCAGGAGAATGGGACCGCAATCTCGGACCCCGCGTCCGTGGCGGAATCCTTAGCGACCGCTTTTTCCGCATTCTCTAGCCGTGATGCTGCTCCGCCAGCATTCAATGCACGTCGTGATGTCGCGGAAGGCCACCGGCTGGACTTTACCTCCAGAGGCGGAGAACCCTTCAACGACAAGTTTACTGTGAGTGAGTTGCGCTCCGCTCTCGCTTCGTGCGCGGACACCGCCCATGGTCCGGACGATGTCCCGTACGCCATGCTTCGACACCTGGGTGAGCGAGGCATGGCCTTTCTGTTAGATTTGTTCAACAGGATCTGGGTGGAAGGTCTTCTCCCAGACTCCTGGCGAATCGCTACTGTGCTCGCCTTTCGCAAGCCGGGGAGAGATCACTCTACTCCGACCGGATTCCGCCCAATCTCTCTAACCTCTCGCGTGTGCAAGTTGATGGAGAAATTGGTAAATGTTAGATTAGCCTATTTCCTGGACATCGGAGGCCATCTGTCTTCTGCACAGTGCGGCTTCCGTAAGTTCCACTCCACGTCGGATGCTCTGCTCCGACTGGAAAATGCCGTCTGCGAGGCTTTCCTTCGTAGACAGCACTACGCCACGGTGTTTTTTGATCTGGAAAAGGCCTATGATACCGCATGGCGATACGGTATCATGGAGACTCTCCACACGATGGGGGCGAGGGGACGCCTCCCAATGTTTATATCTGAATTTTTGCGAGATCGTCGATTCCGCGTACGGGTGGGGGGAGCCCTCTCCGGCCCAAAGGAGCAGGAAGAGGGTGTCCCGCAGGGAAGTGTCCTCAGTGTCACACTCTTTGCCCTGAGCATCAACGGCATCACCTCGGTGCTGCCGGAAGATGTTCTTGCTACGCTCTACGTGGACGACCTTTCGATCTCTTTTGGCGCGGCCCAGATGCCAACTCTGGAGCGCCGACTCCAACAGGCATTGAACCGCGTCTCTCACTATGCCGAAGCGCACAGGTTTCGGTTTTCTTTGGCCAAGACTAAGGTGGTGCACTTTTGCCGCCATCCACGGCTTCACCCCGACCCAGATTTGTTTCTTAATGGGGTGCGCCTGGATGTGGTTGAGTCGCACCGTTTCCTTGGTCTTGTATTCGACCGACGCCTCACCTGGGAGGCTCACATTCGCAGCCTTAGGGTCTCTTGTACCCGCGCCATGGACATTCTCCGTTCCGTGACGTTCAGCGCTTGGGGCGCTGATAGGGCTACCGCCTTACTTTTTTATCGATCCTTTGTTCGCTCGAAGCTCGACTACGGATGCGAGTTTTATGCATCCGCAGCCGAGCGTTTATTGCGGAAGGTGGATTCGATCCACCACACCGGCCTTCGCCTTGCGACCGGTGCCTTCCGCACTTCCCCCATTGAGAGCCTGTTGGTCGATGCTGGGGAGATGCCACTCGCTCTGCGCCGCGTGCAGTGCATCACTCGCCTGTACGCGCGAGCCCGGCGCCTCCCTCAGTCGCCAACAGCTCTCACTGCATCCGCAGCTGATCTCGATGGTGCCTATGCCGCCGAGAGACGCCAGTCATACCCTAAGCCCTTTGGGTTTAGGGCCAGGAAACTCCTTCGAGAGGTAGATATAGCTCTCGGGCCGGTGGCGCCCCTGGTTCTGCCCAGGACGCCACCCTGGAGGGTACCACATTTGGCTATTTGTCGCCACGCCTCTGCTCCCAAAGCTTGTACTGCGCCGGGAGTATTGCGTTCGACCTTTTTGGAGCACACATCGTGTCACGCTGGTACCGTGCCAGTGTATACGGATGGCTCCAAGTCCCAAGAGGGGGTCGGCTTCCACGCCGTATCCCCTCTGTTTGAAGTCAGCGGGGCTCTACCAGGCGCTGCGTCTGTCTTCACGGCCGAGCTGGTGGCAATACACCACTCGGTACGGGAGATTACGCGACGTGCCCGGTTCGGAGACCGGATTGTGATTTATAGCGACTCACAAAGCGCCCTGAGTGCTCTCGGGGCATTGGAATCTCCGCATCCCCTGGTTCGCGATATCCGTGACGCCACGGTTTTGGCGAGCCGGGCAGATGTCGAGATTATCTTCTGCTGGGTTCCTGGACATGTAGGAATTGCGGGGAATGAGCGCGCCGATGAGGGCACCAAAGAGTCCGCGAGGACTCTGCGACCGGACCAGCGTTTCGCTCTTCCTCACACTGACTACATGGCAGGAATACGGGCAGCTCTTCGGACTGCTTGGCAAAGAAGATGGGAGACGGTCGAGGGGAACTTAAAGTTGCGTGCCATTGCGCCGCGACTGTTCCCATGGACCTATCCCCCAATGCCGCGGCGGCTTCAGGTTGCTTTCTGTCGTCTTCGAATCGGACACACTCGTGTGACGCATCGTTACTTGGTGGAGCGCTCGCATGTGCCCTATTGCAACGACTGCGTCTTCCCCCAGACTGTTCGGCATATTCTTGTCGAATGTCCCAGTCTGGGTGATCTTCGCGCACGATACCTGTCTCGGTACTGGGATGGGCGGGGTCGCTACCGCCTGTCCCTTGTACTCGGGACGAGTGCGTGCACCATGACTGGTGGACTTATTGACTTTTGGGGGGAGGCCGGCCTTCTCCCCTTTATTTAAGGTTCCTTTTTTTTTGTTGTTGTTTTGTTTTAGGTTGCACTCTCCTGCACCGGGGTGAGGGGGACCTCCCCCTGCTGCCGGAGATTGCTTCGATTGTTAAGTTTTTCCAATTTATATTGATTGTTAAGTTTTCATATTTTAACTTTAAAGTAGCCTAATTCTAGGCTGTCGTGTTTTTCGGCGACTTATGCCCAAGTGGGTAGTTGCCAGATGGGATCTATAAAAAAAAAAAAAAAAAAAAATGTTCGCTCGAAGCTCGACTACGGATGGGAGTTTTATGCATCCGCAGCCTAGCGTTTATTGCGGAAGGTGGATTCGATCCACCACACCGGCCTTCGCCTTGCGACCAGTGCCTTCCGCACTTCCCCTATTGAGAGCCTGTTGGTCGATGCTGGGGAGATGCCACTCGCTCTGCTCCGCGTGCAGTGTATCACTCGACTGTACGCCTGAGCCCGGCACCTCCCTCAGTCGCCAACAGCTCTCACTGCATCCGCAGCTGATCTCGATGGTGCCTATGCCGTCGAGAGACGCCAGTCATACCCTAAGCCCTTTGGGTTTAGGGCCAGGAAATTCCTTCGAGAGGTAGATATCGCTCTCGGGCCGGTGGCGCCCCTGGTTTTGCCCAGGACGCCACCCTGGAGGGTACCACATTTGGCTATTTGTCGCCACGCCTCTGCTCCCAAAGCTTGTACTGCGCCGGGAGTATTGCGTTCGACCTTTTTGGAGCACACATCGTGTCACGCTGGAACCGTGCCAGTGTATACGGATGGCTCCAAGTGCCAAGAGGGGGTCGGCTTCCACGCCGTATCCCCTCTGTTTGAAGTCAGCGGGGCTCTACCAGGCGCTGCGTCTGTCTTCACGGCCGAGCTGGTGGCAATACACCACTCGGTACGGGAGATTGCGCGACGTGCCCGGTTCGGAGACCGGATTGTGATCTATAGCGACTCACAAAGCGCCCTGACTGCTCTCGAGGCATTGGAATCTCCGCATCCCATGGTTCGCGATATCCGTGACGCCACGGTTTTGGCGAGCCGGGCAGATGTCGAGATTATCTTCTGCTGGGTTCCTGGACATGTAGGAATTGCGGGGAATGAGCGCGCCGATGAGGGCGCCAAAGAGTCCGCGAGGACTCTGCGACCGGACAAGCGTTTCGCTCTTCCTCACACCGACCACATGGCAGGAATACGGGCAGCTCTTCGGACTGCCTGGAAAGAAGATAGGAGACGGTCGAAGGGAACTTAAAGTTGCGTGCTATTGCGCCGCGACTGTTCCCATGGACCTATCCCCTAATGCCGTGGCGGCTTCAGGTTGCTTTCTGTTGTCTCCGAATCAGACACACTCGTGTGACGCATCTCTATTTGATGGAGCGCTCGCCTGCGCCCTATTGCAACGACTGCGAGGTCCCCCAGACTGTTCGGCACATTCTTGTCGAATGTGTCATTCTGGGTGATCTTCGCGCACGATACCTGTCCCGGTACCGGTATGGGCGGCATTGCTACCGCCTGTCCCTTGTACTCGGGACAGATTCGTGCACATTGACTTGTTTACTTTTGGGGGGAGGCCGGGCTTCTCCCCTTTATTAAAGGTTCTTTTTTTGTTATTGTTTTGTTTGTAGGTTGCACTCTCCTGCACCGCGGTGAGGAGGACCTTCCCCCGCTGCCGGAGATTGCTTCCTGATTGTTAAGTTTTTCCAATTTATATCGATTGTTAAGTTTTCATATTTTTATTTTAAAGTAGCCTAGTTCTAGGCTGTCGTATTTTTCGGCGACTAATGCCCAAGTGGGTAGTTGCCAGATGGGCTCTATAAAATTAAAAACAAAAAGGCCCCTTGGTTAGGCGACTAAGCCAAGATCGGTACATCCGGCCCCTTTACCCCCTCGTGTGTGGAGCCCTTGACTAAGACCAAGAGTGCACTGGGTGGAGCCTCGATGACATCGGAGCCCCTCATTCAGAGGTTACCTGGCGTTTTCTAGCCTGCTGGCTTCACGCGCTTCCTCGTTATTAGCTCCACTGATGGCACCATGTTGTCCAAGGGCAACATGATCCATCAGAGGAGAGGATTAGCTAGTGCAATTGGTAGAGAGCCAAAGGTAACCTGTTTCTCGGACGGGAGCCTTCTGGTGAATCCCGCCGAGGCGGCCAAGATAAGTGCTCTTCGGACACTTCATGGCACCCCGGTGAGGTTGACGCCACACTCTACCATGAACTTTGTGAAAGGAGTAGTTTATGCGAGGGAACTCGTTGACTACTCCATTGAGGACATCACCCTAGAGCTGGCCGACAATGGTGCGGTAAAGGTCGAACGTGTGATGAGAAAACAGGGAGGGGCCTCGAGACCTACCCCTACACTCTTCGTCACGTTCGACTGTGACAAGCTCCCTGAGTCAGTGCGTGCCGGTTGGTACCACTACCGCGTGAAGGCATTCGTGCCACTGCCGCGGCGGTGCTATTACTGTCACCACTTCGGCCATACGAATCGCTCATGTAGACGTGCAAAGTCGGGGTCACCCGAAGTCTGTGTAAATTGCTCCAAGGACGCACACGATAAGTCCAAATCGTGTGTGGCCAATTGTGTCAATTGCGGAGAGCTGCACCCTGCTTCTTCGAAGCAATGTGGTGCATATCTCCTTGAGAAAGAAATCCTGGCCGTTCAGGCCCAGGATCGACTCTCATTCCGCGAGGCTAAGGACTTGGTCCTGGCGCGCCCGGCTCTGCCTTGGACGTCATATGCCTCAATAGTTAGAAAAGCACATTCTGCTCCTGGCCCATCCAGGCCAACGAGCATGGTTGTTTCCGCCCCCATTCGGAGCCCTTCTGCGGGCTCTACTACACCCGGGTGCTCCCCTGGTAAAGCTAGCGGCAAAAAGGGTTCACACCCAGCCCCGGCTAAAACCAGGGCTCCCCCCTCTTCCCCCAGCGTGACCGTTTCCCGTAAGGCGAAACGGCCCCTCGCCTTCACATAGTCGTTAGACTCACAGGAGGCCACACCCTTGAAGATGGTCGCTAGGCCATCTTGCAGGGTTCCTAACGCTGTCCCCCGAAAGGAGGACAGCAACAAAAGAGCTTTGGCTCCTTCGCCCACGCCCCAAGGTGGAGCGAGTGGCTCGGAGACGGTGGTTCCTCGAAAAGAGGGCCTCCCGCCTCCGAAGCCGCAACGCCCGCCTAAGGTTTCGAGGCGGAGGGAAAAAAGACTTGCATGGCGAGACCAACCTCCCCCAATAAGTCCTCGAAGGCGACAGCGCTTTGTCCGGCCAACAGCGCCCGGGGTTCTGCCCCCGGGAAGCGTACGGCCATTCCCGTGAGGGTCTTCAGTTCGAGGAGGGCCCCGCGTCTCCTCCGAGCTAGGCCTGGAGGGCATATTCCTTCAATGGAATTGCCGTGGACTCCGGGCCAACTGGGAGGACCTGCGGAGGCTCGTCTCGTCCCGTTTCCCGTTAGCTATCTTTTTGCAGGAGACCATGCTAGGCGCGTGCCCCCTGCCTGTCCTCCCGGGGTATAAGGGTCTTGCGACCCCACCACCGCGGGATGGCCGAGCTGGGGGATGCGCGGTTTACACCCGGCATGATGTCTCCGTTCTTCCTTTCTCTTTAGATACCTCCTTTCAGGCAGTGGCTGTGCAGCTGCACCTGGATAGGAGGTATACTATCATTTCTGCGTACATTCCACCGTCAGCTGACTTCGACGCGGGGGACTTCCGCCGCGTCGTGGCACGGTTGCCGAGGCCCTATCTCTTGCTTGGAGATCTGAACGGCAGGCATCTTCTCTGGGGAGATTACTCCATAAATCTCAGGGGACAAGTCCTTGCCGATCTGATCGAAGAGCTTGAGATGGGTGTCCTAAACGTGGATGAGTTTACGCATCACTGTCCGAGAACCGCTTCATTTTCTTGCCTTGACCTATCTTTGTGCTCCTCGGATGCACAGCCTGATTTTGATTGGGGGGTGGTCGATGACCTCCATGGTAGTGATCACTTTCCCATTCAAATATCATTTTCAGGGCAACTGCCGCCTGAGAGACCACCTCGGTGGTGCTTGGCGCGGGCGCGGGGGCCTGCATTTCAGGAAGTTACTGAATTCTCTATTTCAGTCGAGTAGTTTAGGTCAGTATATGAGGCCGTTGAGTTCTTCTCCGGCAACCTCATCGCCACGGGCCTGACTACTATTGCCAGAACGTCTGGCCGGTTTGCACCCCGACCACTCCCGTGGTGTTCGGCCGAGTGTGAGACGGCCATCAAACAGAAGCGTTATGCCTACATGCGCTATAAGCGCCGTCCGAACGATTTCACTATTGGTGAATTTCATCGAGCTAGGTTCCGGTATATTTCGAAGCACGCCCGCCGCTCTTTTTGGCAGTCATACGTGTCTTCACTTAACTTGAAGACCCCTTTATCTGGGGTGTGGAAGCAAGTCAATAGGATTGGGGGTAAGCTTTCGCAGGACCATCCTCCCGTTCTTCAGGAGAATGGGACCGCAATCTCAGACCACGCGTCCGTGGCGGAATCTTTCGCGACCGCTTTCTCCGCATTCTCTAGCCGGGATGATGCTCCCTCAGCATTCAATGCACGTCGCGAAGTCGCGGAAGGCCACCGACTGGACTTCACTTAGAGAGGCGGAGAACACTTCAACGACAGTTTTACTCAGAGTGAGTTGCATTCCGCTCTAG
Organism: Ceratothoa steindachneri; assembly: GCA_963969495.1. Classification (NCBI taxonomy): domain Eukaryota; kingdom Metazoa; phylum Arthropoda; class Malacostraca; order Isopoda; family Cymothoidae; genus Ceratothoa; species Ceratothoa steindachneri. The sequence continues at coordinate 77,071,668 of OZ018335.1, forward strand.
CTTCGTGCACGAAAACCATCCATGGTCCGAACGATGTCCATACGCCATGCTTCGACACCTGGGTGAGCGAGGCATGGCCTTTCTCTTAGATTTGTTTAACAGGATCTGGGTTGAGGGTCTCCTCCCAGATTCCTGGTGAATCTCTACTGTAGTTGCCTTTCGCAAACCGGGGACAGATCACCATACTCCGGCCGGTTTCTGCCAAATCTCTCTAAACTCTTGCGTGTGCAAGTTGATGGAGAAATTGCTAAATGTTAGATGAGCCTTTTTCCTGGACAGCAGACGCCATCTTTCTTCTTAACATTGCGGCTTCCGCAAGTTCCACTCCACGTGGGGTGCTCTGCTCCGACTGAAAAATGCCGTCTGCGAGGCGGTCCTTCGTAGACAATACTACGCCACGGTGGTGCACTTCTGCCGCCATCCACAGCCCCACCGCGACCCAGACTTGTTTCTTAATGGGGTACGCCTGGAAGTTGTTGAGTCGCACCATTTCCTTGGTCTTGTATTTGACCGACGCCTCACCTGGAGAAGGCCGATGATGCTGCATGGTGATACGGTATCATGGAGACTCTCCACACGATGGGGGCGATGGGACGCCTCCCAATGTTTATATCTGAATTTTTGCGAGATGATCGATTCCGCGTACGGGTGGGGAGGAAGCCCTCTCCGGCCCAATGGACCAGGAAGAGGGTGTCCCGCAGGGAAGTGTCCTCAGTGTCACACTCTTTACATTGAGCATCAACGGCATCACTTCGGTGCTGCCGAAAGATGTTCTCGCTATGCTCTGCGTGGACGACCTTTCGATCTCTTTTGGCGCGGCCCAGATGCCAACTCTGGAGGGTGGACTCCAACAGGCATTGAACCGCGTCTCTCGCTATGCCGAAGCGCACAGGTTTCGGTTTTCTTTGGCCAAGACAAAGGTTGTGCACTTTTGCCGCTATCCATGGCTCCACCCCGACTCAGATTTTTCTTAATAAGGTGCGCCTGGAAGTGATTAAATCGCATCGTATCCTTGGTCTTGTATTTGACCGACGCCTCACCTGGGAGGCTCATATTTGCAGCCTTATGGTCTCTTGTACCCGCTCTATGGATATTCTCCGCTCCGTGACGTTCAAAGCTTTGGGCGCTGATAGGGCTACTGCCCTACTTTTTTATCAATCCTTTGTTTGTTCGAAACTCAACTACGGATGCGAATTTTATGCATCCGTAGGCGTTTGTTTATTGCGGAAGAAGGATTCGATTTACCACACCGGCCTTTGCCTAGCAAGCGGTGCCTTCCGCACTTCTCCCATTGAGAGCCTGTTGGTCGATGCTCGGGAGATGCCACTCGCTCTACGCCACGTGCAGTACATCACTCACTGCATCTGCAGCTGATTTCGACGGTGCCTATGCTGCGTAGAGACGCTAGTCATACCCTAAGCCCTTTGGGTTTAAAGACAGGAAACTCCCTTGAGAGCTAGGTATAGCTCTCGTGCCGGTGGCGCCCTTGATTCTGCCCAGGACGCCACCCTGCTGGGTACCACATTTGGCTGTTTGTTGCCACGCCTCTGCTCCAAAAGCTTGTACAGCGCCGGGAGTATGGCGTTCGACCTTTTTGGAATACACATCGTTCACGCTGGAACCGTGCCAGTGTATTCGGATGGCTCCAAGTTGCAATAGGGGGTTGGCTTCCACGCCATATCTCCTCTGTTTGAAGTCAGCATGACTCTGCCAGGCGCTGAGTCTGTCTTCACGGCCGAGTTAGTGGCAATACATTACTCGGTACGGGAGATTACGCGACGTGCCCAGTTCGGAGACCGGATTGTGATCTATAGCGACTCACAAAGCGCCCTGAGTGCTCTCGGAGCATTGAAATCTCCACCAATGCCGCGACGGCTTCAGGTCACTTTCTGTCGTCTCCGAATCTGGTACACTCGTGTGACGCATCACCATTTGATGGAGCGCTCGCCAGCGACCTATTATGACGACTGCGTCGTCCCCCAGACTGTTCAGCACATTCTTGTCGAATGTCCCAGTCTGGGTGATCTTCGCGCACGTTACCTGTCCCGGTACCTGTCTCTTGTACTCGGGACGAGTTCGTGCACATTGACTGGTGGACTTATAGACTTTGGGGTGAAGGCCTGCTTTCTCATCTTTATTTAACTAGGTTTTTTATTGTTGCTTTCTTTGTAGGTCGCCCGCTTCTGCGCCGGGGTGAGGAGGACCTCCCCCCGACGCCGGAGATTGCTTTCTAATTGTTACGATCTTCCCTTTTACGATTCTTTCTAATATTTTGTATAGGCATTGTGTCAAGGAAATCGGTCTATAATTCGTTGGGTTTGATGGATCCCTTTCAGGTTTTAAGAAGGCAAGCACTAACGCTTGACGCCATTCATCCGGGAATGAGACATTAGTCCAGATGCGGTTATTAATGTCTAGCAGTATCTCTAAAGCGTTTGGGTGGATTTTACTTATGATGAAGTTTGAGATTTCATCAGCTTCAGGGGCTGTGTTAGAGTTTTCTTCTAGGGATGCTCGTAATTCATCCATAGAGAAGGGATTGTTGTACGGAAGGATTCTATTGGTTGAGAACTCTAAATTTGTTGATTCTATTAGAGTTTTCAGCGTTAAAAAGGTCTTGTTTGGAGATCCTTTGGATATGATACTGAGGATATGCCCTACTATGTTAGCGACTTGGGTTTGATTGCTGATGGTACTTCCGTTAATACAAAGGATAGGGAGATGAATAAGGCTGCGCTGTCCTGACATCTTTTTTATTTGTCGCTAAATTTTTGCAAACGTTACTTTTAGATACATATTGTTTCCAGGAAGCTCGTTTAGCTCCTTTGAAGGTTCTTCGGGCGATGGCAGATGCTCTTTTTTAGTCCATGTAATTCTGTAACGTTTTAGTTCTTATGAAAATTTTGTGCGCTCTATCACGTTTTCTTTTATCGTCTTGGCACTGTTGGTTCCACTATGGAGTAGTGTGCTTGCTGGTGTTGTAGTTAGTCTTTGCGGTGTGTTCTCGAGCTGATTTCTGTAGTTCTGCCGTGAAGTAGCACATATTATCCTCTGGATTGGGTTGTAGTTGGGCTGTCGTCAATGTCAAGGCGGTCCAATTTACTTTATAATTATTCCATCGTTTCCTGGAAAGTGGGGCTCTTTGAGCAAGAAGCTTAATAAGTATTGGTAGTGATCGCTACCACATAGGTCTGAGTAAGCGCTCCAATGAGTTTATGTGGGGAAACTAATGGAGATTAGGCTTAAGTCTATGTTAGACTGTATGTTGGTTTGTTGTTGATAATGTGTTGGAGTATTTGTATTTAGAATGTTGATGTATTGGCGCTCTATTAGGTCTGTTATGATGCGTCCTCGAGTATTTGTTTTCGTGTCGTTCCAGTAGTGGCTTCTGGCGTTAAAGTCGCCAAGGATGAGAAATAGCTCTTATAGTTGGTTGAAGACGGCTTCGAGGTCCTGGCGGTTTAGGGAAAGGTTAGCGGAAAAATATATAAAACATACTGTGACGAGCTCTAGGCAATGTAGCCGAACGGCTATGGCATTTAGGGGCGCGTTTAACTGGTATTGCATGTGTGGGATATTTCGTTGCGTGTAGATGGCGCTGCCTTTAGTCGAGTCAGTTGTAAAGAAATAACAATCATATTTGTTACTCAGATGCTGCTGCGGGTTTGAGTGCATAGTCTCGTTGAGACAAATTCACACTGTGTCTTTTTCTGCGATTACTTTTTGTAAAGGTTCGAAATTGGCCCGGAGGCCCGAATATTCCATTGCAGGATTTGAGTTTGTTTTTCATATTCTTCGGTCTGTAGATCTATTTATGAGGCTTGGAGGCTCCTTATAGAGTGGAGCTACTGAAATTTGTATAGAGTTTGTGTGAAGTTTGTTTCGTCGTGCCTGGTGTTATCGAGTTCTGTATGGTTTTGTACGTATTGTTAGTTTTCTTATTGAGAGCTTCCCTATATTTTCCCTGAGGGCGCTGGGTGCTTAATAGAGGCATTTCTTTCTGACTAGAGGGCGAGTGTTCTTTGTGAATACTGTATTGATAGTGGGGCTGTATGTCTGGAGGTATTTTTATTGGTATCGAGTTCCTTGTTTATTACCAATTCTTCTGTAGTTGAATATGTGGACCTTGGTGGGGGAGTTGGTAATCTATGTGGTGATATTTGGGAAATAAGAGCGTCTTTTGGGGGCTTTGAACTTCTATTTTGTGTTGGTGTGGTTGAGCCAGACGGTAAAGTTTTCTCGGTTTGAGATACCGGGCAGTGGGAGTCTAGGGTCAAGGGTTGTGAGTTCATGAGTTGGTTGTGGAGGGGTGAGGGTAGCTCGCTATCGTCGCATATAGTTTCTATACTCGATGAGCTGTTTCTTCGGGTTGATTTAACTTCTGGGCTTTTAGTTTGCAAGGAGGAGGAGACGGCAGATTAAGGTGATTCTTGGTGGCTTCTTTTTTTGTGATTGCGCTTTAGCTAGGTCCGTCTCGGGTTGCTTAGTGCTTGGTGGTTCAGGTTATATGTGGTATGGTTTTAACTTTGGGCTTTCTAGTTTTCCTTGGCTTTTTTCCTTGGATAATGCGGTTTTGTTGCGGGCAGATAATCCAATGTTGGTTTGGAAGTTAATTGGGTGGTTGGAGCTTCGGTGGTGTAAGCAACGGTAGCATAATTTGGAGTACTCAAAGTTCTGCCTTCCTCGGCCATGTCTTTAAGGCTTGGTGTCTTCGGATTCCAAAACGGACAGTTCTAATCCTTACCTCCTGATAAAAGTGGAAGTGTGGACATGTTTGCTTGAATGCGTGATGGTTATCTCAACAGTTACTGCATTTTTCTTTTGTTTTGCATTGTTCTCTGTTGTGTCCTTTTTCGCTGCATTTGAAGCATAATTGTGGATCAGTTTTACAATATTTATCCGGGTGACCAAACATCAGGCAGAATCGACATTGAATTGTATTCGGATTGTCGTTCCTGCGAATCTAATTGTTTCTGGGATGGTTTGCTGTTTGAATGTTATTTTAGCGATTTTCAGCAGAGTTGAGCGTGTGGGCGACTTTCTCTTGAAGATGGAAACAGTCTATTTGATGGCCGTCATCTTCAAACAGCCTTTTTATCCCTTGGCATATGAAGGCTTCCGTACTTTGGGGTCCAGGCATAAATCGGTTGAGTAGAACCGTGCCTACTCTCAGGTTGTAATTATTTTTGTCCGTTGGTTTTATTTCATTATCACCTAAGGCGGTGAGGGCCAGTAGTTTTTTTGATATTTTTCGGACTTGGCTTTAACTGTAGCCTCTGTTCGGTCAGGATTGATTTAGAATTCTGGTTGTGACTTTTCTGTAACGACTTTTAATTGTTCTCGCAGTTCGAGTGCACAGGATGGTTCATTTCTTGTGGTTTTTAGCGTTATATATCTGGACCAGCAAGCCGGTCCAAATATTATTCTGAGGTCGTTTATTTTCTGCTTTTTGCTGTTGTTTTTTTGTTGGTTATTTGTTTGTTGATTTTGTAGAGTTGGTGATTTAAGAATATTATACATGGCCAATAAGTAAAATTCAACACTACTGCCCGTGGCGGCCTACACTCTCCCCATCAAGGGACCGACACTACTGGGCGCCTTTTACATGGCCCCGGCTGGTACAACTAGGCGGGGCGCTATACGCCTTCACCGCTACCCCTTGGGAACCCCGCACCAAACCCACACATAGCATGGTAGGTTGATCAGAGCAGCGGATCAAGCTTGGTGACAGGCTTCTGAGCGGTTAGGGTCACCACGCCTAACATCAAGTCGTAGGAATGTTCAGTGCCGTGGTTCCTAGTTATTGGCTGGGACCTAGATGAATTGCCTTTCTATTACTATCGAGCGACATCTGCCCTGGTTTGAATTCAGATTTGTCCCTCTCCTAGGTGGAATTTCAACCAAGACTATGAGCTCCACTTGCCCAGCCAGGTTATAACGCCTGGCACTCAGTCGTTGGACGCAATTTTTGTATAAGCAGGGGCACCACGAGCAGGTAATGCGCCAACAATTAAGGGGCAGAGGATAAGTAGCCCCAAAGGCTATATATTCGGCATGCAGCCCCGAAACCCCATCCAACAGGCATTGAACTGCGTCTCTCGCTATGCCGAAGCGCACAGGTTTCGGTTTCCTTTGGCAAAACTAAGGTGGTGCACTTCTGCCGCCATCCACGGCTACACCCAGACCCAGACTTTTTTCTTAATGGGGTACGCCTAGAAGTGGTTGAATCGCACCATTTACTTGGTCTTGTATTCGACCGACGCCTCACAGGGGAGCCTCATATTCGCAGCTTTAGGGTCTCCTGCACCCGCACCATGGAAATTCTTCGTCTCGTGACGTTCAGCGCTTGGCGGCGCTGATAGGCCTACTACCGTACTTATTTTATCGATTCTTTGTCCGTTCTAAGATCGACTACGGATGTGAGATTTATGCATCCGCAACCGAGCGTGAATGCGGAAGGTGGACTCGATCCACCACACCGGCCTTTGCTTGGCGACCGGTGCCTTCCGCACTTTTCTTATCGATGACCTGTTTGTCGATGCTGGAGACATGCCATTATCTATGCGCCGTGCACAGTGCATTACTCGCCTGTATACACGAGTGCAGCGTCTCCCTTTGTCGCCAACGGCTCTTAAAGCATCCGCAGCTGATCTCTACGGTGCTTATGCCACCGAGAGACGCAAGTCATACCCTAAGCCCTTTGGGTTTAATGCTAGGAAACTCCTTCAAGGGCTATATATAGCTCTCTGGCCGGTGGCGCCCCTGCTTCTGCCACCCTGGAGGGTACCACCTTTGGCTATTTGTCACCACGCCTCTGCTCCCAAAGCTTGTACAGACCCCGGAGTATTGCGTTCGGCCTTTTTGGAGCACATCTCGTGTCACGCTGAAACCGTTCTAGTGTATACGGATGGCTCCAAGTCCCAAGAGGGGGTCGGCTTCCACGCCCGATCCCCTCTGTTTGAAGTCAGCGGCGGGGATCTACCAGGCGCTGCGTCTGTCTTCAAGGCTGAGTTAATGGCAATACACCACTCGGTACAGGAGATTACGCGACGTGCCCGGTTCGGAGACCAGATAGTGATTTATAGTGACTCACAAAGCGCCCTGAGTGCTCTCGAGGCATTGGAATTTCCGCACCCTCTGTTTCACGATATCTCGATATCTGTGATGCCACGGTTTTAGTGAGCCAGGTGGATGTCGAAATTATCTTCTGCTGGGTTCCTGGACATGAGAGAATTGCAAGGAATGAGCCCGCCGACGAGACGCCAAAGAGGTCCGGGCGACCGGACCAGCATTTCGCTCTTCCACACAGATAATAAATGGCAAGAATACGGGTAGCTCTTCGACCTGCTTGGCAAAGAAGATGGTAGACGGTCCAGGAGAACGTAAATTTGCGTGCCATTGCGCCGCGGCTGTTCCCATGGACCTATCCTCCAATGCCGCGATGGCTTCAGGTCGCTTTCTTTCGTCTCTGATCCGGCACACTCGTATGACGCATCGCCATTTGCTTGAGCGTTCGCCTGCGCCCAATTGTGACGACTGCGTCGTCCCCGGTACTGGTCGGTACATCATTGTCTGGGTGGTACTCGCGCACGCTACCTGTCCCGATACCGGGGTCGCTACCGCCTGTCCCTTGTACTCAGGACGGATTCGTGTACACCGACCCGTAGACTTTTGGGAGGAGGCTGGCTTTCTCCCATTTATTTGCTATTTCGGTTTTTGTTATTTTAGTAGGTTGCACGTTCCTGCGCCTAGTGGAGATGGAGCTCCTTCCGACGCCGGAGCTTGCTTCCTGCTATTTGGCTTTTTCCTTTTTTTTTTTTTTTTTGATTTTTAATCTTATTTTAAAGTAGCCTACTACTAGGCAGTTTTAACATGGCAACTAATGCCCAAGTAGGCACTCGCCAGATAAGCTCTTAAAATTAAAAAAAGAGATCACACGCAAACCTAACTAAAACCAAGGCTCCCCCGCCTTCCCCCAGCGTGACCTTTTCACATAAGGCAAAACCGCCACGCCACCTCCACCGAGTCATTAGACTTACAGGAGGCAACACACGTCAAGTTGGTCTCCAGACCATCTTCCGAGATTCCTAAAGCTGCCCCCCAAAAGGAGGACAGCAACAAAGGAGCTTCGGCTCCTTCGCCAACGCCTAGTGGTGGGCTAGGTGGCTGGGCGACCGTGGATCCTCGAAAAGAGGGGCTTCCGCCTCCGAAGCCGCAACGCCCGCCTAAGGTTTCGAGGCGGAGAGAGGAAAAGACCCTTTCTCTTGCTTGGAGATCTGAACGGCAGACATCCTCTGTGGGGAGACTTCTCAACAAATCCCAGATAACAAGTCTTTGCCGATCTGATCGAAGAGCTTGAGATAGGTGTCTTAAATGTAGATGAATTTAAACATCTCTGCACGGGAACCGCTTAATTTTTTTACCATGATCTATCTCTGTGCTCTCCAGATGCACAGCCTGATTTTGATTGGGAGGTAGGTGATGACCTCCATGGTAGTGATCACTTTCCCATTCAAATATCATTTTCAGGGCGGCTGCAACATGAGAGCCCATCTCGGTGGTGCTTCGACGCGGGCGCGGTGGCCCACATTTCAGGAAATGACTGAATTCTCTATCTCAGTCGAGGACTTTAGGTCGGTAGATGAGACCGTTAAGTTATTCCTTAACCTCATCGTTGCGGGCCTGACTACTATTCTCAGAACGCCTGGGCGTTTTGCACGCCGACCACTCCCGTGGTGGTCGGCCGAGTGTGAAACGGCCCTCAAACAGAAGCATTATGCCTTCTGTTTCGTCAGGCTAGGTTCCTGTATATTTTGAAGCACACCCGCTGCTCTTCTTGGCGGGCATACGTGTCTTCAATTGACGGGAAAGACCCCCTCTAGCAGAGGGGTAGAAGTGAGTCGCAAGGATTCTGGGCAAGTAGATGCAGGATCCCTCTTCCCTTCTACAGGAGAATGGGACCGAGAGCTCGGACCCCACGTCCGTGATGGAATCCTTCGCGACCGCATTCTCTGCATTCTTTTGTCGGGATGCTGCTCAGCCAGGAATCAATGCACGTCGTGATGTCGTGGAAGGCCGCCGACTGGACTTTACTTCGAGAGGCGGAGAACCCTTCAACGACAGGTTTACTCTGAGTGAGTTGCGCTCCACTCTTGCTTCGTGTGCTGAAACTGCCCATGGTCTGGACGATGTCCCGTAAGCCATGATTCGACACCTGGGTAAGCGAGGCATGGCCTTCCTGTTAGACTTATTCAACAGGATTTGGGTGGAGGGTCTCCTCTCGGATTACTGGCGAATCGCTACAGTTCTCGCCCTTCGCAAACCGGGGATATATCACCATACTCCGGCTTTTCCGCCCAATCTCTCTAACCTCTTGCGTGTGCAAGTTGATGGAGAAATTGGTGAATGTTAAGTAAGCCTTTTTCCTGGACAGCGGAGGCCATCTGTCTACTGTAGAGTGCGGCTTCCGCTAGTAACACTCCACGTCGGATGCTCTGCTCCGACTGGAAAATGCCGTCTGCAAAGCCTTCCTTCGTAGACAGCACTACGCTATGGTCTTTTTCGATCTGGAGAAGGCATATGATTCCGCATGGTGATACGGTATCATAGAGACTCACCACACGATGGGGGCGAGGGGACCCCTCACAATGTTTATAGCTGAATTTTTTTGCGAGATCATCAATTCCACGTACGGATGAGGAGAGGGCCCTCTCCGGCCAAATAGAACAGGAATAGGGTGTCCCGAGGGGAAGTGTTCTCAGTGTCACACTCTTTACCCTAAGCATCAACGGCATCACTTCGCTGCTGCCGGAAGATGTTCTCGCTACGCTCTACGTGGACGACCGTTCAATCTTTTTTGGCGCGGCCCAGATGCCAACTCTGGAGCGTCGACTCCAACAGGCATTGAACCGCGTTTCTTGTTTCACCTAAGTGCACAAGCTTCGGTTTTCCTTGGCCAAGACTAAGGTGGTGCACTTCTGCCGCCACCCACGGCTCCACCCTGACCCAAACTTGTTTCCTAATGGGGTACGCCTGGAATTGGTTGAATCGCACCGTTTCTTTGGTCTTGTATTTGACCGACGCCTCACCTGGGAGGCATATATTCGCAGACTCAGTGTCTCTTGTACCTCCGCCATGGATATTCTCCGTTCGCTGACGTTCAGCGCTAGGGGCGCTGATAGGGCTACTGCCTTACTTTTTTATCGATCCTTTGTTTGTTCGAAGATCGACTACGGATGCGAGTTTTATGCATCCACAGCTGAGCGTATATTGCGGAAGGTGGACTCGATCCACTACACCGGCTTTCGCTTGGCGACCGCTGCCTTCAGCACTTCCCCAATTGAGAGCCTTTTAGTCGATGCTGGCGAGATGCCACTCGCTCTTTCCTGTGTACAGTGCATTATTCGCCTGTAAGCGCGGGCCTGGCGCCTCCTTCAGTCGCCAACAGCTCTCACTGCATCCGCGGCTGCTTCCGACGGTGCCTATGCCACTGAGAGACGCCAGTCATACCCTAAGCCCTGCGGGTTTAGGGCCAAGAAACTCCTTTGAGAGCTAGGTATAGCTCTCGGGCCGGTGGCGCCCTTGGTTCTGCCCAGGACGCCACCCTGGAGGTTAGCACATTTGGCTATTTGTCGCCACGCCTCTGCTCCAAAAGCTTGTACAGTGCCGGGAGTATTGCGTTCGACCTTTATGGAGCACACCTCGTGTCACGCTGGAACCATACTAGTGTATACGGATGGCTCCAAGTCCCAAGAGAGTGTCGGGTTCCACGCCGTATCCCCTCTGTTTGAAATGACCGGACCTCTGCCAGGCGCTGCGTCTAACTTCACGGCCGAGCTGGTTGCAATACACCTCTCGGTTCGGGAGATTACGCTACGTGCCCGGTTCGGAGACCGGATTGTGATCTATAGCGACTCACAAAGCTCCCTGAGTCCTCTCGGAGCATTGTAATCTCCGCATCCCCTGGTTCGCGATATCCATGACCCCACAGTTTTGGCATGCCGGGCGAATGACAAGATTATCTTCTGCTGGGTTTATGGACATGTAGCAATTGCGGGGAATGAGCGCGCCAAAGACTCGGCGAAAACTCTGTGACTGTCCCATCGTTTCGCTCTTCCTCACACCGACTATATGGCAGGAATACGGGCACCTCTTCAGGCTGCTTGGCAAAGAATATGGGAGACGGTCGAAGAGAACTTAAAGTTGCGTGCCATTGCGCCGCGACTGTTCCCATGGACCTACTTTCCAATGCCACGAAGGCTTCAGGTTGCTTTCTCTCGTCTCCGAATTGAGTACACACGCGGGATGCGCCGCCATTTGATGGAGGTCTCGCCAGCGCCCTTCTGTGAAGACTGCGTTGTTCTCCAGACTGTTTGGCACATTCTTATTGAATGTCCTAGTCTGTGCGATCTCCACGCACGTTACCTGTCCCGGTACTGGGATGGGCGGGGTCGCTACCGCCTGTCCCTTTTACTCGTGCACATTGACTGGTGAACCTATAGACTTTTGGGGGGTTGGCCGGCCTTCTCCCCTTTATTTAACTAGTTTTTTTTGTTATTATTGTTTTCACTGTAGGTCGCACGCTCCTGCGCTGGGGGCAGGGTGTCCTTCCCCCGACGCCGGAGCTTGCTTCCTAATTGTTGACATCTTCCCTTTTTATCATTGTTGTGTTTTCATATTCTTATTTTAAAGTAGCCTTGTGCTAGGCTGTCGTTATTGCGGTGACTTATGTTCAAGCGGGCAGTCGCTAGATTAGCTCCTAAAATTGAAAAAAGGGAGCCTTTTGGCGAATGCGTCCAATTCCTCCGAGGCGGCGATGATTAGTGCCCTTCGGATACTTGATGGCACGCCTGTTAGTGTGACGCCGCACTCTACCATGAACTTCGTGAAAGGAGTAGTTTATGCGAGGGAACTCATGGACTACATAGAGGACATCATCTTAGAGCTGGCCGACCATGGGCGGTCAAGGTCGAACGTGTGATGAGAAAACAGGGAGAGTCCTCGAGACCCACAAGCTCCCTGATTCTGCGCGTGCTGGTTGGTATCGTTACCGCGTGAAGGCATTCGTGCCACTGCAGCGTAGGTGCTATTACTGCTACCGCTTCGGCCATACTATTGCTCCTGTCGACGTGCAAATTTGGGGTTACCTGAAACCTGTGTAAGTTGCTCCAAGGCCACATACGGTAAGTCTAAATCGTGTGTGGCCAAGGGTGTAAATTGCGGTAAGCCGCACACCGCTTCTTTGAAACAATGTTGTGCTTATCTCCTTGAGGAGGAAATCCTGGCCGTTCAGGCTCAGGATTGTCTCTCATTTCGCGAGGCTAAGGATTTTAACCTGGTTCGCCCGGGGCTGCCCTGGACGTTTTATGCCTTAATGTTGAAAAAGACACCCTCTTCTACAGGCCCCTCCAGGCCTACGAGTACGGTCGTTTCCGTGCTCATTCGGTACCCTTCTGCGGGCTCTACCAATCCCGGTCGCTCCCCTGATAAAGCTGGCAGCATAAAGGGTCCACATCCAGCCCCTACTAAACCAGGCTGACACTCCTTCCCCCAGCGAGAGCGTTTCCAGTAATAATAAAAAACGTCCATGCGCCTCCACCGAGTCGTTAAACTCACAGGAGGCAACACCACTGAAGTTGGTCGCCCGGCCATCTTCCGGGGTTCCTAAAGCTGCCTCACGAAAGGAGGACTGCAACAAAGGAGCTTCGGCTCCTTCGCCCACCTCTAGTGGTGGGCTGGGTGGCTCGGAGACGGTGGATCCTCGAAAAGAGGGCCCTCCGGCTCCGAAGCTGCCCCGCCCGACTAAGTCATCCAAGGCGACAGCGTCTTCAGCGCAGTATCCGCCCAACAGCGCCAGGAGTTCTGCCTCTGGGAAGCGTACGTCCATTCCCGGGAGGGTCTTCTCTTCGAAGACGGCCCCTGCATATCCGAGCTAGGCCTGGAAGTCATATTCCTTCAATGGAATTGCTGCGGGCTCTGGATCAACTGGGAGGATCTGCGGAGGCTCGTCTCCTACCGTTCCGCGTTAGCTATTTTTGTGCAGGAGACCATGATGGGCGCATGCCCATTGCCCACCCTCCCGGGCTATAAGGGTTTTGCTACCCCGCCTCTACGGGATGGTGGCCGGGCGGCAGGATGTGCAATTTACACCCGGCATGATTCCTCTATTCTTCTCTTCGCTTTAGATACCTCCTTTCAGGCAGTAGCTGTGCAACTGCACCTTGATAGTAGGTATATTGTTATTTCCGCGTACATTCCACCGTCAGCCGACTTCGACGCAGGCTGAGGCCCCTTCTCTTGCTCGGAGATTTAAACGGCAGAGACCCCCTCTGGGTAGATTACTCTATGAATCCCAGGGTTCAAGTCCTTTCCGTCCTAATCGACAAGCTTAAGATGGGTGTCCTAAATGTGGATGAGTTTACGCATCACTGCCAGAAAACCGCTTCATTTTCCTGCCTCGATCTATCTTTGTGGTCTCCAGATGCACAGCCTGATTTTGATTGGAGGTCGATGACCTCCATGGTACTGATCACGTTCCAATTCAAATATGTTCTGAGCCGCTACCACCCGAGAGCCGGTCCCGGTGGTGGTTGTCGTGGGCGCGGTTGTTTGCATTACAGGAAATGAATGAAATCTCTATCTTTCTCGAGGAGTTTAGTTCTGTAGATGATGCCGTTTAGTTCTTCTCCGGCAACCTCATCGCCGCGGGCCTAACTACTATTCCTAGAAGGTCTAAACGTTTTGCATGCCAACCACTCCCGTGGTGGTCAGCCGAGTGTGAGAAGGCCCTCATTCAGAAGCGTCATGCGTACATTGGCTATAAGCGCCGCCCAAACGATTTCGCTAGGGCAAGGTTCCGATATATTGAAGAGCCCTCTAGCAGAGGTGTGGAGGCGAGTCAAAAGTATTCGGGGTAGGTTCTGGCAGGACCCCATCCCGTTCTCCAGGAGAATGGGACCCCGTGACTGTTTTCTAAGCATTCTCTAGTTTTAGGAACCCCGAAAGATGGACATAGTCGGAGAACCCTTCAACGACAGGTTAACTGTGAGTGAGTTGCGTTCCGCTCTTGCTTCGTGCGCGGACACCGCCCATGGTCCGGACGATGTCCCGTACGCCATGCTTCGACACCTGGGTGAGCGAAGCCATTCTGTTAGATTTGTTCAACAGGATCTGGATGGAGGATCTCCTCCCGGATTCCTGGCGAATCGCTATTGTGCTCGCCCCTCGCAAACCGTAAAGATATCACTCTACCCCGGCCGGTTTCCGCCAAATCTCTCTAACCTCTTGCGTTTGCAAGTTGATGGAGAAATTGGTAAATGTTAGGTTAGCCTTTTTTCTGGACAGCGGAGGCCATCTGTCTTTTGAACAGTGCAGCTTCTGCAAGTCCCACTCCACGTCGGATGCTCTTCTCCGACTGGAAATGCCATCTGCGAGGCCTTCCTTCGTAGACAGCACTACGCCACGGTGTTTTTCGATCTGGAGAAGGCCTATGATTCCGCATGGCGATACGGTATTATGGAGACTCTCTACACGATGCTCTAAGTGCTTTCGGGGCATTAGAATATCCGCATCCCCTGGTTCACGAAATCCGTGACGCCACGGTTTCGGCAAGCCGGGCAGATGTCGAGATTATCTTCTGCTGGATTCCTGGACATGTAGGAATTGCGGAGAATGAGGGCGCCAAAGAGTGCACGAGACTTGGGCAATCGGAGGAGCGTTTCGCTCTTTCTTACACCGACTACATGACAGGAATAATGTCAGCTCTCCGGGCTGCTTGGCAAAGAAGATGGGAGACGGTCGAAAGGAACTTAAAGTTGCGTGGCATTGCACCGTGACTGTTTCCATGGACCTATCCCCCAATGCCCAGAGGGCTTCATGTTGCTTTATGTCGTCTCCGAATTGGACACACTCGCGGGACGCACCGCCATTTGATGGAGCGCTCGCCTGCGCCCTACTGTGAAGACTGCGTTGTTCCCCACTGTTCGGCACATTCTTGTTGAATGTCCCAGTCTGGGCGAACTTCACGCACGTTACCTGTCCCGGTACCGGGATGGGCGGGGTCGCTACCGCCTGTTCCTTGTACTCAGGACGAGTTCGTGCATATTGACTGGTGGACTTACCGACTTTTAGGTGGAGGCCGGCCCTCTTCCCTTTATTTATCTAGTTGTTTTTTTCTTATTTTTGTAGGTCGCACGTTGCTGCGCCGTGGTGAGGCGGACCTCCCCCTGAAGCTTGCTTCCTGCCTCTTTCCTGCTCCCTTTTTTTAATTTTATTGTTATTGTTTTTTGTTCTTTTTCATGTTACTATTTTAAAGTAGCCTAGTACTAGGCAGTGGTAAGTACAGAGACTTAAGCCCAAGGAGGCAGTCGCCAGATGAGCTCTTTAAAAAAAAAAGCTGCTGAATACGGAAAATATACCGTAGACACAACCGGAGTCTGTGGTGCTGGATCGGGAAAATGATACCCTCAGCATAAATGCTCGATTTAGGGGAAGAGCGGAATGCGCCATTGGATAGGATCAAGTATACGAAGAGATGAGGGAGAAGCCGAAGAATTCACCTCACTACCATAGTCCAACTTGGACTGAATGATGAGGGTGTAGAGCCTTCACAGTTTCAAAGTAACGTGAGTAGCGTAAATGGGAGATGGGTTGTGATCGTGGTCAGAGGAAAAATGGTATGGATAAAGGAGACTTGGAGGCATCGTTACCTTCGAACCGCGGAGGTACATTCTCAGAGGGGAGGTCGGAAGTTACAGTTACAGGTGTTTGAAGGAACATTGGTAGGGGGCAAAGAGGAAGAGATAGGGTGTACTGCAAACAAGGTGGAAATTTGAGTTTCTAGAGAAGAAGATTGTCCACCATTCTTGAAGTTTAGCTTCTTAGAGAGATGGAAAGAGTCAAGAGAGGCCTTATGCTTGGGCTAGCAGTTTTCCGAGCGGAGTGCTTCAGTAGATATAATATATACCCGAATGGCGTTCAGTCTCCGAAGTGGCATCCATAAATTGGACACGCTCGGCTGACACAGAGACAATGAACGGAGAAGATTGAGCAGGTATATTGAATCGTGTTAGGAGACAAGGGTGATACAGCAGAGAGTGGTGGTGTTGCATTAAGGGAAGTTGGCGGAACAGATGATGGACTAGTATATGGAATACACGGCCGAGCGGGACGAGAGTCCGCTGCCATGCGTAGCACATCGAAGAACCTGGGGGTTTCGGGGATGCATGCCGAATATATAGCCTTTAGGGCTACTTATCCTCTGCAACCCAATTGTTGGCGCATTACCTGCTCGTGGTGCCCCTGCATATACAGAAATTGCGTCCAAGGACCGAGTGCCAGGCGTTATAACCTGGCTGAGCAGGTGGAGCTCATAGTCTTGGTTGACATTCCACCTAGGAGAGGGACAACTCTGAATTCAAACAGGGCAGATGTCGCTCGTTAGCCATGGTAGGCAATTCATCTAGGTCCCAGCCAATAACTGGGAACCACGGCACTGAACATTCCTACGACTCGATGTTAGGCGTGGTGACCCTAACCGCTCAGAAGCCTGTCACCAAGCTTGATCCGCTGCTCTGATCTACCTACCATGCTATGTTTGGGTTTGGTCCGGGGTTCCCAAGGGGTAGCGGTGAAGGCATATAGCGCACCGCCTAGTGGTACCGGCCGGGGCCATGTAAAAGGCGCCCAGTAGTGTCGGTCCCTTGTTGGGGTCAGTGTGGGCCACCATAGGCAGTGGTGTTGAATTTTACTTATTGGCCATGGATAATATTCTTAAATCAACAACTCTACAAAATCAACAAACAAATAACCAACAAAAAAACAACAGCAAAAAGCAGAAAATAAACGACCTCAGAATAATATTTGGACCGGCTTGCTGGTCCAGATATATAACGCTAAAAACCACAAGAAATGAACCATTCTGTGCACTCGAACTGCGAGAACAATTAAAAGTCGTTACAGAAAAGTCACAACCAGAATTCTAAATCAATCCTGACCGAACAGAGGCTACAGTTAAAGCCAAGTCCGAAAAATATCAAAAAAACTACTGGCCCTCACCGCCTTAGGTGATAATGAAATAAAACCAACGGACAAAAATAATCACAACCTGAGAGTAGGCACGGTTCTACTCAACCGATTTATGCCTGGACCCAAAAGTACGGAAGCCTTCATATGCCAAGGAATACAAACGCTGTTTGAAGATGACGGCCATCAAATAGATTCTGTGTCCATCCTCACGCTCAACTCCACTGAAAATCGCTAAAATAACATTCAAACAGCAAATCATCCCAGAAACACCAAGCCTTAAAAGACATGGCCGAGGAAGGAAGAACTTTGAGTACTCCAAGTTATGCTACCGTTGCTCCCACCACCAAAGCTCCAACCACCCAATTAACTTCCAAATCAACATTGGACCTAACAGCCCTCAACAAAACCGCAATATCCAAGGAAAAAAAGCCAAGAACTACTAGAAAGCCCAAAGTTAAAACCCTACCACATACAAACTGAACCACCAAGCACTAAACACCCCGAGACAGACCTACTTAAGGCGCAATCACAAAAAAGAAGCCACCAAGAATCACCTAAATCTGCCGCCTCCTCCTCCTCACCAACTAAAAGCCCAGCTCATCAAGTATAGAAACTATATGCTACGATAGCGAGCTACCCTCACCCCTCCACAACCAACTCATAAACCCACAACCCTTGACACCAGACTCCCACTGCCCGGCATCTAAAGTCAAGAAAACAGTCCCGTCTAGCTCAAATATCACCACATAGATTACCAACCTCTCCACCAAGGTCCACATATTAAACTACAAAAGAATTGGCAATAAACCAGAACTCGATACCAATATAAATACCTCCAGACATACAGCCCTACTATCAATACAGTATTCACAAAGAACACACTCGCCCGCTAGCCAGAAAGAAACGTCTCTATTTAAGCACCCAGCGCAACACAAAACCAAAGCTTCAGTGCCCTCAGGGAAAATATAGGAAAGCTCTCAATAAGAAAACTAACAATACCGCCCAAAACATACAGAACTAATTACACCAGGCACGCTGAAACAAACTTCACACAAACTCTATACAAAGTCCGGTAGCTCTACCCTATACGGAGCCTCCAAGCCTCATAAATAGATCTACAGACCGAAGAATATGAAAAACAAACTCAAATCCTGCAATGGAATATTCGTGGCCTCCGGGTGAACTTCGAATCTTTACAAAAAAGTAATCACAGAAAAAAACTCAGTGTGAATTTGTCTCAACGAGACTATGCACTCAAACCCGCAGCAGCATCTGAGTAACAAATATGATTGTTATTTCTTTACAACTGACTCGACTAAAGGCAACGCCATCTACACGCGACGAAATATCCCACACATGCAATACCAGTTAAACACGCCCCTAAATGCCATAGCCGTTCGGCTACATTGTCTAGAGCTCGTCACAGTATGTTCTATATATTTGTCCGCTAACCTGCCCCTAAACCGCCAGGACATCGAAGTCCTCTTCAACCAACTACCAGAGCTATTTCTCATCCTTGGCAACTTCAACGCCAGAAGCCACTACTGGAACGACACGAAAACAAATACTCGAGGACGCATCATAACAGACCTAATAGAGCGCCAATACATCAACATTCTAAATACAAATACTCCAACACATTATCACCAACAAACCAACACACTGTCTAACATAGACTTAAGCCTAATCTCCATTAGTTTCCCCACATTAACTCATTGGAGCGCTTACTCAGACCTATGTGGTAGCGATTACTACCCAATACTTATTAAGCTTCTTGCTCAAAGAGCCCCACTTTCCAGGAAACGATGGAATTATTATAAAGTAAATTGGACCGCCTTCACATTGACGACAGCCCAACTCCAACCCAATCCAGAGGGTAATATGTGCTACTTCACGGCAGAACTACAGAAATCAGCTCGAGAACACATCCCAAAGACTAACTACACCACCAGCAAGCGCACTACTCCATGGTGGAACCAACAGTGCTAAGACGATAAAAGAAAACGTGATAAAGGGCACAAAATTTTCATAAGAACTAAAACGTTACAGAATTACATGGACTAAAAAAGAGCATCTGCCATCGCCCGAAGAACCTTCAAAGAAGCTAAACGAGCTTCCTGGAAACAATATGTATCTAACATTAACAAAGATACCCCTATAGCAAAATTTGGTGACAAATAAAAAAGATGTCAGGACAGCGCAGCCATATTCATCTCCCTATCCTTTGTATTAACGGAAATACCATCGGCAATCAAACCCAAGTCGCTAACATAATAGGGTATACCCTCAGTACCATATCCAAAGGATCTCGAAACAGACTTTTTTAACGCTGAAAATTCTCACAGAATGAACAAATTTAGGCTTCTCAACCACTAGAATCTTTCCGTACAACAATCCTTTCTCTATGAACGAATTACTAGCATCCCTAGAAGAAAGCCCTAACACAGCCCCTGGAGATGATAAAATCTCAAACCTAATCATAAGTAAAATCCACCCAAACGTCTTAGAGCTACTGCTAACATTTATAACCGCATCTGGACTAATGGTTCATTCCCTGATGAATGGCGTCAAGCGCTAGACCTTCCCTTCTTAAAACCTGAAAAGGATCCATCAAACCCAACGAATTAAAGACGGATTTCCTTGACACCATGCCTATGCAAAATATTAGAAAGAATGGTCAATGCTAGATTGAAATGGTATCTAGAAACAAACAACCTTCTGTCCTCAAACCAATATACTTATAGAAAATACCGCTCAACACTAGATCCTCTAACCCTCCTTGACCACGACGTCCGCCGAGCATTCAGCGAAGGGAAATTCGTCACAGCGGTCTTTTTTGACATTGCCAAGACGTATGATACGATTTGGCGACGTCATATACTCAATAACATACACGAGCTAGGAATCAGAGGACCACTCGCACTCTTCATCAAAAACTTTCTTAACAATAGAAAATTCAAAATAGATCTACATGGAGCCCAGTCTATACAATTCAGCCAACACGAAAGAGTACCACAAGGAAGTGTGCGCAGCAGAACCTTCTTCATAATAGCAATCAACAATTTGACTCTCCAAATACCACCTACCATCAAATGCTCATTATATGTAGACGACTTGGCAATTTGGCTCCCAGAAGTATCAAATCGCCTACGATAAGCAATAGACAAAATAGAGAACTACTCAGTACAACACGGCTTCACAATTTCCAGTGGAAAAACAACCGCCATAACTTTTACAAGAAAAAAACAAATTCCGCATATTCCATTGCTACTTCAACGACGCCCAATCACCTTTCAAAATAACATAAAATTACTAGGTCTAACATTGGATCAGAGGCTTACATGGAAACCCCACATCCTAAACATTAAAAGACGGTGCTACAAAGCCCAAAAACATTCTGACAAAACTGTCGCATCACCACTGGGGTGCAGACAGAAGAACCCTCCTGTACCTTTACGAGACTCTCATCTTGTCAAAAATAAACTACGGATGTCATCTTTACGGAGCAGCATCAAAATCTATAATTCAGGAATTAGATCCTGTACAAACCCAAGCCCTCCGTCTAGCCACCGGTGCCTTCAAATCTTTTCCAACATCCTCACTTTGCGTCGAGACCGGAATACTACCTCTGCGTCACCAAAGACAAGTTGCAGAACTTAAATACCTTGCACGTGTTTACAGACATCACAACAAACTCAAACGAATACTAAAACATACGCTACCAGCAGACAACCCAAGGACCTGCAGCTACATCACCTACACGGTAAGGGTTAAAAAATTCTTACAAAGTTTAAACTTGCCAGAGCCAAACATCCTCATTGACAACTACTATACTATTCCCCCATGGATTATTTAACCTTCAGTAATATGTCAAATAACTCTCCCATCCTCGAAATCGACAATGACGCCCGTAGTGTTATCCAACATTTTCCAGGACCACTAAAGGTCCCATCAACCATGTCAGTCCATTTTCACAGATGGATCGAAGTCGGCAGATGGCGTGGCATGTGCAACAATTCTCCCGCACCACATACGAGCAGCCAGATTTCCGGATTGCACTTCCGTCCTCTCGGCAGAACTCACTACCATCTACATAGGTCTCAAGTCAGCCAAAATAGGTACCAATAAAACTACAATATTTTCAGACTCAAACAGTTCGCTGACAATGATAAAATCACGAAATTAAACCCATCCCCTAGCCATTGAAATTGGAAGAAAAATAACGTCGCTTTCAGGTAACGTAACCCTATGCTGGTGCCCCTCCCATGTAGGGATAAAAGGCAATGAAGACGCTGATAGAGCTGCAAAATCAGCAGTCGCAGATAACTCACTACCCACTGAGCCAACATACCACAAAGATTATTACAACCTATTTGTCGAGGCATTAAAAACCAGTGGAAGTCGGAATGGTGTGTACACGGCCATCACCATATACGACAAATAAAAGATGACCTCAACAAATGGAAGAGTTCGCCCAGAAATTGTCGAAGAGATGAAGTCGTCTTAGGACGCTTACGACTAGGACACACAAACCTTGCCCACAGCTATCGCTTCGCAAATTCTCCCCCACCACAATGCACTACCTGCAACGCCCAGTTATCTATCCCGTACATACTACTAACCTGCGCTAGATTCCACAGACACCGAAAAAAATATTTGGGTAACAGACGCAACACTAAAGAGAGTCATCGGCGACGAACCCCAAACAAGTACGGCACTGATTGCATACTTACAAGAAAGTAATTATATACTAAGATCTAAAAAAAAGAAAAGAAGCAAAACCGATAAATTATCAAAAATTCGTTTCTTGCAATTCTAAAAACCTTTTAATTCATGTACAATTTAATTCTCACCACTCATTCATTTGAATTCACTTCATCCATCAGATCACCATTCACAACTCATGACTATTATTCATGCTTTTAAATTTTAATCTATAAAATACCGTGCCTGTTTAGACCCATACATGGGGGAAAGAGGGCATAAAACACTTAATAAAAAAAGCAACACTTTACCTTATTATTTATTAGTAGTAGTATTGTAATTTTATTAATTATTGTTATATTTATTGGTATAGGGGTTTTGCGACCCCACCAGCGTGGGAGGATACGCTATTTACACCCGGCATGATGTCTCCGTTCTTCTCTTGGCTTTAGATACCTCCTTTCAGGGAGTAGCTGTGCAGCTGCACCTGGATAGGAGGTATACTGTTATTTCCGCGTACATTCCACCGTCAGCCGACTCTGACGTGGGGATTTCTCCCCGCGTCGTGGTACAGTGGCCGAGACCCTTTCTCTTCCTCGAAGATCTGAACGGTAGACTCTTCCTCTGTGGAGAATACAAATCAGTTTCCGTGGTCAAGTCCTTGACGAGCTGTAGATGGGTGTACTAAATGTGGATGAGTTTACGCATCACTGCCAGTGCACCTTTTCATTTTCTTCTCTCGATCTATCTTTGTGCTCCGGATCTACAGCCTGATTTTTGGTTGGGGGGTTGTCGATGACCTCCGTGGTCGTGATCACTTTCCCATTCAAATATCATTTTCTGGACCGTTGCCGCCCGAGAGAACGCCCCGGTGGTGCTTGACGCGGGCGCCGTGGTCAGTATTTCAGGAAATGACAGATTTCTCAGTCGAGTTTAGGTCGTTGAATTATCCGGCAGCAACATCGCCGTGTATTTTCCTAGAACGTCTGATCGTTTTGCACGCCGACCACTGGCGTGGTTGTCAGCAGAGTGTGAGACGGCCCTCAAACGGAAGCATTATGCCTACACTATAAGCGCCACCCGAACGATTTCGCTGTCACTGAATTTCGTAGAGCTAGGGCTAGGTTGCGGTTTATTTCGAAACACACCCGCCGCTCTTCTTGGCGGGCATACGTGTCTTCACTTAACGGGAAAGACCCCTCTAGCAGAGGTGTTGAGGCGAGTCAAAAGGATTCGGGGCAAGTTCTCGCAGGACCCCTCTCCCGTTTTCCAGGAGAATGGGACGCAATCTCGGATCCCGCGACCGCTATCTTCGCATGTTATAGCTGGGATATCGCGGAAGGCTGACGACTGGACTTTCCTCCAGATGCGGAGAGCCCTTCAACGACAGGTTTACTCTTAGTGAGTTGCGCTTCGTCCGCAGACACCGCCACTAGAACGGACAATGTCCCGTACCCCATGCTTCGACACCTGGGTGAGCGTGGCATGGCCTTTATGTTAAATTTGTTCAACAGGATCTGGGTAGAGGGCATCCTCCAAGATTCCCGGCGAATCGCTACTGTGTTCGCTTTTCGCATACGGGGGAGAGATCACTCTATCCCGACCGGTTTCCGCCCACTCTCTCTAACCTCCTGGGTGTTCAAGTTGATGGGGAAATTGATAAATGATAGATTAGCCTTTTTTTCTGTACAGCGGAGGCCATCTTTTGCACAGTGCGGCTTCAGCAAGTTCCACTCCACGTCGGATGCTCTGCTCCGACTGGAATATGCCGCCTGCGTGGCCTTCTTAGACAATACTACGCCACGGTGTTTTTCGATCTAGAGAAGGCCTATGAAACCGCATGGCTATACGGTATCCTGGAGACTTCCCACGTTGGGGGCGAGGGGACGCCTCCAAATCTTTATATCTGAAGTTTTGCGACATTTGCGATTCCGCCTACGGTTGGGGATATGGGTCCTTCTCCGGCCCAATGGAGCAAGGAAGTGTCCTGAGTGTTACACTCTTTGCCCTGAGCATCAACGGCATCACATCGGTGCTGCCGGAAGATGTTCTTGCTACGCTCTACGTGGCCGACCTTTCGATCTTTTTTGGCGCGGCCCAGATGCCAACTCTGGAGCGTCGACTCCAACAGGGATTGAACCGCGTTTCTTGTTTCACCTAAATGCACAAGCTTCGGTTTTCCTTGACCAAGACTAAGGCAATGCATTTCTGCCGCCATCCACGGCTCTAACCTGACCCAGATTTCTTTCTAAATCGTGGGGGGCCTGGAAGTGGTTAACTCGCACAGTTTCCTTGGTTTTGTATTTGACCGACGCCTCACGTTGTAGGCTCATATTCGCAGCCTTAGGGTTTCTTCGCTTAATGACGTTCCGCGCCTGGGACGCTGATAGAGCTACTGCCATACTTTTTTTAACAAATAAGAACGATAAAAAAGAACAAGGGCTAAAAATTAATAACAAGAAAAAGCCCGGCTCGCGTTACGGATATCACGAACCAGGGGATGGGTTGATTCCAATGCCCTGAAAGCACTTAGGGCGTTTTTTGAGTCGCTATAAATCACAATCCGGTCGAGATAATCTCGACATCCGCCTGGCTCCCCCAAACTATGGCGTCACGGATATCACGAACCAGGGGATGCGGAGACTTCAATGACCTGAGAGCACTCATGGCGCCTTTTGAGTTGCTATCAATCACAATACGGTCTCCGAACTGGACATGTCGCGTAATCTGACGCAAAGAGCGGTGTATCGCAACCAGCTCGACCGTGAAGAGAGATGCTGCGCAACCAGCTCGACTGTGAAGAGAGATGCTGCGCCTGGCTGAGCCCCACTGACTTCAAAAAGACGGGATACGGCGTGGAACCCGTCCGCTTCTTCGTGTTACGGTTGCAGCGTGACACGAAGTGTGTTCCAAAAAGGCCGAACGCAATACTCCCAGCGCTGTACAAGCTTTGGGAGAAGAGGCGTGGCGACAAATGGTCAAATATAGTACCCTCAAGGGTGGTGTCCTGGGTAGAACCTGGGGCGCCACCGGCTCGAAAGCTATACCTAGCTCTCGAAGGAGTTTCCTGACCCTAAAGCCGAAGGGCTTAGTGTATGAGCGGTGTCTCTCGGCGGCATAGGAACCGTAGAGATCAGCTGCGAATGCAGTGAGAGCTGTTGGCGACTGAGGGAGGTGCCGGGCTCGCCTTTACAGACGAGAAATGCACTGTGCACGGCGCCGAGCGAGTGTCATCTCCCCAATATCGACAAGTGGGCTCTCAATGGGGAAATATGGAAGGCACCGGTCGCCAGGCGAAGACCGGTGAGATGGATCGAGTCCACCTTCCGGCAGCACACGCTCGGCTGCGGATGCATAAAACTCGCATCAGTAGTCGAGCTTCGAGCGAACAAAGGATCGATAAAAAAAAGTATGGCAGTAGCTCTATCAGAGTCCCAGGCGCGGAACGTCATTAAGCGAAGAAACCCTAAGGCTGCGAATATGAGACTTCCCGGGTGAGGCGTCGGTCAAATACAAAACCAAGGAAATTGTGCGAGTTAACCACTTCAGGCACACCCCATTTAGAAAGAAATCTGGGTCAGGTTAGAGCCGTGGATGGCGGCAGAAGTGCACTACCTTAGTCTTGGCCAAGGAAAACCGAAGCTTGTGCACTTAGGTGAAACAACAAAACGCGGTTCAATCCCTGTTGGAGTCGACGCTCCATAGTTGGCATCTGGGCCGCGCCAAAAAAGATCGAAAGGTCGGCCACGTAGAGAGTAGCAAGAACATCTTCCGGCAGCACCAATGTGATACCGTTGATGCTCAGGGCAAAGAGTGTAACACTGAGGACACTTCCCTGCTCCATTGGGCCGGAGAAGGACCCATATCCCCAACCGTAGGCGGAATCGCAAATGTCGCAAAACTTCAGATATAAAGATTTGGAGACGTCCCCTCGCCCCCAAAGTGTGGAGTCTCCAGGATACCGTATCGCCATGCGGTATCATAGGCCTTCTCCACATCGAAAAACACCGTGGCGTAGTATTGTCTACGAAGTCCACGCAGACGGCATATTCCAGTCGGAGCAGAGCATCCGACGTGGAGTGGAACTTGCTGAAGCCGCACTGTGCAAAAGATGACCTCCGCTGTACAGAAAAAAAGGCTAATCTATCATTTACCAATTTCTCCATCAACTTGAACACCCAGGAGGTAAGAAAGAGTGGGCGGAAACCGGTCGGAGATAGAGTGATCTCTCCCCGGTATGCGAAAAGCGAACATAGTAGCGATTCGCCGGGAATCTTGGAGGATGCCCTCTACCCAGATCCTGTTGAACAAATTTAACATAAAGGCCATGCCACGCTCACCCAGGTGTCGAAGCATGGCGTACGGGACATCGTCCGTTCCAGTGACGGTGTCTGCGGACGAAGCGCAACTCACTAAGAGTAAACCTGTCGTTGAAGGGTTCTACGCATCTGGAGGAAAGTCCAGTCGGCAGCCTTCCGCGACATCCCAGCTATAACATGCGAAGATAGCGGTCCCATTCTCCTGGAAAACGGGAAGGGGGTCCTGAGAGAACTTGCCCCGAATCCTTTTGACTCGCCTCAACACCTCTGCTAGAGGGGTCTTTCCCGTTAAGTGAAGACACGTATGCCCGCCAAGAAGAGCGGCGGGTGTGTTTCGAAATAAACCGCAACCTAGCCCTAGCTCTACGAAATTCAGTGACAGCGAAATCGTTCGGGTGGCGCTTATAGTGTAGGCATAATGCTTCCGTTTGAGGGCCGTCTCACACTCTGCTGACAACCACGCCAGTGGTCGGCGTGCAAAACGATCAGACGTTCTAGGAAAATACACGGCGATGTTGCTGCCGGATAATTCAACGACCTAAACTCGACTGAGAAATCTGTCATTTCCTGAAATACTGACCACGGCGCCCGCGTCAAGCACCACCGGGGGCGTTCTCTCGGGCGGCAACGGTCCAGAAAATGATATTTGAATGGGAAAGTGATCACGACCACGGAGGTCATCGACAACCCCCCAACCAAAAATCAGGCTGTAGATCCGGAGCACAAAGATAGATCGAGAGAAGAAAATGAAAAGGTGCACTGGCAGTTATGCGTAAACTCATCCACATTTAGTACACCCATCTACAGCTCGTCAAGGACTTGACCACGGAAACTGATTTGCATTCTCCACAGAGGAAGAGTCTACCGTTCAGATCTTCGAGGAAGAGAAATGGCCTCGGCCACTGTGCCACGACGCGGGGAGAAATCCCCACGTCAGAGTCGGCTGACGGTGGAATGTACGCGGAAATAACAGTATACCTCCTATCAAGGTGCAGCTGCACAGCTACTCCCTGAAAGGAGGTATCTAAAGCCAAGAGAAGAAGGGAGAAATCATGCCGGGTGTAAATAGCGCATCCTCCCGCGCTGGTGGGGTCGCAAAACCCTTATACCCTAGGAGGGTGGGCAGTGGGCACGGACCCAACATGGTCTCCTTCAAAAATATAGCTAACGGGACGAGACGAGCCTCCGCAACTTCTCCCAGTTGGCCAGGAGTCCACACTAATTCGATTGAAGAAATATGACCTCGAGCCCTAGCTCGGAGATGCGGGGCCCTCTTCGAAAAGACCCTCACGGAAATGGCCGTATGCTTCCCGGAGATAGAACTCCGGGCGCAGTTGGCCTGACAATGCGCTGTCGCCTTCGTGGACTTATCGGGGAAGGTTGGGCTCGCCTTGCAAGTGTTTTCCTCACTCCGCCTTGAAACCTTACGCGAGCAGGGCGGCTTCGGAGGCGGGGGAGGCCTTTTTTGACGGATCCACCGTCTCCGAGACACCCAGCTTACCACTGGGTGTCGGCGATGGAGCTGAAGTTCCTTTAGTGCTGTCCTCATTTCGGGCGCAACCTTACTAACCCCCGAAGAAGGCCTCACGGCCCTCTTCCGGGGTGTTGCCTCCTGTGAGTCTAACGACTCGGTGGAGGCCTGCGGCTGTTTCGCCTTACGTGAAAAGGTCACGCTGGGGAAAGGGAGGGGAGCCCTGGATTTAGCCAGGGCTGGGTATGAACCCTTTGTGCCGCCAGCTCTACCAGGGAAACGCCCGGGGTTGGTAGAACCCGCAAAGGGTTCCGAATGGGTGCGGAAACGACCGCGCTCGTAGGCCTGGAGGGGCCAGGAGCAGAGTGTCTTTCTAAACATTGAGGCATAGGACGTCCAGGCAGCGCCATGAACAAGTCCTCAACCATGATTTCCTTCTCAAGGAGATACGCACCACATTGCTTCGAGGAAGCGGGGTGGGACTCTCCGCAATTGACACACTTGTTCAAACACGACTTGGACTTATCGTGTGTGGCATTGGAGCAACTTAAACAGCCTTCCGGGTAACCAGACAGGCGCGATTAGTATGGCCGAAGCGGTGACAGTAATAGCACCTCTGCGGCAGTGGCACGATTGCCTTCACGCGATTGATACAAACCGGCACGCACTGACTCACAGAGCTTATCACAGTCGAACGTGACGAAGAGTCTAAGGCTGGGTCTCGAGACCCTTCCCTGGTTTCTCATCATAAGTTCGACCTTGACCGTTCCATGGTCGGCTAGCTCTAAAAGTGATGTCTTATACAGATTAGTCCACGGAATTCCCTCGCATAAACGACTCCTTTCACGAAGTTCAAGGTAGTGTGCTACGTCACACTCACCGGCGTGCCATCCAGTGTCCGAAAGACACTAATCATGGCCACCTCGGAGGGTTTCGACACATTCAACAGAAGGCAACCTTCCGAGAAAAGGGTCACCTTCGGCTCTCTGCCAACAACACTACCCAAGACTCTACTCTTATGGATCATGTTGCCCCCTATCCATAATGCTGACATCACTGGAGCGTATGACGAGGAAGCGTTTTAAGCTAGCGGCTCGAAAACACCAGGTAGCTTCTTAATGTTGGGACTCCATAACCGGGGAAGCAACGGGGCCGGACGTACCGATCTTGGCCTGGTCGATCAGCGAGACGGCAGCACACATCTTTTCCCGCGGATGGAGAGGAGGCCAGAGTCTTTTTTTTGTCCTTTTTCTATTTTTTTTTTCTTTTTATGAGGGCGGGCAATGAATAGTCTTCGCCGTTCGCTAACAATGGTCCAGCGACGCGGGAAGCTATTCGTAACTTGCCTACTCTATTATTTTTTTCTTTGCCCCTTTTCCTACTCTCGTTTATCAACGAGTATTGGCCGCTCATATCGATGCGAATGTGCTGTAGCATCTTGTCCAGTCATGGTTGATCCCTGATCAGAAGGGACCTAGCCCGGCCCCTACCAAAGATCTTTCCCGAATCATCACGGTCGGGTAACTCATGG
Source organism: Ceratothoa steindachneri (assembly GCA_963969495.1). Classification (NCBI taxonomy): domain Eukaryota; kingdom Metazoa; phylum Arthropoda; class Malacostraca; order Isopoda; family Cymothoidae; genus Ceratothoa; species Ceratothoa steindachneri. Next base: position 77,100,718 of record OZ018335.1, read on the forward strand.
TCACAAATGTTAATCTTCAATTATGGTGGCAGAATAGAATTTACTTAGGTTTGTATTTTTCTGTGACTTGAATTAATTCATCCGTATTTGTGTGCATTAGTTGGGTTAAATATTTAATCTCATTCAAGCATTATTTGTCGTTTGGGTAGAAAAACTGTAGCATTTTTTTACGTGGAAAATAAATTAGCCGCATCGCTCGCTAACCATACTCTTCTTACGGCAAAGAGCGTGCAAATCATTCATTCACATTACAAGATTTGTTTGTTGCTGTCAAGGCAACCGGTAAAGAGAAGTCTAGTGATGTAAGCTCATTTTCAAAGCCATAGTCAGGGTATGTCTATTATTCACATTCCCATCTATAAGGTGACGCACATCTCCATTCGTTCCTCCTTTATTTTAAGTGAGAGTTAGTTTCACGATATAGCATATTTTAAGTTCAGCGTATACTCCTAGGGTCAAACGTTTACTTTTTCGTGGTAGACCTACGGTAAATTGTTCTGCAATCACATGCACTTGATCTGCGTAGCAGCGCTCCTAGATATTCATCGTGTCTTACCCGCTAAAGGTTCGGACTGGGCATGTGTACATGGCATGCTATATAGAAAAAAAAGACGCCGTGTTTAACCAGTCAGCCCATTAATTATTATATGTTCTGTCTGTCCATTCACAAAGGAAACTTGGCTTCGTAGCGGAACGCTGTCACGGTTCAGGAGAGACTCACAAAGTAACTCCCTAATTTGGGGAAAATAAATACTAAATAATAAAGTTGTTTATTCATCAGCAGTGAACTGTTAACACAGCTTCCGATGAATGAGGTATATACATCACGCTATAACAACTGAAATAACATAAAAGAAACTAGATATTTTGAAAAGCAATGGCGGAGTGGGGAAACAATACAAAGAAAACAAAGAGGGGGAAGAGATGGCTTGGGTGACTGATAAGAGAATCTGATTTCTTCGTCTAGTGATGCGGAACATCTGCAATAGAAAGTCAGGGGAGAGAAGATGGGTAACCATTATTATACACAAATTCAAGAAAAATCCTTTCGAGAATAAGTTTTGTTCAAATCTCCGAAACTTAATAAATTTGCATGAGAATTGTGGGCCATTTGGGGTACGACTAAAAAACAATATCTGGGAAAGATTACCTCAACTAGGTAAAAATATTTTTCTAAGGGTTTGTATGAACCTCGAGGAACAAACTTTGGTGAAAGGGTCACCAATTCGGATGAAATAAAAGGTGAATACTACCCATAGGGTAAAAAATGGAGAAAACTATGAAACTAAGGGCATTCGCCTTTAACAAGGCACTCAGCGGAAGAACAAGTAGGAAGAAACAGTGGAGAAAGGGGGAGAAGCCAAATTTAAGAAAAAGTTTTGTTCAAATCCCCGAAACTTACTAAATTTACATGAGAATTGTGGGACATTTGGGGTACGACTAGAAACAATATCTGGGAAAGATTACCTCAACTAGGTAAAAATATTTTTCTAAGAGAATCAATTTAAAATTCGGAAGCGATACAATAATACAAACATTCGGGAATGGTTCTGGAAACAGAATTAATTACTAGAATGCATAAATACTTACACACTGCAACACTTAATCACGTGACTAGACTTAAATATTCCGGATAGTCTCTACACTAGATCTTATAAGTGCAAAAAATTCCTCAGGAAAATGGAAGGTGGGATCCAAGTACTTTAGAACTCGGAATCTGCCATTCATTTTCCTGTGGGATTATTTTGCATTTATTGCTCCACTCACGAGCTACTTTGCGAGTTTCTCATATAGATCTTATAAATAATGCATGCTTTTGGGAGGGTGGTACGATATTTAAAGTTAACTTGGCTAAGAAGATGGGAGAGAATAACAAATAATTATCGATAAAATGGTAATTTTTTTTGTCACAAATACTTTTCAGATCCTATTAGAATCGTACACATTTTTGTTGTGCCTTTTTAACAATTTTCTACAAGAAATTGGTGGAAGACTGCGAAGAGCACATAGAAGATCGAACCACCACTTGTTTAAATTATGGCAGATGGAGTAAAGGTGAATAAAAGCATTAGAACAAGTGAAATTCGAGTAAACCATATATTTGAAATCCTGTCCGGGATCTTCATATATGGATGCTACGGCAGAGGGTTTTTCTTTTCCTGCTGTCTCTAAGGGAGGTTATACGGAGTGATTCTGACATAGTCAAAGAAAGGGGGCAGGAGAGGATGAGATGGACAGTGTCTTAATCTATTTTTGTATTCAAGTGGGGAAAAGTGGCGTTCTGATCTTTCGGCGATCTAGGGTTACTTCGAAGTGGTGAATATCGAAGGAGGGGGGGAAGGGGAAGCTAATAATTTGCGCGGTGGATAGGGTGGAGTGCTTTAGGGGTGGGGGTGGGCACACTGAAGTGGTGTGTATTGGAGATTAAGTTCATTCGTTACACATCAACTCTGAATGAAGAACAGAGTATTCCTGTTATTCCCTTCATGTGAGTCTACAAAATATACTCTTTTAAATATCTTGGTTTTTGAACTGGTTTGGTAATGTGCATAAAACTACTGTATAAAGTATGAAATTTGGTAATTTTTTTGTGTATGCGAGGGAGTCGTCCGAAAAATGGTGGAAAGATGTTTAATATCCACAGAAAGGGGTGGGGGTAACATCATTTTCTACTTCATAAGCGAATTTAAATGATATATATATATATATATATATATATATATATATATATATATATATATATATATATATATATATATATATATATATATATATGCAAAAAAAATATTTCTCCACTGAAGTCTGGCTCGCCCACTATTGAGGATACTTCCATCTATTTGCTGCTCATTACCTGCATGAGGTCTTGTGAAATAATGGCGAAAGCACTTGGAATCATAGTTTTTTTCCCTTTTCTTCTGAGTAATCTTAATTTTTAATCTTTGCCAAGAATCCAGTTAAAAATTCATTTATACGTTAAATTAACAAACTATGAGAAAAATAGGCAAGAGTTATATCTAAGCGAAATTAAGTATTTAAAAATCATCGGATATTCTCACCTGCATCAGTGCCAAAAGGTAGATCCATCCATCGCCCCAGCTGCGAAAATCTCCCACATCATTACCACACGTTCCTGCAACTTTACTTAAATACCACTTAGAGCCAATAATCGGCTTTCATTTTATTCCCTTTCAAATGCTTAAGTAAAAAATATGCATATCCATAGAAAAATATATTTTAATATAGAGAACCTAAAACTTATGAACCTTATAACAATACTTATTCTGTGTAGAAACAAAAGACGAGTGGCGAAGATGAGGCTTCCTTATTAATATTTATGAAGTTTCTCTTGGATTCGAAGACTTATCCTTACAGGTCGACGAGATCTTATACGCGTTTTGCGGAGCCTTTTACTCCGAGCCGTGGGGCGACATCGTTTCCGTCTGAGGCGGGTGGAACAAGGCATCGAGTTTGAGGGAGAAGCTTCCTGCCTCCCGGTCTTGGTCACTTCGTTGTCCGTGGTGATTTCGGTTGAATTCGGACAAGACACATGAATTGAAGTGGAGCTGGTTTCCTCGGGCCTGAACATGATTTCTTCTTCAACCGAGTCTTCCTTCACAGAGTTGACGCAAACTTTCTTGTTTTGGTCATTTTTTGAAGATTCCTCCTCTCGAGACCTTTTCTTGCGAGGCGATAACCAAGCCAATACTTGTGGGCTGTCCAGTGGCATCCTCGCTTCTTGATAATTCAGCGGTAATGTTTCATTTGTCTGGAGAAGGTCATTTCTGTTCTCTTTCTCCGCCGCATCATTCTCCCCACACGAAGTAGTAGCTTCTTCTGCTGGATTCTTTCGATTCGTAAGATACACTGTCGTCAAAGGGTGTTTCGTTTTGATGTGTGAAAGGGGTTCAGGAGAAGATACGCGAGGTGGGGTCTTATCAAGAAGCAAAGGAGCCAAATGAGAATCACTGGGAGGAGAGGCTGTCGGGACATTAGAATCACCCCTTACCTGACCACCCGGTGAAGAAGTGTGTTGGTAGACGCAAAAATCATCATTACACCTCCCAAGAAGGTCATGCGGGCAAAGGATACCCAAGTCTCCCACGGATCTGTCACGGTAAAAGTGCTATCATCTAAGTGACTGACACAAAAACTAGAAATGTATGCAAGAAAACCCAATTTATGAAATGTTTCAATAATCTTGCCATAGATTGGGCGTTTCAAGTGAACCCCCCTCCCCCTCCCCTTGAAACAAACGGGGCCATTTTGCTCGGAAAGGAAAGTTGTTTTTGACGAAGTGCCGGGTCAAAGAGGTGAAGTTATTGTGACGTGAAAATGTGTGCAAGGTATATAGCTTGAGGAACCAAAAAGGAAGACTACAAAGAAAGCGTTTGTGAGGAGAATGGTGAAAATAACAGGCACGAATCGCTATAAAAGAGCATGCAGGGTCGGGATGGCGCATCTCGAAAACGAATCCCCGGAAACTGGAGTCTACTTTATGATAGTTATGCCACCTTGAAACACAGAGGCAGAATAAATTCCATGAACTTTCATTTCTTCCTCTTATCCAAAGTGACCAATGCCAGGGAAATGGATATAAAATTGGCCACACTGGATGAGGTTGGTAATACACACAAAAAAAAGCTCATTTAATGCATTCCGGCTATTATTATACATCCGAGAGCTGTAATGAAGAAACAACAGAAATACAAAAACTCGGATATAAATGTGCAAGAAAGAAGTTAAGTTGCTATCCCATATTTGTCACCAAAGAACTAGAATTTTTAATATAGTAATGAAGAATGAACAGAAATTCATCATGGCAGAGCTTTGAGTTTGGAAACTGTAGCTTAAGTATTTCAGTACATGTTGGCATGTATACAAGTATCCATACATCCTACCGATTCTAAGGCATATGATTTTTGGTATCCTATGGCATTGAGGGATTTTATATTATATATATATACACACACACACTAAGATCTAGAGGCCATTCCCTGTTTTCTCATCACATAGTTGACTTTTGACTGGCCCATATGGTCGGTCTGCTCTAAGGTTATGTCATATATAGAGTAGTCCACGCAGCTCCCTCGCGTAAACCACTACTTTCACAAAGATCAAGCAAGAGTGCCAAGTCACACTCACAGGCGAGCCATTAAGTGTCCGAAGAGCACTAATCATGAATGCTTCGGATAGATTCGACAAAGGGTTCACGTCAGAGAAACTGGTCACCTTCGGGCTTCGGGTCTCTACCAAACAAGCTAGCTAATGCCCTCCTCTGATAGATCATGTTGCCTTAAGTGGAGCGAATAACCAGAAAGCGTTTGAATCCAGCATAATCGAAAACGGCAGGTAGTCTCTCAATGGGGGCGCCGACGTTAATCGAGGCGCCGCTTAGCGCACTTGCAACTTTGGTCTTAGTCTGGGCCACTCAACCCAGGATGCCTCAAGGCCAGACGTGCCATTTTTTGTCTGGTCGCTTGTCGAAACTGCAGCGGACCCGTCACTACCACGAGCTTCCGCGGAGGGAGAGGAGCCTCTTTGTCTTCCTGATCTCTCAGTTTACACTGCCTTTCGACATACGAGTAAGAGGACGAAAGTGCGCCAGGCAACCACAACCTCTGTGGATGGAATAGCAAGTTTGGAAGTGGGTAGGAGGGTATGTAATAAAGATAAGTAGAGATATGCGGGTCCATAAACGAGTATGGTGGGTGATCACCTATTATTATTATACCCTGGTACTAGGTGATCTCAAGATGGCATACAGTCCATAAGGCACCATCGGACCGAACTCTGTCCAGGTGGGAACAGTGGTCCTGGTACAAAGTGAAGTAGAAAAGGTTGAGGGGATAGCCATAATAATAATACTATTAAATAATAACACAGGAATAATAATAATTAAAACTACCAGTAATACTAATACATAATAAATAATACCACTAAATAATAAGAATGATAATAATAATAAAAAGATAAAGTAGCGCTGGGGGGAAAATGGACCAACAACTTTCCCAGGCTCCATCAGTGTGTTCATGTCAACCTAGTGATGGCTTCTCTAATTTGCACTCAGACCGAGAGGATGTGCATTCCTCCAGGTACAAGCATCACAGTGAAACTGGTTCGGCGATCTAGGATTGGTGAATATTAGAGGAGGGGGTGCTTTGCGGCTGGTTATGAAGTGTTGTGCAGGTAATGTGGGGGTAGGTTATCTAGGAAATGGGTGTACAAGGAGAGGGGTGGAGAGAAAGAGTGAAGGGAATAACAGTTTACTGAAGAATTGTGCACCTATCATGTATAAGAGTTTCTCAATTGGGATGATTTTTGCTTTAGTGGTGTTGGTCTTTGTGCAGCCAGTTTGATGCAGAGGGCACTATTTTGTACTATCTGCATCTTATGCAGGTGTCTGTTAGCTATGGTTGGTGCCAAGGATAGGAGGGATGGGGTCATAGGTCAGTGTCATGCAGACGAATGGAATGTATAGAATTGTGTTTCATTTATTGTCAGAAGTGGATGTTTGTGTTCTGATGGTGTTGAGTTTGAACATGTGCTTCGAGGTGGTTTCGTGTGTTGAGTGAAAGTTATGTGTGGGTCTAAGGTGACACACAGAAGCTTCTTTTTTTAACTTTAGGAGCCCATCTGGCGACTACCTACTAGGGCACAAGTCGTCGTACTCATATCACAGCCTATTACTATGCTATATTAAAAAATAAAAAAACAAATAAATAACTGCAATTAACAAATAATAACGATAAAAATGTAAGGCTAAAAAAAAACAACAACAAAAGAAAAAACTTAATAAGAAGGAAGCGGGCTCCGGCGTCGGGGGTAGGACCGCCTCCGCCCGGCGCAGGAAAATGCGACCTACAAAAACACACAAAAAGGACCAAATAAAGTGGAGGAGGCCAGCCTCTTCCAAAAAGTCGTAAAGTCCACGAACCTCGTCCCAAGTACAAGGACACCCAAAAGCAAGTGGTTAGGATTGAGTGTGAGAAGTTGGCTGTGCCTGATTGTTTCATGTCAGGTGTAAAGAGGGTGACTTGATTTTTTTAGGGATAGGGGGGGTTCTATTTAACAATGCTAGGCACCCAGTAATAAGAGAATGAATATTTTACCGATTTTGTTTATTATTATAAAGATTTCATCTATGTAGTGGCCACCTGCAAGGGAACAGCCACTGAAATTAGACAAGCATATTTTTATATATATATATATATATATATATATATATATATATATATATATATATATATATATATATACCACCACACTAGGCTTCGGATGAATAAAATTCGCATCCGGAGTCTAGCTTAGAACAAATGAAGGAACTTAGAGTATAGAGGAGACCACTAATGCTACAAATGTGCTCCTCCCAGGTGAACCATCGGTCGAAAACAAGACCAAAGAAACGATGCAACTATCATATCCAGGCTAGACCCATTTAGCAACAAATCCGGGTCAAGATGAAGACATGGAGGCTCTCCTGATATTGTATCGCAACGCTAAAACATAGGCCTTCTCCAAACCAGAAAATACTGCGGCTTAGTGCTGCCTATGAAGGGAGGTCTCGCAGATAGCTTTTTCCAGCGGGAGAAGAGCAGCTAACGTGGATTAGAACTTGTGAAAGCGGTAGTGTTCAAGACAGGTTACCTCCAGTCCAGAAAATAAGTTAACCTAACAACCAAATTCTACATCAATTTGCACAATCAGGAGTAGGAGAAATTGGACGAAAACTGATCTCTCACTAGCTTAATAAAAGCAAGCAAGCACACCGGTTATTCACGAGGAATCAGGAAGGATACCTTCAGTCCAGATCCTATTGAACATATCTAACAAAAAGTCATAGCTCGCCCACCCAGGTGTCGCAACATGGCGTAAGCAATATCGCCCGAACAGCGGGTGGTCTCCACAATGAACTGAGGGTGGAATACAACTCGTTCAGCGAAAACAGTCGTTACAGGGTTCTCCGCCTTAGGGGGGTAAATTCCAGTCGGCGGCTTTCAGCGACTATGCCACGTGGTATAAATGGTGGTCGAGCGTATCTCGGCTGGAGAGGGGTCGCGAAGGATTCCACCACGGGTTAAGGGTCCAAGTTGGTGGTTAAGTCTTTCTGGAGGATAAGAGAGGGGGGTACTGCGAGAACTAGCCCGAATACTTATGATACGCTTCGACGGCTCTGTAAGAGAGATCTTCCCATTTAGTGAAGACAAGCTGTGGCGAGTGGTTAATTAGTGACTGTGTATGTGGCTTGCCTCCCCTCGGCGCAGGAACATGCGAGTAACACCAAAGAGAATCAAATAATATGGAGTAACATGCGCAAGGATCACTCAGACCGGGACATTCAACAATAATGCAGAGAATAGGCTGGGCCACAACGCAATAGTCGAGCTCCATTAAATGGCGGTGCGTCCCGCGAATGCGCCCAATTCGAAGACGACAGAAAGCCAACTGAATCGGTCGTGGCATTGGGTACTAGGTCCATTGGAACAGTCACTGCGAATGGCATGCAACTTTAAGTTCCCCTCAGCCGTCTCCGGCCAGTGGCCAAACATTCCGCAGGCTGGTGTGCCACTGGGGACTTTGGTGTAAAATAATATATAAGGAAAAGAAAGATGGGGTAGTAGAAGGAATAAAGGGTGGGAAGAATGAATGAATGATACAAAACAGACGGGTGCTGCGTAAGTCCAAGTGGGCAAGATGGCAGCCATTTTCAGAGGAAGGATTAATGAAAATTTCAAATATTCTTTAAAAACATAGACTATGGTTAAAAATCTAAAAGATATATATAAAAAAAAAGGAAGAGGGAGTAAAAACGTAGAAAAATAAATGTCCCTAGAAAGCTGTAAAATCATAAGACACGACACGTCTATCTGGTTCTAAAAATGATTAAAACATTAAATTTCCTTTAATAGATTTGTCTCTGGTAAAAATGAAAACACTCGGTTCATGTTAAAGGTGCACTCATGTTCGGGAAGGATGCTCCTCAGAACCTGCTGAGGACACATCCCATTAGCAAATAAAAGAAAAAAAAGCCTTTGCCTCAGAGTATGGAATCGTAGGCATTCAGCAAATAGGTGAAGTACAGACATTGGTACTCCACAGTGAGTGCACATTGGAGGCTGCTGAAGGCCTTCCATCAGAAAGCCATGTGTCAGACAACAATGTCCAATTCTCAGATGGCATAGAATAACATCCTGAATACGGGTCCTAGTAGTGCGTGGCCAGGGGCGGACTGACTGTTTGATGGGACGTAGTTTAGTTGGGGGGAGTTCATCCCAAGTCCTCTGCCACTGGCCGACCACGTACTCACGGATGTATGGCACGACATCACGGAAAGGAAGAGGAGCAGGGGTGGAGGTTCCTAGTGATGCAGCTGCCTTGGCAACAGCATCTGCTCTCTCATTTTCCTTTTATAACTATGTAGCTAGGCACCCAACAGAATAAAATTTAGTGGAACTAGGATAAATAAAAAAGCCACTGTTGGATCTTTGAAACCAGAGGGTGATCTGGAAATAAAAGACTAAAGCCTTCAAAAAGCTGAGGGAATCAGAGAATATTGTATAAGATCCCGGTGATGAAGAAGCGATGCTATACAGTGCAGCCAGTATCGCGACAAGCTCAGCCGTAAAGATAGAGGCTGCATTGGGTAGGCGCACAGACCATGACGGGAGGGGAAGATAGCAGAAGCTCCTACCCCATCAGAGGATTTAGATCCATCTGTGTAGATAAAAGTGCTTGATTTGTGGCACAAAGAGAGTTAATAAAAGAGGCTTCGTACAACCGAAGGCAAGAACTTGGTCTTAGGTTTGCCTGCCAGCATCTTGCAAACCCTCGCGGGTGGCAATAGCCATGGGGGTACTTTAGGGATCTGATATGGAATAACTGATAATTTCCTCAGTTGACCCGTCTCTCCAGTCATACGCAGGGCAAAGGGGCGAGTCAGCGAAAGAAACCTGTCATATGAGGCCACCGAGTGAATATTATAGGTGCACTCACATACAGGTAGGTGGGGGAGCTGTTGCAGCCTGAAAAGGTACTGCAGGTTAAAATTAAGGCGGTGAAAGGATAGTGGAAGGACCCCACTCTTTGCATGGAGACTCCATACTGGGGAGGACTTGAATGCTCCCAAAGCTAGACGCACTCCCTAGTTCCTAATAGAATTTAGCTTATCTAGGTTTGAGGATGAGGCTGAAGAGTACACCTGTGACTCATAATCCAGCTTCGACTGGATCAAAGTTGTATACAAAAGCCACAGGGTACGGCGATCACTTCCCCACGAAAAACATGTGATAGAAGTTTTAAGATATCCATTCTCTTCAAGCAGAATTTTTTCAAGGCAGTTATGTGGGGGATCCAAGGAGAGCTTTGAGTCCAAGATAAAACAAAGAAATTTACAATGAGGCTCAAACGAGATGGGGGAGCCATACAAAGATAAAGTTGGCTGTTCCCAGTCAACTTGCCTGAAATTGTAGAAATGAACTGCCTTTGTTTTTGAGGGTGATAGTCAGAAGCCTTTTGCAGCGGCATTCTTGGCAATGATGTTAATCGCCAGTTGCCATTTACGGATGACAAATGGCCGCCGAGGCGATGCTGATAAAGTTGCCAAGTCATCCACATAAAGAGTTGTCATTATCTCTGCAGGTAGATCAGTAATAATGCTGTTGATAGCCACCGAGAAGGAGGTGACGATCAAAACGCTTCCCTGTGGCACGCCCTCTATCTGATCAACAGGCTCCGATGATATTCCTACCCTAACACGGAACGTGCATCCAGCAAGAAATTGCTGTATGAACCTAGGAAGATGGCCTTTGATACCCCAGACATATAGTTGCTTCAGGATACCATACCATACCTTGAAGTGATAGCCTATGCTTTTTCTATATCAAAAAAGACAGCAATGGAGAGAAAGCTTGTCGAATGCAATCCTCCATCCTGACCAGCAGGTCTGTGGTGCATTCTTTCTTTCTAAAACCCGACTGTGAGGGAGAAATAAGGTTGTTTCTCCAGAAACCATACCAACCTGGCATTCACCATCCTTTCATAAAGATTACATGGGGAACAAGTAAGAGCAATTGGGCGATAGTGGGTAGGAAGTGTCCATTCCTTTCCTGGTTTACGAAGGGGAAATATGATTGCTTCCCTCTAATTGGAAGGAAAAGAGCCCTTAATCCAGATATAGTTAAATATATCGAGAAGATGTGAAATGAGTGTTGAATGCATATGCCTGATCATATCATAAGAGATACCATCAGGACCAGCCGCGGTGGATCCACATCTTTTAAGAGCACTTCGAAGTCCATGAATGGAAAATAGCTTATTGTATGGTTCATTATTATCCATACATGGATCCATGAGGTTCAAGAGGCACTGCTCTTGCATTTTCCCGACATGTTGAAATTCTAAGGAATAATTGTTAGGGCTGGAAATGTCAGTAAATGTCTTTGCCAGGACATTTGAAATTCTGGCCAAGTCTCCCAAAAGCTCGGCTGCTTCAACTATATTGGTGGAAGAGAAACCCCGCCCATGAGCTTTTTCACTCTTTTCCAGACATTGTCTGGTGGAGCTTGGTGGTTGATAAAGTTGATGTACCTTTTAAAGGAAATTCGGCGAGCCTGGCGGAGGGTACGCTGTCGTACTGCCCTGGCTCGGCTATGAGCATACTTATTGATGGCAGTAGGGTTTCGATGGTAGCGACGACAAGCTCGCTTACACTCTGTCACCACTTTGCTGCATTACTCAGACCAAAAAGGGAGATGTCGCCCTCAAGGAATTGTCCAGAATGGTGAGAAAGGTATTTAAACTTTGGCCAATTGGCTTTCTTGGTGTCCCATCTATTGCCCGGTGGGGAAGGAGGACCATCCAGGTATGAGGTCAGAAATTCTGAGAAGTGATTGCTTCCTCTCAGATCAGGATCCACCGAGCAGCTGTAATCTGCTCTACAGTCTGAGGAACAAAGTGACAAATCTACACAGGTAGCGCTTTTGGTCTGGACATGGAAGGATGTTAGAGTGCCATCATTAAATAATGACACATCCAAGGTCTCCATGAGTCTCACAATTAGATTTCCCTTGGGGTTGTCATCATCGTCTCCCCCAAGGTTGTGTCTTGCATTAAAATCTCCAACTAGTAGGAATGGGGTGGGGAGTTGGGAGATGAGATTGGCTAATTTATTAGCCAAATCTGAAGCAACTAATTTACCAAGAGGGAGGTACAGTGAGCAGACTGTGTATAAACGATTGGTATATACACAAATCGCCACTGCTTGAAGGTCTGTTCTCAGCGGGATTGCTAAGTGAGAACAGTCTTCACAGACAAAAATAGCCGAACCATTAATGGGTTCTGGTGAATTGTTAAAATATCCCACATAGTGGGGAATAATGGGTTATCGACGAATACCCAATTGGGTCTGCTGTGATGCTATACAACTAGGGTTGTAATCATGAAGCAGGAGTTTGAATTTTTCCCATTTGGAGAAGATCCTTTGTATATTCCAATGAACAATTGGAAACATTCATCGTTTAAGGGTAATTAATTTTTTCTTTGCACATAAAGTTGACGGGTTTTGAACCTTTTTATTTTTAGGTGTAATTAACGTTTGAGGTATAGATAGTTAGAATGTTTTGGGGAATGGCTTTTTTATTAGATGGCAAAGAACTATCTGTCAGTTGTGAATATGACAGGGTGGTTTTTGCTGGCAAAGATGCCTCCGAAGATATTAGGTCCTCTGTACTGGTAGGTATTAATGTCTGAGAGGTGGTTGGTGGGTCAGCTGGGGTGGGTGAAGAAACCCCAGAAGGCTGTTTCTCATCTTCCAAAAGGGCCACAGCCAAAGCTGGATCAGAAAAAATCCGTTCAGCTTCTTCTGGAGTTACTGATGCTGTGGATGTAATAGGCTGGCTAGTTGTGACTGATGGACTCAAGGCAAATTCAGTGGGAGGAAGGTGGATGTCCAAAGGTGAAACGAACACTACACGAACATCCTCGGAATCTACCTCCATGTCTTCAGGACATGTCAATGGTTGGCTAGATGCTGATGGAGAAGAATCTGAGGAACGGCGAGTCCTCTTGCGCCTTGGTTTAGGAGAAGCAGGAACCTCCCTAATGACTGGAGGAGGAGGAGCATCATTATGAGGCAGAGATTCTATTGGGGCTTCTTGATGGACATTCTGCGGCCGTAAAAGCGGAGGTCTGAATGGTCTCTGCTGTCTGTTACGGACTGGTCTGGTTGTTCTAAGAGCATCCGCAAAACTCACTCCTGGTTGTATGTATAATTGTTTAGCTCTCCTTCTAGCATCCGTCATGCTAATTCGGAATTTGTTCCGAAGAGCAACAACTCTCTCATACAAGAAAAAGGTGCACTGCTTAGAGGTGGCTAGGTGATCGCCACCACATTTGGCATAAGGGGGACGAGAGCATGGTGTTCTATGGAAATCAGAGGAACAATCGACACATACGAGGGGCGGTCAATAAGTTTTGCGAATCGGTAGGACAAAACAGAGGAAGGGGGGTGGCTGTTTGTGGGGGTGTTATGACAAGTCAGGACCTGCAGCCGCACGCTCCTGCTTCGTCTATTTAAGAAGCAGTAGCTGATCGCAGATCGTCAGTCACAAATTTTTCAACAATGGAGAAGGTTGAGCAACGCGCACTGATCAAATTTTTTACCAAGGAAGGCAAGAATGGAAAAGAGAACGCGTGGTTGCAGTGTACACCAACACCGTCCCTTCCTATGCAACCATTGCTCGCTGGAATAGGGAGTTCCGCCATGGTCGTGAGTCCCTTGAAGATGACCCCCGTCCAGGACGCCCATCAGACGTGACCAACGAGGACCATGTGCCCGTGTGGAGAGGATATGATCCTCGGAAATCGACGGGTGAAGGTCCAATAAATCGAGCGAGAACTTGGAATATCACATGGAAGTGTTATCAACATCATCCACGACAATTTGACCATGACTAAGGTCTCTGCCTGTTGGGTCCCTAGAAACCTCACGCCCCATGATCGACTTCAACGTCGTAAAAGTCCACAAGGCCAGAGTTGCACAAGTTGCCCTTCGCGAGTGCGGATTCGAGTAGCTCAGATCTGGCCCCTAGCGATTACTTTTTATTCCGCCAGCTCAAGGCTGCACTGCGTGGACGATGAAGATGTCCAGCTCGCCGTCCAGGAGTGGATTGAACAGCCGTCGAGAGATTTCTGGTTGTCGGGAATTCGAAGCCTCAGGGACAAGTGGCGCAAGCTCATTGAAGTCGAGGGTAGTTATATTAAAAAAATAATAAAACACTTTTCCTCATATCTCGTTTCCTTATATCTGAATTGCAAAACTTATTGACCGTCCCTCGTACCCTCTCCTGGCTGCAGTGCTTACTGACATGTCCAAAACGTTGACAATGAAAGCACCTACGGGGATTCTCCACGTAAGGCTTCACGGAAATACACAGCTAACCAGCCCTGATATTCCAACCTATTGAAAGTTAATATGATAGTAGCGGAAAGAACTCTGGTGCCATTAACATTATGAGTGACGCGGTATGCACCAACTACCTTCTGAGAAGTCAGTCCACATCATATTCAATAAGCTCCCCGGACCTGATAACCCCGTTGCAGGTGTTAAAGGTAGGATGGGGTGAAGAGGAGATATTGAGGGAAGCAAGAGAATCCAGTGCTTTGATTTTTTGATGCTGATCAAATGAAGAGGACTGCACAACAAGGCAGCCATCATTCCTAGGCCACATTTGGGCAGGTTCACCACATTTGGCAACAAAGTCTTCATAGACATTGAAAATGTCAGCCTTACCTATTTGTGTATCATTGTCTGATTTTAAAACTACAAATCTATCATAATCAAGATCATCGTCGACCTCGGAGCGAAAAGGATCGAGTTTTTATTATTTTTACCCATAAATTTTTTTATTAAAAGAACACGTACCCCTGGGGAAGTGGAGTCATGTTACTGTAGTTACCCCCAGACTAGGCACTTTACACTGTCCTCAGGGTAGCCCTCCCCCACGCTACAGCTGTCGTTTTAAAAACAATGCAACCTCATGAATCGAAGTTTGACGACGGCTAGGCTAAGACCCACGCTGTGAACCGCTATCAGCTCCAGAACAAGTACAGCCTTCAAGGCGATACCTCCGGTGAACATGATCGGCAACCTGTACAGCAGTACTCAACACACGGGTGTGAGGATCCTTAGTCTGACTCCTCCACAGTGGCCTGTTCAGCAAGGTAGGACCCCTGAAGACAGACTGATGGACAATAATGTCCCTCACAGTCTTCACTGACGCAAGGCCCTCCACCACGACACGGTGATCCTCAGGGAGGAAAAGGGTGGGAAGAATGAGAGCATGTTAACTCTTGCAACCAAAGGTTAAAACACTATGGTTCCCCATGGGATGGCTTTGAGCATCTTAATAAATCAGACTATAAGCAAGAACACTACAATCCTCTGCAATACATTTGCAGGATTCTATAGGATGGCTTCATTTTGGTAGGAATTTCAGCTGAAATTCGTACAATAGGACCCAAACAATTACTGACTATAACATATAGAAGTCACTGCAATCTTGGCTTAATGATCAATTCTGATCCAATGAAAAACCAAATAATGTGGTTAACTTAACGCATAAGCGAATCGCCGTTTTCATTCAGCTTGGTCATAGACTGTTTAGGTTTAAAGAAGCTTCCTTGAACCAAGTCCAATTTTTTGTTGTTTTTTTTTCACCTTTTTGTAAAATTCAAACACGGATACGTGTTTCAAAACTGTCAAATACAATAAATATAGTCCCTGAAAGTAATTTAATTCGTCTGAGTGGCTGCAGTCAGAACAGAAAGGAGCTACTGCCCTACTTTTCAGCCCATGCTTAATCAAAAACGAGATTTCTCCTACTAAAACTAACTTGTCACGCTCATCATCCATGAGGAGGGAGGCGGAAGTTCCCTGCTCCAACGGGCTGCAGTCCTCATCCTTCTTCCCTCCACTATGTGCTGCTTTCCGCTGAGGTGGGGCTAGCTTCGCTGTTTGCCTCCCGATCCAAGGGAGAACAGCTGGGGCAGAGATACCTTGGAGGGTCGTGCCTATTCCGAGGCTTCTCTCTGTTTGTCTCTGCGATAAAGGACGACGATCAACCTTAAACTTGCGAGCAGTTGAGTTCGCGGGAGCGGGTCGCCTCGACATGAACTCCCTTCTGGTTCTGTTGCGATGTGATGGGCGAGAATTAAAGCGATTACTGATTGTCTTTGTGAGAAGTTGTTCCTGAGCCAAGTTCAGTTGGAGATTTTGTCGAAGTGTGTTCATTTGTAGGAGAAAACCTTTGTGTTGCTCTTCATCAGCTGCTAAATTTAAGTTTGGAATGAAAGGGTTTTCATCATCAGATGAAATCACCTAAAAAAAAGAAGAGGAAATAAGTCAATGCTATTGATTTAATTTTCCACTGTAAAATGAAGTGTTTGTTAAATGCAATTTGCAATACATTTCATGTTAACAAAATGCTCCTAATTGCGAATGGGGTATTGAAAGAATAAAGAAAGGAGAGCTATCAAAATTACTGGGGCCAATGAAAAAACGCAACAAAAGGTTATGAAACATGCCTTCCTTCAACACAAACATAGTGTTCCATATTATTCTGGAAAGAGGACAAATTCCCGACAATGCACAAAGGTAATCACAGGAACCATATTCAGTAATTCGTAGAATTTAGTACCCATACTTACAAAGTTATGGGTAGTACAGGGTCCGGCAGAAACGTTGCCCCAATTTCAAAGGTTAATACAAAACAAATACATGAAGATACAAGAAAAATCTTTTTATTTTTACGAAGCACATTAAATGCCATTTATTTTGTGCTTCAGTTACCAACAAACCATTGTTTTGTTTTTTTTAATTTTAAGAGCTCATCTGTCGACTGCCTACTTGGGCATTAGTCGCCGTATTAAAAAATGCATAGTACTAGGCTACTTTAAAATAAGATTAAAAAACAAACAAAACTCCACAACACTAAAAATTAAAAAAAGGAAAAAGGCAACGAGCAGGAAGCAAGCTTCTGCGTCGGGGGGATGTCCCTCCAGCGCAGGAACGTGCGACCTATAAAAAAAACAAAAAAAAAACTAGTTAAATAAAAGGGAGAAGGCCGGCCTCCCCCCAAAAGTCTATAAGTCCACCAGTCAATGTGCACGCACTCGTCCCGAGTACAAGGGACAGGCGGTAGCGACCCCGCCCATACAGGTACCAGGACAGGTAACGTGCGCGAAGATCACCCAGACTGGGACATTCGACAAGAATGTGCTGAACAGTCTGGGGGACGACGCAGTCGTCACAATAGGGCGCAGGCGAGCGCTCCATCAAATGGCGATGCGTCACAAGAGTGTACCCGATTCGGAGACGACAGAAAGCGAACTGAAGCCGTCGCGCATTGGGGGATAGGTCCATGGGAACAGTCGCGGCGCAATGGCACGCAACTTTAAGTTGCCCTGGACCGTCTCCCATCTTTGCCAAGAAGTCCGAAGGGCTGCCCGTATTCCTGCTATGTAGTCTGTGTGTGGAAGAACGAAACGCTGGTACGGTCACCCGGTCCTCGCGGACTCTTTGGCGCGCTCATTCCCCGCAATTCCTAAATGTCCAGGAACCAAGCAGAAGATAATCTCGACATCCACCCGGCTCACTAAAACCGTGGCATCACGGATATCGCGAACCAGAGGGTGCGGAGATTCAAATGCCCCGATAGCACTCAGGGCGCTATGTCGCTATAAATCACGATCCGTTCTCCGAACCGGTCACGTCGCGTAATCTCCCGTACCGAGTGGTGTATTGCCACCAACTCAGCCGTGAAGACAGAGAGCCCCGCTGACTTCAAACAGAGGGGATAAGGCGTGGAAACCGACCCCCTCTTCGGACTTGGAGCCATCCGTATACACTGGCACGGTTCCAGCGTGACACGACATGTGCTCCAAAAAGGCAGAACGCAATACTCCCGGCGCTGTACAAGCTTTGGGGGCAGAGGCTTGGCAACATATAGCAAAAGGGTGGCGTTCTGGGCAGAACCAGGGGTGCCACCGAAGGAGTTCCCTAGCCCTAAACCCAAAGGGCTTAGGGTATGACTTGCGTCTCTCGGCGGCATAGGCACCGTCGAGATCAGCTGCAGACGCTGCGCTCGTGCGTACTGGCGAGTAAAGCACTGTGCACGGCGCATAGATAATGGCATCTCTCCAGCATAGACAAACAGGCTGCCAATAGGGAAAGTGCGGAAGGCACCGGTCGCCAAGCGAAGGCCGGTGTAGTGGATCGAGTCCACCTTCCGCAATAGACGTTCGGTTGCAGATGCATAAAACTCACATCCATAGTCGAGCTTCGAACGAACAAAGGATCGATAAAAAAGTAAGGCAGTAGCCTTATCAGCTCACCAAGCGCTGAACGTCACGGAACGAAGAATATCCATGTGGCGGGTACAAGAGACCCTAAGGCTGCGAATATGAGCCTCCCAGGTGAGGCGTTGGTCAAATACAAGACCACAAGGAAACGGTGCGATTCAATCACTATCAGGCGCACCCCATTAAGAAACAAATCTGGGTCGGGGTGGAGCCGTGGATGGCGGCAGAAGTGCACCACCTTAATCTTGGCCAACGAAAACCGAAACCAGAGCGCTTCGGCATAGCGAGAGACGTGGTTCAATGCCTATTGGAGTCGACCTTCCAGAGTTGGCATCTGGACCGCTCCAAAAGAGATCGAAAGGTCGTCCACGTAGAGCGTAGCGAGAACGTCTGCCGGCAGCACCGAGGTGATGCCGTTGATGCTTAGGGCAAAGAGTGTGACACTAAGGACACTTCCCTGAAAGTTTGTATCTTGAGGAGATGCATTAGAATGTTTGGCGATGAAGCTATTATAACTACGTGTTATAATTCCTTCCTCCTTCCTTGTTTGGAGTACTGCTCTCCTACAGGGTCCCGGGGTGCAGATTCTTATCTTAAGCTTCTGGATAGTTATGTCATCGGCCACGTTTATTTTAACAAGTATTAATGTTGACCTGTGTCATAGGCGTAAAGTGAGTTCTTTGTGCTTGTTACATAAAATGTACTACAGTGATAAACATCCTTTGTATTTGTCCTTATTTGATCGAGCTATTTTTGCTTGTAATACAAGGCAGGCAGCCACTGCTAATAGTGTGACATTTTCTAGTATCAAGTATAGTACTAACCAGTTTGCCATGATGTGGAATGGTTTGCATAGTGCTGTTTGTAGAATCTAACATTTAAGAGGGGGGCTAGCTCATTCTTATTATCTACTCTTTACTCTTCTTTTGTCTCTATCATATTTTTATTTGCAAGTTGATCTCCCTCTAAAGCCCCTTGGGTTTATAGTTTTTTACTTTTTCCATGGGGGTGGTCAGCTCAAGATGTAAAGAAAGAAAGAGAAATCAGTCGTTTCCTGAAATGCGAAAACCTGCGCCGTATCAAGCACCACCAGGGCGAGGGGTCTGAGGTGGCAGCAGTCCATAAAATAATATTTGAATGGGAGAGTAATCACTACCATGGAGGTCATCAATTACCCAATTACCCCCAAACCAAAATCAGGCTGTGCATCCAGAGA